>OX578137.1:103150271-103770771 GCA_951213105.1 Amaurobius ferox
CGTTATGTATGGAGAAATAAGTTATCCTTATAGCAGATAAATGACTATTGGCGTTCAAATACAAAAGTATTACTCAAAGTATCTTTTCTCATGAATGGAACGAGCTAGATCCATGAGAATGATGTCACTAAATTTATCGCATGGTATTACATATGAAAAGTGAACATGTTTCTCAATAGGAAATATTTTTTTTTATTTTGTATGATTTTTTGATAATTTTTTTTGAAAAATGTGCAATATCTCGAGAACAGTTCATGTTAGCGTTCTAAAATTTATGTCAATCGTTTTCTAATGAAAAATTACATAAGAAATGACTATTTGTGTAACTTTATTAGAGGTTTTGATTTTTTGACGATTTTTTCAAAATTTCACTCGAAAATTCAGGGGGGTTCTGAACATTCGATTGCGTATAAAAACAATAGGCTTCCAGTGTTGACGGATTGTGATTTTTGTACCAAATTTCATTCGAATCGGTCCATTCGTTCGTCAGTTATCGTCTCCACAGACTCACTGACACACACATACACACACACACACACACACACAGACATCACTTCAAAAATGTTTGATTCGTGATCAGGGATGCTTGAAACGTGCTCTCCCGTCGAAAACTCGAATTCGAATTTTCGACCCCGTCACAATACTTTCCTTATACATTATATATATAAGGAAAGTAATAAAGTGATTAAATATAATAATGATAATATTAAAATGATTTAATTTAATCGTGTGTCATTACTGAGCTTACCACTGATGAAAATGTCTCTTTCGGTATTACTAGTAACAATATAAAATTTATATAAGAGCAAGAAGTAACTTTACGATCACAAAAGGTTTTACTGTAACACCAAAGTTTAGAAGTGTGAGACATCTATCTAACTATCTGAGTTTCTTCTAATAGTTTGACAGTGTGAAATATACATTGCAAAAATGTTTTTGTACTGATTAGGAAAAGTTATAAAAATTCAGTTTTTTTTTCCAGAAAATACAAACCTTTCCGATCCAAGAAACGCCTTCATACAGTCGCACAGACATTTTGCTAATGTGGAAATTTCCATGACTGCAAAGCTCTCGGAATTTACAGTAATATTTCATTAATTTAGTATATGCAAAACATTATTACTTTCCTTATATACATAATGTATAAGGAAAGTATTGTGACGGGGTCGAAAATTCGAATTCGAGTTTTCGACGGGAGAGCATGTTTCAAGCAACCCTAATCACGAATTGAACATTTTTGAGGTGATGTCTGTGTGTGTGTATGTGCGTGTGTGTGTGCGCGCGCGCGTGCGTGTGTGTGTGTGTCAGTGAGTCTGTGGAGACGATATCTCACGAACGAATGGAACGATTCGAGTGAAATTTGGTACAAAAATCACAATCCATGAATACTGGAAGCCTATTGCTTTAAAACACAATCGGATGTTCAGAAACCTCCTAAATTTTCGAGTGAAATTTTGAAAAAATCATCAAAAAATCAAAACCTTTAATAAAGTTACGCAAATAGACATTTCTTATGTAATTTTTCCTTAGAAAACGATTGACATAAACTTTAGAACGCACTTTAGAATTCTAGCGTGAACCGTTCTCGAGATATTGCACATATTTCAAATAAATTAATCAAAAAAATCCCATAATTAAAAAAAATATTAACTGTTGAGAAACACGTTTACTTTTCATATGTAATATCATGCGATAAATTGGATGACATCATTCTCATGCATCTAACTCGTTCCATTCACGAGAAAAGATACTTTGAGTAATACTTTTGCATTTGAATGCCAATAGTCATTTATCTGCTGTAAGAATAACTTATTTCTCCATCCATAACGCTTAGCGAGATTTTGGCGACGAATTTGGCGAAATGTCGCCAACTTGGCAACATTTTTAAATGTTGCCAAATTAACGAAAATCTCGCCAAATGGATAAAAATGACGCTAAGTCAATGAAAATGACGACTAATTGAAAAAAATTCAAGATCTTGAAAAGAATACAAATATCTACTATAAGAATAATATTTTTTTTAACTGTTAAAGTAGTAAATTCATTGCATTATATAACGAAAGTCATGTGTTGCCCACATCAGATTTTTTTAAATATTGTACTTTATTAATTTAGTATAAGCCAACTGCCAAAATTTACGCAACCAGTTATCAGATCAGCCTATTGAAACCAAATTTGGTATAAAAATATTTTTTTTACATGAACGTTGAAACGTCATAACTTTTTTAAAAACGAGACCGCATCGAATGCTTTTCTCGTAGGCATTTTGTAATAGCGATATCAACTCCGAAACCACTTCAATTCAGTGCAAAAGAAGCAATTCGGTGCAAAGATAGGATGTTACATAAATGTGAAAACAACTTCGTGATTTGTTTGAAAATTGGCCCTCTTGTTGTTGACTTGCTTTTATTAATTAATAATTTAGAGGTAATTTGCTATGCATCCATATAGGTTCAGGTGACTTATTAGTATTTATTTTCTTAGTTTATTTTTTTTATATATGTTTAGGATTTTTCTTCTTTTTATACATGTTTAGATTTCCAATATGCTATTCCATAGGCAATTAATTCCATAGTTGTTGAAGTTCAAAATGGCGGAAGTTCGTTTTCTTTAAGCTTCAGTATTTTAAATCTATTTATTTTATCTAAATTGTGATGCATTTCATTATCCTTTTATTCTCTTTCATTTGATAATACATTTGTGGTTTTCAGTTAAGAATTAATTACACTGAAATACTGAAAAGAAACTGCTGCTTAAGACAAAATGCACAATTTCTGTGCATAAAGCAGTCATAAGTCAGTTAGGTGTAACTACAATTGTTTCAAGAGCATTATAAATCTCTTCATCAAGACGAAACAGAGCAATTAGAACAGTATGCACCTTTAACAAAACCTTAGAGCGAACTGCGAATAGGCAAACGATGAGCAATTCAAAAGAACTAGGACATACACAACGAAAAACTTCGCAAACGGATGGCATATGCACTTGAAAAACATCATTAAACATAAACATATCCTCACAGGACGATAAAGTTAATAAAATTAGTATTTAAAAGTAATATTAATTAATGTAAGAGATATTTCAATAAATTCTGTTGCATTCTAAATATTTTAGTTTCGAACATCTTAAAATTCGATTCAGTTCGGAGATGCTGAAAACGTGTTGATCAGTCGAAAATTAGAATTCGAAACTATGACCCCCAACGCAGTATTTTTCCTATACATTATGATTATAAGTAGGAAGAGTTATAAATCCATTAATTTCAAAGTAATTATTTAAAAATAACAGCTTGTACCTTTATCATTTTAAGATTGCTAAGCAGCCGCTTTTGCCATGAAAATTCATACGTACTAAACGTAATTCTGCTATATGTATCAACTATGTCAGAGCCCATTTCTCTTTCTCCCCCGGGCAACGACTTAATTTGAAGTTATTATAAGGAGGGCTAACATATCCGCCCCCTTTCCTCTTCTCCGGCCTCGATACCTCCTCCGGGCTACAAAACAATTCAAAATATTGTAAATTCCGGGATTTTCCGTCTCACTTGTAATTCAGAAGCGAGCGACTGGCGAGTGATCCTTTGAAGTACGGATGCTTCTCTGCGGAAGATTGCTTTCTGCTGATGCTCCCACATAATCAGCAGTTTCGCCGTTACAGATCGTGAGAAGCTATTCCATAACCCCAGAACATGTTCGAAAATAAACGAATGATCTGCGGAAAAATAATGCTGCGTATTTATTGCATGAGAGAAAAAAATGACCGGTTTCATTTTTTAAACATTTTTGTTATTGCCCTCTTTATTCTTTTCTTGAAAATGCACGTTTAATTTTTATTAACTTGAGGTCCTCCGATGCGAAAGCCTTTGGGACAAGCGTAAGAAGAGTTCTTTCAACAATGTGATAGGAAATCCTAAAAAATATTTTGGAACAATTGAGTATATCGTGAATGGATTTCAAGCAAAAACGTTTGCTTTCATATTCATGTATATTCATGTATATTATTTCATATTCATGTGTGTTATTTCACATTCATGTATATTCATATCTATAATTTCACATTTATGTATATTCATGTATATTATTTCATAATGATGTATATTACTTCATATTCGTGTATATTCTCGTGAAATTTTCAGGATACCTTAAAACTTTTACTTATATAATTGTATAAATATTATTTTCCCTAAAATTTTCAAATTCAGGGTTTTGGCGAGAAAAGAATATTTTAAAATCTCTTGGACATATTTCGCACACATTCAGAAAGATGTGTACTCGCGCGTGATAACGCACTAACAAACGCACTTATAGCTATGGAATTTTGCGTTTATACTCTGTAAAACATTCACCTTTGTTCAGTTTTTTTTTCAGATACTTGGTTGGTAATCTCTGCAAACTATCAGAAAAGCCTCAATTACAGGCGTTCATAAAATTTCCAACTTCATTTCTGAAATATTCATCTAATTATCGTCTGCCGAAACGTTAAATTTGTATATATATATATATATATATATATATATATATATTGGTTTCTTATTTTCTGTCTAGTTGTTTACGAGTTTCTGTGGTAATATTCATTTTTAATTAGTTAGAACTGAATTACACTAAAGTTAGCTGCATTTGCGCTGAATTGGTGTCAAATTTTAACTTTATTTTTATCTCATTATCCCTAATCTTATCACTTTAAAATGTCTTGTAATTGTATTCCTAGGTAATAACTCTATTCTTAGCCATTGTTTTTGTGATCGATCTTAGTTTTTCATAATTTGGGATGGTGCTGTTCTTTTCTCTTATCGGCATTATGGCTTTGAATTTGCTTCTATGGTGATGTTAATATTACTTGAATTGTATTTTTTTATTTTTACATAATTCTTATTATTACATTTCAAATATATATATATATATATATATATATATATATATATATATATATATATATATATATATACAAGATTCATATGAAAAAATAAGGGAAATGACCAAATGCAAGGCATAAAATGGTAGAGGGGGATGGCGACCCCTCTTTCCCGTTTAAAAGACTGCTTTTTTGCCCGGGCAACACTCACGGTACCAGTGCCATGCAGAAGTCATACTTCCGTATATGTGTCAAATCAAAAACACTCGAAAAAGTGCAGAGTAACAAATAGGAATCAACCAGGATTGCAAGGGAAGGAAAAGAATGGAAATGCAGCAAATGCCAGAGTACCTTATATATAAAAGCAGTCTTTTAAACGGGAAAGAGGGGTCGCCATCCCCCCTACCATTTTATGCCTTGCATTTGGTCATTTCCCTTATTTTTTCATATGAATCTTGTATGTTACTTTAGGAGAGTGTGTTGCTTTGCGCCAACTTCTGGAGAATAATTGGATAACTGTGGAATTAATTTAAATTTTATATGTTTACTATGCTATATATATGTATATATATATATATATATATATATATATAATATGTTTATAAATATCGTAGCAAACTTAAAAAATTAAGAATACATTGCAAATATGCAATTGTAATAAAAGAGTAAATAGGAGGAATGACGATGCAAAATACATTTATTTATTGCGCAAATGCAGCTAATAAACAAGAAAGATCAATCATGCTTAAAGCATTGATTATGAAACACTTTCCAACTTCAATGCAATTTTATTTAAACATGTCTAAAATGCAATACATTCTTCGGTAATATTTTAAAACTTATCACAATACTACATTAATTTATTATATTTGAACACTTAAATCTTCATCGAAAAAAAAAGAACTTCATTCAAATGACGGCATTGAAATATAAATTGCCTGGTTTAAACATCTCTAAAATGTGATACATTCCTCGGTAATAATTTTAGAATTATCATAATACTACGATAATTTATTATATTTGAAAACCTCATCGAAAACAACTGAAATTCATTCAAATGACGTCATAGAAAAAATAACACGCCTGGCTCTCTCTATAAAAGCAGCATTTCATTCATAAATAATTTCCCATTCATGTCATTCATCACAATACTATAATAATTTATTTTATTTAAATATTGAGACCATGGAGCTACACGTAATTAAACTCTATGCGTAAAACTTCATCGAAAAAATCGTCCTCCTTGTAAAATCAATGAATATTTGATTCATATCAGCTATGCAGACTCCATGAACTAAATGATTTTCTGTTAAAGAAATACAGCAATTCTAATACAACTCATTCTACATATTTTGCTGTTTACATTTTACATAGGTGAAAAATAGGCTTCGTTGTAGAAATAATCAAATTTGGATGAGCATTTAAACTCAAATATATTGTAATTGCGTTGTTTCCGTATGTAGATGCATAGAATTTATGCAAAAATAAAGTGGTTTTAGGACGGATACAACACTCAATATGAATAAAAAGAACTTTAAAAATCACGATTTTGAGACAAGATGGATGCCATATATCATTTTGAAGTGGGTCACGTGATCTTTTCATAGCATGGTCACGTGATCGCTTCATATAAGAGGTGTTATTATTATTTTAATTTTTATTTAAAAAACTACTGAATATATTTCGCTAAATTTTTTTTTATATATTTTGTGGGACAATTTAAATATTACCTAAAATTTTCGAAGCAATTTGTGAATTTTAAATCCGCTTAAAAAATGTTAGAAAAATTGGGTCCCATAGGGCTCTATGTATTTCATTTTTTCAACCCGTGTTCAATCCAAAACTAATTGGGTGATATTATTCATTTATATTCCCATAGATCTGAACAACATACTAAAATTTCATTTTGATTAAGTCATTTTTACGGCAGTTATCGTGCTAACGGACAGACAGACAGACAGAATGAGCAAAGTCATAAACACTTTTCAACTTTGTTGTAAAGTGTTAATAATAAAATGATTTAATAATAAAAATGTTTGACGATCCAATGAAAGAAAAGTGAGAAGCTGTAACTCGAAAAACCTAACTTTCTAACAAGCTTACAAAATAAAAGTATAAATCAGCAAATCTTCAAGCAAATGGAAAAAAATACAAATTTCGGATCATCAAGTCAAAGAAAAGTATCAAAAAACAATGGTATGGTATAACATATATAAAGAATATATAAAGAAGAAAATATATAAAGAAGAAAAAATAAAAGGGAAAAATGATACCTGGAATCTAACTCAAAAAATACACTGACCTATCGAACTCGGGAACCCAGAATGAAGAGGCCAGTGTTGCCATTCACAAAGGAAAAAGAGATATGATCTGCCTTTGCCATTCGTAAGAAATAAATAACAGCAATTCGAAAAGACAAATATAAGAGGTAATATACAGTCAAGGGGGGCAATAGTTCGATAGATTAGTGTATTTTTTTAGTTAGATTCCAGGTATCCTTTTTCCCTTTTATTTTGTCTTCTTTATGTATGTTGTCTAAGTAGAAATAGTTTATAGATATAATCTATCTATTTCTTCAGAAACATACATTTTTGTGTTTGCTTCTACAAGACACTTGGACTTGAAAAAGAGTTTTGAAGAAGTGAACAAATCCTGATTTAGGCCTAAACCTTGTCCACGTGTATAGCGTTTGTGCTTGGATTTCGTCTGTTTTTCTTTTATCGATTCCATACCATTGTTTTTTGATACTTTTCCTTGACTTGATGATCCGAAATTTGTATTTTTTTCCATTTGCTTGAAGATTTGCTGATTTATACTTTTATTTTGTAAGCTTGTTTAGAAAGTTAAGTTTTTCGAGTTACAGCTTCTGACTTTTCTTTCATTGGACCTTCAAACCTTTTTATTATATATATATATATACATATATATATATATATATATATATATATATATATATATATATATATATATATATATATATATATATATTATCATGACTATCAGGAACCTTACTCCCCATTGTGGACAGCTGATTCCCCTGAAAATTTCAGTAACATGCTTGCAAATGTTTTACAGTGTCATGTAAGAAACTGGAACTAAATGGAATTTTTTGTAAAGCATGACTACGTCATATATTATCTGAAATTAAAGCCTTTTTTAACATTTCTTACGAAGACCAAATCAATATATCCTGTAACAATAGCTATTATATAATGTATGCGGGAAAATAATAGAGTTAAGATAAAGCCCATTCATTTTGAATCGTTAACACTCGGAACAGACGACATTTTTCATAAGCAATCAGCGGCGCATAATTAGGTTAAAAGGCCATCCCATCACTCTCGAGCGAGCATAACAGCAGCAGGACAGGCACAAAGGGGACCTGTTGACGTTTATAGCTTCAAAATGCAGCAACGCCTGTTAGTCTGCGGTGTTCTGGAACCTTTCGAAAATACTGAAATGGTGTGTACAGTCATTAAAACTAACTCTTTGGCCCCATAATGTACGCCAGATATTATGCTTGTCAGCATTTCATACGTATTACAGACATGTTTTGAGAATGTTGCTGAAAGTATGGCGATGAAATAGGTAAATTGTCAGGAATTGAACATTGGGTCGGTTGCACTTGAATGCTGATGAATGATTGGTTCTTAACAAATTTTCTTGGAGGGGGGGGGGGGGGGGAGCTCGAATTTGAAATAAATTCATTAAAAAAAGAAAAATAAAGTTCGTGTTTAGTTTTTAACACTTTACAACAAAGTTGAAAAGTGTCTGTCCCTTAGCACGCTAACTGCCGTAAAAATGACTTAATCAAAATGAAATTTTAGTATGTTGTTCAGACGGTCTGTAGGACCTATGGGAATATAAATGAATAATACCACCCAATTAGTTTTAGATTGAACCCGAGTTGAAGAAATGATATACATTGAGCCCTATGGGACCTAATTTTTCAAACATTTTTTAAGCGGATTTAAAATTCACAAATTGCTTCGAAAAATTTTAGGTAATATTCAAATTGTTCCATAAAATATATAAAAAAAAATTCGGCGAAATATATTCAATAGTTTTTTAAATAAAAATTAAAATAATAATAACACCTCTTATATGAAGCGATCACGTGACCATGATATGAAAAGATCACGTGACCCACTTCAAAATGATATCTGGCATCCAGCTTGTCTCAAAATCGTGATTTTTAAAGTTCTGTTTAATTCATATTGAGTGTTGTATCCTCCTAAAACCACTTTATTTTTGATTAAATTATGTGCATCTACATACTGAAACAACGCAATTACAATATATTTGAGTTTAAATGCTCATCCAAATTTGATTATTTCTACAACGAAGCCTATTTTTCATCTATGTAAAATGTAAACAGCAAAATATGTAGAATGAGTTGTATTAGAATTGCTGTATTTCTTTAACACAAAATCATTTAGTTCATGGAGTCTACATAGCTGATATGAATGAAATATTCATTGATTTTACAAAGAGAAGGACGATTTTTTTCAATGAAGTTTTACGCATAGAGTTTAATTACTTGTAGCTCCGTGGTCTTGAATTTTAAATAAAATAAATTATTATAGATGAATGACATGAATGGGAAATTATTTATGAATGAAATGCTGCTTTTATAGAGAGAGCCAGTCGTGTTATTTTTTCTATGACGTCATTTGAATGAATTTCAGTTGTTTTCGATGAAGTTTTCAAATATAATAAATTATCGTAGGATTATGATAATTCTAAAATTATTAACGAGGAATGTATCACATTTTAGAGATGTTTAAACCAGGCAATTTATATTTCAATGTCGTCATTTGAATGAAGTTCATTTTTTTCGATGAAGGTTTAAGTTTTCAAATATAATAAATTAATGTAGTATTGTGATAAGTTTTAAAATATTACCGAGGAATGTATTGCATTTTAGACATATTTAAATAAAATCGCATTGAAGTTGGAAAGTGTTTCATAATCAATGCTTTAAGCATGATTGATCTTTCTTGTTTACTTTTCCTGCAATACATGGTAATGTATAGGAAAGTATTCAAATCACGCCGAAAATCACAACTCGAGTTTTCAACGGACCAATACGTTTTAACACCTCTGGAATATTGGGTAGGTAAGTCCCTTGTGGGTGACCCCCGTGCTGATGAGATTTTGGTATGATTCGGGATAAAAGAACCCGCTTTTTTTTGTGAAATGGCCCGCAAAAATTGCCTGTATCCACTCTAGTTGAAAAACTAATAGACCAAATTATACAATATTTGAGAAATAAGTCACTTGTGGGTTACTTTGGTACTGATTAGACTTTGGTACGATACGGAAAAAATAACCTGTCTTTTTTTACAAAATGTGCTGCAAAAATCATCAAAATCTAAAATAAAAGACTACGTATTTTCAAATATAGCAATTAAAAGCTTGTTTTGTACTTAATTTTTGACGATGAAAAGAATAAGACCAACACCATTACATTAGGACTAACCGTTCTCGAGATATTTTGGCTTTTTCATATTTTCGCTTCGTCACCTTTGAAAATAAGTCCAGTTATCAAACGACAACGGAAACTGAATCAAAAGTGCAAATTCAGTGTAATTTCAAATAATTGTGGGTGTCATTTTGTGCAATTAAAATCAATTTAATTTATCTGATAATTTATTTGATAAAAGTTTTAATTCAATTTAATTAAAACTTTTATCAAATTGTTTATCCAAATGATAAAGAAATGCTAAATTCTGTAAAAAATTTTTATAATAAAATCAAATTATTTTTTCATATTTTTCATATGAATAAAACTTTTATTCAAGAAATAAAGAGAACGTGAATATGAAACTGCAGAGAAAGTGATGTGCTGCCCACATCAGATTTTTTACTTTATTACTTTATAAACAAATAGGAAGAAAACTTTTATCAAATTGTTTATCCAAATGATAAAAAAATGCTAAATTCTGTAAAAAATTTTTATAATAAAATCAAATTATTTTTTCATATTTTTCATATGAATAAAACTTTTATTCAAGAAATAAAGAGAACGTGAATATGAAACTGCAGAGAAAGTGATGTGCTGCCCACATCAGATATTTTACTTTATTACTTTATAAACAAATAGGAAGAAAACTTTTATCAAATTGTTTATCCAAATGATAAAAAAATGCTAAATTTTATAAAAAAAATTTATAATAAAATTAAATTATTTTTTCATATTTTTCATATGAAAAAAACTTTCATTAAAATATCACATTTATTAATAAATCTAAAATACACGTCTAAAATATGTCAAATATTTTCTATCGAAGACTACAAGATCTGTAAACTGTATTTAAAAACACCAACTTGACGTACAAAAAATTTTTTACATTTTAAAGTGCCATAACTCTTTCAGACATCATAATGTCCATCATCAGTGTTAGCCATTGATGATTTACATTATGATGTCTGAAACCTCTATGGCAGTTTAAAATGTAAACATATGTTTGTACGTCAAGATGGTATTTTTAAATACAGTTTACAGATCTGGTACTCTTTGATAGAAAATATTATCATATTTATCTTTTAAAATGTAAATATATATATATATATATATATATTCCCACTTCAGCATTACTATTATTTGCCCCTCTTTTTAGTAGCTCTTTTTGTATATTAATACTTTTTCTTAACATTTCGCTTCACAGTTTTTCAATTCTTATGAATGGCAACAGTAAATGGTTTTTTATTTTTTCTTTGCAAATGGCAACACTGGTCTCTTCTATCAGTGTTCCCTGTATTGAATCGATTGTACATACGCTGTGCTTTTTCCAGGTATTCATTTTTTCTTTTTTATTCCTTCTTTATGTATGTCGTCCAAGTAGAAATAGTTTATAGATTTAATCTATCTATTTCTTCAGAAACATACATTTTTGTGTTTGCTTCTACAAAAAACTTGGACATGATTAGATTTTTGTAGAGGTTAACAATTCATGATTTAGGCTCAGAGCCTCGTCCACGTGTATGGCGTTTGTGCTTGATTTCGTTTGTTATACTTATTTCGATTCCATACCTTTGTATTATATATTTTTCATTGACTTGTTGATTCGATATTTATTTTATTTATTTATTTTCCATTTGAGGATTAGTTGATTTTTCTTTTGTTTTGTAAGCCAGTTAGATAGTTGAATTTAGTTTAAGTTTTTCTTTTTTTGTTCCCATACCTTTTAATTTGGTTGATTTTCTGTAACTTGATAGCTTGTGTTTTGTATTTTTTATCCATTTGATTGATGATTTGCTGTATTATATTTTATTCTGTGGGTGTTTTAAAATGTTAGGTTTATCGTGTTACATCTTCTTACTTTTCGTTCATTGGATTTTCAAACTTCTATTATTATATATATATATATATATATATGTGTGTGTGTGTGTGTGTGTGTGCATAGAATTTATATTCAAATTTAGTATAAATGTCTTCAACAGTTTCAATTTTTAGTTCCGATTTTTTGCAATACATCTTTTTTTCGCTACATATTCCAAAACACATTTTATTTTAGGTGTTATGGAATGGGTTTAAAATTAAAAATCCACTTAGCTAAATCTTGAGCGCTACGGCCTTAGATGCATTTTATACAATGACATACAGTAGCTGAATAGACATTTGAATAGATACAAAACATCCACCCCCACTAACGGAAATACCCATGTTAATGTTGATATCAGAGTTTTCTTGTTGATAACAAAACTCTTTTCGCCCTCTACCGGTATAGTAGCAAATTTAAAAGCAAACCACCATATTGCTTCCATCACATCATATACAGGGTATCTCACAAAAAGTGAACAGTGGGAGATTTTTTTTAACCATTGGTTGTAGACCCATAGCTCCATTGCAAAAATGCTTTAAATAAAGTGAGAAGTTATGAAATAGTAATTTAAATGCTGTACCTTATTTCTGTAAAAAGTTAGGAAAACTAACTTTTTATACAGTCCCTCTATCAAAACAGGTCAGATTACAAAAATGTTCTCAATACTTCCTTTAGTCAAACTTCAGAAAAATATGATTCTTAAAAGTCCAAATTCAGGACGAAATAAATTGTCAAACTTCCTGACTTACGCCGCTGTCTTGTGACTTTTCGTTACTCTTTTAATCATCAAAATTCATGAATTCAAGGACCGTCCACAAATTGAATTGATGCACAGAAATCATTTAGTGGGATTTTATAACAATTTTTCCATGGTCTGTTTTTGAAACTATTAAAGACAGACAGACGATACTGGTTAAAATTTATTTAACACTTAAATAAGGTAAATAAAACAGATTATTGTGATTTTGCCGGCCTGTCATGTCCTGACAAAATTTATGTAAAAATAAGCATGACCTTCAAGTTTTGAAATCAACTAAGATAACTTAAAACAACTGCTTTGAGTAGACGCAACAAGTTTCTAACACACTTTTGTCGCTGCACTTTTTCCATTAAAATGAGATCCCTTGCAGACTAAATGGTAAGAACTTGCATGCGGTACAACAGAAGGTGGGTTAGGATATAGACCGAGGAGAAGATGTTCAGTACTTACAGCCCGAACACTCGCATATGGAAAGGATGAGAAATAGGCTAACATATCTATTTCATCTTTTTGAACCAGTTGACTCGCAGAATGAAAACCCTAGAAGAATGCCGGCTTTACGGAAAGGACAGGAGTATTTCCTCACTCTATCATTAGGAGAGCGGTTGCATTCGCCGTAAATCAAAATCATCTCACAGAGTTCGACATTACTGAGCAGCGCCTTCATTCAAACTTTCATATAAGTAGCAGAGTTACTTGAATGCTTTAATACAATCTGTGAATCGACATAATAATAACATAATATATTTATCTGCATAAAATACATTTGAGGCAGTAGTAAAAGTTTTAGGAACTATTTGCAACCAAGTTGATTTGTGAATGGCCCCCTTATTTGCAACGTAAACGTTAATTAAAGATGACCATGTCAAATTGGATCGTATTACAATTACAATCAAATATTTTTCAGTAAAAGTAAATACGGTATGGATCTTATTTGTAATTTGCCTTTTCCTATAGAGGGATTGGTATACAAATTCAGTTTTATTTTAACTTTCTACAAATATAAGGTATAGCATTTAAATTACTATTTCATAACTTCCTACCTTATTTAAAGCATTTTTGCAATTGGAATTATAGGTCTACAACCAACGGTTCAAAAAATCTTCCACTGCTCACTTTTGTAGAACGTTCTATATATTTTCTTGTCTTCAAAGTATCTATTCTGGAAAGAAACGTTTACAGTAACCAATTGTCAGCACGGCAATGCTCAGGTAGTTTGACTTTGGCAACAAATTTGGATAGAAATCAGACTTTGTTCTTTAATAAAGCCACATTTATACGTCATCTAATAAGTTACGAACTAGATGAGTAATTTAATGTCTGTTTTCATTCAAACTACTGTACTTTACACTTTAAAAAATCAACAATTTGCGTTATTTATTAACTTTGGTGCAATAACCAGATAAGTCCACCTCAGTTTTTTGCTCTCCCTGGAACTAAAATGCACACACACAAAAGAAAAAAATTGTTTTTTGCCTACAAGCGGTTATAACTTGTATTTATTTCTAATAACATTGGTAATTACAATTAAATTTGACTCAAGAATTTTTTAATCATATTTATTGTTCTTCTGAAAACTTGGAATTACATGGTTCCCAGCCCTTCAATTCACTTTTTTTCGTATCGCTCCATCAACCTCTAACTGGACGATAACCAGCGTATATACCCTCTATGGCACGTTCTGGAAAAGAACCACACAATTCGGGAAGTTTTTAGCTAATCTACCAACTAAGTTTCCAGAAGTCTCCAAAAGTTGAAAAGTTGTCGATATTTTGACAAATGTATCGCCAAGGTCAAACGACCCGGATCTTCAAATAATGATGATTCCCTCATGGTGTTAGAGAGTTTCGTAGAAGAGAGAGTTCCCTCATGGAGTTAGAGAGTTGCCTGTAAATATCATTTTCCCCCTGGGATAGGCAATATGCCGTAAAGACACACTGCTCAGAACTGAAATCGCAACACCATGAAGAAATTGGTGTATCCTTATGAAATTTACAGGATATAATTGTAACATAGAGATGTGCAAATGATCAAAAATCATACCTGGAAAATGAAAACATGGAACTTTATTGACATTAGATCAATATGGAATAGGCCCACCGCGAGCTGCTACGCAGGATTGAATACGACGAGGCATTCCGTCAATGAGATGGTCAATGGTGTGCTGAAGGATGGCATTTCACACAACATGCAATTGGACTTGTAACTGAACATGGTTTGCTGGAATTGGGAGTTCTTTTAATCGGCGACCCATGATGTCCCAGATATACTCAATTGGCGGCAAATCTGGAGAATATGCTGACCAAGATAGGATATCAAAACCTTGTAGAATATTCATAGTTATCCGTGCAGTATGTGACCTGGCATTAACCTGCTGAAAAGCAGTCCAAGCCTGGTTGACAGATATGGCTGTACCACAGGTCTCACAATGTCAGAACGTATCATTGTGCCGTGATACCGCCAGAAACGTGGACCAAAGGTGTTCGTCCACCAAATGTTATACCACCCCAAACCATGGTACCACTTAGTGGGGTTGTGTGGCGACTGATAAAAAAAGCTACCTGGTGGCGTTGTTGAAAGCGCCGCCATACGCGAGTATGGCCATCTGGAATGCCAAAACAGAATCGTGGTTCATCCGTGAGCAGAATGCTTTGTGACCCTCACACGACCCAATAGTTCAGTGACACTAAGTTAACAAAAATGACGCCAAATTGACGAATTACTTATTAATATATTACTTTCCTTATATACATATTATAATGTATAAGGAAAGTATTGTAACGAGATCGAGAATTCGTTTTCGACGGGAGAGCACGTTTCAAGCAGCCCTGAATACGAATCAAACGTTTTTGAGGTGATGTGTGTGTGTGTGCACATTTCACTTTCCCTATATACATAGTATAATACAATATAGGGAAAGTATGTGACGGAGTCAAAATTTCGAATTAAATTTGTCGACGGAGAAGCACTTTTTAAGCATTCCTGAACTCAAATTGAGCGCTTTTGAGGTGATGTCTGTGTGTGTGTAAGTATGTGTCCATGTATGTCCGTGAATCTGTGAAGATGATATCTCACGAACGAATGAAGCGATACGAAAGAAATTTGCTACAAAAACTACAATCCGTGAATACTGGAATCCTATTATTTTTAAACGTAATCAAATGTGCAGACCCCCCCCCCCCCCCCAAATTTTGAAATGATATTTTGAAAAAAAAATCATCAAAAAATCAAAACCTTCAATAAAGTTATTCAAATAATAATTTCTTATATAATTTTTCAATAGAAAACGGTTGACATAAACTTTAGAACACTAACACGAACCGTTCGTGAGATATTGCATATTTTTCAAATAAAATTATTAAAAAATCATATAAAATTATAAAAAAAACATTAACTATAGTGAAATATGTTCCCTTTTCATATGCAATATTATGCGATAAATTTATTATCATTCTCGTGGATCTAGCTCGTTCTATTCACGAAAGAAGATACTTTGGGTAATAGTTTCGTATTTGGACGCCATTAGTCGTTTATGTACTGTAAGAATAATCTATCTCCGCTTGGCGAAATTTTGGTGTCAAATTTGGCGGAATATCACGAACTTGGAGGGGTTTTTTTAATGTTGCTAAATTGACGAAAATGTCGCCAAATTGATAAAAATGACTCTAAATCGATGAAAATAACGACAAATTGATTAAAATTCAATATCCTGGAAAGACTATAAGAATCTACTATAAGATATTTCATTCTAGTTCATTTGAAATCTAGTTCACTCTAGTTCATTTGAAAAAAAAATGAGATAAAATAAAATAATTAGATGAAAAATTCATAAGCAATTAGTTCGATGTATTTCCTGATTTAGAAGCAAATAACATTTCCTTACAGGCCGCCTCATTTAACGCTCTCGTGATACTGCACATTTTTTATCTAAAATGCAACAAATTGAAAAAAAATTAAATATCACCATTATTATCATATGAATGGATGTTTCATAAACCCCTTTAACCAGAAATGAATTGAAACTATTTTTACGAGTCATCACCAGCTGTTTCCACTTTCTCCACGGAGAGCGTGAAATCTTTCGAAAGAATAAATAATTTCGATAAAATTTAATATACTTCTTTTAATCGGTAACACCAATAAGTCTATTGGTTTTGAACAAGATTGAGTCAAAAGACAGCTCTAATTTTTTTTACTTTCCCTGCAATATACATGGTAATGTAAAGGGAAAGTATTGTAATCATGCCGAAAATCGCAACTCGAGTTTTCGACGGATCTACGCGTTTCGAGACATCTAGAATACGAAAAACTATTTTTAGCGTGACGTCTGTATGTGTGTTTGTCTGTGTGTCTGTGCAGATTTTGTATCCACTCTAGCTAAAAAACTAATTGACTGAATTTCTTAAAATTTGGTAGGTAAGTCACTTGTGGGCGAATCTGGTGCTGATTAGTTTTGGGTACGATTCGGGATAAAAGAACCCGCCTTTTTTTGCGAAATGGCCTGAAAAGGCCTGTATCCACTGTAGCTGAAAAACTAATGGGCCGAATTTCACAAAATGCGATAGATAAGTCACTTGTGAGTTATCCTGGTGCTGATTGGATTTTGGTACGCTTCGAAAAAAAATAACATGCCTCTTTTTGCAAATTAGCCAACAAAAATCGTCAAAATCTAAAATAAGAAACTACGCATTCTCAAATATATCCATTATATGCTTGTTTTATACGCAATTTTTAACGAAGAAAAGAATAAGATCAACCCCATTACACTAAGACTAGCCGTTCTCGAGATATATAAGTTTTTTCATATTTTCTCTACGTCACCTTTGAAAATAAGTCCAGTTACCAAATGAGAACGAAAGTTGAATTAAAAGTGAATTAAATTTAATCAAAATAAATAAAACGTGGATATGAATAAGTCTGCATGGAAAGTCATGTGCTGCCCACATCAGATTTCTTTTTTCTTGTCCAAGAATATCCGAATTTGTTCATTTGCAGGGAAAGTGATATGTTGGACACATCAGACTTTTACATAAAGCTGATACACATGCTGTACTCAGATTAAATCCATTCATTTTGGGCCATGAAGACACAGACGCCATTTTTCATAAGCAATTATCGACGCATGATTAGATTAAGAACCCATCACATGATTCTCCACAGAGTGGTAGACACCAGAAGAGCCCGTTGACGTTTATAGAGCCACAAAATGCACCAACGCCTATTAGCTTGGGATGCTCTGGAATTTTTCAAATATTCCATCATAGTGAACAAACAGTCATTAGGACTGACTCTGCGCCCCTGATGTACGTCAAGATGCCACGTTTATTATCATTTTTAACATATGAGAAAGTTGTTCCGAGGATAATGCTTTGCTAAGAGGTAAGTTGCTAAAAGATGTATATTTTCGGAAATTGAACAGCAATGTCTCCTGTACTTAAAAGTTGATGCAAACAAAGTTTAAGAAGTTTTTTTAAGAATCAAAATTATGACATATAACAAGTTTCCTTATTTCCACTGCAGTATCGGCTATTCCATGCTGAAAGGCCCAATAAAAGCACGAAATGGGCGCATGGATCTGTATTGGAAGCGAATCCTAAAGTTTGAGAAATTTGAAAATGATAAGCCGAAAAAATGTAATTTTTTCTGCTTATCATTCCAATATTTAGACATCCACGTGTCTTTGTTGATATATTGATGATACCCACGTACCCAAATTGAGGTGCTGGTGATACTCACGTAAACCTTTTCCAGTGGTGTTGTCATAGAATGAATGTAACCACTCTAGCTGAAAAACTATCGACCAAAATTTACAAGATTTGGTAGATATGTTAATTGTAATACGTATACCATTGGGCTGATCAGATTTTGGTACGATTCGGAAAAAAAGAACCTGCCTTTTCTTACGAAATGGACCTCAAAAATAGAATGTATCCACTCTAGCTGAAAAACTAATTGACCAAATTTTACAAGATTTGGTAAATAAGTTAATTGTGATATACCATTGTGCTGATCAGATTTTGGTACGATTCGGGAAAAAAATAACCTGCCCTTTTTTTTTTTGCGAAACGGCTCGCAAAAATCGTATGTCACCACTCTATCTGAGAAACTAATTGACCAAATTACACAAAATTTGGTAGATAAGCCGCTTGTGGGTTACTGTGGTTCTGGTTTGATTTTGGCGTAATTCGAAAAGTAAGAATCTGCCTTTTCTGCGAAATGACCCACAAAAATTGGCAAAATCTATAATAAAATACTACACGTGTATCAATTAAATGCTTATTTTATACGTAAATTTTGACTACGAAAAGAATAAGTCCAATCCTATTACTTTAAGATGCACCATTTTCGAGACATTTTCGTTTGTTTTTTAATTATGAGGAATTAAAGACGTTTTCCGAGTCAAAAAACTATTAAATGAAATTTCTTAAAATTTAGCAGTTGCGTCTCTTGAGGGTTATCCTGATTTTGGCATAATTTGGGAAAATACAACCTATCCTTTTTCGCGAAATGGCCCGCAAAGATCGGGAAAATCTGTGAAAAAATTGCTGAAATATTTTAATTAAGTACCTGTTTTTCGTGTAATTTTTGACAGCAAAGCGAATGGACTGATCCCATGACTTTAGAACGATGTTCTCGAGATAATTGAGGTTTTTTTTTTTTTTTTTTTTTTCTTGAATTGTGTGGAGCTGAAAACTTTAAAGTGCATTAAGTTGCCAAATGAAACGAAGATGTCTTACAAATTCAAATTGGATATAACATCAGGAAAGTACCCATGTTATTTTCTGCAATTAAACTCAATGCACCATGAAATAGAAAATAAGAAAATGAATTTGACAATTTGAGTCTGTAGGGATAGTCACGTGCTGCCCGCATCATATTTTTAATCTCCATTTCATCTCTTGTTCTCCATGTATTGATCATTCAAACCAAAACATAACATTCAAAGTGACAAATGTTATTAATGCTTTAAACAATCTCTCGGCAATCTCACGGCGAACCTTACCCATAAAATATAGACGAGCACGCATCGAGAAATAGTGGGGAATAATCTCCTGGCCAGGTTAAATAAAAAGCCCTCGTAAGAGCTGGATTCTTCCGTTGAATTATGAATAGCCCGAGATAAATGCAAAATTCGAAATCGTATCTCAATATACGTAGAGATTGCATGCGGAGGATTTGTGGGAGAGTCTTTTTCTTTTTTAAAATCGAAAAATCCACGAAGAGAACAGTTAATTACTGCTAGATCGATTACTCTTCTTACATACATAGTATAACGTATAGGGAAAGTATTATAACGGGGTCGAAAATTCGAATTTGAGTTTTCGACGATAGAGAACGACGTTTTAAACAACCATGAACTCGAATCGAATTTTTTTTATGGGATGCCTGTGTGTGTAGTATGTATGTATGAATGTATGTATGTATGTTAGTGTGTGTGTGAGTGACTTTGTTGAGGCGATATCTCACAAACGAATGCGTATAGAAATGAATGTTATTGATAGGGAGAGGTGCCTGTTCTCCGCGAAGTATTCCGGGAATTAAGAGTACAAGGATACAAACGGACGGCTGGAGATCTTTTACATAACTTTATTCACCTCGCCGTATAACAGTTTTTAGCATCTTATAGAATAGAAGATGTTTGTCCTTCTGTCTGTCTGTGTCCTCTGTAACGGAAATCTAAGCTTCGGAGAGCCGCAAAATTCGGTATTGTGTTAGCTAAACCCACAGTACCATAGACCTCGGTGAGATTTCTTAATTCGAATTAGTTTCTCTAGTTATTTTATGTAAAATCTCGATTTTAAACGATTTTAACAGAATTCGGTTTATTAGCGATCGAAAATATCATCACAGAGTTTCTTTCTTGACATCATCGGAAACATCAAAGAGCGTCCTTTCTGACGATCTTTGAACCGAAGCCGTATGACAACTCTTTCGTGTTTATTTATTTTTAAATACATCGAAATATGAATGCTTTATTTTCTTATTTCGCCGCATCGCAAAAAGAAAGTTTAGTACAATTCTATAGCTTGTTAAAAAAAATATGGATGTATACCTTCGCATTCTAAGAACAACAAAAGAAATAATTTCTTTATTTTCTGTTAATTTTTAACCAAAAGCATAAAAATCGAGACTTTTTATTCCGTTCTTTTTCCGCTTGGCGGTTGGCAACTGGGCGTTGCTATGGGAAACAGTGGAAGTTTCTGCGCATGCGTTACAAATTGTTGCATGCGACGACACATTAGTTAAAACTAAAGGATAGTTTCAACAGCAGTTAATTTTACCTCTAATTTTAAAAAACGGACGAGGCGCGACTATGATTTTTGAAAAATATGAATGAAATCAATCAACGCTTGCAATCAATCTTGGGTAGCGAAGCTACATTTTCAAGTATTATTATAAAAAATATAATATGAGCAGCACATGAATTTCGCCACAGACTCACTTTCACTCTCTTTTTATTTCTACAATAATTCATTAAATTGAATTCAATTGTACAAATTATTACGCATGGTTATTTGAAATGACACTAAATGTACACTCTTAATTTAATTTTTGTTTTCATTTGGTAACTGGACGTATTTTCCGAAGCGACGTGGCAAAAATGCACAAAAAACTGAAATATCTCGAAAACGGCTAGTTCTAGAGTAATGGGGCTGGTCTTATTCTTTTCATTGTCAAAAACTACGTATAAAACAAGCATTTAAGTGATACATTTGAGTATACGTAGTCTTTTATTTTAGATTTTGACGATTTTTGCAAAAGAAGAAAAAAAAAAGACAAGTTGATTTTTCCCGAATAGTACCAAAATTTAATTAGCATCAGAGTAACCCACAAGTAACTTATATACCAAATTTTGTGAAATTTGGACAATGACATTTTTAGCTAGAGTGGATACATATGACTTTTGCTGGCCATTTCGTAAAAGAAAGGGAGGTTCCTTTATTTCAGAATCATACCAAAATCTAATCAGCGCCAGGATCCTCACAAACCTACTAAATTTTATGAAATTTGGTCAATTAATATTTTAGTAAGAGTGGATACATGTATTGCACAGACAAACACCAGACGTCACGATAAAAATATCGTGTTCTAAAAGTCCTAAAACGTGTATAGATCCGTCAAAAGCTCGAGTTGCTATCTTCGAGATGATGATTCCAATCCTTTACCGATACATTACCATGTATTACAGGGAGAGTAAAATGTTCCGGGACTGAAATTTTCGGGAACATTTAGCTAAAACGGTTTAAATTACCAATTCGATGGGGGGAAAAAAGAGAGGTTCGCAAGTACTCGACTGCGATAAATAATAGATGCATAGGTAAAATCAGTTTAAGTGGCGTATTCCCAAAGCCAGCAAATAAATAACTGCATCATCAAATATTCAAGGAATCTACTCAGCAAATGCATTAAATATGAGATATCTGTATATCAGCGACTCATAACGGTAAAATGCCCCTCTCCTGAATATTTCAAAGATGCGAGCCAAAACAACGAGAATTTGTCTGACTGCACGCATAACTTCTGATTAATAATGAAGAATGGCAATGTTATTGAAATTAGACTAAGGAAAGGCACATAAAAGAAATTTTCAAATTTAGCACTCACACTCAAATTCATTTTGGATTGCGATATTTTTATCAGGCAAGGACCAAATGGGACCTTATTTTGGATTGCGATATTTTTATCAGGCAAGGACCAAATGGGACCTTATTTTGGATTGCGATATTTTTATCAGGCAAGGACCAAATGGGACCTTACTGCCAAGGGTGGATGCATTTTGGAAACTTTCTGGGGAATTTTATAAATGCGAGGGAAAGCATGAAAACCTATCATTACCATCTGAACGGAGGTTCAAACTCGGGCACTGCAGTTTGACCTCAAGTAACCACTAAAGCAGTATTCCTAAAGCTTTAATTAATCTTATTGGCGTACTCTTCAAAGGGATTAATTTTAATTGCTTACCCCTTTTCATATATTAATCTTATTGGCCTACTCTTTTCATAAATTAATCTTACTGGCGTACCCCCTTTTAATCTTACTCGCCTACTCTTTTCATAGATTAATTTTATTGGCGTACTTTTTTTAATCTTGCTGGCCTACTCTATTCCATAGATTAATCTTACTGGCGCACCCTTTCTCAGATTACTTATTGGTGTACTCTTTTTATAAATTAATCTTATTGGCGCCCCCCTTTATTATAGATTAATTTTATTACCAATACCCCCACCCCCACCCCCACCCCACCCCACCCCACCCCGTGTGTAGATATTGATCTTATTAGTGTACCCCTTTTCCAGTTGAGGGTAATAATTTCTTTGCAGGGTAATAATTACCACATTCACTGTCAAACTTTTTCAGGTTTTCCAGAACAATCAAAATTTTTCTGATAAATCTAGTCTGAGAGTCAGTCCTGTGTTGTTTGTAAAGTCATGCCATAACGCTTACCAGCGGATCCCCTAATCAAAAGTAAATTCTAAAGCTCCATTTTCTCGCAAAAAAAGTTATAATAAAAATATATTGTGCCCAGGTAATAGGCCCCCCAGAGCTGTACTTATTTTATTATTTCAGGACTTTTGAGAAAGAGGTGTGTGTGTGGGGGGGGGGGGGCGAATGGAACCTTAGAGGGGGTAATTTTTCCAATATAATTTGAAGTCCTACAGCAATCCCCCGATCAGTGCGATTAATTGATGGAGCGAAAACACCGCACTAAACAAAATCGAATTTAATAATATTTGTTTATGACTGGTGTGACGCATAAATAATAATAAAAATCTGATGTGTGCAGCACATGACTTTCCCTGCAGACTTATATACACATTATCTTTATTTTAATTGAATTTAATTCCCTATTAATTCGATTTTCGTTCTCATTTGGTAACTGGACTCATTTTCAGAGGTGGCGTAGAGAAAAAACGAAGAAACTAAAATATCTTGAGAACGGCTAGTCTTAGTGTAATGGGGTTGGTCTTATTCTTTTCTTCGTTAAAAATTACGTATAAAACAAACATTTAATGGATATATTTCAGCATACGCAGTTTTTAACACTTTACAACAAAGTTGAAAAGTGTTTATGACTTTGTTCATTCTGTCTGTCTGTATGTCTGTCCGTTAGCACGATAACTGCCGTAAAAATGACTTAATCAAAATGAAATTTTAGTATGTTGTTCAGACGGTCTGTAGAACCTATGGGAATATAAATGAATAATATTACCCAATTAGTTTTGGATTGAACCCGGGTCGAAAAAATGAAATACATTAAGCCCTATGGAACCTAATTTTTCAAACATTTTTTAAGCGGATTTAAAATTCACAAATTGCTTCGAAAATTTTAGGTAATATTCAAATTGTTCCATAAAATATATAAAAAAAAATTCAGCGAAATATATTCAGTAGTTTTTTAAATAAAAATTAAAATAATAATTACACCTCTTATATGAAACGATCACGTGACCATGATATGAAACGATCACATGACCCACTTCAAAATGATATATGGCATCCATCTTGTTTCAAAATCGTGATTTTTTTAAGTTCTTTTTAATTCATATTGAGTGTTGTATCCGTCCTAAAACTACTTTATTTTTGCTTAAATTCTGTGCATCTACATACTGAAACAACGCAATGACAATATATTTGAGTTTAAATGCTCATCTAAATTTGATTATTTCTACAACGAAGCCTATTTTTCACCTATGTAAAATGTAAACAGCAAAATATATAGAATGAGCTGTATTCCTGTATTTTTTTAACACAAAATAATTTAGTCCATGGAGTCTGCATGGCTGATATGAATGAAATATTAATTGATTTCATAAAGAGAAGGACGATTTTATTCGATGAAGTTTCAAGCATAGAGTTTAATTTTTTGTAGCTCCATGGTCTTAAACAAAATGTTTAAATAAAATAAATTATTATAGTATTGTGATGAATGAAATGAATGGGAGAAAGTTATGAATGAAATCCTGTTTTTATAGACAGATCAAGGCGTGTTATTTTTCCTATGACGTCATTTGAATTAATTTCAGTTGTTTTCGATGAAGTTTTCAAATATAATAAATTATCGTACTATTATGATAATTCTAAAACTATTACCGAGGAATGTATAACATTTTAGAGATGTTTAAATCAGGCAATTTATATTTCAATGCCGTCATTTGAATGAAGTTCATTTTTTTTCGATGAAGGTTTAAGTTTTCAAATATAATAAATTAATGCAGTATTGTGATAAGTTTCAAAATATTACCGAGGAATGTATTGCATTTTAGACTTGTTTAAATAAAATTGCATTGAAGTTGGAAAGTGTTTCATAATCAATGCTTCAAGCATGATTGATCTTTCTTGTTTATTTCAGATTTTGTCGATTTTTGCAAAAAAAGGCAGGTTATTTTTTTCCGAATCGTACCAAAATCTAATCAGCACCAGTATGACCCACAAGCGACTTATCTACCAAATTTTGTGAAATTCGGTCCATTAGATTTTCAGCTAGAGTGGATACAAGCTTTTGCGGGCCATTTCGCAAAAAAAGGCAGGTTCTTTTATCCCGAATCGTACCCAAAATTAATCAGCACCAGATTCGCCTACAAGTGACTTACCTACCAAATTTTATGAAATTCGGTGTATTAGTTTTTTAGTTAGAGTGGATACAAAATCTGCCAGACAGACAGACACACACACAGACGTCATGCTAAAAATGGTTTTTTCGTATTCTAGAGGTCTTGAAACGTGTAGATCCGTCGAAAACTCGAGTTGTGATTTTCGGTATGATTCCAATACTTTCCTTATACATTACCATGTAAAAGTAAAAAATCTGATGTGGGCAGCACATGACTTTCCCTGCAGACTTATATCCACGTTCTCTTTATTTAAATTAAATTTATTTCACTTTTAATTCAATTTTTGTTCTCAGTCGGTAACCGGACTTATTTTCAAAGGTAGCGTGGAGAAAATACGAAAAACTAAAATATCTCGAGAATGGCTAGCCCTAGTGTATATGGTTGGTCTTATTCTTTTCGTCGTTAAAAATTACGTATTAAACGAGCATTTAATGCATATATTTGAGTATACCTAGTTCTTTAGTTTAGATTTTGACAATTTATGCGGGCCATTTTGAAAAAAATGGCAGGTTATTTTTTTCTGAATCGTACCAAAATCTAATCAGCACCAGGATAAACCACAACAGACATCTACCGAATTTTGTGAAATTCGGTCCATTAGTTTTTCAGTTAGAGTGGATACAATCTTTTGTGGGCCATTTCGCAAAAAAGGGCGGGTTCTTTTATCCCAAATCGTACCCAAAACTAATCAGCACCAGACTCGTTCACAAGTGACAGTAGAAGAGAAAAGTGCGTTGAGCCTCAGCAGGCGGTGCTGCACCGCCTGGAGGAGGAGGAGGATGCCTCTTTGGAGTGTCTTCCCTCTTTTGAGAGGAAGCTCCTCTCAGAGGGTCTTGAGACCCCCAGGAGGGAGTATGCCTCTCTTGAGAGGATCCTCTTTGGGAGGATGCCCCCCTCCCCTCTTTTGGAAGTTTGGTGCAGCACCGGATGCCTCTTTCCTAGTATTGCGAAAGTCTTTCACAGAGGCATGATGACTCATACGGAGTGAGTTTTACTTCACTCTTGAGAGGGAATGTCACAATCGCTGACTGACCTGAGGAAGTGGTTTCAAGGGATTTCGCAATCACATAATCTGGAAATGACATGTCGCGCCTTGGAGCTCCTTAGCACACGTCCTCCCTCTCTGCTGGTCAGCGACAGAGTGAAAGATCTTATCAGCGTGACGTAGTTAAAGCGCCCTCTGGCGAATTTTGATGAAGTGCTGCCATCTATCGGCATTTTTTTTCCAAAAGAAATTAATGTTTCACTGGTCAGGAGCTGGATTCGAACTTGGGCCCAACTGATTACAAGTCGAGCGTCTTACCGTCGTGCCAAAGCACCCGTGCTATATAGTAAGTTATCTTCGAAGTGTACCTTATCAACGGAAGCTAGATTATTTTTCAAAGTTCATTCGAATCGCTCGGTGAATAGCGATGCACTTTATAAAGGGTGCGTTTTAAAACAGAATGCTACGGAGTGAATATATATCTGTGTATTATAACACTATGATTTTTTTTTAAATGAATGGAATACACGCAAGTATAGTTACGCATTTTCAAAATGGTGTTAAGTGAATAGCATTCAACCCTTTTAACACTTAAAATTTAAACACACTATACTTAGCTGAGTGATTTATAGCAATACGGATTTTTTTTTTTTTTTTTTTTAAATAAATCTAACTATCAATATGATTTTTTTTTTTAAAATGAATGGAATACACGCAAGTATAGTTACGCATTTTCAAAATGGTGTTAAGTGAATAGCATTCAACCCTTTTAACACTTAAAATTTAAACACACTATACTTAGCTGAGTGATTTATAGCAATACGGATTTTTTTTTTTTTTTTTTTTAAATAAATCTAACTATCAATATGATTTTTTTTTTTAAAATGAATGGAATACACGCAAGTATAGTTACGCATTTTCAAAATGGTGTTAAGTGAATAGCATTCAACCCTTTTAACACTTAAAATTTAAACACACTATACTTAGCTGAGTGATTTATAGCAATACGGATTTTTTTTTTTTTTTTAAATAAATCTAACTATCAATATGATTTTTTTTTAAATGAATTAAATACACCCAAGTATAGTTACGCATTTTCAAAATGGTGTTAAGTGAATAGCATTCAACCCTTTATGTGTTGTGTATCTAAAAACAAATTTATACACGTACACAAACTTTAAAAACATGAATGTAATACATAGCTGAAATTATGTTTTGTGAACAGGATTCGACCCTTTTAAGTGTTGTGTATCTAAAAACAAATGTATACACAAACTTTAAAATAGCGCATTTAGTTAAAATGAAGTGAACAAGATTTGACCATTCTAAGTGTGTGTGTGTGTGATTTTTAAAAAATAAATCTAACAGTATATAACGAAATGATTTTTTTTTTCTTTTTATAAAAATAATAATGAAAATTAGAACTCACGGAACGACCTCTTCACTACCCGCTGGGCAAACTCCAAATGAGTGATACACTCTCATTACACTATTAAAAATTAGATCTTATCTATAATGACGTCAGCAGTATGAGGTGTTGCCACCTATTTTTTCTAATAATATATTTCTACTAACTGGATACTTCAAGGGTCTGATTTGCTACACATAATCTGAAATACATCATTTTAATGATATTGTGCATCGAATATGATTTGACCATTTTTAAAATGGTGGATGTAATTGAAATATCGAAGTTTAGAATTTAACAAGCTAACGAATTTTCACCCCAAAAAATTTTAGCATTCAGTTTAAATAAAACCCAATGAATATGATATCACCATTTTAACATCGTAATTTTACTACCATTATAGAACTTAGAAGTGAGTGTACATTATTTTTTTCAGGACACCAACACATTTTAAAATCTATTGAATAAGAATAGACCATTTTGCACATACATGTACCTAGATTTCACACCCGGTATTAAAACCTGCTAAACATGAAACGAGTAAGTATTGTGTGAGATTTTATCACACTAACTTTCAAACTTTTTAAATTTTTAAAAATGTCCGAAATAGTTGTATTTCATCGGTAGACATAAATTGTATGGAACACATTTTTATGAAAAAAATATCTGTTTCGTCAGCTTTTAAAAATAGATTTCTACAGTTGTACACTACGGTTCTAGAATTTTCTAAATATGAATCGACTGTTTGAACTACCAATGGTGGTTTTACCGATGCAAATATTTACAGGACAAATATTTCAATGAAACCAAACTTAGTTGAAGCTTCTAAGTTTGAATATTTAGAATCATTTCATATAATTTTTATATTCACATTGAAAATAGTTAACAAAATTGGAACTCACGGAGCGACAACTTACTGTCCACACTCCAAATGAGTGATACACTCTTATTACATTATTAAAAATTAGATCTTATCTATAATGATGTCATTATGTTGCCGTATTGCCACCACACAATTATTCTTTCCAAATTATGCATTTTTTTTCTTTTTTCTTTTTAATAACTTGCTACTGTCTTATGCTATCCATTTTTTTTTTCATATAAGCAGATATTCCATATACCTTCTAAATGTTAAGTTATAATTTAAAAAAAAAAAAAAGCATTAGAGGTGTATTTTACGTCTGAATTCGTCCAAGTGGAAATCCGACGATTGCAAATGCATGATTGCATCCTTACATTTCAATAGACACCACTAAAATGTGTGGATCTTATTTTGAAAAAGCTGCTCTCAGAAAGAATATGTATATGAATACATATTTTCCATAAATATACCCCCTCCCCCCACAATACACACATCATGCAGGCCAAAGACTCACCCAGAATACATTCCAAATCGGCTCTATAGCTTATCGCGCTTATCAGTGTAACAGATAGTGACCCAAAGTTCATGTTCGCAAAGCGAGTTAATTGCAATGTTATTGTTTTAAGCAGTTCCCATATTTAAATGAAAAATTTATCAAATTATACAATACATACAAGAGCTGGAAGATCTTAGCATTTCAATATTATAGAATACTCACGAATGTTTTTTTTTTTCCCCATTTAAAATTATCAAATTTTAATGCAATTTAACAAAAATTGCACAATACTTTGTGTATGACTATCAAATAAGAGCTAGGTTTTATTGTTACAACAACGTTTAAGATCATTAAACGAGTATATATATATATATATATATTTTTTTTAAAGAAGAATAGTATATAACTTACTGTTTTTAAGGATAGGTGATTGTTAACATTGAATTTAAATGAATGAGTGACCCTCTGAGACAAGTACAGTACATTTCAATAACATTAAAAAATATGAAAGATATGCAATTAACACCTTAAAAGAAACATGTAAAAATGTGAATGTGTTTTGATATCTTAATACGAGACATTATTGACATGCACATAGAAATGTCACAATTTTGTGGTTGTAGGCGCTCCATAAGACCCCTCTGCTCTTAATAAATGATCCCATTTGAATGTACATATTTATCAACACACAGAAAATGACAGGACCACAACAAAATTTTACACCTATTACAGAATAAGTCCCAACTTCGTAGATTTTTAAGAAACTACAGTCGAATTTTCACCGATTCTTAGAGATTGAAACACAACATTGTTTATGAATCTTCATACTTTAGAGAATGGAACATAGATTAGCATTTATTTTGAATGAATTCAGAATTTTGACATTGATTATAAATTTATGATTTAAACCCTGTAAAGTGTAAATATCTTTTGTCATGAAACTCACACTGTAGACATTTGATATGATTCGAATAAATCTATTTTTAATTTTTTATATTTTATTTTAAAAAGTGAGATTAGTAAACCTGTCACACTTGAATGCATAGATACATAACTCACAACAATATAACATTTCTTAAATGGAACATGCTAAAAAAAGAAAAAAAATTAGCTAATGAGTATAAATAAGGAATTCAATTTGAAAGATAAAAACCATTTAATGAATCTATTATTAATGAAATACACATTAACCATTATCACTTGTACATTTAAACAAATAAGTTAAAATAATTTCCTTATCGCACTTTCATAGTCCTCTGATTTGAATGACTCGAAAAAATTTCTATCATAGCAGTAAAAGACTTCTTCACCACGCAACAAAACTTTCTTAGCAATGTTATTAATGTCAAGATTTAGAAGTACTTGTTCAGACACTCTGTCAAACATTTGTAATGGAGTGCTGTAAAGACATTCATGGTAACTTAAATCTTCAACTTGACCAACACATTTGAAAAGTTTTCTTACATGACACATGATGTTGTCATGAATACAAGAGATTAATTGTTCGAATGCAAAATTTTTGTCACAAATAAGTGATGGTAGAAAGGTTATAGTGTTCTTTATTTTTAATATTTGAGCAGGAAGCCACTCTATAAATATACTTTCTCGAAGATGTATACTAATGTTGTTAACACTATTCTGTAAACATGCTATTTGATTTTTATCTAAGGTAATATGACACTGTGTTAGACAAAATTTTGAATCATATAATTGAATTATTTTCTGCAGATGCAATTTTCCGTTGTCATTGAAACAGAACAACTCATTGCGACTGACGAAAGAGGTATCTGCATATAGAATATTGAACGACCACAATTTTTGAGAAAATTAACTCCATGTAGCCGGTGACAGTGTAACACCTTCACGCGTAGGCTGTAATTCATTTCGATCGTTAGAGAGATATTTCCATATATACACTTTTAACTTCCCATGACGAAGTTTCAAATACACATACACATTAGAACCTAAATGCCAACGACGGAGTGCATCTTGCATAAAATCTGAAGAAGTAGATTCAGTCGAAACTGATTCTGCATTGGAAGATAACAGTCCACTATGTGTTAGAGCACAAGAAAGCAGATCATGAGTTGAGTTTTGAACCTCGGTGAGAACTTGTGAATTGACAACGGCAGATGTTTCTGCTGGGGTTTTGGAAGACATAAGATAGGTTTCTAACCAATCCACAGCAAATTTTTGTGAGGGTGAATTAATCACATCTGAGACAATGTCCACAGATTTTGTTTCTTCTAGGGCAGGAACAGTCAACTCCGCACTATTTACACTAGAAATTATTTGCTCGAGTGATGGCATACATTGAATTTTAGACATTCTTTTTAGATAGTAACATCCAACTACGACATTCACAGTATAAGATTTATTTTTAAAACACTAACATCTTAAAACATTATAATTTTGTCACAGCTATGAGCGAAGCAAACCTATCCACACAACCTCCAAAGTTGAAATGACTTATCAAACAACTTCATAAGTATAATCACGTAACCTAAATCGAGTGTCGTGTGCAAACAGATCACATAAGATATGAAGGGATTAGAACTTATAATTTTTAATGAATCGTACAACATTAGATTGTGGTAAATACAATTGTTATCTACATGAGAAAATTTCTATATTATTTCATTCAGCTTCGAAATCATAGAGTGAAAATATGTACCAAACTTACTTAAAGTTCCGAATTTTAAATCACATTAACATTATATACTTAGAAAAATTTTATATATATTTTTATAACTTTAGGTGATATGTATCACGCGGAATATACAAGAATAACTACCAAAAACACGAAAATAACTAACAGTATGAGGCCTTCACAAGTCGGCATCCAAACTAGAAATGAACGATAAACACACTAATTGCAACAATTAGATGAGAGCTTATCAGTTCTTATCTTATCTAAGATTTCACATAAAATGACGTCATCACTCCAAAGTTCACAAGATGACATCATTGGTCCAAGGTTCGCAAGATAGCCATTTGGCCTTTTAAAATTAAGAAGTAATTAAAATTTTTTTAATTACTATCGATCACACACACACACACTTAGAATGGTCAAATCTTGTTCACTTCATTTTAACTAAATGCGCTATTTTAAAGTTTGTGTATACATTTGTTTTTAGATACACAACACTTAAAAGGGTCGAATCCTGTTCACAAAACATAATTTCAGCTATGTATTACATTCATGTTTTTAAAGTTTGTGTACGTGTATAAATTTGTTTTTAGATACACAACACATAAAGGGTTGAATGCTATTCACTTAACACCATTTTGAAAATGCGTAACTATACTTGGGTGTATTTAATTCATTTAAAAAAAAAATCATATTGATAGTTAGATTTATTTAAAAAAAAAAAATAATCCGTATTGCTATAAATCACTCAGCTAAGTATAGTGTGTTTAAATTTTAAGTGTTAAAAGGGTTGAATGCTATTCACTTAACACCATTTTGAAAATGCGTAACTATACTTGCGTGTATTCCATTCATTTAAAAAAAAAAATCATATTGATAGTTAGATTTATTTAAAAAAAAAAAAAAAAAAAATCCGTATTGCTATAAATCACTCAGCTAAGTATAGTGTGTTTAAATTTTAAGTGTTAAAAGGGTTGAATGCTATTCACTTAACACCATTTTGAAAATGCGTAACTATACTTGGGTGTATTTAATTCATTTAAAAAAAAAATCATATTGATAGTCAGATTTATTTAAAAAAAAAAAAAAATCCGTATTGCTATAAATCACTCAGCTAAGTATAGTGTGTTTAAATTTTAAGTGTTAAAAGGGTTGAATGCTATTCAACTTAACACCATTTTGAAAATGCGTAACTATACTTGCGTGTATTCCATTCATTTTAAAAAAAAAAATCATATTGATAGTTAGATTTATTTAAAAAAAAAAAAAAAAAATCCGTATTGCTATAAATCACTCAGCTAAGTATAGTGTGTTTAAATTTTAAGTGTTAAAAGGGTTGAATGCTATTCACTTAACACCATTTTGAAAATGCGTAACTATACTTGCGTGTATTCCATTCATTTAAAAAAAAAAATCATATTGATAGTTAGATTTATTTAAAAAAAAAAAAAAAAATCCGTATTGCTATAAATCACTCAGCTAAGTATAGTGTGTTTAAATTTTAAGTGTTAAAAGGGTTGAATGCTATTCACTTAACACCATTTTGAAAATGCGTAACTATACTTGCGTGTATTCCATTCATTTAAAAAAAAAAATCATATTGATAGTTAGATTTATTTAAAAAAAAAAAAAAAATCCGTATTGCTATAAATCACTCAGCTAAGTATAGTGTGTTTAAATTTTAAGTGTTAAAAGGGTTGAATGCTATTCACTTAACACCATTTTGAAAATGCGTAACTATACTTGCGTGTATTCCATTCATTTAAAAAAAAAAAATCATATTGATAGTTAGATTTATTTAAAAAAAAAAAAAAAAAATCCGTATTGCTATAAATCACTCAGCTAAGTATAGTGTGTTTAAATTTTAAGTGTTAAAAGGGTTGAATGCTATTCACTTAACACCATTTTGAAAATGCGTAACTATACTTGCGTGTATTCCATTCATTTAAAAAAAAAATCATAGTGTTATAATACACAGATTTATATTCACTCCGTAGCATTCTGTTTTAAAACGCACCCTTTATAAAGTGCATCGCTATTCACCGAGCGATTCGAATGAACTTTGAAAAATAATCTAGCTTCCGTTGATAAGGTACACTTCGAAGATAACTTACTATATAGCACGGGTGCTTTGGCACGACGGTAAGGAGCTCCAAGGCGCGACGCGTCATTTCCAGATTATGTGATTGCGAAATCCCTTGAAACCACTTCCTCAGGTCAGTCAGCGATTGTGACATTCCCTCTCAAGAGTGAAGTGAAACTCACTCCGTATGAGTCATCATGCCTCTGTGAAAGACTTTCGCAATTGCCCTCTTTCGCAATACTAGGAAAGAGGCATCCTCCCAAGAGAGGCATCACCAAACTTCCAAAAGAGGGGAGGGGGGCATCCTCCCAAAGAGGATCCTCTCAAGAGAGGCATCCTCCCTCCTGGGGGTCTCAAGACCCTCTGAGAGGAGCTTCCTCTCAAAAGAGGGAAGACACTCCAAAGAGGCATCCTCCTCCTCCTCCAGGCGGTGCAGCACCGCCTGCTGAGGCTCAACGCACTTTTCTCTTCTACTAGTGACTTATCTACCACATTTTGTGAAATTCGGTCCATTAGTTTTTTAGTTAGAGTGGATACAAAATCTGCACAGACGTCACGCTAAAAATGGTTTTTTCGAATTCTAGAGGTCTTGAAACGTGTAGATCCGTCGGAAACTCGAGTTGCGATTTTCGACATGATTCCAATACTTCCCCTATACATTACCATGTATTGCAGGGAAAGTAAAAATCTGATGTGGGCAGCACGTGACTTTCCCTGCAGACTTATATCCACGTTCTCTTTATTTTAATTAAATTTATTTTACTTTTAATTCTATTTTCGTTCTCATTCGCTAACCGGACTTATTTTCAAAGTTGGCGTAGAGAAAATACGAAAAACTAAAATATCTCGAGAACGGCTAGCCCTAATGTAATGGGGTTGGTCTTATTCTTTTTTTTCGCGAAAAATTACGTATTAAACAAGCATTTAATGGATATATTTGAGCATACGTAGTTCTTTAGTTTGGATTTGGACGATTTTTACGGGCCATTTTGCAAAAAAATGCAGGTTATTTTTTTCCGAATCATATCAAGATCTAATCAGCACCAGGGTGACCCACAAATGACTCATCTGCCGAATTTTGTGAAATTCGGTCCATTAGTTTTTTAGTTACAGTGGATACAAAATCTGCACAGACAGACACACAACACAGACGTCACGCTAAAAATGGTTTTTTCGTATTCTAGAGGTCTTGAAACGTGTAGATCCGTCGAAAACTCGAGTTGCGATTTTCGACATGATTCCAATACTTTCCCTATACATTACCATGCATTGCAGGGAAAGTAAAAATCTGATGTGGGCAGCACATGACTTTCCCTGCAGACTTATATACACATTCTCTTATTTCAATTAAATTTAATTTACTTTTAATTCAATTTTCATTCTCATTTGGTTATTGGACTCATTTTCAAAGGTGGCATAGAGAAAAAAACAAAAGCAAAAATATCTCGAGAACGGCTAGTCCTAGTGTAATGGGATTGGTCTTATTCTTTTCTTCGTTAAAAATTACGTATAAAACAAGCATTTAATGGATATATTTCAGCATACGTAGTTTTTTATTTTAGATTTTGTCGATTTTTGCGGGCCATTTTGCAAAAAAAGGCAGGTTATTTTTTTCCGAATCTTACCAAAATCTAATCAGCACCAGGGTGTTCCACAAGTGACTTACCTACCAAATTTTGTTTAATTCGGTCCTTTAGTTTTTCAGCTAGAGTGGATACAAGCTTTTGCGGGCCATTTCGCAAAAAAAGGCGGGTTCTCTTATCCCGAATCATACCCAAAACTAATCAGCACCAGATCCGCCCACAAGTGATATACCTACCAAATTTTATGAAATTCGGTCAATTAGTTTTTTAGTTAGAGTGGATACAAAATCTGCACAGACAGACACACACACAGACGTCACGCTAAAAATAGTTTTTTCGTATTCTACAGGTCTCGAAACGTGTAGATCCGTCGAAAACTCGAGTTGCGATTTTCGGCATGATTCCAATACTTTCCCTATACATTACCATGTATTGCAGGGAAAGTAAAAATCTGATGTGGGCAGCACATGACTTTCCCAGCAAACTTATATCCACGTTCTATTTATTTCAATTAAATTTAATTCACTTTTAATTCAATTTTCGTTCTCATTTGAACACTGGACTTATTTTCAAAGGTGGCGTGGAAAAATACGAAAAAAACTAATATATCTCGAGAACGGCTAGTCCTAGTGTTGTTGTTGAAACCCAGACCGTCTGACCTACCAGAAAGGTGTAAGGTAACTGTTTGGACGGTCGGGAAGTGCCACCCAATTTAGACCGGAACCCAGTGAGGGAGGCATCCACAGGGACCGTACCCTCCTTCCCCTACCACCAACCTCTCGGATGGACTTTCGGACCCACATGTTTAACGTGATCGTACTCCGCATGAACAAGGCGGCAGTTTTGACAGTGGCTGGAATCGAACCCGGGCCAACCGAGTGCTACTCCAGCGCGCTAACCAATGGGCTACCGCGGCCGCTAGTCCTAGTGTAATGGAGTTGGTCTTATTCTTTTCTTCGTTAAAAATTACGAATTAAACAAGCATTTAATGGATATATTTGAGCATACGTGGCTTTTTAGTTTAGATTTTGATAATTTCTGCGGGCCATTCTGCAAAAAAAGGCAGGGTTTTTTTTTCTGAATCGTACCAAAATCTAATCAGCACCAGGGTGACCTATACGTGACTCATCTACCGAATTTTGTGAAATTCTGTCCATTAGTTTTTCAGCTACAGTGGATACAAACTTTTGCGGGCCATTTCACAAAAAAAGCGGGTTCTTTTATTCCGAATCGTACCCAAAACTAATCAGCACCATCCCCGCCCACAAGTGACTTATCTACAAAATTTTGTGAAATTCGGTCCATTAGTTTTTTAGTTAGAGTGGATACAAAATCTGCACAGACGTCACGCTAAAAATGGTTTTTTCGAATTCTAGAGGTCTTGAAACGTGTAGATCCGTCGGAAACTCGAGTTGCGATTTTCGACATGATTCCAATACTTCCCCTATACATTACCATGTATTGCAGGGAAAGTAAAAATCTGATGTGGGCAGCACGTGACTTTCCCTGCAGACTTATATCCACGTTCTCTTTATTTTAATTAAATTTATTTTACTTTTAATTCTATTTTCGTTCTCATTCGCTAACCGGACTTATTTTCAAAGTTGGCGTAGAGAAAATACGAAAAACTAAAATATCTCGAGAACGGCTAGCCCTAATGTAATGGGGTTGGTCTTATTCTTTTTTTTCGCGAAAAATTACGTATTAAACAAGCATTTAATGGATATATTTGAGCATACGTAGTTCTTTAGTTTGGATTTGGACGATTTTTACGGGCCATTTTGCAAAAAAATGCAGGTTATTTTTTTCCGAATCATATCAAGATCTAATCAGCACCAGGGTGACCCACAAATGACTCATCTGCCGAATTTTGTGAAATTCGGTCCATTAGTTTTTTAGTTACAGTGGATACAAAATCTGCACAGACAGACACACAACACAGACGTCACGCTAAAAATGGTTTTTTCGTATTCTAGAGGTCTTGAAACGTGTAGATCCGTCGAAAACTCGAGTTGCGATTTTCGACATGATTCCAATACTTTCCCTATACATTACCATGCATTGCAGGGAAAGTAAAAATCTGATGTGGGCAGCACATGACTTTCCCTGCAGACTTATATACACATTCTCTTATTTCAATTAAATTTAATTTACTTTTAATTCAATTTTCATTCTCATTTGGTTATTGGACTCATTTTCAAAGGTGGCATAGAGAAAAAAACAAAAGCAAAAATATCTCGAGAACGGCTAGTCCTAGTGTAATGGGATTGGTCTTATTCTTTTCTTCGTTAAAAATTACGTATAAAACAAGCATTTAATGGATATATTTCAGCATACGTAGTTTTTTATTTTAGATTTTGTCGATTTTTGCGGGCCATTTTGCAAAAAAAGGCAGGTTATTTTTTTCCGAATCTTACCAAAATCTAATCAGCACCAGGGTGTTCCACAAGTGACTTACCTACCAAATTTTGTTTAATTCGGTCCTTTAGTTTTTCAGCTAGAGTGGATACAAGCTTTTGCGGGCCATTTCGCAAAAAAAGGCGGGTTCTCTTATCCCGAATCATACCCAAAACTAATCAGCACCAGATCCGCCCACAAGTGATATACCTACCAAATTTTATGAAATTCGGTCAATTAGTTTTTTAGTTAGAGTGGATACAAAATCTGCACAGACAGACACACACACAGACGTCACGCTAAAAATAGTTTTTTCGTATTCTACAGGTCTCGAAACGTGTAGATCCGTCGAAAACTCGAGTTGCGATTTTCGGCATGATTCCAATACTTTCCCTATACATTACCATGTATTGCAGGGAAAGTAAAAATCTGATGTGGGCAGCACATGACTTTCCCAGCAAACTTATATCCACGTTCTATTTATTTCAATTAAATTTAATTCACTTTTAATTCAATTTTCGTTCTCATTTGAACACTGGACTTATTTTCAAAGGTGGCGTGGAAAAATACGAAAAAAACTAATATATCTCGAGAACGGCTAGTCCTAGTGTTGTTGTTGAAACCCAGACCGTCTGACCTACCAGAAAGGTGTAAGGTAACTGTTTGGACGGTCGGGAAGTGCCACCCAATTTAGACCGGAACCCAGTGAGGGAGGCATCCACAGGGACCGTACCCTCCTTCCCCTACCACCAACCTCTCGGATGGACTTTCGGACCCACATGTTTAACGTGATCGTACTCCGCATGAACAAGGCGGCAGTTTTGACAGTGGCTGGAATCGAACCCGGGCCAACCGAGTGCTACTCCAGCGCGCTAACCAATGGGCTACCGCGGCCGCCAGTCCTAGTGTAATGGAGTTGGTCTTATTCTTTTCTTCGTTAAAAATTACGAATTAAACAAGCATTTAATGGATATATTTGAGCATACGTGGCTTTTTAGTTTAGATTTTGATAATTTCTGCGGGCCATTCTGCAAAAAAAGGCAGGGTTTTTTTTTCTGAATCGTACCAAAATCTAATCAGCACCAGGGTGACCTATACGTGACTCATCTACCGAATTTTGTGAAATTCTGTCCATTAGTTTTTCAGCTACAGTGGATACAAACTTTTGCGGGCCATTTCACAAAAAAAGCGGGTTCTTTTATTCCGAATCGTACCCAAAACTAATCAGCACCATCCCCGCCCACAAGTGACTTATCTACAAAATTTTGTGAAATTCGGTCCATTAGTTTTTTACTTAGAGTGGATACAAAATCTGCACAGACAGACAGACACACAGACGTCACGCTAAAAATGGTTTTTTCGTATTCTAGATGTCTTGAAACGTGTAGATCCGTCGAAAACTCGAGTTGCGATTTTCGGCATGATTCCAATACTTTCCCTATACAATACCATGTATTGCAGGGAAAGTAAAAAATCTGATGTGGGCAGCACATGACTTTCCCTGCAGACTTATATTAACGTTCTGTATATTTTAATTAAATTTATTTCACTTTGAATTAAATTTTCGTTCTCATTCGATAACCGGACTTATTTTCAAAGGTGGCGTAGAGAAAATACGGAAAATTAAAATATCTCGAGAACGGCTAGTCCTAGTGTAATGGGGTTGGTCTTATTATTTTCGTCGTTAAAAATTACGTATTAAACGAGCATTTAATGGATATATTTGAGTATACCTAGTTCTTTAGTTTGGATTTTGACGATTTTTGCGGGCCATTTTCCAAAGAAAGGCAGGTTATTTCTTTCCGAATCGTACCAAAATCTAATCAGCACCAGGATGACCCACAAGTGACTCTTCTACCGAATTTTGTGAAATTCGGTCCAGTAGTTTTTCAATTAGAGTGGATACAAGCTTTTGCGGGCCATTTCGCAAAAAAAAAGCGGGTTCTTTTATTCCGAATCGTACCCAAAACTAATCAGCTCTAAATTCGCCCACAAGGGACTTACCTACCAAATTTTATGAAATTCGGTTAATTATAGGGTGGATACAAAATCTGCACAGACAGACAGACACACACACAGACGTCACGCTGAAAATAGTGTTTTCGTATTCTAGAGGTTTCGAAACGTGTAGATCCGCCGAAAACTCGAGTTACGATTTTCGGCATGATTCCAATACTTTCCTTATACATTACAATGTATTGCAGGGAAAGTAAAAACAGTTCATGTAACACAGACCACCTCAGCACATTGACAACGCTGTAAATGCTACCTACATTCAACCCTAACAGCATTTTCTTTTCACAGTGATGTAAGATTTACATCACACTGTGACTTTGGGATGTCAATGTCACAGTACGTCTCGGCAATGTCATATTAAGGTCACAGCGAAGTCATTTTGGTCATTTTCATGGTCGTTTGTGACGTCGCATTTTAACTTGTTTGTGACGTCACGTTGTAATTGCCATTGTAATGTCGTCACATTGTTACGTGTAAAATTACTAATACGTAACGTTGCATAGAAGTCACAAATATGATGTCACATTGTAACCCAGGTGTCACGTGACTACAATGTCACTGTCACACATGTGACGATCTTTGCTGCGAGGGAAAAGTTCAGTGAAATTACGTGTACCAAAACGTGAAAAATGTTTTGAAATATATGAACTTCAGAATCTTTGTTTAACTTACTGCACGTTTGTGAAAATGTTTTAATGTACAGTACCGTATACACACATATATATATTACGAGTGACGCATCAATATATAAAAAAAATATATTTATATAACTGAACATCACCGCTCTATGAATGCAACCTACATCTGAAATTTCAGTTCACTAGGATTATACCTTAGCTAAATATCGCACTAATCGAAATTTGGTTGTTACATCATAAACCGCACTAAAGTAATTACTTAGACTGTTTCAACATTTGCCTGCTTTGTTTCTGGTCAAAGGTCTTGGTTGTTTGCAGTGAGATTTCTGATTGGCAGTTAGTGGCAAAATTTTTGCCATTTCCCCCAAATTTTTTGTTTTGAAATACTATTTGTTTCTCAGGATTTTCTACAGTAGAGTTTAGATGATGACTGATATGGATTCAACACTCAATTCCAGTTGAGGTTCACTAAAGAATTTCCACTTTCAGTTTTTCTTCATTTGAGGTTCAGAATGTTTTCTTGAAACATCTATTTTTCAATATTGGTTATAAATAGCTTAGAAAATAACTGATATGCATTCAGCATCAAATTCTGGAGGAGGTAGGATGATTCATTAAGAATTTCCACTTTTGGTTCAAAAAATTTTCTTGAAGCATCTATTTTCTTGGCTTGGTTATAGATAGAGCTTAGATATTGATTGATGTGGATTCAGCAATTTTGGAGGGAGTTGGGGGACACACTATGAATTTTCACTTTCTGCTCTGGAGATGTCACTTCTAATTCAAAAGTTTATATTATCCTTACAACATCTATTTTTCAGGATCGGTTATAGGTAGAGGTTAGAAGATAACTGATATAAATTAAGTATCAAGTTGCAAAAGAGTAAGGGATTCACTAAGGATTTCCACTTCCAGTTCTTTTACCACTTCAGTTTAAAAAAATTTCAAATTCCTTGAGAAATCCATTTTCCAGAATCGGCAATAGCTTTAGGAACGTGGCAGTATTCCACGCCAAGTAATGAAAATGAAATGGTACATTTTATGAGTAATATACGAGCTGTATCATTTTTTATATTTACTTCATGTCACAAGATGACGTTCCCTGTATCTCAGTCGCAATTAAAGCTAGAGGATTATTTTTCCATAGCTGTCATGGAGCAAGCCCAAAGATGAAAGTAAAAGAAATATTTTTCAAATCAATAAAATACAAGTAAAGAAAAAAACTGCCTTTTTGAATGTAATATTTCTCGTTATTCTTGTTCTTATTGTCGTCGTGTTTTCTGTTGACGAGCCTACAGGCCAAACCGGTTAACTTATTTTGATTATCTTTTTTCGTATAATACAAGAGTGTGTATTTTAAAAAGAAATTTGAATTTTGGTTATTTTCTGTAAGAATCAAGTGAGGAATTCAAAATTAGGTAGGAATTTTGTAGGTCATTTGGCGACAGGAAATAAATAATTCAAAAATGAAATTCAACAATTTTTATATATATTTCATGTGCAAGGCATTAGGAAAAAATTTGAAAACTTGAACTCATAAAGTTGATAGTTTACCTTCATTGAGTCAGTCCATTTATCCCCATTATTGAAATCAGATCTATTTTATTGTTACCATTTTTATTTGTGTAGGATAAATTATAAATAAAGATGATATTGTAATTTAAATGACGGAATTAAAAGATGAAAATATCTATCTTCAGCAGTTTAGGCTGTAAATTTATCACTTAGAAAGTTGGTCTTGCTCAGATGATAATATAGATGCTGAGCGGAAATACAATATAGACATGTATTTACAAAATGTCAAGTGTGGGATGGGATAGCTCAGTGGTTAAGGCATAGGGATTGTGCTCAGGGGATTCGAGTTTGATTCCTGGCACTACTCAAACTATTCCAGTGTCGTGTCTACACAAAGTAGGGGCACATTAAATCTGTGTGCAATCTCACACTTTGCCTAAGATGGATTCTACAATGATGGTATTCTATTTCAGTAACAATATGGATTTTGTGATGGCTGAAACTCAAAGTGTAAAAGCTGATAAGATTTCTCCCTTTTCTTGAGGGTTTTTTTTCTTTTGTAATGTGTATGGTATTTTGTGTGTGAAATTAGATCTTTATTTCAGTCACAAAAGTTAAAGTGTTGATTGCTTCATTTTTATTCTGGAAATATATATTCATTTTTATATAAAGAGCAGAACTCTCAAGCTTTAAAAACATATGACATCAGCCTTTGAAATTGAGTCCATAATGTGGTGGCCAGTTCCCCACATAATGCAATGACTATACTTCTTTCAGAGTGAAAAACTGCGATCTAACTATGGAGCTTTACATTGCATATGACATCAGATACTAAAAGCGACACCATGATGTTATTTTATTCACTATAATATAAATTTTGATTTGAGATACCACGCAACTCGAAGTATTACGCCCATTTTGTTAACATGTTTATCATTCGAAATATTTCAAGTTTTTCCAACAAAAGTAAGGAACTTTCTGGCATGTTTCTTGTTTATTATTTTTTGGGCAGAATGCCAGTGGATCTCATTAGTATATTTAAATAGCCATATCATCCAAAAGGTTATCTTTTTTAAACAAAACACAGTTTCAGGTTTTAGAGTGCTACTAGCCCTCATTAAATTTACCTCCCACGCTATTATTCATGACAGTCTTTGTAAATGTTTCATCAGAGCCCCACTTTTATTTGACATACGTATGAAATTTTTTTAGAGGTATTTAATGAATATTTTAAAAACTTGAAAAGAGCTAAATTAAGCAATATGAAGATTTTTATGATGCAATAAAATTGATTGCTCACATCTGTACAAATGATTTCAGCTTTTAAAATATTCTATTTGTAACAAGAAGAGAAGTAAGTAGCAAAATTTTTCTGTTATATTTAAGGAATAGTTTTTTTTTTCTATCATTTCATAATCAATGAACAAAATGGATTGTATTTAGATTACTTTACTACACATTAGTCATTCTTTCAACAATTACCTACAAACTATAATTTGAAACCAATATTATAATAAAATAATAAATTTATATTTTAAAATTCTAAATAATTTGATCTTGTTGCAATAGCATATTGATATTCTTTCACTTTACAGCAAAGTTAACCTTAAGTTGAAAGCTATTTAAATAAATTTTCTATATAATTCATTTATCAGAACAATACTTATAACTGTTCGACATTTTGTGACAGAAGAGATAATAAGAATTAGCAGAACTTCATGAATAAAAACAAGCTTATTTATAAATTTGTGATGATGCAAATGTTCTGTTTGTGAAACATTAACATTACATACTGTGAGTGCAAATATGGATCTTTTTCCAGTAAAATCTGAGAGGTGAACTTTAATTACTAATAAAAAATAAATACAGCATGGAAAATAAGAATTTGTATGTTTTTGTCCATATTGAATCGAATAAAAAAAAAAATTGCTGAAATTGTCTATCACTCAACCAATAGGGGGTTATAGCCCCTCTGTCTTCCCTACTATTCACAAAAAAGCTACAATTTTTTCTTTTAAAATATATTTCTTACACTAAAAATACTAAATGTGGCCATAAGTACCAAAAGGTTGCTAACCCCTGTATTAATGAATAGGAACCCCCCAACGTATATTTTTACTGTTGAAAATAAGACAGAAGATAAATACAAAATACAAATGTAACTTTATTTCATTTGCTTTCAATTCATTTCTTAACCATACATTCCATATTTACATTTCATGTTCGCTATCACACACTTCTCATGCAATCTTCAATTCCTTAAATATTGCTGCACCTGTTGCATAGTTTCGACGTCCACAGTGGACATTAAATCTTGAAATTTGACATCCCCAACAGACTGTTGAAGAGCCATAATTTGGTTATAGAGATAGTTTCTAAGGACTACTGTATGTATAGGATCCACCTTTAATAGCTGTAGGAGGAAAAAAGAACAGTATCAATACACATGTACTGTTTCATCATAACATTAAATCTAGAACTGTGTTTCAAGTGAACAGTGAAGTCGGGTCCCTCAAATGCAATGTATTTCTGTGATAATGGTAGATATATTTTAAAACAAAGTTTATTTAATATGATTTTTTTTGCTGCATTAAGCTTAGCATAAAAAATATGCTTGATCCTGGAGTCTTCCTATGTGCGGTCTTGTGGAAATGCTTCTCTCTTTATTTGCCAATCATGAATGGGTTAAAGAAATTTCACTTTGAAACAATGAAAGCTGTAACCAAAAGTCACTATGCCATAGATATGGTTTGTTATCCATTTTATTTCTGAACTTTATTAAATAAAAAATTATAGAAGTGCCATAGTTTATACATTAATAAATAAATATTTGATTTTGTATAAATTTAGAAATAAAATTTATTTCAGCAATGTGTAGGTCAAGTTCCTTGCTCAGATTCATTTAAAGTAATTGCACAAAATAAGTATGCTATCCCATGATATGAAACAGTTAAAACTCCATGATTCTAACTGATTTTGTAGAAAATTGAAAGGTTTTACATATTAGTTTAGAAGTCGGTCCCTTAAACTGCTGCTCGTACCCTAGAGTGAGCCGAGTGTTCTGGGTTTTCGACATTAGTTTAGAAATGTTCCCTTAATTCATAACAAGTCATGTGAATGCCCAACATAAGTATATTTCCTTTGATAATATACCAGTCATTTATATGAGAACATATGAAATTAGTAAAAAATGAAGGATATTAAAATAAAAATGTGCTCAAAACACTATAACTGAAGCATATTGATATTTTATAAATATATGTTAGTGTTTAATAAGTTTTATACAAAGAATAAAGGAAAATTAAGTATGTAATTACAGAAAAACTATTATATAACAGAGCAAACATCTGTTTCAAAGATACATTGGATGCTTATCAGATGCCCAACTGATCAAGAAACTCGACACAGAAAGCAATTTCGAGAGTAATTTGGTTAACACTTGTCCAGGACTGCTTCTTTTTTAAACATCTGACTAATCCCCTAATTTTATCTTTTTTGTTCATATTTGTTACATTTGTGTCCCTTTCTTAGTCTTTTAGTGGTTTTTTATTATGTTTGGACACATTTCAATCTAACTCGGATTTAGTTCTTGTTGGAAAAAATCTGATAATTTGGGGCACACCCCATGCTTTGGATAGGCTTGGAAACTCTGATTTCTGATTGACTTATTAAGGTAGATGTTGAACCCTTCTTGGTTTGCTGTTTTCTAATTGGTAGAGCTTTGAATCTCCACCATCTTGGGAATATATACCCCTCTGTTACTTCCACTTATGCCTATTTCATCTTTTTGACTTCAGCTTTGTTGATCTCTTTAGCACTGTTATAACTGGATTTATTTTAGCATGACAACTTTAATAATTTTGTATTAAAAGTTTAAAAATTCTCTGTGTAAATATTTGTGTAAACTTTATTTATATTAAATCATTTATTCTAATTCATAAGTGTAATTTAAATGTCTTGGGTAGAGCAGTCAAAAGTGAATCCACATTCTAAATGCATTCACTGTTACAAATCATTATTCAACTTCATCAAATAAAATAGTTTATTTTTTTTAGTCTCATTTAGGTGTCAAGTCCATGTACAGCTATTCTTTCTGACCACCATTGCGAATGAGCAGCTGTATTTCTTATTAAAATTTAAAGCCAATGCCAGAAAAGATGCATTGTATCATCTGCGAGCAAGCTTGTTCTGCTTTCTTGGAGGTCTGTCCGAGTCACATTGAATGCTGTTTTTTGAGGGGGGGGGGGGGGGGGAATGGCTCCTTAATTGTTATAGGAGATTTGTTCCTTTGGGATAGAAGAGCCTTAATTGTATGTATCTAAAATTGGTTATAATTTTAAGGAGAATAAGATTAAATTTTAATCTAATTCAAATTTAAGAAGTGAAATATTTACATCTCGAGTGCTCACCAGTTGTGACCACGCCCTATTTTGAAATATCTGATGTTTAGATACATGTGTATCTTTAAACATGAGAAATATTTAAGGTCTTGATACTATTGCAACTGTCTGAGTCTGCCTGGGTTCTAGTGAGGTACCAAAGTAAATGATTATGATATTATTTTATGATTGATGTTATTAAATAAACTACTAACCCCAATTAGTTGAGTTCTTATTGCAAAATTGCTTTGGCTGATTTATTTAGGAAGAATTTCAGATTATTTGATGAAGATGCTGGTCCCAAAGGTAGGAAATTATGATGTTTTAATTTATTTAATTGTTTAACATGTATATTTTGGCAGGTCATCTTGGAGATTTATTTTCCAGACAGAAAAAACATCATGGGTTGTTATCGTTAGGTTATTATAGGGTGACTATGCACTTATGAAGCTATTGTTGTTATTGAATTATTGTTATTTGACTATATGAATCACTATGGCGCAATTAAAATAGTTAATTAAATTAAACTATTATATATTCTAAATTTATTGTGTCATCTTTGACAGTCTCCAATACCATCACAACAGCACTGACAATGAGATCCAACATATCCTCAAAACAGCTGTATACTGCATTGTATGGTAATTTGTATGTAATTATGCAGCTTATTTACCCCTTACAAATCAAATGCATATATAGAGTAAAATACTTTTTAAGGAAAGGTATAAAAAATATCTCATGTGTAATTGCAATTACAAACAAATCATGTTTTTTTTAACATGAAAAGAGAATAAAAAATAAGTTATTACTTCTAACTTCCTCTTCTCGTGTTCACTTCCTCTGACTTCTTCTGGCTCAGAATCTTCAGAGCAGTTAAGAACATACAAACTAAAATGAAACATCAAACATTTAACAACACAGACAAAGTTTAAAATGAAAATACTATAATCACCTGAATATAATGTAGACTTTAATTTAATGCAACCTTTTAATTTTTACTTTCTCATACTATTGTTTACCCAGAAATTTTCAAATTCCAGATTTTGCTGAATAAGTCTGTGTTAAGAACTCCTAACCTATTTCGAACACTATTAAAAAGATGTTCATCTTTACACGTATGTCAGAGGTGTAGACACAATAACTCCAGAACAAATACTGTTTGTCTATCATGAGAACAATTCCTGTCATAATTTTGTGCCTTTCTGGGTGGTGGTCACTATACTATAGGAACAGCGCTCATATATTTTGATTAGGGATAAGTCAGAAGTCTTACTTTTATTTTGTTCTTAGCAAATGTTGGTAACAGAAAGAGATTACAATCCATCTTCTCAGTTTTGTCACAGTTCTCAATGGCTTATCTTGCTTTTAATTGCTTTTTTCTTCTTATTATTATTATTTTGTTCTTGCTAAAGTTTGCTAAATGTTGTTTATGCTTTTTGTATAAGTTTATTAAATTATTAAATCGTGATATTTGTGAATTTTCGGAAATGCCCTTTCATTTTAAGAAAGAACAAAAATTAAAATCGCAAGCACACACAATCATACACACTGTTGTGGAGTTTTACTCTGACAAAGCTGCAGTGGAATTTTTGAAAGTTTCATTTTCGCAAGCTTTGAGAAAAACTACTCTAACAACTGGAGTATTTAAATTTATGATTAGAAAAATTAGGTTTAGGATTGGACGAAAGAGTTTTTAAGCACACCAAGAAAGCACCGTCAAAGGCCTAATAATTGAAATTGTGAAATTGATGTACTTTGACAAATGTGTTATATGATAAACAATCCAAGACTTTTACATTAGAGAAAAAAAAGTGCAATCTCTAAGAAAATTACTGTTCGTGTTGAGAAAGAAGGTAAACTTTTAGTGAAGAAAGGACACATTGTATAATTTTTACATTTGATGAATTTTTGCTGGATCAAGTATGTGAACTTGAAAGGTGATCATCAGAAAACCTGATATTGTATTTTGAAAAAATGATTAGCTGCAAGAAATGAGGCAATATAGGAAAATCAGACATCAGATTATTTACATAGATAAAACATGAGTCAACAGTAATTTAACATTCAAAAATATTAGCAAAACACCAAAGTTTCAGAAGCTCAACCGAATGTTAACTCAAAGAAGACTTATTGTGCACGCCGTATCATCTACAAGATTTGTTCCAGGTGCTCAACTGGTGTATAAAGCATCAACTCAAAGCGGTAACTATCACAGGCAAATGAACTATGAAAATTTTGCAAAATAATTGTTGGAGAAACTTTTTCCTAATATACAACGCAATATACAACCCGAAAGTGTTGTGCGTATGTAAAATGCTCAGTACCACACTAAGGTCCAAGGACTACAACTCCACTAAATGATGCCTGTGCCTTGACGAGGTGGTGGAGCTTGCGGGTTCCGATGATCCTAAGAGCTATGCCGGCGGTAGCTTCGGCTACTGGTAGGGTCTCCCTTGCCGGACAGGTTGAAGGTGAGGTTCCGGACTAAATGAGGCATCCTGGTCCTCCAGGTTGGGGGTTGGAAGTGAGGCACCTGGTCTCACTCTGTAAAATCCTCAGGGATCCATTTCTTTTGTGGATACGGGTGTCGCTATCCCGAGGTACCCGAGCAAACTTTTTCTTCTAGCTGCAGATTGCATCAATGCTAAGCCCCTAGTAAACTTCACTTCTGCCTCATGGGCCTTAGTACCACTATTCGGCCTCTGCCATAAGGTATACCGTTTGGGCTCGGGAATGGGACCAGGTGGCTATGTTGCGAAAAGGGCGAAGCGGCGCGTATCTGTAGTTTTGCTTTCAAGAAACGTTTGTAGTAAACGGTTCCAGAGGTTGAGTCCCTTGGTTGCGTTGGTTGGATGGTGGGGAGCGTTTCATATCGAGAAATCCCCCTTGGATCCTTGTTGATCCTTGGGCCCTGTGTACCTGGTGCATGTTATGGCCCGCTCCTTATCATCTAGCTTTGCGAATGACTCCGACGGTTACACTTTTCACGTCAGAAAAGTGTGGGGAGACGGAGCCTAGCTGGGGCTTCGATCGAACTGGAAGTAATCCATGGTCTTTTTCTCTTTAGTGGTTACAGCATGGAGCAATTAGATGAGACTCTTCTGAGTTTTCCTGGTTCTCCGTGCTGCAATAGTGAAAGTGAAAGTTTTGAAAAAGGATTGGGTTCATCTTCGGGTGTTTCCCAATCAGCCACTGAAACAACCCCTCTGGGGTTGGATCTTGGCAAAAAGAAGGAAGCCTGCAGTCCGGCTGTGGAAGGAAGTGGAGTCGCGAGCCTCGGTGACCGACACACTGAAACCATGGCTGTGACGCAGGGTATACTCACTAAAGCACAGAGGAGCAGGAGGAGGTGCATGCCTAGGCAACTGGACCAGAGGCTTGCAAAAGCTGGCGCTGTCACAGAGAAGGTCGGAGGCACCAAACGACTTAGGTCGGAAGGAGCCACACCTTCTCCAAGAGATCTGGTCATCAAGAAAAGATCAAGGACGGACATCCAACCTGGAACATATGTTCAGGCAGTCCAGGCTATTAAGATGGCAATCATCAAGAATTTCTTCCCTTCTAGTAAGCTGAGCAAGGAAGAGGTTGATATCATCCAGATGGTGACTCTCGATAAGATAGATGAGATCCCCACTGGTGAGCAACTTCTGAAGATTCATGGCTTTAGCTCAAACGCTAGAGCCTTGGTTCTTCAGTGCAATGATGCAAATACTGTGGAATGGGTTAAGAGAACCTTCCATAATAACAGTCAGGTTCTGGGAGAGGCACTTAAAGTCTTGAGTGCCAATGACCTTCCCAAACCTGTCAAGGTGGCCTTTAAGACCAGAGATGTGTACACCAAGGAGCCGAGCATTTTGCTGAAACGGCTGAACCGTTTCAACCCGGAGCTGAAGTCTGAGGAGTGGCGTGTTCTGCAAAATTTTGTGGAACCCCACTCTGTAAGATGGATCTTCGAGGTGGATTCGGAGGCTGCGGATGCGATTCGCAAAGCTGACCTTGGTGCCTTCACCGGTTTGGACCATGGAGTCTTTAAGATTCTTCGGGATCCAAACGAGAAGCCCAAAGGGAAGATGGAGATGGAGGAACAGCCAGTAGACCGGGCGACCTCCTCTCAGGTAAGTATCGGTAGTCTTGAGACTATGATACCTAAACTTAATGATCTAGAAATTGCTTCTGGTTCTGATGTTACACTTCATGCAAACCCTCTGATTTCTGATGATGAGCTGGAGAAACGCATGCAGGATTTTGACAATGAAAATGTGCTTGACGCTGATCATTGTCATGTTACTAGGAGGGCCTCTCTCTCCTAGGTTTTCTCTGCCCTCTTTTTGTCCCTGCTTATGGGCTGTTTTAACATTGTGCAAATAAATCTGCATCACAGTCGTTCTGCCTCTGCTATTCTTAGCAAAAGGCTGTTAAATGGTAGAACTGATATTGCTCTCATCCAGGAACCCTGGACCTGCAATGGAAACATTTGGGGTCTGGGGATCAAGGGATTCAATGTCTTTTATGATACATCCTGTATCAGACCTAGAGCCTGTATTGCTGTTAGCAACAAGCTCAATGCTGCTCATCTTGTTAAGTTCCTCGATGGTGACAATGTTGCCATCAGTGTGAATCTTAAAACTGATGAACATAAGATGGAATACATCTTTGCTTCGGCCTATCTTCCTTATGAAGATAAGGAAACTCTTTCTAATGTCATTATCAATCTTATTGAGTATTGTAATGGCAAAAAAATGATCATTGGTTGCGATGCGAATGCCCATAACACTGTTTAGGGTAGTAGTGATTGCAACCGTAGGGGTGATGATCTTTTAGAACAGATCTTTCTCTATAAGCTCTTTGTACTCAATAAGGGTAATTCTCCTACCTTCGTGACTGTAAAGCGTCGTGAAGTGCTTGATATCAGCATAAGCAATAGCTCTGCTTATGAAAATGTTGTTAATTGGAAGGTTTCAGATGATATATCCCTGTCTGACCATCAATTAATTTCTTTTTCTGTTAAAGGTCCTGTAAAACCTGCAGCTGACAAGGGTAGGAACCATAGAAGTACTAATTGGGGTTCCTACAAAGACGATCTCGGGGTGAGGTTAGCTAGCCACAATGGTGAGTATTCTTCTATTGAAAAACTGGATTTGGCTGTTGACTCCGTGCAACAGGCCATTATCCAGACCTTTCATAGCAACTGTAGAATCACAATTGCTGACTCCCCAAGGATTGTCCCTTGGTGGTTGAATGAGCTCAGCCGGTTGCGTGGGAAATGCAGGAAGCTCTTTAATAGAGCTAAGAAGAATGGTGAATGGCAGGTTTATAAATCTGCTCTTACCTCTTATAATAAAGCAGTCAGGGACTCCAAGAGAAATTATTGGAGAACGTACTGCGAAGGTATTAAAGATGCCCCTGCCGTAGCAAAACTTGTTAAGCTGATGGCAAGGGACAGAAATTGTAATTTGAACACTGTAAAGAAGTCAAATGGTGACTTTACTGCTACTGGTGAAGAGACCCTGACTGAGCTGTTCAGGGTTCACTTTCCAGTTTCTTATCCTTATGTTCATTGTGACAATGTTATTGCTTGCTCCACGTCCTCTTCTGACGACAAAAGTTGGAGCATTGCCAGGAGCATTGCTACTCTTGATAGGGTCAAATGGGCAATTAATTCCCATAAATCCTATAAAACTCCAGGAATTGATGGCATCAAATTGGAAAGGACAATTATTATGAGGCCAAATCTTTTAGGCCTATTAGCCTTACGTCTTTTCTGTTAAAGACTATTGAGAAGCTTATTGATAGGTACTTAAGAGAAGTGATCCTGGCCTCTAAGCCCTTGTCAAATTCTCAACATGCCTATCAACCGGGCAAATCTACGGACACTGCCCTTTATAGTCTCTCCTTTATTTTGGAGAGAAATTTCAATGCCAGGGAAGTTGCCCTTGCCACCTTTCTCGACATTGAAGGTGCCTTTGATAAGGTACCCATCGACACCATCCTTGATGCTCTTGATAGAAAAGGTGTTGATACCACGATCTCTTACTGGATCAAGAACCTGTTATCTAATAGGTATATCTGTGCATCTTTACTTGGTGATAGTATGACTGTGCATGCACTTTCGGGCTGTCCACAAGGAGGTGTGCTTTCACCAATTTTTTGGTGTATAGTTGTGGACTCTCTTTTGGAGAGCATCAATGTTTCTGGCGTTTCTTGTGTTGGTTATGCAGACGATGTTGTCATCATTGCCAGGGGTAAATTTGGCAACACTGTCTCCGACATGATGTCTACTGCTCTCAGGAGGGTTGAGACATGGTGCAAAAATGCAGGTCTTACGATTAATCCGCATAAGACTGCTTTGGTTGCATTTACTAGGAAACGCATACTTAATCTTGGGGATATTCGCTTCTTTGGGCAGAAGCTTATTTGCTCCAAGGACGTTAAATTCCTGGGAATTTACTTTGACAAGGGACTCAACTGGAAGAGACACTTGGATTATTGCACGACTAAAGCCAGAAGAATCTTCTGGTCTTGTAGGAATACTATTGGGAAAACCTGGGGCTTAAATCCCAGGGTTATCCATTGGATTTACTCGATGGTAGTCTGTCCTATCATTTCCTATGGATCCATTGTTTGGTGGTCCAGAATTAGATGTGAAACAGCTAAACTTGAATTAGTTAAGCTTCAAAGGATGGTGTGCATTGCAATCTCTGGATGCATGAAAACTACTCCTACTGCAACTCTTGAACTTTTACTTGGTTTGCATCCGCTCTACATGCGTATTAAAGCAAAAGCACTTATCTGCATGAACAGACTTAAATATCTGAAATACTGGAAAGATTACTCAAGGTATCTATCTTGGGGTGAATCAGTAATGTTGCTAGTCATCCTTATTTCTGTATGCCACCTGATAGCATTCATGTCAAATATACGTTTGATAAGCCTTATGAAATTCAAGTCCCCTCGCGGGACGATTGGAAGAGGACTCCCACCTACAATAAACGGAACTGTTTTGTATGGTACACAGATGGCTCGAAGATTGGCACAAGTACTGGTGCTGGTGTTTGCTGCCCTGATGATGGTACTGAGCTGTCTTATCCGCTTGGAAATTTTGCTACTGTCTTTCAGGCCGAAGTCTTTGCCATCCTTATGTGTTGCAGAATCTGCTATGACAGGAAGTATAAGAATAGCCAGATTTTCATTTGTTCTGACAGTCAGGCTGTTCTTATGGCTCTGGGGAAGTTCACTGTGACGTCATCCCTTGTTTGGGAATGTTATAATGCACTCTGTGAAATCGCTAGCAATAATAATGTCATTCTTTACTGGGTGCCTGGTCATTCGGGCATTCCTGGCAATGAATTGGCGGATGAACTTGCTAGGAAAGGCTCAAGTACTCCCTTTGTGGGCCCTGAGCCGGCCTTGGGAATTCCCAATGACCTTGTTAGAAGAATTGTCTATGACATCTTCAGGAAGCTTCAATGTAAGAACTGGCGTGACACTAAGGGACAAAGGCAAGCGAAAATTCTCAACTGCAATTGCCCTAGTACACGTCAAAAGGAACTTTTCAGGCTCAGTAGAACCGGCATCAGAAGCTGAGACAGTAGAACCGGCCCTGGGAGCTGAATGACATTCCTGTCAAGTGCCTGCTTATTTTCACATCGGCTACTGGTCTCTTTTCTTAGAGATCTTTTTTTCTTTTGGGGCAGTACAATAGACCTCTGGTCGATGTGCTGGGCTCTTCTGGAGCCACCCACCTTCATTTCATTCATTCAAGGACTACAAAATATGATACAAATCAAATGATGACTACCTGGCTGACAGAGAAAAGGATACATTGTGATAAAAATGTGGAAAGGGGAACCATTTTCTCTGATAAAGAACTAACCGCCCAAAGAAAGTTAGCGTTAAAATTGACAATATAATAAAGGAGAGAATACACAATGTTGTGTGGCTCAACCCTTACCATTCTGATCTAAATGTAATTGAATATGCCTGGTCTATAGTTAAAAGATTGGTAAAAGAAAGCAATATGAGGGTCACACTGAAATTTTTGAGACAGGGGCAGACGATATATGATAGAAAAAAATTATTGGTTGGATATTTAAATTTGAACTCTTTTATGTCCACAATTACAATTTAGCTATAGTAGAATAAATTTTGAAAGAAAAGAAAATGGAGTTGAAATGAGAGAATTTTCAAGTTATGATTTTAAAGTGGGGCTAAAACAAGAAGAATGTCTTCAACGTCTACAATTAGCATATGGAAATGATGCTCCATCTCATACTACTGTATTCACATGGTTTACAGAGTTTAGTAGAGGTTGAAATTCTCTCCTGGATGAAGAACATACAGGAAGACCTTTGTCAGCTGTAGTCCCAGAAAATGTGTCGGCCATTCGAAAAATGTTAATCAATCATAATCACTGTACCTATCAAATGATACAGAAGCAACTTTACATTGGATCTGCAGCTATACATAAAATTATTCATGAAGAACTAACTGTATATGAAAAAATTAGTTTGTCATTGGGTCCCCCATAATTTAATAGAACACCAAAAAGCGGAGTGTGTCAGAATCAGTAAAGAAACCCTAAAATTACTTAATGATGGTGGACACCGCATTATTTCTAAAATCATAACTGGTGATGAAACATTCATACTGTTTTTTTGACATTCCAACATGTCAAGAAATATGGGTCTTTGAAGATGACCCCAAACCAACAATGGTGAAAAGGCAACGAGCAATGAAAACAGTAATGTATGCCATGTTCTTCAGAAGTACAGGTCTGGTCAAAGACATAAAGCTAGAGGGACAGAAAACAGTTACAGCTAACTGGTACACCACTAAGTATTTTACAGAAATTCTTCAGGAAGTGAATGTTAGGGGACTCATGCTTCACCATGACAATGCATCTTCTCATTCAGAAAGAATGACAGTCGGATTTCTTGAACAAAAAATATCAAAGTGATAGCAAGATCAGAAAAATGGGGTGGATGTTCTATGTTATTGTTAAGACCCAAACAGTCCGACCTACCAGAAAGGTGTAAGGTATCTGTTTGGACAGCCGGGAAGTGCCATCTAATTTAGACCGGAACCCAGTGGGGGAGGCATCCCCAGAGACCGTACCCTTCTTCCCCTACCACCAACCCCCTCTCAGAAGGACTTACGGACCCACATATTTAACGTGATCGTACTCAGCATGAACACGGCGGGAATCGAACCCGGGCCTACTGAGTGTAATTCATGCATACTAACCACTAGGCTGTCGTGCCCCCTGATTTTGCTATGTGTTACTTTTGGCAATTTTTTAATCTAAAATAAAAATTTACGTGGGTGTTGTTTTCATTCCAAAGATAAGATTGATGAGGCTATAAAAGCATATTCTTCATCAATTCCAAGAAATGGATGGCTTGAAGCATTTAATCTTTGGAAAATTCACCTACAAAAGTGCATTGATGTTGGAGGGGAGTACTTTGAACACTCCTAAGAGTTGGTAAGTTTAACTTCGCTGTACCTCAAGCCACTTAGCCGTACCTCAAAAATTTCAGTGTGACCCCCGTATTACTAGTGCCTTGTTTGATTTGTGGAAGAGGAGACTCTGGAACATATTTTGTTCTGCACTGGAGAGAACTTTTTTATAACTGACAACAAAAAAATTGTATCCTTCTGTCTATTATGTGTATTACTTTTTTAATCTATAGAAGACATCGTGAAATCGGCTGCTAATGTGCTAGACTCACGTATCAAGTTGTATGTATGTATGTATGCATATTACTAGTGATTCAAGTTTCGATAATTTGAAAAGCCATGGATGGAGACAGAGTGACTTCCAAAGAATGCCACCACGTAGAAATACTTGAGAATTCTTATTGCGAAAAGGATGAACTTAAGAAAGATAATGGAAGAACTAGTGATTCAAATTGACAGCAGCAATTTTGATTCTGATATAGAAGAAACAGAATCTTATGACAGTGATTTAGATTACTTTCGAGGAATCACACTATTGCGAATTCCTCAAATTTAAAAAACATTTTTACAATTATATATTTCTGATGCACATTATAAATGTATTTTTTTATCTGTCCTCTTTACTGTTTTAATTATTTTAAAAATCTGAATTTTTGTTTTTACATATAAACTTTGCTAGGTTAATTGTGTTTTATAATAAAGATTTATAATACTTGAAATTGAACTAAAAATTGAGATTGATAATTAAGATATAAGCAATTTTGTTTTTAATTAAGAACTTTTTTTTTAATGTGACCAGTTTTAATTTTGTGTTTTAAAAATATTTATTAAAAGAAAAATATTGTAAATAAACATTTCTACTTCCAAAATGTTTTATTTTTATATGTTTAATGATGAAAATGTTAAGTTAATATTAGAATATAAGCAAGGAAATATAAAAAATATGAAATAATCAATCAGATATTAAAAATATATACATTAAAAATTTAAATATCACCTTGAATTTGATGAAGTTGTTTCGGTTATTTATTTTCACTAATTAAATGTAATACAAATATCATAAAGAGTATTTTATTAAATAAGCAATTTTGTTTTTAATTAAGAACTTTTTTTTTTCAATGTGACCAGTTTTAATTTTGTGTTTTAAAAATATTTATTAAAAGAAAAATATTGTAAATAAACATTTCTACTTCCAAAATGTTTTATTTTTATATGTTTAATGATGAAAATGTTAAGTTAATATTAGAATATAAGCAAGGAAATATAAAAAATATGAAATAATCAATCAGATATTAAAAATATATACATAAAAAATTTAAATATCACCTTGAATTTGATGAAGTTGTTTCGGTTATTTATTTTCACTAATTAAATGTAATAGAGATTTCATAAAGAGTATTTTATTAAAACAAAAATCATAAAAAATATTTCACCAATTTGTTGCTAAATGTGACATGTGTTAAATCCATTTCTTCAAACATTCCTTATGGAAAATTGACTTAGGCTTGTTATTATAACAACAGACTTAGTGAATGAAAGAGTTTTTATGGTAGAAAAACACTATACCTACTGCTATAAAATTTTATGGATAGATACATTATGTGAAAAACTAGAACTAGATAGAATTCTTAGTAATTATCCTGTTGAGAACTTAACTTATTCAATATCTAAGTTTCTGTTGTGTTATTTTGTATGGAAAACAATGACAATTCCCAGAATAATGATGGTAATGCATAGTATATGGAAGAAATTAATAATTTGAGCTACATTATGGAATTTTAATATGCATATATCGGCATCACTAAGTTACAAGTCACAACTAAATCACAACTGTAAAAAAAAGAAACCAAATATTTTAGAAGAATAATTTATGGATAAAACTAATAAAAAAATACTTTTTTAAAACTTATTCAGAAAGTTTTTCTCGAAATATTCAAAATACTTTCTATATTTTAAGGGCATTTTTGAGTTCCACAAAATTCACTAACTTTTCTATGTTTAGGACTTTTTGGAATTTTTATTTACTGTAATAATTACACATTTTTCTGGCAGTGTGACAATTATGTTTTACATGATAGATCTGATTCTTATTTTTTATGTTAAGGAGTATCAGCATCCTGAATTTGAACATCTAATAATTTCTTGAGCCATGTAAAGTGATTTAGATTTTACTAGCCACAGTGTTTAAAGGAAGAAACACCAGTAAAATTTTAAATTGATATACCTTTTATATGTAACAAAGCACCAAAATGAAAACACTTTTGAATTCATGGAAATAATGAAACAGCAGCCATAAGACCAACCATTTTGTCTACATCAATTCTTATAATATATTATAATATGTACAAGCAACTTTGTATTTAGTCAATATACTTAAGCTATCAATAAATTATGAAGTTAGGTTTCTCCATAGTATTGCTATTTATTGAACTCTGTTATCAAAATAAATATGACTAATTAAAACTAATGCAGCAATTTGGAGATTTAAATGTTCTTAATCTAAATAAACCAAAAATTTTTTTACACATTAAAATGTAGGTGATGACTTGGAAATTAGAAATTTGTTTCTGAAAAACCATTTTCATGTAAAGGAAATGTATTCTAAACATAAAATTTAAAACTCACTCATCAGCTGAACTTCCACCATATTTTGTAATGTCATGTAAAACTTCAACAACAGCAAGAAGTATACCACAGATAGCATTATGGACAATTCTGTAGAAAAATAAAATTACATTAGAGAACATACAGCTAATGTAATATAGAATATAGCATCTAATAAAAGAATCCACAATCATTAAAATGAAACCCTTCTTTAACCAAGTCATGACTTGAAACAATATAACAAACAGAAAAAGACAAATTCTACGTTTTTAACATGTGTGTTTTACATTCACTAAAATTAAGCTCGTTAACATTTTGAATTTTACTTTGATGAATATATTTAATATGAATTTTCTTGTTTCTAAATATTAAAAATTAAAATGAATTAAAAACTATTATTTACTAAAATAAAATTGTATGGAAAACATATCAATAAAAATATAAAAAAAAAAAACCAAAAATTGGCTTATTAAAACTCTTTAATTGAAATCGCCATCCATAACATACATAAAAATTCACAACCACAGCACTTTCAGGCATTATTATGCCTTTCATCAGTGGCAAAGTCTTTGCCACTGATGAAGAACATAATAATACTCAAAAGCATTATGGTTGTGAATTTTTGTATACGTTGTGGATGGAGATTTTAAAGACTTTTAATAATAGCCAATTTTTGGTTGTCTTTATATTTTTAAACTATTATTTACTTTGAATAAAATTAGTTATCAGTTACACAGAGAAAATATTTGAATGACAGTACTCAAAATTTTATGTGATTGAAAATTGTACCCAGCATTGCTCAGGATTTAAAGCAGGGATTAATTACATTTTTTGAAAGGCTTAGTCTTCTGCTGCATGAGCACATGCTTAAATTACTAAATACACATGAACACATGCTTGCTCTAAATAAGTATCTAATCACACCTTAGACCACTGCTCGGATATGCAATAAGCTTTTACCCCAGCGCTGGGTACATCAATATTTACAATTCTAGCTACAGCTCGCAAACCAAATAAGCAGATGAATCCCTAAGCAGATGACGTATCTAACCTTCCTACAGCATTCTAAATCCTAAAGAAGTCACCTCTCGACTCCCATACATGAAGAAGGGGTAGAATAGGAACTGTTCCACTCCCACATGTGGAGTGGAACAGTTCCGATGAAGTCAGCTGCTTGTTAGGTTTATTCAAAAAATCCAAGACATACTTTGGATAAAAAATTTATAATTAACAGATGGGTTTATGAAATTATTTTTTTTTTCTGGAGTAGTCTGTGATACATTTAGGAGCTGCTGATAAAAAATTAATGTTGGATGACACATCAATTTTAGTATATCTTAATCTAAAAATTGGAGAGATTTAAAACACATGAAAAGCATATATTTTACAAAATGCATGAAAATTTGTCTAATTATCATATGGATTCTGTTCAAAGTTTGTTTGAATTTTTTAATTTTTTCGATGGTGTCAAGATGAAAATTCTGTGATATTTTAGGCTGTAAAGGAATCAATTTACATAAATACCATCCTAAAATATAAAATAAGTAGAGAACTAATTTGAAATTTCAAAAAATAACGATGATGTTCACCTGTGTATATTAAGAAGTACCCATGCATTAAATTTCATGATCATATGACACTTAGCTTTCCCACTACAGACTACACACACACAGGCAGACATTTCCCTTTATTAGATTAGATAGAGATTATACAGGGTGCCCACATATATCCGTTACACCCTCCTTAACTTCTAAACGGTGACAGCTTAGGCCATAAAGTTGGCATCAAGGTATAGTAAAAAGGCTATGCGCTACTCGATGAGACAACTTACAACGCCATCTATCGGCAAATTTTGGAATTAGCGGTCCTATCTTGTAAACGGTGAAAGATACGTGAAAAAAGTCAATTAGAAAGTTGTAGAGCACTCTCGATTTAGTACGAAAAGATACCTTGTGCACATTAATACTCAAAACAGAATGCAAAAAATTAACATTTGTTTGATTGTGAAGTGAAGCAAGAAAAGACCACCTTACGGACTAAATACAAGCCTGTGTTGTGGCACAGGGGAAACGCACGTGATTCGCATTCATGAGGACCATGGTTCTGCCCCCACCAGTTACGTGTATTACTGAATATCTCTACAAACCATGAAAACTTTCTCCTGATCTTGCAAAATCGTCTCTCCAAACACACAGCTCAACTCAACCATGTCTGGTATAAAAATCACATGAATCTCATGTATTATGCAAATGAGGATGGAACGTCATACCTGTTCACCAGAGACTACTACTATAAAAAGGATGTTTCTGCTGAGTTGTACGTTAAAGCGGAGAGTTATGGCAAAATTTGGCAATAACGAGTATTGTGAGATGTTGTTAATTTACGGTGAATGTGGGCGTAAGGCAAAATAAGCTGCAAGGTTGTATCGTGAACATTTCCCTCAAGGACCACATCCTACATGGCAAACCATCTTAAAAGTTGTAAAACGTTTAAGGGAGACTGGCAGCGTGACCAGCCGACCTCGAATTCGTACACCTCGTAATGTAGGACGTAACGTGCAACCTGAAGATGTGCTAGCATACGCTCTCGCCCATCCTCAGAGCAGCACAAGAATGATCAGTGAAAATTGTGGCCTCTCAAAAAGCTGCGTCTGGAAAATCCTGAATGAATCAGGTGCTCATCCATACCGATCCACACCTGTGTAGGGATTGCTGCCAAGAGATGCTGAGAGACATTACACGTGGTGCAACTTTGTGATGAATAACTTAGAGGTCCACCCAACGTTCCTGGCAGACATAATATGGACGGATGAGGCATGTTTTTCGAGGAACGGAATGTTTAATAGACAGAACGTTCATATCTGGTCACTGGAAAATCCGAGATATGCCATCGAAGTTCGACATCAACAACTCTGGTCGATTAATGTTTGGTGCAGAATTTTTAATGACAGGCTCATTGGACCAGTATTTTACGAGGGCACGTTAACGGGACAATAGTACTTGCAGCTTCTGCAGAATGTAATAACAGACTTTGTTGAGAATCTACCATTGCACCAACTCCTAAATGTATGGTTCCAACATGACGGCGCACCTCCGCATAAGATTTCAAATGTTCAGCAGTACCTAATAGAGACATTCCAGAATCAAGTCATCGGGTATGATGGTTCTGTCGAGTGGCCGGCCCCCGCGCTCACCTGACTTGACCCCATTGGACTTCTTCTTATGGGGACACATAAAAGGGCAGGTATATGCTACCCCTCCGCCAACATTGCAGGATCTTCAACGTACTGATGTTTGTGCGTCCGTAACACCTGCCATGTTGCACAATGTGCAGCGAGAAAGCCAGTCCAGAGTTCAAATGTGTATAGTGGCTAAAGGAGAGCATTTTGAGCAATATACTATTGTAAATAAATGATCCTAAAGACAGGGAAGTGTCTCAGTTTCTTTCATCCACTCTTTATGACATGACAATTTTCGAAATCATGACCATACAAATGTTCATTTTTTGCATTCTGTTTTGAGTATTAATGCGCGCACGGTATCTTTTCGTACTAAATCGAGAGTGCTCTACAACTTTCTAATTGACTTTTTTCACGTATCTTTCACCGTTTACAAGATAGGACCGCTAATTCCAAAATTTGCCAATAGATGGCATTGTAAGTTGTCTCATCGAGTAGCGCATAGCCTTTTTACTATACCTAGACACCAACTTTATGGCCTAAGCTGTCACCATTTAGAAGTTAAGGGGGGTGTAACGGATATAAGTGGGCACCTTGTATACAATTACATACCTGCCAACCTGGGAAAATTGGAATGTGTAAAATTTTGCGTGAATGACATTTATAATGATTTTTTTTAAACTACACGAGCAAACGACATTTCTAATGAATTTAACTATGTACAAATACCTGCATTAAAAATCAGGCATACGGTAGAATATGAAAATTCAGGACACCAATTTTATAAAATTTCAGGACAATAAATTATAAAATAAAAAATATATAAATGTTTTATCCGGTGAAAATTACTTTATAATGAAAACAAATATTTATGTTTGGTAAAACACAGGTTTTCACTAAGAGTAACAAATATTGATCTTTAATAATAATAATTAAAAAAAAGAAAATAGCACTGAATTATGTTCCTGCCAAAATGGTTTTCTTTTTATTTGCCTAAATTATTGCTTTAATACCACTTATTCGAAAATATTCCTTCACAGAGTTCATACCCATTTTTCAAAATAGAAAAATTTGTATTATGCAAATATAATTAAAAAATTAACCTTAATAATTAACCATAATATGAAAATAAGCTAGTTCAATCGATCTAATATGCAACATTTAAATGATGGAGATGGATGGAAAAAGATATTAACGTACTTTCGGCAATTCACGCGAAGTAATTGAATTGCGCAATCGCACTGTTTATGCGAAAATAATTAAGAAATTAATCGTAATAATTAATCAGAATATAAAAATAAGCTAGTTCAGTCAATCAAAAATGCAATATTGTTATATTGGTTTTTCTTTCCTTTGAGATTATACTATTTATACTTTAATTATTATTTCATTTCTGATTCACACACTAGTTTATTTATTTATAATTATTAACTATTATTATTCTTTAAGTTATTTACATTGCATTATTCTAAGTTATTATTTTTATATTAATTTCATTACATTTTATTTAATATTATTTTACATTAGTGTGATCGTATAGTATTTTTACATCAATCAATAAAGTTTACTTTTAATATTATTTATTTTGTTTCTTTACTTACAGCTTGGTCTGTGCTCAACTATGTAAACCTTTTAAAAACACTTAACATCATAAAAAACTTCTAATAATTCCACTTACCTTTAACTAAATAAATAGCACAGCCAACAATAACTAAAGAATCACAAACACTAATTGTTAAATTTAAAAATTAACTTTTATTAACAACACTTAAGAATTTAAACAATCTGAACTCTTTGATTTCATTAATATTTATGTCTATTAAATTTAGTACATTGCATTTACTGACAATTCAATTTAAATGACCCAGGAAACAGAATCCACTCTGGTCTGAAGACCAGAGCTTGGTCTGCCTAAGGAGCTGTCCACCCAAAACTTAAATTTGAAAATAAAAGGAAAATATTAAAAATCACATTTCTTCATTACATAACAACCATATAGCATTGTTAAAAATAACTAAGTACTCATTCTCAAACATTTTTCTTTCTAGATACTCAACTTTCTCGGTGCTAACACTTCAACAAATTATTTATAACTCTCTTTTCTTCTTTGGACTTAATCACGTTAAAAATTAAATGACACTGCTTGCATGCACACGATCACTGAGGGCATTATTTATAACTCTCTTTTCTTCTTTGGATTTTAATCACGTTAAAAATTAATTGACACTGCTTGCACGCACACGATCACTGAGGGCTTGCACACTGATCTTTGAACACTAGCCCTGTTCACACTGGGCTCCCCCAAGACTTGAACGCTCACACATGTTGACATGAAAGTAGGTGATAATCTGTGTTGACCATAGTACGGTGGCAATGAGGTAGATGATAGAGCAATTGATACTGCCAGTGCAACTACGAGCGCTTCCCGAAGAGGGTAGTCCGTGGTTCATAGATCCAGGCCACCTCTTACGTTCTGTTGATACTCCGTGGCAGTTGTCCAAATATGAAGCACGCCCCTGCGATGTCAGGCAATTCTGCATCATTATAAACATACTTCTGGCGACCGCGGGATACGGGCGCCCTTGCATGGGCCCGTTCCACGGAACTTCAAAGCAAAACAAACGCCTCCTCGCTCTACGCTGGTCAGGAATCGGAATGTCCGGGCTCACACTGAGGGCTTGCACACTGATCTTTGAACACTAGCCCTGTTCACATTGGGCTCCCCCAAGACTTGAACGCTCACACATGTTGACATGAAAGTAGGTGATAATCTGTGTTGACCATAGTACGGTGGCAATGAGGTAGATGATAGAGCAATTGATACTGCCAGTGCAACTACGAGCGCTTCCCGAAGAGGGTAGTCCGTGGTTCATAGATCCAGGCCACCTCTTACGTTCTGTTGATACTCCGTGGCAGTTGTCCAAATATGAAGCACGCCCCTGCGATGTCAGGCAATTCTGCATCATTATAAACATACTTCTGGCGACCGCGGGATACGGGCGCCCTTGCATGGGCCCGTTCCACGGAACTTCAAAGCAAAACAAACGCCTCCTCGCTCTACGCTGGTCAGGAATCGGAATGTCCGGCAACACGCTTGCCTTCCCAGGAGACGCCAAACTTGGCGAGCGAAACTCTGCGCTTCGCGCCGAGCGCCCACGCATACACTGCGGAAATAAAAACGCTGTTATGCCAAGAATCAAAAAAAGGATAACTTCCGCCAAGCGGCAAGCCGCCGCGCAATGGCAACCCGCCAGCCCCACTGGATGTGCTGGCACCCTCTTCTTGCAGGTGTTCACTGATAAGCGAGGGAAAGTCAAATTTTGTCTTAAAAAGTGCCTTTTTTCTGCAAACTCATGAATGAAGTGAAAAGAAGTTAACAGCTGAAAACGAAGATTATGAGAATTAACAAAAGATTATTTAACGTTTAAAGGCACAATGCGCACAATTTTGAATAATAAAAACATTAAAAAGATAACAAATTACGCTAAAGGGGAAATAAATCGCCGAAATATTAAAAACAACCAATAAATTTAGAATTTTGAAGGGGAAAAATAACGAATTTTATGCTATTACAAATTTTGAACTATTAATTAAATTTAGAGCTGTCAAATCTCGGCATAACAATATTTAGAAGATTGAGATGGATGGAAAAAGATACTTTTGTTCTCTCGACGATTCATAAGAATAAACTGAATTGCGCAATCGCACTGTTTATGCGAAAATAATTAAGCCTAGTTATGCCGTAATAATTAATCAGAATATGAAAATAAGCTAGTTCAATCGATCTAATATGCAACATTTAAATGATGGAGATGTATGGAAGAACATACTAACGTACTCTCGGCAATTTACGCGAAGTAACTGAATTGCGGAATCGCACTGTTTATGCGAAAATTAAAAAATTAACCATAAAAATTAATTTAAATACGAAAATAAGCTAGTTCAGTCAATCAAAAATGCAATATTTAGAAGATTGAGATGGATGGAAAAAGATACTTCTGTTCTCTCGGCGATTCATAGGAACAAACTGAATTGCGGAATCGCACTGTTTATGCGAAAATAATTAAAAAATTAACCGTAAAAATTAATTTAAATACGAAAATAAGCTAGTTCAGTCAATCAAAAATGCAATATTTAGAAGATTGAGATGGATGGAAAAAAATACTTCTGTTCTCTCGGCGATTCATAGGAACAAACTAAAATTGCGCAATCGCACTGATTATGCGAAATTAATGAACAAAATAACATTTTAGCGATTTATGCTGAATTAGACAACCTTTGAAGTATATTTATTACTTTCATAAAATAAGCGATCGAGATCTTCATTTACATTACACGCTGCCGTAACTCTCCGTTAATTTGATTGGTATTACCCTGCATTTTATTATAGATTTGCTACGATCCCGAGAATGGTAGAAATCCGTGCTGAAAAATGGTGTTTCCGAGGAATTATACCACGTCTGGTTAATTGATAAATTTCAAACAAAAAAAGCCGGAGAATTTCGCCGAAGATTGGTTTTCTAGTAATGTTAAAAAACTCAAATAAATGCGAAAATGCGTAAAATATAGCAATATATGCGTAAAAGCGTAAAGAGCAGTTAAAATGCGTAAACTTTACGCATAATGCGTAAAAGTTGGCAGGTATGCAATTATACATATGTATGAAAATACAATTATACATATGTATGAAAATATGGTTGCTATTTTCAATAATTATTACATCTTTTGCATATGATACATTTCAAAACATGGATTCACACACGGACCAACATTATGATTTTTGCTTTCATAAAAACTGTCTGAGCTCTTTCTTTGACCTCTTGTAGCCATTTTGCAAGAAAAGTGTAAACAAACATAGCAATTCTCTTCATCATGATTCTCTTGAATCAAAATTCAAACCAAAAACTCTTTTGACAAACTCATTTCATTCTCAAGAGTGACTCTCAACATTTCCCCAGTGCGACTTCATGCAAATTTATTTTCTCAATGTGTATATAGAATTTGAATATTCATGCACAATGTCAAAATTTACATATTCCAGTGAGGCCCCATCCTTGATTATAAAAAGCTCAGCATAGAACAGAGAATCTAATAATCTGTAAGCTGTTACAGCCAACAGTTACCGCATACAACAATATTGTATGCGGATGATTATGACCAAGATTTTGAGCTAAACAGGCTGCAAATGCAAAATTTGTAGCAGCTTGCAGCAAAATTTTTGACATTTATAAAAAGAAATTACTGATAAATGTTGATATATAAATGTTGACATTTTATTAATTATTTTAAACATTTAAGGTGTTTCCAATTTTATTTGATTTATTTTATGTTTCTATGATGCTCTCAGAAGCAAAGATATCACATTTCTCACCAGGACTAAGGACTCAAGCAAGCATTTCGGACCCCCTACTCATAATAGAGGACTGAGAATTTGCAACACTTCCATCTAACTGAAATAAAGTTCGAACATCAGAAAATTATCAGAATTTTCCATTTTAAATTAATAGTCTATTTTAATTAGTAAAATGACACTTTAACATTTTTGTTGCCAAATATATCTATAAATTTGCACTCTGCATAAATTTTGAAATTATCATTTTTAAATTACACGCAATTGCTTTATCTTCAATACTTACAATACTTATTAATAGAAGTTACCGATCAAAGTGTAACATCTTTTTATAAACAGATTACTAATTAAGTATAGTTTTTTTTAGGGTCTTTTAATAGGGTCTTTTGTGTGATCAAAGTGTAACATCTTTTTATAAACAGATTACTAATTAAGTATAGTTTTTTTTAGGGTCTTTTAATAGGGTCTTTTTTAGGGTCTTTTTTTAGGGTCTTTAAAAAAAAACTTTTAAGTATAGTTTTTTTTAGGGTCTGTTTTAGGGTTTTTTAAAGGTCAGTTGGACTTCACTGCAGTTGAGACTTGAAGGTATGTGTTGATATTTTCCTGTCAATGTGATGCAGCATGCTGTACTATTTTGAATTTATATTTATAAAATATATAAAATACAATAAATAATATGATCAAAAAGCATCTTATAACACATTTTAATCATTTTAGAGTACTTTAACATACTTATTATGTAAAGCCATTTCTGGTTTATAATCTTTAAAAACTGCTACCAGATCATATTGGTTGTAGATGGAACTATGATCGAAACCACTAAATTATGTTAAAAGCACAATTATTTTTTCCATAGGTAACTCATAATAAAACGTGAACATTCATGCACAGATATCTTATTTTGATGAAGGAAGAAAGGTTTTTTTATTCAATACATTGGAGTTTCTCTAACAATTGTTATTTATCAATAAAGTCTGGTACTAAATAATTTTCACGGCCTCATTTAAATGAAAATGCATTAATAAACATTTTTATTTATATTGATAAATAGCTTTAAAGGTGAGGCATGTTACCACGAAAATTACAGAATTAAGCTTCAAAGCAAAGTATGTCAATAAGTCAAAACACTTTAAGCAAAGGATAAGGAAACAATAAGCAACCAATGTAATTCCAAGTATATTAATATGTTGAATGCCATATTAAACTCACACTGAGTTTGGTCAAAAGGTTGCATGAATTTAATATAGCTCCAACCATAGATTGGATTCTATGTTCTGTGAGTTGAATAAACTTCATACTTACTATGTAATATAAATGTAGACACATTTTGTGTGGTCTCACGGACAAATCATTGAAGTTGTCCCAGATTTTTCTTTGAAAATCGATTTTTGATATGCATTGAAATGATGACACATTTTCAAGTAAAATTAAATTTATTTTTCAGAGAAAATAAACAAAAATAAATGAATATTTCTAACAGATTTTTATAAAATATAATACAAGCAACCTCGTGATTACCAACACATTTCTATTGCTTTGTGTTTCAGGAAAAAACATTCAATACAAAAAAATGAACCGCTACCTTCACATTTATCATTATTTATTATACATTTGAAGATATTTTTGTTCAACCTCATAATTAGTGGATTTTTTCACTATTGTAAAACATAAAAAAAAAACCCAAAAATAATATAAACTCAACTTTTGTATGTGGAAGACCCAGACCGAATGACTCACTCTAGGGTATGAGCAGCTCTCTAGGCGGCTGGCAAACTTTTTATATGTATAAACAAGAAACAAAACTTCATATGTGTGACGAATGTGGAAACTAAGTTTTCTGCAGGTTAAGACCAGTTAAGATGCACATAACGTATAGAACACATATGGCCCAGAAATATTATATTGGTCGACGTTGCATGAGTTACACATAACTCTATTCAAATATTCTCCAAAAAACTGATAAATCTAGTGCATTTTCAAAACAAATCAACAATAAAAATATGTGGCTCCAGCGGTCATTTTTTAAATTCTAATTTAGCAGGCAATGTACAGCTATATGCAACACAGCTTATAGCTATTAGTTGGATCTTCTTTATACATTGCTAAACAGAAAGTCAAAATGACAAAAAGGGCAATTCATTCTATTTTGTTTTTCTGACTTCAAGTTTTTTAGTCTGGTTGGCACTGACAAATGAGATCCAGAATATCCACAAAACAGCTGTATAGTGTGCTGTATATAAATTTGTATGTAATTACATTGCTTAAAGTTACCTTAAATTATAATGCATTTCAATTAGCCTACTTACTCTGAACCAGAAGTTAAAAGGCAAGTCAAGGCTAATCCCATAAGCTTTCTCTTAAAGGTAGGATTCAATAAATGTATTTTATTTAACCAGATATCCAGAAATTCTTTGAAGATTTTATTCACCTGTAGAATAATAAATTTATTACAAACTTTAAAATGAACTACAATACAAATGTATTAAAAAACTGTTCAATTTAAGTACAATTATCATTTCATTTTCATGCTTTATTAGTTTCACTGAATTAGCATGTAAATAGATACAGTATGAGGATTACTGTAATTTAACACTATAGTGGTCTAGTTAATCTGTACCAATGATTCTCAAACTTTAACTCGAGGTTGTATGGGATGTTATAGTATAGCACATCTATACAGTACATAGCAGCACTGCACTAAATACATTACCTCTAGCAAGGCCTATATTAGATCCTATGGATCTAAATTTTTTAGGAAGGATCCATTAGAATCCAATGTGGACCTAGCTTCTACTAAGGTCTAGAGACACACTGTAGTTTAAGAAATGTCTCAAATGTTCCGGAACCCTAGCAGAGGGTATATAAACCAGTTAACAGGTATTGTCTATTAATAAATTGTTAAAAATATTTATTATATATTTTATATTATCACTCTTTTTTCCAATTTAATAAAACTATTTTTGTTGTTTTTCTTGTGGCACAGCAATGCAATTCTGCAACACGCCTTTTGAGAATCACTAATCTGCGCTTTGTTAATCAGAGTTTTGCTTAATATAAGATTATTTTGATATTCTTTGTCAGAAAAGATAAAATGACATGAATGCTGAATAAGTTTTGAAATCAGATTTTGAAAAATTAAACATTTTATTATGAAGCATGTTTGGCATAAGTACAACAATAACATATCAAAAAATATTTAACAGGTTTCATTTTTTCTACTTACATCTTTCTGAGCTTCGTTAGCTTTCTCTTGAAGGGTATTTACAAAACAACTTTGATTGTGAAGTATGACTCGCGAAAACAATGAGAAGTAAAGTGAAAGTGAGATAGGAAGCTCCTGAAAAAGAGGATATAAAATCTTTCATAACTGAATGCAATTAAAAAGAATCAAAATACATTTAATAAACTAATAATTTAGGCTCAGATTTATATGATTTTTTAAACTTTTTCTGGCAACACAAACATTTTTCAAGTAAAAATAAATTTGCTTTTCATGCAAACTAAGTTAAAGGGGCACACACAATAAGATGTCCAAAAATAAAAACATTTTGAGGCTGAGATTATGGAAAATTGATAAATAATTTCTAAATGATTTTTTTTTATTCGAAAGTACATATAATAAAATGCAAATTATGAAACATTTATTGAAAAAAATATTTTGCAAATTGATTAATTGTCAGATGTGTTTTCTCATGCAGACATTCGCAGTTGGCAGGAAGGATATCTTCTATGGGTTTCGACTTAAAAAAATCTTTACAACTATACACAGTTAGCATGGTAGAATCATTTTTTTTTTTTTATATTTAACGTGATAAAAAATTTGCTGCCTTATTTTTTTTCCATAAAATTGCAAGGAAAGCCATGATTAAAAAAACTGGCTATGTAGCTAACTGTGTTGAAGACCCAGACCGTCCGACTCGTCACCAAGGACTTGAGCATCTATTTGGACGGCCGGTAGCTAACTGTGTGTTACTGTCCAAAATAATCATGTCAAATTTAAAATACATTAGTCAAAAATTGGCTAAAATATCATGACAACCAATGTTAAACATTTGATAAAGTTTTAAAAAAGGTTTCAATAACAATAAAATATAAAAATTTGATATTTATCTTAAATCAACTATGCCAGACTCATCAAGTAATCAATTTTTGAGATCTCATACTTTTAGAAAATGTTTATAAAATAATCGATTTATTCAAACCATCTAGGTATAGGTCACTTAAGGGGGTGAATGTGCCTTTGATAAGGCATTTCTGTTGCATTCATTTTATTTATTGTTTTGCATAATACAGCATATTTTTAGCTTCTTTGTCATTGTAGTAGATTTTCAGAATGCTTAATCAAAGAGAACATTTAGGGTTGTAAACACATTTATGGATTATTTCTATTGTTTTTATTAAATGTCATTTTTTGGCTTTTGTGGCTTGTTTACATATTTTAGTAAAAATAAAAATTTCAATTTCGTAAACACCCAAAATATTTTTTTTTCTCCTTATCTTGTCCTGTAGATCATACTTTTATAAATAAAATTAAACATTTTAATTTAGAACAGTCGACAAATTAAATTACACACACACACACATATATATGTGTGTGTGTGCATTTATTTTCAATTCTTTTAATGATATAAAGAATGTTAGTTTAATATGAAAACAAAAAAATAAAATGGTGCTTTTTATGGAATTATAGAAGGTTTACGGGTCATAAATACATTTTTATTCATTTTCTAGCAATTTTTTGGTCGTTAAATTCTAGACATTTCAGGTCATTAAAATCTAGAAATTTTGTAGCAGTTTTTATAGCTTCCAAAACTGACTTTTGTAGCTCTGGAATAAAGATTTGGATTGGAGAACTGAAATCCAAGGTTTTTGATACACTTTCTTGCACAAAAAATTGATTTTCATAGCAGTTCATGAGCTGCCCAACAAATACTTATCATCAAAGTTAGACCAATATTTTAAATCCATTTTCTATTGTTTCTGACAAGGGTAGAGAAGAAATTGAACTGGATGAAAAGAGATCACGATTGAAGGTTGCATATTAAGGTTTAAGCAATCTCAGGCAAATGTTTAAAAATGAAAAATTCCAAAAATATTTATACATTCTAATTTCATCATGATTGTACATATCAACAAAATAACAGAAAGGAACATTGATGCTAAAAGATTTCAATCTGTAGAATTCAGGGTAAAATGGAGTCGATTCATGATTTCATTTCCTCATGAAAATTTTATAAATAAATAATATCTCAAAAATAAGTTTAAAAATAATAAGTTTGAAAATAATGGTCATATACATATATGACCATGGCTTGATCCCTTTAGCCCAATTGAAGCCTCAAAGGCTGAGATTGAGAACGCTAACTGCAGACAGAATTTCCCCTTCCCCTTAGTTGTTTTGACTGACTCAGTGCAAACACTTCAGTCCTGAAAAGTAGAAAGTGTGAAAACATTGTTCATGCAAATGGAAGGATGCAAGAGAATTGTAGTCCGAATAACTATACTTGTAATTATTAGTTTTTGAGAAAAATTCTTAAAGAGAACACTTTCAGAACATTTCACCCTAAATTGACATCAAAGAATAATTGAGCAAAATTATAACTTTGTAAAGAAAAAGAAACTTTGTAATTTATTGGGTAGAAAAGGGAGCACACTATTCAACAATCTTCACATCTCTCTTACAACTTTGTTACTTTTCTTATATACATAGTATAATGTATAAGGAAAGTATTGTGACAGGGTCGAAAATTCGAATTCGAGTTTTTGACAGGAGAGCACGTTTTAAGTATCCCTGATCACGAAATTGAACAGTTTTGAGGCGATGTCTGTGTGTGTGTCAGTGAGTCTGTGGAGATGATATTGTTATACTGTGATTTGCAATCACAATGCAACATTGATGTTTTTAAAGGAGAAAGAAGACCTAAGAAGACAGTCCCTCTTGCAGCGATGCAATATGTATAACGCTCCCTATAACGCAGCTGGACCGGACGTGGTTCGAGAAAGAAAGAGTGGGCTTCTCATATTCAAGTCAGCATCAAGTGCTATGATAAACGGAAGGGGTTGAACTTCCTGACCCGAGAGGTCAATTTATTTTCACATGGACATGGGAAAATATCCGTGAGAACTCTTTGCACCTAAAAACAAAAAGTCAAATATCTTATATTTCAAGGAGGGCCTTGGCCAGTAAGACAGCCGGAAGGCGTAGTTTATATATTTACTGGACCAATGACAAACTGAGGGCCTTAGAGAGGGGGGAAGAGACGGAGAGAAACTTTGAACTTTAAAAATTTGAAAATCGAGGAGTTGAATTTTGACTGTGCTGATAGAAGGTCGCGAGTGCAACGATCGCGTATGGAGCCCATCGGACAAAGCCGCAACGAGCCGCCGACAAGTCCAGAATCGGCAGTGATGACCGAGGTAGGACAATTCCTTATACGTATTTTGCACAATGGCCCATTGTGGCGTTCTCGCTCTCTCTGTCTCTCTCTTTTTTAAGCTTAGCTAGCGTTAGGGATATTATAAGCTTTTGAATTAAATGCTGTATATGGGAAATGTCTTTCACATGTAACGTAAAGTGATAAGAGAAATTTGAAGCACTTGAATTAAATATTGTAAGTGAGAGATTTATCCTATAGGTAAAGTAGGGTGGAACAAGGTGTTATTAATAATGGTTTTTCAGAATATAAATACATTATTATAGAATTCATGGGTTGCTATGAGTAATGGAATATTAAACAATAAATGTGTAATTGTAGAATTGATAAGATGTTAGTAAAAATGGAATCACAAAATAAATGTTTTTTGTTATTGTTTAAAATCTGTCTCTTCATTTTAATTTTTTGTACAATGCATTTTAATTTACTTCCCTTTACGAAAACTGCCTCCTTAGCGTCCTTACCGGACGTGTGGCTTTCCACGTACCAGATATATCATGAACGAATGGAGCGATTCAAATGAAATTTGGTACAAAAATTACAATCCGTGAATACTGAAAGATTATTGTTTTTAAACACAATCGAATGTTCAGAACCCCCCTAAATTTTCGAGGAAAATGTTCAATAAATCATAAAAAAATCAAAACCTTTAATAAAGTTACGCAAATAGACATTTCTTATAAAAAAATTTCTTAGAAAGCGATTGGCATAAACTTTAGAAAACTAGCATAAACCGTTTTCGAGATATTGTACATTTTTCAAATAAATGCATCAAAAAATCCCATAAATTAAAAAAAAAATATTAACTGTTGAGATACATGTTCACTTTTCATATGTAATATCATAGGATAAATTTGATGACATCATTCTCGTGAATCTAGCTTGTTCTATTCATGAGAAAATATACTTTGAGTAATACTTTTGTATTTGAATGCCAATAGTCATTTATCTGCTATAAGAATAAATTATTTCTCCGTCCATAACACTTGGCGAGATTTTGGCGATGAATTTGGCTGAATGTCACCAACTTGGAAACTTTTTAAATGTTGCCAAATTAACGAAAATCTCGCCAAATGGAGAAAAGTCATGCTAAATCAATGAAAATGATGACTGACAAAAATTCAATATCTTGGAAAGAATATAAGTATCTACTATAAGAATAACCATTTTTTTTTTACTGTAAAAGTAGTAAATTCATTGCATTATATAAGGAAAGTCATGTGCTGCCCACATCAGATTTTTTTATTTTTATATACAGTGAGTGGTGAAAGGGGATGTCTCGATTTCTTTTTGACTTTTGATTCCCAATTCTGCTAATAAGGTGCAGGTATGGGGGGAAAGAAATTGGACAAGAAAAAAAAATACATTTGTAATTTCTGATATTTTAATTACAGTTCTCACAATTGTGTTTCGAGCCTTTTTTTTTTCCAGTTAAGAATGGGCATTTAAATAAAATAGACACTAATTCTGCAATAGACACTAAAATAGACACTAGACAAAATCACTAATTCTGCAGATCGATTAATTCTTAGTATAGGCTTGGTGCAGAATAGCTGAAAAACACTAATTTTGTAGCAGTTGATGCAAGGGATCAGCTTTGTAGCAGTTTGGCGCAATAGGCATAGGTGTAATATAGCTGAATGAAACAAATTCCTAAAAATTAATTTCAAAAAATTTTGCCATAACATTTATCATTACACAACTTGATTTAATATAGGTTGAATGAAATATAAATTCCTTAAAATTAATTCCAGAAAATTTTGCTAAAGCATTTATTATTGCTTGATTTGATATAGGTTAATCTTCAGAGAAACCAAACATGTTTAATGTATTTGATATTTTTTTAGGGAAACACATTTTTGGTGCATATAATCAAAACCTCTGTACACCTTAGGAAAACACAGCAAAAGAATATTATAAATGCTTAAGATGAAGATACTTACATCTGGTTGGAGAATTAAATTTAACACAAATGGTAAAAGAGGTTGAAATAAAAGAGGAGCATCTTCAGGAAACACAATAAAAGCAGTTTCAACTACCTACAAAATGGAAAATAATGAGAATGCATGCAATAAAAATTTAACAAAATTATTAAATTGTAAGTACTAAAAATATAAACTTACCCTTAAGATCATATTGATTCCTTCAGATTTCAAATCTTTGATAGCTGATAGGAATGTTTTCACTAAATCCTGACCATATCTCTGGAAAAATATTATCAAATCAAATATCACATTGGAAAATATTGATATTACAAGACTTAGCAAATATCAAGAAGGTAAAATCATAGATTGTACTTTGAAGTACGAATTCTGTTTTAAAATATAGCAAGAAACAACATCAAGAATACAAATTAGAATCAATATGTTTAAAACAATCACTCTAATGCCAATTAGAATCAATGTTTTGCTTTTATTATTTTATTAAAGTAACAATTTATATTATGTTTGCTTCATTTATCAGGCAGTAACAGTCACCTGATTCGCCAAATCTAAAAATTATGACAACACTATAAAATTAACCTGAATAACAAAATATAGACACTGTTATAATAATGCAACACAGTGTTCAATAGGTTGTTTTACTTTTGGCATAACCTTTATATGAAAGGGAAAAAAAAAATTGTTTTCATATTGGACCATAAACGTCAAAGTTATCAACGATGAAAAGGTTGGATGTAATTAATGTTTGCAATCACTACACGGGGCAAGTTTGTGATTGCCACAAACGATAAGCACATACTAGAGCAGGGGTGGCCAACCTTTTCAGCAGGCGGGCCAAATTTCAGAAATAATATTTCCTGCCGGGCCACGCACCTAATTTTTTGTTGTTGTTAATTAAAGTAAACAAGCAATAGAAATCTGACTTTGTTTTGCAGAACTTAGTGCATCAAAATTCATCTCGACTGATGTTGTCACTACACACAGACAAAGTATACCAAATGAACATCAGTAATTCATGTTCTCACTTGTGATTTGATGTGCTTCATGTGACAAAAAGCTGTTCACACGCATAAGTGTTTCCAAATAGCGAAACCATCGACAGAGCTTGTTTGTAAAACGCAGGATATTTATCCTTGCCCAAATACGTTTCATAGAACTCTTCCAAATCAACTTGATGGAATTTCTCCTTGTGAAATGTGTATCACAACACATTTCACAATGTTCCATTTGTAATCTTCCTGGTAATAAATTCACGTCTACCGCGAATGGTGTTGCAAATGCACAAAAAAGCACATAATGTTTTTTTAAAATCCTGAAATCGGTTTTCAAATTCGAGATTTAAGTCAGATATCAAAGAAGCGCATTTATTCGCCGTCTCCTGTGTGACGTCTGGTTGCAATGACAATGTAGGAAAGTTAGTAAAGTATTTTGTCCTCAACTGTTGTTCCCAAAGGCCAAGTTTCATTTGAAATGCAGAAATATGATCATACATCTTATTAATTAATTGATCTTTCCCTTATAGACGAGTATTAACGTCATTTAGGTGGCTAGTTATATCGACCAGAAATGCAAAGTCGCAAACCCACTCTTTGTCTTCAAACTCTGGGATACTTTTTGATTTGCTTGCAAAGAATGATTGTATTTCTTGCTGCAAATCAAACACTCTTTTAAACATTTTGTCACGGGTCAGCCATCTTACTTCTGCATAAAATTTAACGTCATTATAATCTGCCTCCAAAGACTTTAGAAATTCTTGGAACTGACGATGATTCAACCAGTTCGACTTAATGAAGATCACTAGTTTGACAAGCACTTTCATGAATGACATGGTCCATTTTGAGGGACTTCGAACATAAATTCTCCTGATGAATAATGCAATGAAAATTTAGCATTGAAGTATTACCGACTTTAGAGGCCTCATTTTCAATCAATTATACTAAACCTTCGTGTTTCCCAACCATTGCTGAAGCTCCATCCGTCGTTAAGCCCGATAAGTTGTTAAGTTGTAACGAAAAGCGATTCAATGTCGATGAACTGTCTCTAACAAATCTCGTGACTTAGTAGTGTCCTTAAGTGGATACAGTGCCACTAATTCTTCTGTCTTTTTAAAATGGACATCAACACCAATGATAAAAATTGCCAGTTAGGCAGTATCTGCCATATCTGTGCTTTCATCCAATGCTAGAGCATAAAATATAAACTCGGATGCTCGACTTTTCAAATTATCTTCAATATGTTTTCCAATGTCGTTCACACGCCTAGTAATAGTCTGACGAGACAGACTTATTTTTGAGAAATTCTTCTTTTCTGGACACAGAATTTCAACGACGTTCTCCAAACATTCCTTAACCATTTCACCATCTGAATATGGCTTCGATTTTTTTGCTAGTATCATGGCTACTGCATAACTAGCTTTTACATAGCATGTTGACTCTGAACCCGCTCTAGTAAATATCTTTTGTTGTGCAGAAATTTTTTTTTTAAGTCATTTACTTGGTCTTGTCGAAATTAACCTTTGTACTTATCAAACTTATTTGCATGTTTATCAGAACATATATATCAGAAGTTGAAGTCTCATATTAGATTTTATCAACACCTAGCGTCGGATAAAAAACTAAGTAACCTTGAGTGTCAAATAGCGGGATATTTGAAATAGCTAAAATCTATGAATTTTCCCGAAAATGCGGGATATTTAAAATAGCTCAAAACCAATGAATTTTTCCAAAAATGTGAGATATTTCAAATTTTTCTTAGCTATAATTTAAAAATATATGATACAAACGACTCATGATGTAATGTTCTTTTGGTGATATGTACAATAAAGTTAACATTTATGTTCATTTGACCTAGCTCCGCGGGCCGCAACATGACTCCTAACGGGCCGCATGCGGCTCGCGGGCCTCGTGTTGGCCACCCCTGTACTAGAGTATAACTCAGATTTCGTAGATTTCAAATTTAATTGTTTTCAACTGTTCTAACAGAATTGAATTATCAGCTTAAGGAGTACATATAATCAAAAGAAAAAATAATCTCTATGGAAAGTTTTGGAAAAAGCTTGGAAAGTTCTTAGATGAAGTTTTTAGATCCATCTCTTTGATGAATCTTCCTGTTTTTTATTGCTTTTGTAGAAGACATTTTTGTTGATAAATAGTCTAAAATTTTAAGGAATCAGTACTCAGAATTTTATCATTTTAATCCATTAAAAAGTTAAGATCAACGCAATAAATTAAATTTATTTAACATATAAATTAAGACAGCAATACCTAGCCCTGTGTGTTTCCGTCTTGCTTTGGAAACTTGCTAAATGTGAAGGATTTTTTTGTGAAATGCCTTTTTGAGTAGTTATCTAATTTATGTGCATGCTGTAATATTTTTAGACGAATACAGTGTGTTGTTACTTTAATTTTAAAACACTTCTGAAATACTTTATGTGTGTTTTACATTAGAATTAATTTAATAATTTTATATATCAAAGCAAAGAAACAGTTCAACGCATTTGCACATGCTCTACAATAGAAATCTCTAAAAAATCTTCAAAAGGAATGAGTTTTTATATGATAGGGTAAAATATACTGTGGCTTTAAACATGTGTCTAATATTTGCTACACATTTGATCAATTGACTATAATCTTATATTAATAGGGTTTTATTTCTATATAAGAACATGGGATATTCTATACAATAGATAAGGGTTTTATTTCTAAATAAGTAATTCAGAACATGAGAAAAATGACTTAAGCAAACAATACAACAACAGCACAACATGCTATATATCAATGAAAAACACTGAATGTGCAAAATCTCAAGCATAAATCTTTAAAGAAATGAGTTCTCATGTGACAAGGTAAAGCATACAGCACAGGAGAGATTATCCACCAACCTCTTATCGATCTCTCAAATTAGATTATTTTCTGAATATTTGAAAATTGTAAGAGAAAACTGAAAACAAAATTTGCCTGTATGCTTGAACTATGACATGTGTATGCACATACAACAGTCAGTCAGAGAATAACAGAAAGATTAAGAACACATTTTTTTCACAAGCAGATTTTAAAAATCTAAATTTTGATGAACTCTAATAATTTGAACTTTAATGACTGATATCTACACTAAATTATCCCTATTAGAATTAATCGCAGAACTTAGTTAGTTATGGACGTTTTTGTTATTTATTTAAAACTTGTTTCTGTTAAAGAATTATTTTGGAAAAAGATTTTACACTTTGCTAAAAATATTTGTAAATTTTAACTTAATTTTTTGTATTAAAATGTTTCTATTTTATTTATTTATTTATTTTTAATTTAGCTTTCTGTGGACTTTTTCAATGTTCATTTAATTTTTTTAAATTTTGCTCCTGTGACTGACTTTTTTTCTTAATAATGAATTATGTTTACTTTTACTATAATTAACAAAGGTCTTGATAATTGATATTATTGTAGAATATTTCCTTAGCAATTATATCCCTGTTTGGGGCAATTTTTATCTTGAGATTTTTTGTGTAAAATTAATAAAAATGAAGATATATAATACCAATTGAAGAGGGGAAATCCCTGCTTGTATGTTATGATAACCATTATTTAACAAACTTAACACAATGGAGATATTCATTATTACACTAGAACAAATTACCCGGCATTGTCCAGGTCCTAATTAAGTGTCCACTAATCTATATAAATAAAATTGAAAATCTGTCTGTCTGTCTGTCATATCACCACGGGAAAATGGCTGAACCGAATTTGATGAAATTTTGTGAGTAGCCTTGAAATAACCCCACTTGAAATTTAGTCTGTGTTTCGAGTTTCTAAGACCAGGGGTTGTCGAGATATCAATGAAAAATGAAACCTTCATTTGTCTCATCATCACAGGAGAATGGCTGAATTGAATTTAATGAAATTTTGTGAGTAGCCTTAAACGGTGCAGTCACCCACGGCATGCATTCACATGCATTCTAAATAACTTGTCTATTGATAGTAAGGATTCCGTTCAAAGTTTTTTTGAAAGAGAATTCATTGAACTTTCTGATGGTATTAAGATAGAAACTTTCTGATAATATTTTCAATCGCTAAGAAACTGATTTGTGCTCAAAATAGCACTTCAACATTTAATAATTAAAAAACTAATTTGAATTTTAAAAAAAATAGCAATGAAGTGCCTACTATTGGAGCCAAGATACACATATATCAAATTTCATGGCCAAATATCACTTATATTTTCTTCTACAGACGAACAGACAGGCATTTTTTATAGATATGTAGTGATACAGAAACTGATATTTCAAAATAAATCTTTACATAAATACAAAATTAAAATTTAAAAACCCAAAATATTTTACGTTACTCCTAAGTTCTTGACATATAATTACAATTTTAACATCTTTTTAGATGAAATATATTGATTCTTTGTGCTATTTGCTTACTGATTCCAGATTTGCATAGTAACATTTAAGACTATATTCAGGCATAATATAAAAATAAAATGAATAGAGTTAGCAGAATACGTTTTCATTTTAACAAAATTTAAAATATAATCATTTTTTACACTGTCAGAAAATATTAAGAGTTCAAGTATTGTGACAATAAGGAGCCTACGAATCAATACCATTTTACCATGAGAACATAAAATATCTTTAATAGTAAGTTTTACAAATAGGAGTAATATTTAAAACCAAGTAAAATAAAAGAAATTCTAAACTTAGGAATGAAAACTCCAACTCACCTTCAAAAAATTTTCTCTGAACAACATTATATAAGCTTCTGTAATTTGCAAACACATTCGGAGACTTTCACTGTTATATTCTAAATTTTGGAATTTAAAACATAAATAAATTTATAGTATAGATTGCATATAAAAATAATGTTAATACATATAAATAAAATTAAAAACATAATTAAAATAAAATCAGTTAATTAAAAGTCAGCCCATTAATTACTTATACATAAAGTTAATAATCAAAATTAGAAAAAAATATATATATAATTTTGGGAAGAGCCAGAGTTTAAAAGTTAACTTTTAACACTATGTGATGCATAAAATGAAATCAAGTATTATATTTAGCATTGTGGCCAAATTTAGAAACTTGGATCAAAATCTGGAATGTTTAACTATCAATCTTAACATATAGAATTGTAGAGTTTTAAATCATGAACTAAATCCACTGATTAATAAAAAAAAATATAAAAAAATCCCTGATTTAAATCAATTTTAAGGGATCAAATTTTTTAATTTTAATAGAAAATAAAATCATTTCTTAAACATAAACAGTTAACTTAGTTTCTTAAAAAAGGGTAAATGGCAATCTTTTTAAAGGCATCATTTATAGAACATAACAAACACTTTAAATCAATTAAGAATAATGAAGTATTTTTCATTTTTTTTTATATTTCTTATTTGTGTAATGAGACATATAAGCAAATTACATATTTTAAACCCTGTCTGCACAAATAAGCATTGCAATAAATACAATAAACAAATAAATACAGCATACATGTAAAAAAAAAAAACTGATTTACTAGCTTCACAGACAAATAAAAACTTTCTTCTTTAGGACTAACAAGAAGGGCGACCTCACTTACGCAAATAAAGTCAGCAACTCCCGCGCGAAGATTCATAGCTTTAGCTCAAACGCTGGAGCCTTGATTCTTCAGTGCAATGATGCAAACACTGTGGAATGGGCCAAAAGAACCTTCCATAATAACAGTCAGGTTTTGGGAGAGGCACTTAAAGTCTTGAGTGCCAATGACCTTCCCAAACCTGTCAAGGTGGCCTTCAAGACCAGAGATGTGTACACCAAGGAGCCGAACGTTTTGCTGAAATGGATGAACCGTTTCAACAAGGAGCTGAAGTCTGAGGAGTGGCGTGTTCTGCAAAACTTGTGGAACCCCACTCTGTAAGATGGATCTTCGAGGTGGATTCGGAAGCTGCGGATGCGATTCGCAAAGCTGACCTTGGTGCCTTCCCCGGTTTGGACCGTGGAGTCTTTAAGATTCTTCGGGATCCAAACGAGAAGCCCAAAGGGAAGATGGAGATGGAGAAACAGCCAGTAGACCGGGCGACCTCCTCTCAGGTAAGTATTGGTAGTCTTGAAACTACGATACCTAAACTTAATGATCTAGAAATTGCTTCTGGTTCTGATGTTACACTTCATGCAAACCCTGATTTCGGATGACGAGTTGGAAAAACGCATGCAGGATTTTGACAATGAAATTATGCTTGATGCTGATCATTGTCATGTAGGAGGGCCTCTCTCTCCTAGGTTTTCTATGCCCTCTTTTTGTCTTTGGTTATGGGCTGTTTTAATGTTGTGCAAATTAATCTGCATCACAGTCGTTCTGCCTCTGCTATTCTTAGCAAAAGGCTGTTAAATGGTAGAGCTGATATTGCTCTCATCCAGGAACCCTGGACATGCAATGGAAAAATTTGGGGTCTGGGGATCAAGGGATTCAATGTCTTTTATGATACATCCTGTATCAGACCTAGAGCCTGTATTGCTGTCAGCAACAAGCTCAATGCTGTTCATCTTGTTAAGTTCCTCGATGGTGACAATGTTGCCATCAGTGTGAATCTTAAAACCGATGATCATAAGATGGAATACATCTTTGCTTCGGCCTATCTTCCTTATGAAGATAAGGAAACTCTTTCTAATGTCATTATCAAACTTACTGACTATTGTAATGGCAAAAAAATGATTATTGGTTGCGATGCAAATGCCCATAACACTGTTTGGGGTAGTAGTGATTGCAACCGTAGGGGTGATGATCTTTTAGAACAGATCCTTCTCTATAAGCTCTTTGTACTCAATAAGGGTAATTCTCCTACCTTCGTGACTGTAAAGCGTCGCGAAGTGCTTGATATTAGCATAAGCAATAGTTCTGCTTATGAAAATGTTGTTAATTGGAAGGTTTCAGATGATATATCCTTGTCTGACCATCAATTAATTTCTTTTTCTGTTAAAGGTCCTGTAAAACCTGTAGCTGACAAGGGTAGGAACACTAGAAATACTAATTGGGGTTCCTATAAAGAAGATCTCGGGGTCAGATTGGCTGGCCACATTGGTGAGTATTCTTCTATTGAAAAACTGGATTTGGCTGTTGACTCCGTGCAACAAGCCATTATCCAGACCTTTCATAGTAACTGTAGAACCACAACTGCTGACTCCCCGAGGATCGTTCCTTGGTGGTCTAATGAGCTCAGCCGGTTGCGTGGGAAATGCAGGAAGTTCTTCAATAGAGCTAAGAAGAATGGTGAATGGCAGGTTTATAAATCTGCTCTTACCTCTTATAATAAAGCAGTCAGGGACTCCAAGAGAAATTCTTGGAGAACATACTGCGAAGGTATTAAAGATGCCCCTGCCGTAGCAAAGCTTGTTAAGCTGATGGCAAGGGACAGAAATTGTAATTTGAACACTGTCAAGAAGTCAAATGGTGACTTTACTGTTACTGGTGAAGAGACCCTGACTGAGCTGTTCAGGGTTCACTTTCCGGTTTCTTATCCTTATGTTCATTGTGACAATGTTATTGCTTGCTCCACGTCCTCTTCTGACGACAACTGTTGGAGCATTGCCGGGAGCATTGTTACTCTTGATAGGGTTAAATGGGCAATTAATTCCCATAAATCCTACAAAACTCCGGGAACTGATGGCATCATTCCAATTCTTCTCCAGGAGGGAATTGAGGTGCTTGCTCCCATTCTCGGTAGCATCTACAGAGCCTGTGTTGCCTTAGGTCACATACCAAATGCATGGAGGCATACTAAGGTAATCTTCATTCCAAAAATTAGAAAGGACAATTATTATGAGGCCAAATCTTTTAGGCCTATTAGCCTTACGTCTTTTCTTTTAAAGACTATTGAGAAGCTTATTGATAGGTACTTAAGAGAAGTGATTCTGGCCTCTAAGCCCTTGTCAAATTCTCAACATGCCTATCAACCGGGCAAATCTACGGATACTGCTCTTTACAGTCTCTCCTTTATTTTGGAGAGAAATTTCAATGCCAAGGAAGTTGCTCTTGCCACCTTTCTCGACATTGAAGGTGCCTTTGATAAGGTACCCATCGACACCATCCTTGATGCTCTTGATAGAAAAGGTGTTGATACCACGATCTCTTACTGGATCAAGAACCTGTTATCTAATAGGTATATCTGTGCATCTTTACTTGGTGATAGTATGACTGTGCATGCACTTTCGGGCTGTCCACAAGGAGGTGTGCTTTCACCAATTTTTTGGTGTATAGTTGTGGACTCTCTTTTGGAGAGCATCAATGTTTCTGGCGTTTCTTGTGTTGGTTATGCAGACGATGTTGTCATCATTGCCAGGGGTAAATTTGGCAACACTGTCTCCGACATGATGTCTACTGCTCTCAGGGTTGGGACATGGTGCAAAAATGCAGGTCTTACGATTAATCCGCATAAGACTGCTTTGGTTGCATTTACTAGGAAACACATACTTAATCTTGGGGATATTCGCTTCTTTGGGCAGAAGCTTATTTGCTCCAAGGAGGTTAAATTCTTGGGAATTTACTTTGACAAGGGACTCAACTGGAAGAGACACTTGGATTATTGCACGACTAAAGCCAGAAGAATCTTCTGGTCTTGTAGGAATACTATTGGGAAAACCTGGGGCTTAAATCCCAGGGCTATCCATTGGATTTACTCGATGGTAGTCTGTCCTATCATTTCCTATGGATCCATTGTTTGGTGGTCCAGAATTAAATGTGAAACAGCTAAACTTGAATTAGTTAAGCTTCAAAGGATGGTGTGCATTGCAATCTCTGGATGCATGAAAACCACTCCCACTGCAACTCTTGAACTTTTACTTGGTTTGCATCCGCTCTACATGCGTATTGAAGCAGAGGCACTTATCTGCATGAACAGACTTAAATATCTGAAATACTGGAAAGATTACTCAAGGTATCTATCTTGGGGTGAACTTAACAGTAATGTTGCTAGTCATCCTTATTTCTGTATGCCACCTGATGGCATCCATGTCAAATATACGTTTGATAAGCCTTATGAAATTCAAGTCCCCTCGCGGGATGATTGGAAAAGGACTCCCACCTACAATAAACGGAACTGTTTTATATGGTACACAGATGGCTCGAAGATTGGCACAAGTACTGGTGCTGGTGTTTGCTGCCCTGATGATGGTACTGAGCTGTCTTATCCGCTTGGCAATTTTGCTACTGTCTTTCAGGCCGAAGTCTTTGCCATCCTTATGTGTTGTAGAATCTGCTATGACAGGAAGTATAAGAATAGCCAGATTTTCATTTGTTCGGACAGTCAGGCTGCTCTTATGGCTCTGGGGAAGTTCACTGTGACGTCATCCCTTATTTGGGAATGTTATAATGCACTCTGTGAAATCGCTAGCAATAATAATGTCATTCTTTACTGGGTGCCTGGTCATTCGAGCATTCCTGGCAATGAATTGGCGGATGAACTTGCTAGGAAAGGCTCAAGTACTCCCTTTGTGGGCCCTGAGCCGGCCTTGGGAATTCCCAATGACCTTGTTAGAAGAATTGTCTATGACATCTTCAGGAAGCTTCAATGTAAGAACTGGCATGACACTAACGGACAAAGGCAAGCGAAAATTCTCAACTGCAATTGCCCTAGTACACGTCAAAAGGAACTTTTCAGGCTCAGCAGAACCGGCATCAGGAGGGCTGTTGGGCTCCTTACTGGGCACTGCACCCTCAAGAGACACCTTAATATTATGGGTGTCACCAAGGATTCGCTTTGCAGAGGCTGCAATCACAGCGAAGAAACTGCAGCTCACATTCTATGTGAATGTGAGGCTTACTCTGCTCACAGATTCGAACACATTGGTCGTCATGTGATTGAACCCTGGGAGCTGAATGACATTCCTGTCAAGTGCCTCCTTATTTTCGCATCGGCTACTGGTCTCTTTTCTTAGAGATCTTTTTTTTTTTTCCTTAGGGGTAGTACAATAGACCTCTGGTCGATGTGCTGGGCTCTTCTGGAGCCACCCACCTTCATTTCATTCATTCAAAGTCAGCAACTCTAAGTCAATGTGACCTTATTGAATAAGCGAGGTCATGTTTCTTGAGTCTTGAAGAAGTTTGTTATTTGCCTTTGAAACTAGTAGACCAGCTTTTGGTATGTATGCAGTTTTTACGAAGTTTTTATGTATTGTACTTTATTACAGCATTTTTTTTAAGCAATTATTTGACATCTTGTTCATGGGGCCATACTTTTCTATCACTCAGGAAATCCTTCATGAATTATATGTGAGTTCCACAGCTCCAACAACCAAGATATAAAGTAAATGCAATTGAAAAATTCATGCCAAATTCAACACAAAAGTGATATCTTAAGAGGGTTGGATGCGACCTGGTAGCATTACAGACATAATTCCTCATAAATATAAGCATGGTAAAGTTTTATACAACAGTACCAAAAGGTTCTATTCAAAGCAGTTTGCTGAAAAATCAACATAAAATCATCATGCTAATTATACTTTCATGAATTATTTATTAACAAGGACCGCTATTTCTAAGAGATTGTGGCATCACCACAGATTGACACTGGATGCAAATTCTTAATGGCCTGGTGTGTGCACGTTGAAAGACAAACAGACAAGTGGAAGGATGAACTCTCTCTTTCATTTTTCTTCGATTATGGAACTTTACTCGTGTGAGTATTTATTTTATTTGCCAAGTTAGGGATAATGCAAGTTATGTTATGACTTTCTCATGTGCATCAAGCTTGTTTTTTTGCAAATCTGCAAGCCTTGCCTTCATGATTCTGTATAAGAGCTGTATTAACATAAATAAATGAATTTGATTTTTGCCTTGTGTATATTTTCCTCTAGAGTAGTGGTTCTCAACCTTTTTGACCAATAACATTCTTTCTGTAGCTCCTCTGTAACTACAACTCATCGCACAATTATCAGTTGCCAAACACATTTAGATATTTAATATTTATGGTACAAAAAGTAATAATCACATTCAGCTATGACACACCTGGGTGCAGCCTTCCCGGCCGTCCAAATAGCTGCTCTTAGTCCTCTGGACGAGTCGGACGGTCTGGGTCTTCAACACCTGGGTGCAGCAGCACACTGGTTGAAAACCACTGCTCTAGAGTATTAATAAATCAACTCTTACGGATCCTTAGTGGCAACAGGTAATGTATCAATACTCTTTGAAGTTGAGTGCAGCCAAAAGTAATTGTTCGCCCAAACTGGCAACTACAAGTGGTAACAATCAGTGGCAATTAAAGTTATGATTCCCAGAAGTAAAATACTACAAAATGGTTTCCCTGTATGCCTATGAAGTGGCAACGGCTACAGAGCGTTGATCCTGTGATGCAAGACCCTACATCTCCAATCTCAAGCTGTAGATAAAAAATATAAAGCTGTAGATCTAGACAGACTATAAAACACTACAAGATCAGCAGCATATTATGCAGATCCAAAGTTTGAAAGTGATAGATAAAAATCAAATAGTTTACCTAATAAAGGCAAGAGATTTCCGCCTAGATTTAAAAGTTCAGGGCTACATAATGATGTATTGTCCATAATTGCCCACCAAAGATCCAGGCCATCTTCTAGCAAATAAACATGTGGTGGCTGAGAGACATCCGTACACAGAGCAATCATTGGAAGAAGAGATGAGTGTAAGGATTCACTTAATTCACGAAGGCCCTAGAAAATTCACACTTTACAATTTCATATAGAAACAAAGCAACAATACATATATATATATATATATAATAACAATGCGAATACAGAACAAAAATTCCAAGAATAAACCAATAAATTACTCGGTGTTAATTTTTGGATTTAATATAAAATATCCAGTTGGGGTGGTATAACTTCTTCCCTCTTTTTCCAAAAAAATTTTCTAGAAAATATAATGAATATAATGAAATAAGCAAAGTTCTGTTATTTTATGGTGTTCTATACATATTAAGAAAACCATAAATCAAATAATTCTTAAATTAAATTATACAAAAAGAAAATTAATTTTAAATGATTCACAAAAGATTATAGTTTTTATATGGTGACAGTGGCCTTTCCAGTGGCTCCACTATGTAATCTAAAGATTGAAATTCTTACCAAGCACAAAGGGGAAAAATTTGTTGAGATCAAGCAATTTTTTATCATATTACCCAAGGATTTGTTCACTAACATAAACAAAATTGGAAGAAATGGCATCCACTTTACATTCATTTCATCAACATTTATATCACTCATTCAACGGTTTTCAAGACTTTTGCAGTGTTGCCATATATCAAGGATTGGCAAGTTCTTTCATAAGAAGAGCTACATAAAATATTTTTCATATATTTTTTAATGTTCAAGAGCCACAGAAAATATTAATTTAAAATTGTATTTATAAATAATAAAAAAAATACAACTATTGTAGTAATCTTACTCACAAAAGCAGAATATGTTTAATCTCTGCTCGTTAAAGACTTTGAGTCTTCATTTTTGTAGTTAATAGTTTAAAATCTGGTAAGTACGGTGTCAAAGCTGTTCTAAAAAGCTCAGTGAAGTGGCTGTTAGTGCGGATAGCACAATGTTTTAACTTGACAAATTTCATTACAGAGAAGAGAGATTCATAGAAGTAAATTATCCTAAAAACAGAAAGTATAGACCAATTTTCTGAAGATTGGAATACTTTGCTTCTAGAATTTGCTTCCAAAAGTTCGTTAAAGAATACTACCTTCAAATCCACATCTTCCTACAACTCAATAAGTTCTGTGTCTATTATAGCAACATACTTTTGAATTTTGTACCGCTCAAGTCTACAGGAAGCCCACCATGGCATCCATCTCTCTGGATCTCAAAGGGTTAATATAAATTTTAAGGAAAAAAAGCAATGAGACCTAATATTTTCTTGGGAGCCATGGTTTGCCCACCTTTGCCATATGTTCACTAGCAGAGTTGGGCAGTAACTGCATTAAAATAATGAAGTTACCCATAATGGTTAATTTTCCTGCAATGGAGGTCAGTACTAGCTACTTTTTAAAAGATCAGCAATAGTTAATGCAATGTTACTTAAAGAAGGCAAAAAGTACTCGCTATATTTAAATGCCTGTTACTTATTAAAATGGTTAATGTGGGGCTACAGGACCCTAAAATGCTCCTATAAACTCATTGGGTGTCAATTTATTTCTGGTAAAAAATACATATAAATGTCAATTCGTTTGATTACAAATATTTAACTCTTGCATTTTAGATAAAATTGCAATATCTCGAGAATAGTGCGTGTTAGCATCTTATTATTAGTGCCATTTGATTTTAAATAAACTATTACATATAAACAAAATATTTATTTAGCATTATTTATATACAGTGGATTTTCGTTAAGATGCCACCTATGTTGTTGTTGTTGAAACCCAGACCGTCCGACCTACTAGAAAGGTGTAAGGTAACTGTTTGGACGGTCGGGAAGTGCCACCCAATTTAGAACGGAACCCAGTGGGGGAGGCATCCACAGGGACCGTACCCTCCTTCCCCTACCACCAACCTCTCGGAAGGACTTTCGGACCCACATATTTAACGTGATCGTACTCCGCATGAACACGGCGGCAGTTTTGGCAGTGGCTGGAATCGAACCCGGGCCTACCGAGTGCAACTCCAGCGCGCTAACCAAAGGGCTACACCTATGTAAGATGACACCTATGTAAGATTTTTCATTATGTACGAATATGAATTTTCTGATTAAGATCTATGGATATTGCATGTTATAAACATCACATAATATGTTCATTCATTCATTAAGATAGACAAAATTTATTTCATTTTAAAAATCAGTAGAAGTTGTTCCAAATAATATTTTTAAGCAATTGATTAAAACTGAAAATGACATAAAAAGAATTATTTACCCAGAAAAAACAAATGAAGATTATTCATTTTTAAAATAGTTTGTATAACTATATTTTGTTTATGCTTTGAATGTTAATACTTTTTCATTTTTTTCTCAAGTTTTTCTATTAATAAAATGTCTTAATTAAAATTTCCTAGATTTGTTTTTGAATTGTATTTTTCAATGTAGTATGTTACATATAGTTTAGGAAAACAAACTTTCATTACCATCTTACATATTTCATTACTATTTTACTTCAGATTTATGGACTCCTGTTATAATGGACACTCGCTAATACAGACAATAAACATTGGTCCTCGACTGTCCATCTAAACGAGAGATCACTGGACAAAGTTTACTTGTGGCCTTCTGTCCGAGATGCTCTTTGACCTTAAATAACTCAAAAAATAATCAAATTTCTCAATTCATTCTTTGTGCAGTATGTTTAATTTAGTGATAAAATTTAAGAAATTCCATTGCAGAACAGTTGTAGCCTGTCAATTTATTTCGGTAGATCATCCAATAACATAAAATGAAAAATATATGCAATGCTATATAGGCAAGAGATGAATCATATGGAACAATAAAACCATTGAAGGGTGTAGCACAAGCCTTTCTCAAGATATAAAGATTTCTTTTAAAGTTGACAACTTAGAAGATCCCATTATCATCACATTTCACCTTTGCAATGAGAAGGTTGAAAAAGAATTTAACTGAATACTTTCTGATTAATAGCATTGTTGCAAATAATTTTCATAATTTGTCAAACTTTTGCAGTTGCCACTTTTTGCACAATTTAGAATTGATTTTTCTAATCATAATTTACTATTTATTTAGTTGATATTTTAAATTTTAAAATGCTTTTTTGTGACTTCAATAGTTGAATTTTAAAATATTTTGCTTTCCTTTTAATAATTTAAAATTTTAAAATATCAATGTTTTTACTTTTAAATATACAAATTTAGTACTTGAATATTAATCTATTCTCCACAATATTTATAACCAAAGCAGATGCATGCATGATGCTTTCATAATGTGATATTATCATATTATGAAAGCATCATGCATTGATAAAAGTACTGAAAAGTAAGCAAAAACTTTTTTCAAATTAAGTATATTAGATTGCTTATGCCCTTTCATCATAACGCTCTTATGCCTTAAATAACTATAAGAATAAACAAGCTGTTCACTTCATTTTTTTTTTAAATACAATTGATATAGAAGAAAAATTTAGAAAAATGTGTTTCAAAAATCTTATAGATTACCCTTATTATTCAACCAAATTGTCCTATGTAATAAAATAAAGTGCAATACTGTGAAGGTAAGATACACATGCTAAGCATCGGCCACACATTAAGCTGCCATAAGCCTTAGGGTTGGTCATGTGGTCTGGGTCTTCTACACATGCTAAGCAACTTTACATTATAAAATTAATAAAATAATTGCAAAATATGTAGTGTGAGCCTCTATTGAGATATTCTTAATTTTAAGCTGGGAACTTTAAAAAATCGCATTATGTCAATAAATTCCAATCCGAATTTTCATCATATTGTGTTTCTTTTGTTTACATTGTTGGAATAAAATGCTGAAAATCAATAGCCCTATTTTGATTGGCCAATAATTCATACCAAAATTCATTCAATTTCGTATTTTGTTCAAGATATCGTGTCCAGGGACTTAGACACACAGAAAAATGGTTTATTCATATTAAGGAGTATTTAAAAGACAAGAAGATCCATTAAAATCTTAAGAGTTGAACTTTTGACAACCTTTTGGCAGAAAGTTATTTCATTTTTTGCAGCAGGCCTCTAACACTCAAATCATTCTGCAATACAATATTTTTAACAATAAAAATGTTGTACAGCAAATTTACAAATAATACAATTAGAAACGGAGAAATAATACATTCGGTTTTAAAGTTTTTAGATTTTCTTATTCGTCAATCCCATCTGCAAATACTTTAAAAATACTTTGCATGTCTCACAGGGTGGATGCTTTAAAATTTTAAGTATCCTTTTCATTTTTTCGTGTATTTGATGCACTATAATGGGTCGGTAGAATTGGGGCACTAAAATCTTTCTGCAAGGGACCATTCCCATTCTGTGACGATGTCTCATGTTACCACATTTATGCCACAAGGATAGATACCATCACAATACTTTCCTTTTAAACATACTATGTGTGCTTCATTTACATATACTGCAATGTTGGGATCAAAATTCTGAATCTCAAATTTCAATAGATCCACATTTTTGATGAATCAACCATCTTCGTAATCATGTTTATATGTCTGTGAATACAACTACTCTCGAACACATTGAGCAAATCAAATGAAATTTCGTACATTACTTTAATTGATAAACGTTAGATGTCTATTAATGGTAAAGGAGCAATGGATGGTTAGATGTCTATAATGGTAGACAGGGAAAGGTTTTTATTTTGATTTAAAAACATTTGTTAAATATTGTTACAAAAATAGCCAGTTTATACAGAAATTCTAGTTTAAAAAAAAAATGGCATCACATATAAGTTGTAAACATATGCTGTTTAGAAATATTTCTTTTAAAATGGAAAGGATATATTAAACATTTTCAAAAAATAAAATATAATTATTATTATCAAATGAATGGATTTTTATAACAACGTTTAACATTAAATAAATTTAAATGAATTTCAAGAGTTATCACAAGCCATTCTCAGGATATCATAAATTTTTCTTTCCCCGTAGGGAGTGTGATCTTTAACAGAAGAATCAAGTGATTTCTTTGAAGTTTGGTATACTTTTTTAATCCAAATAAACCTATTCATTTTGACCAAAATCAAGTGACGGGAAGCTGCAGTTTTTGTTGCTTTATCAAAACATCTAAAATTCTTAATTTGTAGAAACAGTCCTAAATTAGACACACAAGACTTGAATTTACAATAAATTTTTGGTTACACTACATGTATGCATTAAATAAAAAGAAACTCTGCACAAGAATGCAATATTTAAAATGGAGAAAAATACTTAAAAAATTGACTTACCTTGACTATATGAACAAAACATGAAATTATTGCACAACGCAACATATTATGATCTCCACAGCTGTCCCACAACTGAGGTAGATACTGCATAAGAGAATTTACATGAGGACGTACTTCAGATCCCATACGTTCAATTATAAAAGATAGCACATGGAGCACTGACATCTAGATTTCAAAAGGACAGAATAAATAAAATTCTTTCAACTTACTTCATAAAAATACACTGTAAAGTAATGAATAACTGATAACTGAACATTTGTAATCTCAACTTAAAACCATAAGAAACTATTATGTTTATTCCATGATATAGCTATTTCTTCTATGACTCTCTAAAATATATAACTTTTTTGAAAGAGTCTGAGGCATTAGCACTTAAATGTGATTTTAAATGCAGAAAAAATAGACTAAAAAATTCACAAGGCTTAGGAAATGTACCATTCTGAGGTTTTGCTTCCTTTAATAACAGTTTAAAATGTTGTTTGTCCCAGAATATAATCATTCAAGGTCCCCTCAGTTTTACACAAATAAAAATCAAGAACTTTTCAAGGATTTTTAAAAGACCTAAATTTTATTTTTCAAGGATCATATAAGCAGACTTTCAAGGACAGGAATATAGGGTGGGAGATGAATCTTTAACAAAATGATTGGTGGGCATTCCAGATAGCACTAGAGAATGATTGTCCATTATTGAACAATCATATTTGGATGATTTGAGCCTTCGGTACCATCAAGCCACAAAATTAAAAGTTTGAAATTAGAGAATAAAAATCAAGGACTTTCAAGTTTCAAGGATCTATTATAAAATTCAAACACTTTCAAGTGCCATTGAAACACAGAATAAAATTCAAGCATTTTTCAAGGACTGTGGGAACCCTGTTATTCCTTTTCAAAACAATATTTAATGATTAGGGATATAAGGTAAAGAGAGAGGCAATGCAGCTGTCTGTAGGGCCAAGAACTAGAGGTTCCTTAGGGTGAAGACTGATTTTACCTTGGAAAGTGGAAGAAGTATAAAAAAAAATTTCTAAAGGTAATTGGCTCACTTATATTACATAAGAGGAAGACCATGGAAATGGCCATGCATCCAGCCCATGACACTGAGAGGTGCATATTCTGTCATGAAGTGAAATACAGATTGTTCAGCAACGGTTAGCTTTTCAGTGAGGCCAATAGCAAACAGCATTCCTATAAGGTCATCCTCCTGATCACTGCCCATGCCCGATCAGGGATAGAAGTCACAAAATGAGGATGTATAAGACTTAATATATAGAACAAGGAAAAATATCAAGTAACTGAATACAGTTGCTACTATATTTTAAAATTATCTCGTTATATTTTTCAATTATGAAAACGTAAAATGAAACTGTACTAAAATGAAAATATAAAACAAACTTACCTCAAATATATCGACTTTCACACAATACCATTTACCATAAATAAATTTTCATAATTTTTAAGAGAGGGATACCAATAATTAACAGTTTTTATTTTATTCCTTTATTATAAATATACTTTTACTTTTTAAAAAATAACACAGATTAGTTATACATCCTTTTTTATTAAGTTCATAATTAGTAATTTTGAGTCTTGTTGGCCCTGCATTTACAAGAGAAGTCTGCACAGGTTCTGTACAGGCTGGTCTATGAACCGGGTCAGACATGAGTTTTCTAACACTGTTTTAGACTAGGCCAGGCTCTTTTTTTTTTCCAAGTCGGGTCAAGCACTGTTTTTAGAGAGTTTAAGCACCGATACTGTCGAGCTGGGTGAAAATCTGGAATTTCGGCCCATGCAGACCTTCAGCTTAAGTTGCTTCAATTTATTTCATGTATTCCAACCATATGATGAAAAAATATATTTTTCCTTACTTCCAGTCCTGTCTTTTATCAGCCATTTAAGATATTTTTGGCTCCTGGGTTAATGAAAAACATCTTATATAGGGGATTTTTCTATACTGTTTCAAAAATTATGGAAACTTATAAAAAATGGCAAAAAAAAAGGGAGATTTTGGCTCTGATGCAGGATATCAATAACAGTATAATAAACCAGTACCCACTAAAACCAGTAGACTTGGCAGCTATATAACAAACATTCACAGCATTCAAGTGCACATGAAAATACCTTCATTCTTAGTTCTAGTAACTGTTGCCAATTTGACTTGACAAACAAAAATGCAAGCAATGTTTTCTACCAAGAGAAAAAAACATGAAAGTCAGAACAGAAAAGAAATATGGTAGTATATGACATCATTGTAAAAATAAGGTGTGATTGTAAAAATATAAGGTGTCATTCTAAAAATATCACTTTAATTATGCCTTTGATATGGTATTATCCAATTAGGGTGAGAACTACAGAAAATCTCAGATTCTGTCCCGATAGGGTGAAAACAATAGGACAAGAAAACTTTCTCAGTATTGTAAGACACTGCCAAACAAGTTTTGCACATGATGGTGAAAAGCTCAAAATACAAATGTGCAGAAATCCCGAATATGAAGAAAAATGTAGGTAAAAACCACACAGAAATATAGGAAATATAGAACAGATGTAAAATATAGGACAATATAGTAGGGTTTGCTGATTTAAATCAATTGATTATTTTTTAATCATTGATTTAAATTAGGCATTATTCACAATAAACAAAAATCTACCTTATTAAATTATTAATTTATTCTAATTGATTTAAAGAAATATATATTCATAAAATAAAATATATTACTGAATTAAAAAAAACTGCCAATTTTTTTTTTTTTTAATTAACTGAGCTTTATATAGCATATTTCAATTTTTAGAACTAATCACATTTCACAAATCTTAAAGAAAACAAAATCCAGTTCTCTTGTTCAAATGTTTCTAAAACTTAGAAATTTAACATTAATCTAAGTGTTTTTTTTTATTTATTATTATCATCACCCTTCATAAAGTTAGTAAGTTATTAGATATTGAATCCTTCACAAAATACTTTGTGGGAAAAATAAAAAAAAAAGGTAATTTTGAAAACGGACCCATCACAAATACATTCTGATATACAATTATAATTTTCAGCATTATAGGTTATGCCTCTGATGCCAGATTATATAAATCTAATGTGAAACTTATAAGAACCATTGCATGATTATTTTACATTTACATTTTTATATGTTTTAATAACTCAAAAAAAAACCTTTACTTCATTTCCAAAATTAACCTAAATTTTCAGAAACTATTTCTAAAATTCACAAAATAGATATAAAATTAAATTATTTATGACATTATTTTAAAAGTTTTTAAAAAATAAATAAATAAATAAAAATTGATTTAAATAGAAAAAAAATCGATTTTTTTTAATTTAAAAAATAAATAAATAAATAAAATCCCCAAATCTCCAAAATAAAATGTTTTTTCCTGATTTTAAAAGGATCCTTTCATCTTTGCTCCCACAGTGAATTTGAGCCATTATAAATATTTTATTTTAAGGAAATGTACAGCAATATTAATATTTTAAATCACCCATTTTAATGAACATTATCGAAAATACTTCCAAATTTCATGAATATTATTTGATTTACTGATAAATTATGATTCCTTTACATTGAACAGAGAATTAAAAGGGAAGCAAATAGCAAAAGCTCCGATCGCGATCTGGAAGACCTACTCGCAGTGGGCCTACAAGCCAAGACGTCAAAAGTTAGTGCTCCGGCCTTTGCTTTCGGAGGTGACGGTTCAACTGCATGTTCAACTTTTTTTAAATATGTCAAAATGCTCCTTTTGTTTACTTATTCTTTCTGATATCACTATTGATATATATTGTTCCTTAGCATTTTATATAGAAATATGATGGTATTTAGATCTCATCCTTGATGCAATAGTAGAGAATAATCAATAAGTTATCCTGTTAAAAACTTCAGCTGATGTTGCTGGTTATCATAAGAAAGTGCATACTAATAGAAAAGAGTAAATATGGCTCTGTATTAACAACAAATAATACAACTGTTGATAACACAAATTTGTAAAACTTCAGCTTTATGATTCTAATTTTAATTTGAAACATTAACTGACTTATAAAACTTCATAATATTAAGTACCCAGCTAGAGTATTTGCATTTTCATATATTAGTTTAATTCTATATTCAATGGATTATAACATATATGATCTTAATTCTGTTGCAAAAGCATGGAGATTCTTGACCAATATTTAAACTAAATTATTCCAATTATTTTTTACTTACCTTGAAAGTGCAATAAATCCCTCTCAGGAGAATACGTTAAGAGCGAACATTTTATATTGACTAGTTTCGCATTTGCATATCTCATCAAATAAGTAAAACTATTAAAATATCTTTAAAAAGACAAATAAAAGAGGGCTCTTTTAAAGATGTCCCAATAGTTGTTCATATTTTATTTTGTTTTAAATGTACATATAATTAACTTTTAAACACAAATGTTTACCTCTTCGTGGCATTTACTACCTTCTGCTAAAACACGAAATCATAATTCATTTTAAGAAAGGTAAAATATTATTACTTACCTAAATTATGTTAAAAATTGTAACAAGCTTCATAGTGGTGAGCTGTTAGTGATGAACTTTCACTGATAAGCTGTCTATTAAATTTTAAGACAGTCCTGTGAAAATTTTACTACAGGTTCACATCCTAAAAATATGTGTGCTTATATGCTACTCTTTTCATTTTTTAATATAGACCCTATAAGAGAACTAATGTAATTGTTCAGCCAATGTGTGTGGTGATGGTGGAAGTGGCAGTGGGAGGGGAGGTATGCATCCCCCCCCCCCAATACTGCACCACTCTGTCTTCCGAATAGGGATGAAGATATCACAAATTCCTTTTATCTTCGCAGATTTCATCTTGATATTCCTTCTAAAGTTTAAGCTATTTTGAATTTCTCTGGCTTTCTTTCAAAACCAATGCTTCAAATTTTAAAAAGTTTTCCACCCATAACTTACAACTTCATCCCTCTTAAGTAAATTTAGTAAGTTCACAAAACATTTACAAACACATACAGATCACCTCTGTAAATTTCTAACAAAAAGTTATTCATTACAATGTTAGCTAAAAGCAATATTTCTAAACCTTAAATCATGTTAAAAAGATTCTGTGGGACTCTATATGATGAGTAACTCTTTTTATAATTATGTATAATTTGACATATAACTAGATACTTTATAAAATATAAACAATACTTACAAGAATATGCAGTAGATAAGCTCAATTATTCAGAATAAGAAATATATTCTGTTTAATAAACATCCATAAAGCATAATAAATACTTATGGTTCATATTGAATTTTAAAATTCTTTTACCAGTATAATTGCCGAATGCCCTTTGTATGCACCAAATCAAATGTTCATTCACTAAATTTTATTTTTACTCTGCAGTTGATGCATCGATCTATTTTATGAATTCGCAAATTTCAAATATTATTTCTTAGCAATCTAAATGAAGGCAAGAAAGAAACATAGCACCAGTGCAAATGCATGTCAAAGTAAATTACAGATTATTATATATCTTCAAAATTACACATGAATAAAGATAGCCAAAGATGAATAAAGATACTCATGAATAAAGATAGCCATGAATAAAGATAGCCATTGTGCAATCTCAGTTAGTCTGAATTTCAGTTTCTTCAATCCTGGATAGTCAACACAACAGCCTGCCGTAAAGTATTAAAGCAACATTAAAACTTTGCAGTGATTCTATGCTTCACTAAAAATAAATGCTGCCAATTTGTAAATACTGGTAAGGAGAAATTTCCTACAATAAACTCAACTTTGTTGTAAAAACAATAATTCCATAGCTAATATACACAAGAAATGTTAAATGTAATTTTGCAAAGTAATAACAAACATTTGTAATATAGTTTATTTCAAATCAGATAAAATTATTACAGAAAAAATCAAATGGTATAATTTATATGTTAGGCCATAGGAGTTAGTCTAAATTTTTATTACTTCTGCCAGCCTATTTGTCAAATAAAATATTTTTCCCTAAATAGAGGTTTTATCCACCAAATTTTATTTTGACTTTCCATTTGAAAAATTTGATTTGATTTAAAAATTCTGAAATTCTAAAGCTAATTGTTTTGGCATAAACACATAATACTATGCATTATGATTAATATACCACGATTTTTGATTTTGACATTGGCAGAACTCCTAATTGCCAAATCTCTTTTTTCAATCGCCAAATTGAATTTTCTTTCATAATTTGCGACAATGGCGACCAGCAATGAGATCCCCGACTCCATCAATACATATTACTCTATCAGTAAAATGTACGAAGTAAAAATCTTCATACAATTATATAAATTACATATCATATATACTTCAATGTAGTAAGATAAGGACAAAGATATAACAAATATTACCTTTAAATCACATTCTTTGACTTCTCTCAGTAGAAGAAAAAGTGACGATATAGCACTTTCTAAAAACTATAAAAAATAATTATGAAATATAAGATAAAAAACATTAAAATAGATCACATACACAGCATAAATTAGAAAATTTCATAAAAAGAAGCATCTGTCTTAGACAAGAGTGTATTTAAGGGAGATATCAGTAAGTCCAGAAATATATAAAAAGGTATACAGGGTGTTTCAAAAAGTGAACAGTGGAAGCTTTTTTGAACCACTGGATCTAAATGCATTATTCCAATTTTTAAAATGTTTTAAATAAGGGAGGAAGTTATGATATAGTAATTTAAATGATGTGCAATACTTTTGTAAAAAAAATGAAGAAATTAACTTTTTATACATACCCAATTTAGAAAAAATGACAAAAATTTGGCCGTAATATGATAAAATTTGACATAGTTATCATTGATTAAAATTCTCATTATGAATTAAAGGGGCATCCATGAATCAATTTCAGCTGCAAATACTTACTAAAATTTTTACTACTTATTCAAATTTATTTTATGCAAAATATTTCAGTAACGCTACTATGTCACCATTACTTTGATTCACAATTTGTATTTAAGCAGTTAAGTAATCCTGCTACATAAACCCGAAAGCAGAAACAAGGCGGCGGGCACTGCAGATTACTTTTGTTTTTGCAGATCAATTTCAGACAGTTTAAAATATAGTTTAAAATGTATATGTATTTTAAAAAAAAAAAAAAAAAAAAAAAATTATTTTAACTTCGGTTTTGCAGATTATTGTATCTCGTCTTGCATTTTCTGCAGGACAAAATGCAACCTTGCACTTTTTTTCATGAGACCAAACTTCTCCCCTGGCCTGCACGTGTTTATATTGTGTGAAAGAATGTCATTGAGAACGGTGACCAGAAAATGGACGTGCATGCGCAGTTCTGAAATGGCACGTGGCCTTGTGGGAATAACTACCACAGTGCGCTGTGCTAAACTGGCTGCACAGTCTGTGTGTGTGTGTGTGAAAAAGTGTCGTTATTTTAATTGTAATGAACAAGTATTGTTAAAAAATTTAAAAACTCGTTATTTTCGTGCTGATCCAGCAGTAAAAGTTCAATATAAATCTCTTTCGAATAAAAATGTCGCGGATTTATATAAAAAAAGAGATAATGTGACAAGTTCCAGAAAGGATTCAGAAGAGAAAGGGTCATTCCACATCAGTTCAACCAGGGTCCGACACCCATGATCTCAGATTTTGATGAAACTTGGCATGTTTGTTCCTTCTATAGATTTAAGTAAACATATAAAATTTTTTTGCTCTATCTCAAGCGGTTTAGGTTTTACAGCCTGTTAAAGTTTTTGCAATTTCGCGGTTTTTATAAATCGGGCAGAGGAAACGCAATTTATGTTTTTATAGAAAATAAATTATATCTCCCTTGTTTACCAACCAATGTTGATGAAATTTTTTATGAGTATACATCAATATGTAAGGAATCCAGAATAAAATAATTAAATCTACAAGTATATATACATGGTCAGAAAAAAATCCTAAAGTTTTGTTTATAGATTTTTTTAGATCGAATACTGAGTTCTACGCTAAGTAGAATATCTTCAAAAGGGAAAAGGATAATCAAAAGAATTTTTTTTTATTCTTGTTCTAAAAGATATGCTCTACCACATGAAAAAATAAAATGAATGGTTTTTTCACTCCTTCATTATTTTTTTTCACTTCAAAGATAGAAATCACTTGACTCAATCATTTTCTTGAAATCGTTAAATTAAAATTACAATTACAGTAAAATTATATTAAAATGTGAACTAAACATGTCACATATCAACCACTTTCAAATAAAATAAGACCCATTTAATAAATTAAAAAAAGCTTTAAAATAAAACAAAAAATTCAGTAATTCCAAAATTTTTCTCAAAAAATTCAAAATTCACACACAAATTTAAAAGAACCAGTGGCTTTTGGCATATGATTAAAATAATAGAGTAGATTTAATAAATTGTTTATCAGGCTTGTCCAAAAAAAAAAAACATGTTATAAAATAGGTTATCCATAATTATGTCTTAATTGAGATTATTTAGAAATAAGACACTGATTTCCTTATTTTCAACAATCAGGCCTAATTAAAGAAAAGAAAATTATATTACAATTTAATTTAGTTTTGAAAACTAGTTCTAAACTAGTCAACTCACTAACAGTAACTTATTTCAAGAAATCTTATAAGCAATCAAAACACTAAGTCTTTTTTGAATGTTGGAAAAATGGAGAAGTGCAGGGTGGGGAAAGTTACTCATAGTGATTGTCATTTGTTAAGCTATGTCAAGAAAAAAGCCACACAAACTAATGAAAAACTGTCTAAATCTGATTTAACTCTTTTAAAATTGAGAACAGAATCAAGTTATGAGTTAAAAACTATTTGTCTTTATCATCAAAGTGTTTTTGAACAAGTATGAATTTTTACAAAAGGTATGTTGTGACCCTTTTAAAAAACATAAAACTTCAATTAAAAAAACACTTTGTTGTAACTTTACAGCAGAATAGTTAATTTTATCAAAGGGTTACAAAGTGAAACCAGGACAAAAACTTTGTGCATCTTGCAGGAATAATCTACTTAAAGACAAACAAATTGATGAGAGTAATGTCGAAAGCAAAGTAGCTTAAATGTCCAAGATGAGGAAGTTGCTAATGTGGGATTAGCTCCTGATGAACTATTCCAATTACAAAAAAAAATGTGTGGTTGATGAATTAAATTCTTCATTCCATGAAATCGGATGTTCCCCATTGAAATTACATGCACTTGGTGAACATAGCAGATCATCTTACGGTAAAAAAAAACTACAAAGAGTACATGAAAATCTAAAAAGAAAAATTGAAAATGTTCTTGAAGTTAATTTTCCAGAGGAAAAAAGTGACTTGAAAAAAAGTGTGATACAAAAATCTGAAGATCTGGATAAGCTTGTAGATATAATTAAAAATGAATTAAGTGGTGCATCAAGAAACAAACAGATTCAAATGCTGACAATTCCAGCTTCACTAATGTGGTCTAGAAGAAAAATGGCAGAAACTTTCAACGTATCTGATTATCCTGTTCGTAAGGCTCAAAAACTGTTTAAATACAAGGGATTTTTAGCAGAACCAGATCCTAGATATGGGAAAAAGTTGAGTCCTGAAACTATTGAATTGGTAAAAAGATTTTATCAGAGTGATGAACATTCCAGAATTTTGCCAGGGATGCAGGATGTGGTAAGTATAGGAAAAAAAGTATATGAGAGAAAACGCTTGATTTTATGTAATCTTAATGAGCTATACTCAATTTTTAAATGCGTATACCCTGACTTGAAAATTGGTCTTTCAACTTTTTGTTCCCTGAGACCTAAGTGGTGTGTTTTGGCTGGTGCTAGTGGGACACACTTAGTGTGTGTATGCACAATTCATCAAAATGTGATTTTATTGATTCATGGAGCAGGTATTGAAGAGAATTACAAAGACCTTATGGCGTATATTCTTTGTGAAGGAGCAGTAGGAGAATGTATGCTAAGGCATTGTGACAAGTATCCATTAAAAGAATAACCTTGTCCAGTTTTTACAGTCAAAATTTGAGAACTACGATGATGAAGACCCAGTCGAGTATAATCAGTGGGTTTCGATTGATTGAACTGAAATGATACTGTGCTCGAGCTCAGTTGGTGAGTTTATTGATAACTTAGTAGAAAAACTGAACAAGTTAATACCTCATTCATACATTGCTAAATCACAAGCTTCATTTATTAAAAGTTTAAAGGAAACGGTTTCGTCAAATACAGCTGTTATTTCAATGGATTTCAGTAAAAATTATACTTTCACAATACAAGAAGAGGCTCAAGGTTATCACTGGACCTCAGATTCATGCACTATTCATCCTGTCATGATTCACTGCAAGGATGCAAGCAATAAAAAACTGATTTTACCTCTTTGTATCATATCTGATGACCTTAAACATGACGCGAGTATGGTATATGAGATCCAAAAAACTGTAACTGCCTTTCTGAAAGAGAACTACCCACACATAACAAACATTCACTACTTCAGTGACAGATGTGCTGGGCAGTATAAAAATAAATACAACTTCATGAATCTGTGTCTGCATGAGAGGGACTTTCAACCAAAAGCCCAGTGGTCATTTTTTGCAACCAGTCACGGTAAAACTGAATGTGATGGAATAGGGGGTACTGTAAAACGTTTAACTAGGAAAGAAAGTCTTCAACAACATCTGGACAGACAAATTATAACAACGAATGAACTTTTAGAGTTTTGCAAATCCAACATTACAAATATTAATTTCCAACTTATTTCTAAAGAAGCGGTTGATTCAACTCGCCTGGCTTTGGAAAATCGTGCCAAAGATCTTCAAACTCTTCCAGGAACATGATCATTTCACAGCTTTCTGCCAACAGACGATTTGGGAACAATTGAGGCTAGAAAAATCAGCAGCGATGAAACACCAGCTCTCATTTTCAACTTATGTAACAAGCAGAAATCATTACCTGTGAAAATAGAAGACTTATATCCTGGATGTTTTATTGCTTGTGTTTATGACAGCTTATGGTATTTTGGTATGGTGAGTGAGGTGAATGCAGAAGAAGATGTAACTGTAAAGTTTTTACATCCTCATGGACCATCACCATCATTTTTCTGGCCCAAAAGGGAAGATGAATGTGTTGTACCCATCCCTCATGTCATTGCAATTGTGGTACACCCCTCCTCCCCCCCCCCCAAAAAAATGACTGGAAGAACTTACCAATTCTCTCAAGAATGCATGATACATGTTCAATCAAGCTTATGAAAACACTGGAGAGAATTAAAGAATAATTTCCTAGAATTTGAAACATTTTAATGGTTTTGTAATAATACATTTTCCATTCCAACAAACATTATAAATATATTCAAATTTTAATATAATTTTACAGAAACTGTAATTTTAATTTAACGATTTCAAGAAAATGAGTGAGTCAAGTGATTTCTATCTTTGAAGTGAGAAAAAATAATGAAGGAGTGAAAAAACCATTCATTTTATTTTTTCGTGCGGTAGAGCATATCTTTTAGAACAAAAATAAAAAAAAATTCTTTTGATTATCCTTTTCCCTTTTGAAGATATTCCACTTAGCGTAGAACTCGGTATTTTATTTTAAAAAATCTATAAATAAAACTTTAGGATTTTTTTCTGACCATGTATATATACTTACTGATTTAATTTATTTTTTTCTGGATTCCTTACATATTGATGTATACTCATAAAAAATTTCATCAACATTGGTTGGTAAACAAGGGAGATATAATTTATTTTCTATTGAAACACAAATTGCATTTCCTCCGCCCAATTTATAAAAACGGCAAAATTCCAAAAACTTTAACAGGCTGTAAAACCTAAACCGTGTGAGATAGAGCAAAAAAATTTCATATGCTTACTTAAATCTATAAAAGGAACAAACATGCCAAGTTTTATCAAAATCTGAGATCATGGGTGTCAAATCCTTTTTTTTCTGGTTGATTTGACATGGATTGACCCGAAATCCAGCTTATCGAAAAGGAAAAATGGCGAATCAGAAATGATTGCGGAAGAGCCAACTCCCAACAAAAGAGCCAAAACACTGGAGACAACATTAGAAAATGTTCTACAACCAGATATTCTGCAGCAGATTTAAAAAAAAAAACATGACAAGTAAGTGATATTTGTATACCATGTTTTTGTTTACCATGCTTTCAATAATATATTGATATTATTTGATGAATGTATAATATTGGCAATTGATGTGATAAATAATAAATAAAATGCATTTTTTTTAAAGGACCACTGTGCTAATGTTTTTATTTTAACATTTTCCTTTGATGTTTAAGTTATTGCATTTAAACAAATTCAAAAGCCCTCGTCGATGGATTAATTTAATTGTAAAAATGTATTTTTAATAGTTATCATAACTGGTAAAATACATTTGTGTTATCATAACTGGTAAAATACATTTGCTTGTGTGACACAATACATTTGCTTGTGTCATTGGTGTTGCAGATTGATACAGAAAATTCTGCTACTGGGTACATAACTAGCATTTAAATTATGACACTATTCAATAATGCCATGCAACCAATCTCCAACTAATTTAAAAAATTAAGGGTGTGCTTATTTTTCCATACATTTTATTAGGAAAACATTTGACAGACCAACAAAATCACAATTTAAAGTTTTTACCTGGTTAAAAGATTAAAATAACTTTTAATCAGAATCATTTGTCTGTCCTTAATAAATTCAAAAGCAAACTTCTGGAAAAAAAAAATAGCGTTAAAACCATAAACCCTAAATGCTTTCTGTGAAAGGGCACTGGATTAATTAATTGTGTTGATTACAAGAATATTGATAAAGTGGTGTAAATTAGGAAGTTTGAAAATTTATTTCATCTTAAATTTGCACTTTTGAGCTCTAATTCTGTTTTAGTTTGACTAAATGAAATATGAGCAACAATTTTGTAATTTAACTTTTATCAGTAGAGGGCAGGCTTCGGGAAATCGGTAAAATCTAGCCCATCCTCCAGGACGGCTATTAAAATTTTTTATCCATCCACGAAAATTTTTACCCGTCCTCCTAAGAATTTTTTTTATATTATATTCATTAACATATGTGCTTAAATACATCGCACAACAATAATAAATTAGAACCAACTGCCTCACGATGAAGTGCGATACCTGCATATTCATACGCCACCCCCACAGTGCTTAACGGCCCCGATCAAACTCGCCGACGCAGCATCTCTGATAAAGGACCGAACCTGGTGGAATTCCGATCTATGGGTGGGGGTAGAAGGGTAAGAGATGAAAGGAATCTCTCCTTTTTCCAATGTTTGGTAACTTGAAAGAGTGGTAAATAAATAATCATATAAATCCTCTTGTGTCTAAGCAGTTTAAACCTCATTCACACTCTTAATTTCTAGGAAATGTGACTGAATCAAGATTAAAATCTTCTTGGACTGAATAGATGTTTCATACCTTAACTTCAGTTGTCAGACAACTAGAACAAATGGCATGAATGAATTGTAAAAGTATTAGTTTTAAAGTTGAAACCAAAGTGGGGAAGAAAAGGAAATACTTCTGGCTGAAACTAGAGGAATCCATTCCAAAAATTCAAATTTATTAAGTACTCCCATCTATTACAGCAAATGGAAATTTTATAGCTTGGGTTTTAAAGAGTTAAAAGGGGATAACGCTCTGCACGGGTTTGGGCTTATGCCCAGGCTGGGCTGGAGTTTTCTACTGTTTCGGGTCGGATTGAATCTTTTTTTTATTTTTAAATGTCCATTACAACCGGGCTGAACATATTTATTTTGAAATTTTTTTCAATGGATTTAAATTAAATACATGAACTTATTCTGTTTATTTCAGTTATGTAAAGATAAATGTTTAAGAAAACAAACTCAATTCTCAGTACAAAATTATTACAAATTTGTTTTTAACATATTTGAATACAAATCATTTCGGCCTTTCGAGATGCAGTTATCTTCAGACCGAGTTCATTCTATATTTATAAATTCCTTCGGGCTTGACTCGCGTTTAAGCTTTGGTACTGTCGGTCGGGTGAAAATCTGAAATTTCGGCACATGTAGACCTCGTACAGGAGAACAGAACATGTCACTTCGATCATGAGCGCGCTATCGCATTTTCGTTTGGTCATCGAATTCACTGGGTGGAGGATAAGGGGAGAGTGCCTGTGGCTATAATGCAAACCTGACGGTCTCCTAGAAAGAAGACGTTGATAATGCACACTAGCTAAGTTAGGGGAGGGGGAGGCGATTTGCAGGTGACGACATTTCAATTTTCATTCATGGCACGGGAAAGGGCGGCTTTCGCCATAACTTTTACGATGATAACTTTTTTTGTTCTTTTTATGGAATTTCTAATCTCAAGGCTGTCTGAGAGGGCAACTTCCGAAAATTGCCCATCCTCGCCGAATTTTAACCTGGCGAGGAAGGGAAGACAAGCGAATTCCGGAAGTCTGCTAGAGGGGCTGCATAAACATTTAATTTTTTGCAAAAGTATTGCACATTATTTAAATTATCATCACATAATTTCTTATCTTATTTAAAGCATTTTTGCAATTGGAACTATGTGTCTACAACCAAAAAAGTTTCTACTATTCACCTTTCATTAAACACCCTGTATAGTGTAATACACTAATTATTTTAAAAACAGAAAAATGTTTTTAAAAAATGAATTGGGTAAGAGTGTGTATTATCCAAGAGCATAGTCTGAATTTTAAACTGATCAATAGATAACAGGTTTGTATTCGCTTAAAATTTTAATAAAATTCACTTAAAATCAACAATAAATTCATAATATTAGTAAACTTTTGCATCCATTTAATTGGGCTAGACACTTATACCTTTACAGATGAGTAAATATTTAAAAAAAAATATGATTGAAAAAATTCAAAATTCTTCACTGGATAATTCCTTGATGAAATAAAGCAAACATAAAGGAGAGAAGAGGAAGAAAAGGGATTGCTTCCAATACATGAATTTCTGATTCTACCCTGTCCAAAAAAATTATGACAAAGAAATGAATGAATTTCATTGTTTGCCTCCACTTTGGAAAAAATCTTAATAAAGTTCACCGCCATAACATTTTATATAGCTATTCTTTTCTATTGTATGACTATTCTTCAAGAAAAATTTATTCACACTTAGAAAAAGATATGCACTTTTAGACAAAGCAGGTGACGACATAAGAGTGCATGTTTAATTTTTTTTTTTTTTTAATTTTATTAAATATATAAAAACACAAATATTTGCTAAAATTTTCATTTTATTTAATAAAGTCAGGCATTTTTCCAACATGATGAATATTTTTATACATCCTACACTAAATGGCCAGGTACATTATTGAAACAAAATTAGGTATGCATTCTTACCCTAATTACTATTTTTATTTACTATCTATTGAAAAACTTAAAATTACATACTTTATAAATTGGTTACAATTGATTTCTTTGGAACTGAAAAATTAAATATTTCATTCTACAAGCTTGTGTTGAAAATTTTACTGGCCCACAGTAAACAATTTTGAAATTCTGCCAGCTTGCAAAGCACTTTGAATTTATAGTCACTGAGCTAATTGGTATCAATGGCTACTCATTTAATATCATTTTCATATTCAAACTTAAAATGGAACACTTATTCTAATCATGCATATCAGAAAATAAATAAATAAAATGAACTATCTAGAGTATATCTAACATTTGTTCTAGAGTTATAGAGCCCAAATTTCACAAACAGATATTGTTCCAAAAGAATTTCAAAGGTGTTGAGCTCTTTAAACTTTCAAATCTTAAATTCAAAACTTTTTGGCAAACAGGGCTTTCTTTACAGTATGAAAAGTAAAAATACACCAACACATAACAAGTATCAGAATTCCAATATAAGACGAGCAAATTACACGAATAAACTAAAACTAATTCGAGCAAAATTGATTCTGCTTAAAAGTTTTGCCGTATTCGTATGCATTTAGTCTAATACACCAAAAAATTAGCACAAATAGCATTATACAATGACAATAATATAACTAAACTAGCAGCAAACCCGTTCTTCGTACGGAGTATATAATATAAAGAAACTTATAATTCGCAATCATGTGCAAATTCTGTTAAAATATTAAATTTATTGCTCCTAAAGAGAAGTTTAAGAATATCTGTTTTCAGTATGCAAGATTATCTTCATGGGCAAATCTAAAGAATAAAACATCCTGGCCCCTTTTGTAAGCAAATTTACAAAAAAAATGGAATTGAATCAATATATGCAATCCCGTACTACTTATATTGTCGCAGATTAGAAAATATGCCAGTGTGTTAGTAGAAGATTACCCGTATTACAATATGAGTCTCAAAAATATTTGCCAAAATAAAAGAGACGACGTAATAAATTTAAAATATCAATAATCTCTGTACTCTTTATACCAGAAGGTCATAATTGATTCCAATATAAGCCAATATATATCAAAACATATGCCAATATACCTGTACTACTTATATTCTCGTAGATTAGAAGATACACCCGTGTATTTGTAGAAGATTACTCGTACAGCATACAATATATGAGTTTAAACAATTTTTGTCGTAATAAAACAATTGCATAATAACATGAAAATATCAATAATCCCTGAATCAATAATCCCCGAAAATATCAATAATAATAACGTTTAAACCTGAAAACCGTAATTGATATTATCCAGTCAAAAATGCTATAAGAAAAATCAAATCATTCTTTTCTAAAATATGTTTTTATATCCATTTATTTATTGTTCAAATCGAAAAAATAATAATTAAAATTAACAGACAGATTTAATTTAATTGCGTTTCTGAGCAACATGATATAAGATAAAATCTTCCTTATAAACTGCGAAATTAAATAACCATTTTGATTTCTAGGAACTTCTAGGAGAAAGTTTCGTTTTTCATTAATATCTCAACAACGCCTGGTCTTAGATACTCGAAACTTGGGTTAAATTTATGGGTGGCTATTTCAAGGCTATCCACAAAATTTCATCAAATTCTGTTAGGCCGTTCTCCCGTGATGATGAGACAAACGAAAATTTCGTTTTTTGCTAATATCTCGAGAACCACTGATCGTAGAAACTCCAAGCATAGACTAAATTTTAAGTGGGACTATTTCCAGGCTACCCACAAAATTTCATCAAATTCGGTTCAGCCGTTCTCCCGTGATGATGGGACAAACAGAGAGACTTTCAATTTTATTTATATAGATATAGCTAAATGAATCAAAAATACTTACAGGCTGAAATTGTTCATCCCTAAATTCAAAGTCATCAATAGGTAATAAATTAAGGAAATATAAAATATTTCAAGTTTTCAATTTAACTTAGCAACACATGCTAATATCGTTATGCAATAAAATGGATAGAAATAACACAATTGCTTGAAATTACAAGAAAAAAAAGTCTACTACAGAGGAAACATAAGCATATATTGTTATGCATCATGTGATTTGGTCAATGTCATGTTATATATATATATATTTTTTGTTTTTGTATTTAATATTAATAAAATTGACACTACTCTGCATTATCAGTTTGGTCAATGTCATGTCATGAAAAATTATTATTATTATTATCAAAATTAACACATATGCCTTACAAATTATATATATATATATATATATACCCTCTATACACCTGAATATTAATGTATTGAATTTGAAAAGTTTTAAAATGGTTTTTAGCATTGTGTTCAAAACAACACTAATTTATAAAGTAACTCAATGAAAAATGCAATGGTAACTTATAACTATAACATCCAGTTATCCATTATTTTATGAGCAAACGTAACAAAACTTCAGTTACTAACAAAGTTATTAATTACATTTTCAAAGTAACTTTATCCAATAAAGGTCAGCCCTGATGATAGCATAAAAATAAACATGACTGTTGATAAAACATAGCCAATGTTAGACATTTTAGATATGTAACAGGATTTGTTATATGTTCTATCTTTAATCCCTACCTCGTTTATTTCCTTTCTAGTTTGCAATATTTTGTGTGTGTGTCAGAGTTCATACTCATTTGTCTATACTAAAATTAAGGATTTTTGAGGACCTATTAAGAACTTCTGGAAAAAAAATTAAAGACACCCAAAATGTGCAATTACAAGCTAAACGCAAACCTAAAAGCATATAAAGCATTTCAGACTTAAGACATCTAATACATTTAATGTATTAGCTTGGAGATCATTTAGTCACTGTTATTCATTTAGGTTACGTTACAATATAAAATTATAAGTTAAGAACATTATGATAAAAATACAAGATAATGCATAATTAATAACTTGAATAAAACTCAACTATTTTGGGAAAACAACTGGTAAGCAAAAAATTCTGGGAAAAACCATGTTGAATGTATAGTTACAGCTAGCTATAGCTAATATTTATACCTAAAATTTGATATGTTCTTTGCTAGTTCAGGATTCTCATCAAGATTCTAAATCAAAGGGGGGGAGGGATCTCCTTTAAATCTAGTTGCTGAGGGGGATATTTAAAATATTCCCAATAAAATACGAAACTTATTACTTTTTTCTGATAATAATGCAAGCAAAAATTTGCAGAAATACTTATATTTGTTATACAGTAATGTTTTATTAACATGCATTTATAATAGCTATCTTCTCATTTTTGGTATTTATAAGTTTTTTTAAACTTATTTCTGGTATGTTTCTTAGCCATTTTCAATTTTAAGTTTACTTTCCATTGTTAGTTTCTCCCATTCTTCCTATTTCTTAAAAGTTTTCCAAATTTAAGAGATTTCTTTTTCTATTTTGAGTTCATTTTCTGAATATTTTAAACATTTATGGTCACCAGTTACTTTCTTATCTCATTCACCAATATATTTGATTATAGGACTTTTTTAGATGTCTCAAAATATTTGTTTATCAGGATATCCTAAAAATTTCATTTACCATGTAACATTTAAGTACTTTTGGGGGCAGTTCAAAACCCATTTTTTCCCACAACAATTAATCATTCTAGATTTATTTCTTGACAAAAATATCAGATTATTTCTAATATTGCTTGTCTCCCTACCCCCTTTGTTTTTATGTATATTTGCAATTTAATTAAATGCAATATGCAATGAAAGTGCGGAAAACACTTAATTGTGGTAATTTTTTCTTTCTTATTAACTGTTTTAGAGTAATTTAAGGGGTGCATTCCACCCTGTTCATTTTATAGGGAGGATCTTGAATTTTTTTGTGTGTTTCATGCTTACCCCCCCCCCCCTATTGGGAACACTGCAGTTGCTAATGGTCTTAGCTTAATATAAGAAAGTAATCATACCATATTTTTGAATAACATATTTGAATTTTAAATTAAAAAACAAAGGATATCAACTTTGAGAGTAGTTGCAGCTGTAAGGCGGACAACTAGATTTTCTTCATTGTTCAACAATTGTAATATAACTTCATACAATAAAGGCCGCATATCAGGAGACATTTTAACACCAACCCATTGACCTATGAGCCAAATAACACGCCGCCTAATAACATAATATCTGGAAAAAAAAATTATACATGCTAAATATTAAAAACTTCTAAATAAATAACAGTAAAAGTGGATTAATAACTCAAGGATATATCTCAAAATGAAATAAGAAAAAAATCCCCTCCTCAAAGAATACTAAACACATTCAATTGAAATGTGTTTATAGTGAGACCATTTACATGCACTGCAATATTCAATAGAAATTGCCATAAGTATTAAGACAGGAGATCATTGTATTGCAAGCTGCATTATAACTTTCACATAAAAGATCTTGAGGTATTCCAAACACCATCATTTGTATGCAAAAAAGAATCACATCCTTGTTTGCCACCTAAATCTTTTGTTCCTTCAAGACCTAAAAACAAGAGAATCACAAGCCAATGGGTTCAGGCTATCTGTGAAACATTTCAGTACCTCCTATCCTATGGGATTCAATTGTTCCGGAGCCATGTGAGCCATATGAAAACAGGCATTATCATGCAGGAGAATAAGGCTAAAAATGAGTTTTCCTGAACATTTGTTCTCAATTTACTTTCACAACTTTCACAGCGTGATACTACAGTAATGTATATTGACAGTTTTATTTAGCAAGGAATCACTACCCTTGTCTATTTTTCATCTGGTACTGGAATGCCTGTTTCTAACTTTGCTACATGATTAACTCCATGTGTGCATGAATTTACTCTCACTCACATGTATCTTGGACTGTTTTTGACAGTCTAAACTTGTTCCAGAGTCACACACAGTGATCATACAAGCAGCTTTTAGTTGAAAGTGCCTAGTACTAACACCTCCTATATATAGTTCCAGGTCGAGGTACTTTAGGTCACAAAGGAGCTTGGGTCACAATTAGGTATATTCTGAAATTCAAAGTATGGAAGCAGCTATCTACATCTGCTTGTTTTGTGTTAAAAATTTATTAAATCTCTTCCAATGATGAATATTATTCTTCTCTCTCAATATTACAATACTTTAGTGAAATATTTATTTGATATTATTTGCCTCTGTGAACTGTTGCACATATAATTGAAAGTGAAATTCCAGTCATGGAACTGAAAATCAAAAGCTAAAGTGTGAAGTAATTGGTAAATTATGGATAAAGTCTAATTAGTCTATCTTTTTAAATGGATGTTACATATTTTATCCAGAAAATACAGGTGAGATTTTAATTTTAAAAATTTAGAACATTTTCATGTGTGTTTAAAAATTTTATATCCATGATAACACTGTACCTGCATATAACAGTGATATGTTTCATATTTTTCATTCAGAACTATATTCTTCGAAATGTTTTCTAATACATATTATTTTCTATTGTTCCTCAATTAAATTCTTATTTACATCCTTTGTAATTCATTCTACGAACATGGTACAATCATTCAAATGGCACAAAATATATTGGGTTGGAGGGAAAGTTCTGTCGTATTTTAAAGAAAATATTTGAATTCATTTATAAAAATATGTGTTTAATATTAATCAATTATATATGCTCCGTTATTTGTTACAACCTGTTGCCATCTTTCAGGTAACCTGTGAATTCTTGTTTTGTAGAAGTTCTCATCCTTGGAGTTAAAATAGTCAGCAACTGCCTTAGAAACACTTTCAAAAGACGTGAATTTTTTTCCCGTTAGATAATTTTGCAGAGATCTGAACAGGTAATAATCAGATGGTGCAATGTCAGGTGAATACGGTGGGTGACTAAGGACTTCCCATCCTAACGCATTCAGTTTTTGTTGTGTCACCATTGCAGTATGCTTGCGAGCATTATCGCGGTGGAACACTATTCCTTTTCTGGACGCTAATGCTGGCCTTTTTTCTTTGATAGCTGCATTCAATTTATCCAGCTGATTGCAGTACAGATCCGCGTTGATGGTTTTCCCCTGTTTCAGCAACTCGTAGTACACTGGACCTTTCCTGTCCCACCACAAACAAAGCAGTACTTTTCGTTGATGGATACTTGGTTTTGGAACTGTTGCTGATGATGTTCCTGGTTTGCAGTAAGATTTTTTTCTCTTAATATTCTCGTAAAGAATCCACTTTTCATCTCCAGTAACCAGCCTGTCCAAAAACGGCTCCACATTGTGTCTAATCAGATGTGATGAATACATTCTTACACGATCAGACAAATTCTTTTCCGTTAATTCATGTGGAACCCAAAAACTTTGCTTTAACACAAACCCCAGAGATTTAATGTGATCTCCAACAGTTGTATGATGAATGCCAAACTTTTCTGCAATTTCTCGACTTGTTACAGATGTTCTTTTTATTTACAAGAAAAATCACCTGCCTATTTAATATACGACATAACTTTCCCTCCAACCCAATAATACATGAAATATTGTTGTTTAAAATGTGTTATTCATGATGTGACATTTTTATGCATTCTTGGTCATTATTTAGGTATTTATTTTATCTAAGTTCCTCAGTAACTATTCAAATATTTTGTTTTTATCAGTACTGATATCTAGGTGACTGTCCATCATTGCATAGCGGATATATTTAAATTGGTTTGCAGTATGGTTAGTTTCTTGGAAATCTCAGTGCTTAGTTAAATGAATGTATATTAAGTAAACAAAAATTTGTAAAATTAAAGACTTTTAAGAATTTATGCAGTAAAAAATGTATGAGTTTATTTTACATGTTTGAAATTTGTTTAAGAAATTGTCAAGATGGTAATGATAATAAGTGAATATAACAACATAAGTATTATCACAAGCATTTACAGAGATCAGCACTTGGCAAAATTTTGGCGACACAATTGGTGGAAGATCACCAACTTGGTGACTTTTTGCCATATTGGAGAAAATGTCACCAAATTGATAAAAATGTCACCAAATTAATAAACATGATGCTAATGATGAATGAAAATGATGACTAATTGATGCAAATTCAATATCTTGAAAAGAACATAAGAATCGACTATAAGAATAACCCACCTCTCTGTCTACCCATACGTGACGCTTGGCAAAAAATTTGGCAGGATGCTAACTTGGTGACTTTTTTAAATATTATCAAATTGATGAAAATATCGCGAAATGGATAAAAATGACGATAAATGAGAGGCAATGTTTTGCAAAGTTTGAATTGTGTCATATGACAGGCATACCTTCTAGTATATAAGAAATGCTCTTCTCTCCATATGTCTGTAACACTTCGCAATACATTTAGCGAACTTGGCAAATAATCTAGTGAAATATCGCCAACATGGTGATATTTTGCCCCCAGATTGATGAAATTGTCAAAATTGCAAAAATGAAGCTTAATTAATGAATTATTAAAATATTTAATATATAGACTATATTGCTTATTAAGGATGGTATCAATATTGATAATCATCAATTTAGAATTACGTGAAATATAAGTTAATTGGATACTTCGAAATAGTTTTACATGTTAGCTAGCTCCGGAAAAGCGCCAAATATTCAATTCAATGTTATAAACACTGTGCTGTGTTTATACATCATTTTATCACTGTGAAAAAAGTAAATTCATTACATTATATAAGGACAGTCATGTGATGTCCACATCAGATTTTTTTACTTTATACACGCTCTAGAAAGAAAGCTGCCAAAAGTCTGGGGGTATGACTGCAATATCAAATACAAGGTAAAAATGAAAATGATCTTAAAAACTAATTCATACCAATTATACAATAAAACAAAAATAGTGTGCCACAAAAATTACAAAAAAATACTGCAAACATATATACTAAATGTATTAGGTACATAATTCTCCAACTTTGAAAAGTCTTAATATAAATGTTTAGACAATAAACTGTTATTTAAAAGAATAGAATGTATCAACAGCAAGTTCCCAGAATTAAAATCAAAATATAATTTAAAATATCTAAACATGATTCTTTATAAAGTTTGATACTCACCCATTTTCTCTAATCCTTAATTCAGGTATGAGGACATTCGTAAACCAGCTATCAAAATCAACTTCATCATATAAATCAAATGCTGCCAAGCCAACTGCATTGTATACTAAAGAAAAAGTTTTTAAATTTCAACTACAGATCTTTGTAAAAGTTGTAAATTCAGAATAAAAGAAAACACATTGTTTGGAACTGTAGCAAGATTTCCTTAACCCTTCTTCATTATTCTGGTATCTACTATTAGCAGTCTCCTATTTACAAACCACTCATGTCTGAGAGATTAACACTGAATTCCCTCTATGATTCATTATTATACTTGAAGCTTATACGAGTCCTTTTACTGATGCATTTATTACAATGTATATACTATACTAACATATAATTCACTGCAATTTTACAATTTATGGAATCTGTATGTAATGCTCAAATAAATTATTTTAACTGACTCTATGAAAATCTAAGCAAATTGTGTTTAAACAATTATGTACATAAATGCGTGTTATTTTTGTGGATTACACTTGTAACTTTCAATTCTGTTGCACTATTAAATATATATTAATTATTACACTGAAATCTATGCTCAAATGGACATGATACAGTTGAAGTTCTATTGCTCTATTATCCAGTATTCACATCACATGTTCAAGTTACATGTCTTCCAATTTCATTTATTTTACACTTCATACTCATAAAAATTAAATATCTTCTTTTTTGTATAGGAATGGAGAGAGAAAATTTTCTTGAGAAATCCCATTCTGGCGTATGACTTTTTGAGGGTGTTTACCATCACAGACTTGGTCTAGCTATGGCTGGACCAGAAGGAATAAGAAACAACAAAATTGATTATTGCAATTTTCTAACATCTGTTCTTATGACAAATAATTTTTATTTCTGCAGCAAAATTAATGACACTTCATTTTTTAGAATATTAATTTTATATATTATTGATTCCTTTCTCTAAATATTATTCATATCATGACTACACAAAATAAACAATGTAGAGGACAAGGTGGCACAAAAATTGAGCTAAGAATTTCAGCTTTCCAGAAAAAAAAACCATTTAAATTTCCCATGTTATTTTATATGCCCAAAATGCATTTAAAAAAAACATAAGTCAGCTGAAAAGGACTGGCATTATGTGCTTGAAAATATAGCAAATAATAAGACTGTAGTTTCAGTATGATAAAACACAGGATAAAGAAATCCTTGAATAAAGATGATAAACATTTTAATTATACAAACATTCTAATTACAGTAAAATCTAGTTCAGTGACGACCTTTTAGCACTGACTACCTAACTGAAGTAGTCTACTTTGTAAGAACCATTGGTTTCCATATCTTGATAATGGTCAAATTTACTTTTTAAATAGCACCTACGCATTATGTGTGATCTTCTGGCTAGTGGTGGGAAAGTTTATTTGATGTATCGAATACAGCATATTGATATGCAACATTTAGTGATACATAGATACTGTATCAATATTGTTCCACATTGTATCGATATCATCAATATTCAGACCCAGATAATTACATTTTTTGAATCTTGTATTTTATTTTTAAATTGTAATACACAAATATTAAATTAGAAAATTTTAATTTTTATTTTAATAAACTAAATGAAAATTACATGCAGTAGTGAAATATGAAAGGAATCTGGGGAGACAGCGTGTAACAGTCACCGATTATATATAAAAGATAATTAATAACCCAATTTGAGAGTATATTGATTATAGCATAATTAGATTAATGAAGCTAATTTAAATACAGTAAGACTCTATTTACACAGATTAAAGGTGACTGTGCATGATTTGAATAAAAAAATGCGTTAATAAATCAGAAATAATCTATAAATTGCATAATGAATATTAATGCATAATTTTTATTTGCAGAACTTCATAACATCTTACAATCAAATTAAAGTAAAAATTATCCATTTTTTTCGAGCTATTTCAGACATATTATTTTAAAATTGTTATTTTTAAATATTCCATTTTTGGCATTTTTGGAACAGGACACAAATTCTTCAAGAATGCATTTTAGCAAATAAAGATAATTTATCTAATCACTATAACAAAACCATGACTTACACTGTTTCTAAAATTAAAAAAAGTATCATTCCATAGAATGTTCAGCATTATCAGGGGAAGAAGTTCATGCACACTATTGGAGAGCTAGAGAGCTTATGAAGCAGCCGGACTTTTGTTGAATATTGTCCTACTTTTTGTTCGTCTAACTTCATATATCACAAAGTGACACATGAAGTATAATAGATGTATTACACATGAAGTTTATTTAATAGATGTATTTGTCAAAGTGCCTTTGCAATAATTTAAAACAAGAAATTAAAATTCACTAAAAAGAAAATAGGGTTCAAATTGCAGAAAAAATCACTGATACAATATGTTCTGAAAACTATTGTATGGATACACAATAAGTATTGCATATAAGTGTATTATTGTATGGTCATGTATCGATATATCAATATGGTTTCAATAGCAGAATTTTAAGCCAAATAATGAAATAAATAAACATGCATAAGGAGTAAAAGGTAAAATGTTTGCTAAATTAACGCATAAAACAAATTAGTAATGGCATCAAACAGGTTTGGAGGCCACAGAATCTAAAGACAGAGCAACTATGCCAACAAAGGTAAAATAAATAGTTGCATCACATGACACAAAGAATGAAGAATAGAAAAGATGAAATGAAAACACAAAGAACAACACACAGATTCAACTCACTAAATGATACTAAGTAAATAAGAGTCTTCAGATTTACAACAGTTTCAGTAACTCAAAAAGAAAAAATGCATAAGGAGGCTTTTTTACTCAAACACGAATCAAATTTCAAATGTCTTTATCAGCATTTAAGCAATGGCTATATTTTGCTGTTATATTATTTGATAAAGTCACACTAATCAACTTTTAGAGATCTAGCTGATACTAAATGAGAAAACAATATATATGAAGAACGACATTTTATGAACAGAAATTATGAAATTATAAAGTAGAAAACTGCAAATTATAATTTAATTACAAACTTATATATACCAAGAATATTCATAAATAAAATAAGCTTATATTGTAAGAAATATTTTTGTTTACAACTGCTTAAATTATTGCTTGCTCTCTCTCTCTCTCTTAATTCTTTAATTTTTTACATATTATGAGATATACATTTGATTTTTTCAATAACATTCAAAATATAGAATTACATATTGCATGCTTTACAAAATGTAAGAATTTAATCAAATGCAGGAATTTAATTACCAGCTTCTTTTTTTAAAATGCCAATGAAGTCTGTAGTACTGTTATTCTGTATATTTTTAGTCATTTCAACTACAATAGGAGTCAATAATTCACGAAATTCTCGAAACAGTGATAAGAAGAAAACTTCAGTGCAAGGCTAAAAAAAGACATGTTCTAATTAATATGAATACTAAAAAAGTGAGTAAGTTGTACGTTGCTGCTCCAGTAACTTTTCCCATATTTTGACATCTACTAGCTTTACCGAGTATAGCTAGTAGATGTCAAAAGCATAAGGAAAATTACGGGACAATCAAAGTGATAATCAAAGACATTTGATTATCACTTAACCCCCTCCCTTTACCGAGGATCACTCAAATAAAGGGAGGGAGGGGGCTGAGTGATAATCTTATTGTGCATAAAATTTTTTATAATTTGCTGTTATTTCCCAAAGATTGTGTAATACTAAGTCAAAATCATCAAGATTAATAATGTAAGATGAATCAGTGATAAATTGTGAATCAACATCAAAAGAAAAGCTGAATCATTAGTTTTTCTTTTCTTTGTTTGCATTATATTAAACATTTTGAATCAAAATTTTATCCTTTGGTATATTTCTTAACCTTCATAGTCGAGTTCCATAGGTGTTATATTTGGCAGTTTTAGCTGCAATTCGATGTGACGTTTGATGTTGTTGTTCTTCCAAGCACTGGTCATGTCGTTCATTGGTTTTGTTGGCAAGTCACTGAGTTGCATGTTGTGTATTTCAGTCACTGAACATGTTCTTTGATTGCGATTTGCTGTGACTTTTGACATTGTTGTTCTTCCAAGTGCTGGTCACATCGTTCATTGATTTTGTAGGCTAATCGTTGAGTCTTCCAGCGTCTTCTAGTTGCTGAACATTGCATATCATGTAAAAGTCAGAGATTCTTTCCATGCCTCTCACCTTAGGTGCTCAGATTGATCTTGTAGATATTATAGTCTTATCTTCATCCAAAGGAAGAACTTCAATATGGAATCTGATCAGTCTTCTGTTTTCTTTATTAAAGTTGACATTCTGACATTTTCTAGGATATCCACAAGGGATTTTTGGCTGTTTTCAAGATAAAATTTTGCAAATATTTACAAGAATACATCACTTAACTCAGATTATAAATATTACACAGTTCAGCATTATCAAGAGTCCCGATATAAGTTTTCTTTTCAACTGTCAAGATATAAATATTCCATATGCTAGTAACTGTTTCGCTGCAGACCTCAAGCTACCAATCACCAAATTCGTCATTTGAAATAAAAAAAATTAGAGTGGCAAAACTTGGCAGCTAAAAACATTTTTTTGTAATCTTATACAATTATTTTTTAATTGCACAAATAACAATATAGTGTTATTATTATAAAGTTAAAATAACTTCAGAAATTTTCATTTTATTTTTTCAATTATTGCTGCAAAAGTATCAACTTTTTATAAGAAAAATCAATAGATATAATGAAAATTATAAAACTAAAATATGTGAATACAAATTTTAAAAAATGGCTAATTTGTTGCTAAAGAAAAAAAAGTCCCAGAGCAAGGCCTGCGATTGAGTTGCATCACAAATACTCTTAGCATATATCTGATAATTTTATTTTGGCCTTTTTTTTTTGCTAATTTTGTGCTTATAATCTCAGGCCAAAAGTGTTGCCACAACATGATGCAATTGCACGATCATGCGACTATAATACCTAATAAAAGGAAAACTATATTCAGCTCATGGGATTAGAGATGAGATCATCCCTTTACCCCCATGATTCAACTGAATAGGAAAGTTAATATTCAGAGGAAATACTAATTTAAAAATTCAGAATATGAATATTTAAATCATAGAGTTAGAGAGAACTACTTCCTACTTTATCTTCAAATTCATGGTTTAAAGAATTAAATTAATAAAAACTTTGTTTACAGATAGAATTGTTGAAGCTGAATTGCATGGCCCATGAAGATAGAGTTAGTCCATAGTATGACCATAAAATTGCATACTTGAAATAAAAAGTTTGAGGTTTTAAATTTTTTATTTCAAGTTTTCATTTGTTAGAGAGTCTAAGGAAGTGTAAATTAATTGTGTTATGTTAGAGGATGGTATAGTATGTATGTTTGGATAGGGAGTCACATAAGAAATAGTAATATTGAATGAGAGGAGTGTATGGATCACATGTGTCTTTGGATATTATGAATGGATGGGAGTTGATGTCCATGGGTTCCTGTTTCCCATGCATGGTCGGAATGTACTTGGACGGATGTAGTGCAAAGTGTGCAGACTTTGCTGGTCTTACATAAATGAGATGAATCAGTGTTGGACACTTTTTTTAACTATCTTACAGCAATGACTAAACTCGTAAATATTACTTACTACTTATTTACCACTAAAGAGGAGTATAGATGGTTAGGTGGATATAAATAACTTTTTCCAAAGTTGAGACCTAGTTATAAATCACTTTCTCGCAATCAATAATGGTAGATTAACCTCATTTAATCAAAATCTTTCAGCTCATTTTCAAGATGCAAATATACAAAAATACAGCGCTTTATAGCATATGAACCATTTAGTTTTTAAATGTAAATTCGAACATGATGCCTTTGAGTTACACATAGAATAACTCCTTTTTTGAACAGCTCATATTGAATTATCTTAAAATGTTTAATTTGACATGAATCATAAAAAAAGGAAGAAATAAATCAGAGATACATGATATACACAATTTTGAAAAGAAATGCATTCTCCCAGGTGACTTTCAAAAAATAATTTAATAAATAATTAATAAACAAATTAATTTCTGACATATTTAAGAAAAAATAAATAAAAAAATAAATTAATTAATTAAAAATAAAGTACATAACCTTGTTCCACATACATGCTTTGCAAAAAAATGCACTTCCCAGCAGATTTTGAAAATTTCCACACAAAGTTAACTCTACATTTTTTAGTTAAAATAACAATTTCAGTTCTCTTTTCATGAGCAAAATAAAAAATTTCAAATTCCATTTCAATGCCCAAGTCGTACTGCAGATTCCATGCTACAGAAATACCTAGGTTTACACAATAGGTTTAAACAGTTCATTTTTTAGATAAACTAGGAATAAAAAATATGATGACTATGAAATCTAAAGAAATTAAAAAAATAAAGTAAATAATTGTAGTCAATGTACATGAATTTACAAAGAAATACACCCTATCAGGATACTGAAAAAAAATTTCCCATACTTAAAAAACCCCTCCCCCTCCTACAAAAATAAATAAATAAATAAATAAAAATTACAGAATCTTATTGCATGCACATGACCTTGCTGGGAAATGCACAGTATCTGGAAACTGAAAATTTTTGACAAGCTGTTAAACATGCTATGTGAAGTTGGCATGTTTTTCATATAAAACCACAAATTTGGTACTATTTTATAAGCAAAATTAGAAATTTCTAATATTATTTAGTTACTGGAAACTACAGATTCCATATTATAATAAAAATACACCAACACAATTGATTCAAACATTTTATGTCTGGGATAAACTAAGGTAAAAATTGTAATAAAATACAATGGACATTTTTGACAATAAAAAAAAATAAAAGTGCTTAATCTTGAAAAAGTGCCCAACAGACTTGGGGGGGGGGGGGGGGGGACTTGTTTATGCCATACTTGACAAAAGAATGAAAGAAAAAGTAATACTGCCAGGAAATGCACTTTTCTAGGAAACTTATCCATGAATGGAAATTTCTAATAGGCATTTTGAAAAACATCTTGCCATGAAGTTGCTTATCAATGAGTAAAAGAAAGAAGTTTTTCTATGAAAGACATCCCCATCTTCACATTTATTATGTACTCAGTATAGAATTGCTGATATCTTTAACAGCAGCAAAATACCAGCTTGGAGCTTTTGGAGCGTCTATGGGTACTGATAATTTCAGCCCTTTCACATGGGCGACATAAAATTTATTTACAATTCAGCTCAGGCCATACAAAGCTGTAAAGGTAAAGTTCATAAAACACAAAATCTGTCTATAAAAGATGTTCTTGAAAATATGGAAGACACTCCCATTTCAGTTTTATGAAGTTTTCCTATACTTGTTTCCTGTTCTTTTTGTAATTATTTTGTGATTTTTATAATCCTTTCACAAAGGCGGCATTCCAGAACTGTCCAAAGGATGGAGCGCTTCGCTTCCGAACTGTTCCCAAAGGACGGCAAATTTTTTGTGCTAAGCCTAACTCTCGAAAAAAATTTACTAAAAATCACCTATTCAACACAGAAATCTACTTTTTTCAGGAATAAAAGAAATATTTATTTTCTATTTGATGTATATTTTTCATACAAATCTGAATACAAAATACTCGTTAGTTGCTCCCATTCTTTTATCCGAAATAAACAAATAATTTCACTGCCTTTAAAACCCAAATTAAAAAAAATACTCTCTTATATTCCTATGATTCACCAATGAAATCATTAAGCTGAAATCAAAACAAGAACCGAAACTCAATTATAAAATAGCTAATGTTACGAGAAGTGCTCTATTTGTTTATATTACAAAACCATGTTTCACAACTCCAAATGGAGAAATGATTAATTGGATCCTTTCTATGCCAAGGTCAAGTATCTGCAAAATACATTGGAGTTGTTCGCACTGACATTGAACGCCATCTAGCAGACAAATAAAAACGTTCGACATAAAAATGCGCATACGTGGCACCCGTCTTTTAGGGTAAAGTTTTCTCCGCCACGAATGCATGGCGGCCATCCTTGAATGCAAGTTCGCAGCCGACGCGTGGGCGTGGCAACCGTCGCGAAAGGGATAAACAGAAGAAGAAAAAAATACTACTGAAGCACTTACATTGATTTGTTCCAAATATGATGTCACTGAGTTGAGTAGTTTTGGAAATATTACAATAAAATGCAAAATGATTATATGCTTTATGCACACAACATGGGCATAATAAAGAAAAATATTCTGAAATTGTTTTCACATTCAAGTAGCTGCCCATCTTTGAACAAAAATGCATATGCACACAATGCAAATGTCACAAACAATGTTTAAAAAAATCTCACCATAGTTTTAGAAATATTACAATATTATGCATATTGCACGTAACTGGCACAAATCCCCCCCCCCCCCAAAAAATTGTCATAATTTTTCGACCTTGTATAGCAGCCAAACTTTTAAAAAAATGTTTCATTTGAATGAGTAGTTTCCAAGAAAAGAGTTCTATTTTCTGACATATCAGATAGATGGAATGACAATGGATTTTTTTTAAATAAATACCTTTGAAAGTGTAAAGATTCTCAATTTGGTTAAAACATTTTCTCAACATGAGAACAATTTATTTTTATTTATTTACAAGAATGCAAACTACAAGACAAAGTCCCAGTAACAGTTTACAAGATAAAATGCTTCCTTTTCAGTCAGGGAAATAAAATTAAAACTATGAAGGGAAAATTTGACTAAGTACATAGAAAATATCAGCACATTTTAAAAATTTGAATAACATTTAAATGGTATGGAATTTTTTCTCAAATTATTCTTTGCCTATCAAAACTTAAAGTAGCCGTTTGGTCTGTACTTAACAAAACTCGCTCCAACTCATGGTGCCATTGGACTGGCAAATAAGTAAGGCCCTATGATGCCCCATATGAGCCTCCAGCACTTATAAAAATGAATTCTGAACAACACTACACAATTATGACAAAAGATAAGTCAAAGATAACACATTTTTAAAACAAAATTTAGAGCAGTAAACATTCAGCAGACTAGAATAGAGTGAACTCTGCTTACATTGTTATGTTTGTATTTTTAGAATATGTTTATCAGTAAAATTTGACCTCCGACTTAGAGTCATATCATATATGCATGCATGCAAGCTCCAACAAACCCTGTAAGCTTGGTTGACAAATAAAATGTATCCACACGTTAAATTAATTTATGTCAAATCAAGATTCGTAATCATATTCAAAATTTTTATTAGGTTTGTACATTTATCTTGAATGGCATTCTAGTATTAAATATCATGTTTCTCAAAAGCAACTTGATGCACCAAGTTGGGTAACACATTTGTTATACTTGGCTTTACAGTTTGACTCTCCTCAGAGAAATAGTTTAAGGTACTTTTATATCTAAATTTTATTTTCATAATGTTTTGTTTTCTTAAATATTACAAAAACCACATAAAAATGTCTAAAAATTCAAACAAGATTTGAATGTAAGTTTGGGGAAATATATCATTTTGCAAATTTCACATTCACTTTGTTGATGCAGTGGCTAAGTGGTTAATGGCAAGTGTTTCCTCATGCTCGCTTGGCTGCCGAGTTGCAAGTTCGATTCCCATCTGCGGGCATGGATGTTGTGTTGTTGGGTGCAGTGTGTGCTAATGGTTCACGTGACGCCTAAATGATTCACGATTCTGGATGATGTGCCTGGCTATTGTTAAAAAAGAAAAAACATTCACTTCAAAAAACAAATACATTATAATTTTATAAATTTTTCCAGATAAATATTAGTGGAAATATTGCTTACACGTAAACTAAATTTCCATGACTCGCCTCCTTCATCTGAAGCTACAAAAAAATACATATGAAATTATTTAAAATGAATATAAATACCAACTTATTAACAAAAAAATACTTTAAAATGTTTCATATATAAAATCTTAATATTGATAGAGAAAATAATCAAACGAAAGGAAATAATGAAAAGAAATAATAAACAAACATTAAATACAGAAAAAAAAAAAAAAAATTTAGCACATCCTCTTATACTATTGTATTATAAAAGTATTGTTCCCTAGAAAATTTTCAAATTTGAGATTTTGACAAACAAGCATATTTTAACCTTTTTCGAACACTTTTGGAAAAATATTCATCTATGCATGTATGTCTGTGAGGTGTGGACATGATAACTCACTAATGCTCCTACTGCTATAAAATTGCATGCATAAATATATTGAGAAATTAGAACTAGAGAGAATTATAAAAAATCTCATGCTTAAAACTTAAATTATCCACATTTTAAGATTTTTATAGCATTATTTCCTATGAATTATCAGGACATTGATGGTAGTATATAAGGGGGAAATTGATAATTTAAATAACCAAGGATGTTAATGATATAAAAAATAGTTTTTAATAATATCAAACAATAGTATAAAAATATAAAAATAATAGTATAATAGTATAAAAATAGTTTTTAATAGTATCAAACAACATATCATCGTGTGGGAGTAATTTACACACATTATTATAGTTTGCCGAATGACAACAGGCATATTATATATATAATATGAAAGAGAAAAATTTTAACATATGACAACGCAAAAAGAAGGTATTGTAATAACCATTGTTGTAAGCTAGTTAAAAAAAGAATCCAATATTGAGTCTCACTTCTATACATATTTTTAACACTTGACAATGCAAAAGGGAAGTATTTTGGTATATTGGACCGCATGGCGTTTTTTCTGGCAAATAAAATCTGGTGGAATCAATTTGTTAGCTTATTCCCTATGTGCTGATATAGATTTTCTGAGCCAGAACCATTGTGAACAGAGGGAATAACTTATTGTTGTAGATATATATATAATTGAAACCCAAATTATTGTACTGACATAGTCTGTTATCGTAGATGTAGAAGGGCATAGAGTGCCAATGAAACTGTTGATGAAGTGGAGCTATTGAATGAAAAAATAAACTAATAGACTTTGGCAAGCTGAAGAAAATATTAAAATCAGTCAAAGAAAAAATGAAAAACAATATCAATTAAATTGCTATTTTCAGAGTCTTAGAGCATAGATACTCTGCATGGTATATGTGATAATAATGGGATCCACATTAGATGTTTTTTAACTTTAAAATGCAATTCCAATGCCACTGTGCGGAAAAACAAACTTTTTCCTTTAACATCATAGGTGTTGCTACTTTACTATTTTTAACTTTGTATGGTTTCCGCAATGGTATTGGTATGGCAATGGCCTGATCTCATTACACAGTGTATATTACTTGCTTGCCTGCAATTAGTATTTTTTAAATAATATAAAAGCCAGTTTTTGCACTTGGCAAGGCAACACTTGCAAAAGTGAATGTTATTTGCAATCCCATCAAAATGTTACTATTCAGAGATAAAATATCATTGAAATTTATCAAAACATTGAAAAAAGAAGAAATGAAAATAGAAAAAGAAAAATATGATCTAATTTTTAAAATAAATGTACCATACAAATCTAAAAGCAGTAACATATAGCTTAATATGTGATTTGTATTTTTGTATTGAATATTAGCTGAAATCCTGGATGCACAGCAAACAATGATTACAAAAACAATATAATATATATTTTAGATAGTCAATCGAAATAAAGTGCCATCTTCAGCGACCAATCAGATCACTTTTTGACAAAGCTTTTTTAACATTCAATAACTTCAGAGATAGGATTCATAGCATTCTTTATGGAAGGAAGCTATTGCTGCAGTACATAATGTTGATTCTCAAGCTATGTGGATACGTAGGCTGTTGTGCGTTGATTTATCCGGATGCCCACTCGCTAAGCAAAAAGGTCAGGCTAATGATGGACACCCAAAATTACTGAAATTAGAATAATAGAATTGAAAATAAAGAAATATAATATTTGGGCTATCCAGCTGGTGCAGCTAAGTACAGTGGCTACCAGCTGTGTGGACAAGGAAAAAAGCTTATTAAGCATGTCATTTTGATTGACAGCTGGCAAATTATTTAAATAATATTTAGAATATATATATATATTCTAACTTATTTTAAAACAAGGAATTTAAACAAGTAAAACAAGGGTTATTTTAAAACAAAGAATTTACACTGATGAAATTTATTCATTATTGTAAATTATTCAGTAAAACTTTTTTAAACCCAATTTTTTGTGGGTTTTTTTTATCCCCCCCCCCCCCCTCCTCCCTAAAAAAAATGTATTCATTTTTTTAAAATTCTCAACAGTTTTCAATAGAAAAAAATCTGATGTGGGCAGCACATGACTTTCTCTGCAGACTCAAATTCATTTTCTCTTTATATCTTTAATTTTTCATTAAATTGAGTTTAATTGTACAAAATAACACAGAATTTGCACTTTTAATTCAATTTTTATTTTTATTTGAAATGAACATTTTTTTAGAGGTGGCATAACAAAAATGCGAAAAAACTCAAATATCTCAAGAACGGTTAGTCCTAGAGTAATGTGGTTGATCTTATTATTTTTCTCATCAAATATTACATATAAAACATGCATTTAATTGATACATTTGAGCATGCATAGTCTTTTATTTTAGATTTTTCGGGCCATTTCATAAAAAGAGGCAGGTTCTTCTTTTCCGAATCGAACCAAAATCTAATCAGCACCATGGTATCTTACAAGTGACTTATCTAAAAAATTTGGTCAAATAGTTTTTTAGCTAGAGTGGATACATGAGATTTTTGTGGGCCATTTCGCAAAAAAATGTGGGTTCATTTATGCCGAATCTAATCAGCACCAGGGTCATATACAAGTGTCTTACCTATAAAATTTTATGGAATTTGGTCCATTAATTTTTGAGTTAGAGTGGATACATACATTGCACAGACAGACAGACAGACAGACACACACACATACACACACACACAGACGTCACGCTAAAAAAAAAATTTCAGGTTCTAGAGGTCCCAAAATGTGTAGATCCGTCAAAAACTAGAGTTGCGATTTTCAACACAATTCTAATAATTTCCCTACACATTTCTTTGTATTGCAGGGAAAGTAAAAGGCTTTCTTTAGCCACCAATAATTATTTTTAAGTGCACAAATTAGTGAGGAAAAACTCTGGACATACATAGTTACATGTGTTTTAATAGTATAAGCATGTATTTTTAGGAATTTTCCAAAATTTTCTGAGAAAGACAGACATACAAAAAACACATTTGAGACTCTTAATAACAAATTCCTAATATACATAATGCTCAAAATTCTGAATCAATTTTCAATAGGATCGTAAAGGCAAAATTCATAATAGCAACCAATCATTACTTTGTCCACCTCTGATCAGCCTTATGAGAGGTTACGACTAAAAAGGGTACTATCGGTTATAGGGACCATGGGTTAGCGACTGCTTTTCCGAGTTGTCGCCAACACGAATACTGGCGATATAATCCAATACGAGAAATTCACTAAAAACATAAAGATTAAAATTAAATATATAATGGGGTTTGATCAACTTTACTTAACAAAAACATATTGTGCTACATTGAAATTTGTGGCAGTCAAAACTCAGCTATTGCCGATAAAATTTCATTAAATTTATCACTACCAGTAACACTTCATCACATAAATTCTGCGAGATATGTACAATATTTGGCTTTCAAACTTCATTTGAGCTGATTTTTTCGTTAACCCCCCAACATAGTTATTAGATACTCTCTTCAATAAACAAAATAAAAAACACTTTCAATTTAAAATCCTGCATTATAGTTTTAAACAATCCGTGTTACAGAATTATTTCTGAAAAGAGCCATTTTTTGTCAAAATCGATCGGCCATAATCCGAGAAGCGAGAGATAAAATCGAACGAAAATGTATGCATATTTTTTGATGATGTGATGCACTGGTAGTTGGGAGGGCAATGACTCATAGGAGAATTTTGAAGTGCACGTTTGCGTAAGATTTTTTTTTAGACTCCGTATATAAGTCAACCCACCCACCCACACACACACACACACACACACACACACACACACACACACACACACACACACACACACACACACACACACACACACACACACACACACACACACACACACACATTGAGGGGGGTTTTTTGTCACAAATTTCTCGACTTACATGCGAGTATATACGGTATATCGCCAATGTTCATGTTGGCAACAACTCTGAAAAGTTGTCGCTAACCCATGGTCCCTATAACAGATAAGTGCCCTGAAAAGTATTATAAAAAGAAACTAAATAAAGCATAACAAATATCTTTAGGCATAAAAATTAGCAAAATACTAAATTTTTTAGGTATATAAAAATAAAGACATTTACCAAATTCTTCTGGGTTGTTTTCCCAACTATTTATGTCGTTTTCAGATAGCAGAAAATATCTTGATAAAAGTTGCTGGCAAATCTCGCTTAAAACAGGAAATGTAAAAAACTCTAACTTGATTTTATTCGCTTCTTGCATCAAGTCACTTCGTGATTCTATTAGACAAGCAAAATAATTAAACAACAAAACGTTACGTTAAAATTTGAAAAAGTAATTAGAAATAAATGTATTGCTTATTACAAAATTAAGAGTTACCTTCTGTCCACTTTGTCGGTTTATAATACAAACATAGCAAGATTCCTTTGATTAGATTGAGGAAATGAACAACCAAACGTTCAAAAATGCGATCTATAAAAAAGAAAAATTTTAATACTGCTAATAGCAATACATCTGTCTTTCTTTATAAAAACACTAGCAAAAAGCACCTAGCATTGCCTGGGAATGTAAACTTCTGATTAAAATCACACCAGAACTCACAGAGAACTTTTGAAAGCCAAAAAACACTTTAACAATATGCACACACACTTATAAGAAAAACAAAGAAAAAAACCTGCTGCACCGATAGTGCTAAGATGAAAACTCTACCAGAATATCCAGAGTGTCTTCTACCTTGAGAGTTTACACCTTTAGCACACAAAAAGAATATATTTTTTCAAAAATTAATCTATTAATAGTATGAATTCCATTCAAAATTTGTTTGAAAGATAATTTTTCAATTCTTTTTTTATAAAAGGAAAATGGAAACTATTATAGGTTTCCATCTTCCTAATATAGCCTAATATTTTCAGTCGCTAAGGAACCAATACCTTGTGATAAAATTGCTCAAAATCATGCTAAATCATAAAACAACTCAAAAACTAATTAAAATTAAAAAAAAATTTGCCAAAATGCATCTTCCTGTGTTCTGAAGTATCTGTGTACCAAATTTCATGGCTGTACATCACTTAGATTTTCTACTACAGAGAATACAGATGTACAAACAGACAAATATCTTCCAGATATTTTTAGTAAATACAAGAACCATGTAAGTCCAAAATTCAAAGTTTTCGGGAAAGAAAAAGTACAAAAAGAGAATAAAAAATTCTTGAGTCATATTTAATTGTAATTACTAATGTTATTAGAAATAAATGCAAATTACCTATTGCTTGTAGGCAGCAAAATATATATATATATATATATACTTATTTATTTTAGTTTCAGGATGAGCAAAAATCTACCTGGTTATTGCATAAAAGTGAATAGATAATTATGTATTAGAGCAAAATGTAGCTCTATTGAAATACATACAGTAATTTGAATAAAGGCAGCCATTAAATTATGGTTCAAAGTCCAATGGTTACTCATCATCAGTTTTTGATATTTGACACCCATTGTTTTGCGCTTCTGGCCTAAGCTGATTATAGAACTAAATGTCACTTAAAGGTACATAGTATGTAGAAAATTTCATCATATCTTTGTGTTTTTCCTCTTTAACCGTGAGTAGTTTACCATTATCTGCTGTCTGGGATAACTGTTTTTTGTATATATCTCAGCATAGACCAAACAGATATACATCATTCTTGCACCAAATTAAAGGCCAATTTTTGTTCTATGAGTTAACATTAAAAAGTAAAAATCACCAAAAAAATAATGTATATGGTTTTTGTACCCACACCTTCAGTTAAAGTATACATAATCAAAGCTTTCTACAGAAGCATATATTGGCTGGAAGTCAAACACATTTGAATAAGAAAGCAGGAAGTCATAAGAATGTACACCAAAGAAGATTTGGAGTTGAAGGTGGTAAATCATAATCAAAATGCATAAAACCTTGAAGCATTACTAATAAATTTTATTATTTTTTGGGTTTAATTTCCTAAGCACAGCAATATAATTGTCTCTGTTTCTATTGAACCGATTTGCAAGCAAAACAGTTTAAGCATTGTGGAAGTCATACTTTCCCTATATACATAAGAAAAGGTAAAATCCCTATCTGTCTGTCATACTTGGTTGTTGTTGTTGAGACAAAGACCGTCCGACCTACCAGAAAGGTGTAAGGTAACCATTTGGACGGCCGAGAATTGCCACCCAATTTAGATCGGAACCCAGTGGGAGAGGCATCCACAGGGACCGTACTCTCCTTCCCCTACCACCAACCTCTTGGAAGGACTTACGGACCCACATGTTTAACGTGATCGTACTCCGCATGAACACGGCGGCAGTTGTGGCAGCATGCAAATCCAGCACGCAAACCCCCGGGCAACCGCGCCCGAAATGTGCCAACAGCACGCGGTGTTCCCAGGTGATCACCCACCCAAGTACTAACCGTGCCCGATGCTGCTTGACTTCAGTGATCTAACGAGAACCGATGTTTTCAGCATGGTAGGTCCGTTGGCTCAACTGTCATACTTGGTGACAAATTTGATAAAATATTGGCAATTTGATGACCTTTGAGAACTGTTCCAAAATTTGAAATTTTTTAAACACTATTTACTTAATAAATGCCTATTTTTGCTGCCTATTTTGGTGTTTTATTTTGCTTATTCGCCTGCCTTTTTTAGTACTTTTTGCTGCCTGAACTTTTTAGTAATACTGATCAGAAGAGATGCATGATACCTGGAGATTTCAGAGGCACAAGAGTAGCAGGTGGGCGAATAGGAGGGAAATTTCTTCATAGTTTGATGAACTTTGCATATGATGGACTTAACATCCAAGAAGCACATAAGAGGTTTCATTGCACTTACATTTTGTTACAAAAACAGATCAGGTAAGTAATTTTAAAAACATACCTTGAAAATCTTTGTTGAAACAAAAAGTAACACTGCATTCCAATGTTGGTCGAATAAATTGCACAAATGACAAAGGTTGTACCTCCAATACATCACGTAACTACGGAACAGAAAATTCATGGAATAACTGGAACAATTGTTGGTATATAACAGAAGAAACTTTTAAGTGGTAACTTATATAAGTCAACTATGGCAACTGAATTAAATTAAAAAATGAAAACAGAAAATTATTTCTAGAAACAAATTCAGTTGCACTATGACCTGGTAAAAATTCACACATTGAGAAGAAATTAATCTGAAATTTTTACATAGTTTTTATATTCTATATTATGCAATAATTATTAACAATCAAAATTATATGCATTATGCCTTCAAATGCTATAAAAATAGCAGCAAATTATTTATGAAGGATAAAAAAATAATAAATTACGTATCAGGATTTTGGAATACAACTAGAGTACCATTACTCAAGTTTCCCAGATCATGTATTCTACATTGACCCTAAAAATTGTAGTGAGAAACAAAAACAATCGTGGTTCGGAACTGCTTGTAGCTTACTTAAAAATTACATTAGTATTGGAGCAAAATTTTATTACATCTACTACTTTTATTTCCTTATTTATAGTATTATTCTATTGTATTAAAAATATACATATACATTACAAATTATTCTAAAATGTATAGTTAAATGGACTTAACAAGGTAAAGGGATCTTTCTTTACTCATCTGTAAAAGGATTGATAAATAAATTAAAGATTCATTTTTTTAGGGGAGGGGGGGGGGGGTAATACCTTTTAAATATTAAATATATTAGAAGTAAGTAACTTATTTCTAATTTTACTTTTTGTGCCAAAGATACAAATTTGAAAAATAAAATGAACCAAAATGAAAGCACTGATTTACATAAAACTTTTTATTTTGGTTTAATTTAATTTGAATGAATGGCTATATTTAGTTTTATTTTCTATGCCATAAATAACTGACACAAAAATTCAATCTTCAAAACTTAAATATCAGCTTTTTGGCAAAAATGCATACTATGATATACAAATTACAAAGTATGTGATTTTACACACAATCAATAAAAAATTTGGTTGACAGTGTAAAATGCAGTACACATAAAAATAAATAAACATAAAATTAATAAAAATAAATGAACTAAGCTCATTTACCTTTAAAATTAATCTAGATAAATAAGAAAACTAAATAAAGATACACAAAATAAAACTTATAAAAAAAAAAAGTTGCCACTTAATTTTTAACAGTATTAGTTCCTTGTCTTTGACAGGATTAAATACTAATAAAATGGTAAAAGCAGGTGGTTGTTTCAGAAATACCTGGGATTCCTTCTTCAGTGGGAACATGCCAAGAACATATGTGAGATTTGTAGACACAAAATGACAAATCCTGAAATGATCATTTGCTTTTCTAATTTTATTTGTACACAATTTAAGGTGAGATTTATTTATTAATATGTTTTTAAGAACTGTGTCAGAATTATCGGGGAAACATACATAAAGGAAGCTACTTCCCTCACAGCAAAGATCGTCACATGTGTGACAGTGACGTTGTAGTCACGTGACACCTGGGTCAAAATGTGACACCATATTTGTGACTTCTATGTGACGTTACGTATTAGTAACTTTGTAACTTCATTGTAACTATATTCTGTGACATTTCCACAATTTAATTAAAATGTAATAATGTGACGAGATTACAATGGCAATTACAATGTGATGTCACAAATAAGTTAATATGCGACATCACAAACGACCATGAAAATGACCAAAATGACTTCGCTGTGACTTCAATATGACATTGCCGAGACGTACTGCAACATCCTGTGACGTCCCAAAGTCACAATGTGAAGTATATCTTACGTCACTGTGAAAATAAATGCTATTAGGGTTATAACATCACAATTTTTCAAAATAAAAACTATTAGACAGCATACAAGGTTGAATAAAGATATCAAACAGTTTTGAAAGCAAAAAGAAACCTCATTCTTCAGGATAAAATGTCAGAGAAACCACACTATCATAGCTAAAAAAAGTATTTGTCAATATATAGCTGTATCACATGACCCACAAAAGAAATAATTACGAAACAAATAAAAAATAGAAAACATCATATGAGCACAGAAAAAGAAGGATTTAAAAAAAAATTTCAGTGAATACAACTATGAACTTATAAGTCTTATGATAAAATAAATAGCGAAAGAACTGGCTTTGGAAGCTACATGAACATGCTTATGTAGCTTCTGAACTGCAGCTTTTTAAACCTTTAACATTAATGTTTTCAAAGACAATGGGAAGACCACCATCTCAATAAACAACTGGCATCGTAATAGATCTAACTAATCATTAAGTAATGTCATTAAGGAGGAAAACTACATGTAAGTATACTCATTCATCATAACAAAACAAAGAGATTAACAATTCTCCTGAATTTCACAAATTCAAGAGAAATTTTAAAATATAAAATCACTCACCACTTTAATAAGCAAAACTAAATATTTTTCACAAATTTCCAACATATGGTCTTTATTTTGCAAAATAGTTCCTAAAGATTAAATAAAAACATTGAAACAGCTAAAAACAAAACAAAAAAATGCACAAAAATTTCAAAAATTAATAGTTACAAAACTATATTTTTTTATAAAGCACAAAACCCACCTATAAAAGGCATCCCCAAAAATATGAAAAACACTCCCATTGCAGATATGAGCATCTATGGATCAGTTTTGCACTTATGTGCACATCAGTATGGAATAGCTGATATCTACAATGGCAACAAGAAACTTGCTATAAACCACAATTTTTGCAAACTTCTATGGGAACTGACAATTTAGTCTTTCCATAACGCCGGCATAAAATTTGTTTACAATTTAATTTAGCTTACACAAAGCTACAAAGGCAAAGTTCACACAATACAAAGTCCATCTATAAAGGGCTTATAGCAAGTTTTTTGCTGCAATTGCAGATATCAACTATTCCATGCTGACGAACATATAATAAGCATGAAAACGGTCAATGAATGCTAGCATCTACAATGGGAGTGTCTTCCATATATTTCTTTTGTTTTTAGTGCAAAAGAGGTTAAACAAAAATTCATTTAGATTTTAGAGAAACAGAAAATATATACCATGAGAACCAACCACTTACTGTAATTGCAAAAAAATTATTTAAACTTTTAAAATATTATACTCATCTCATTTATTTCTATTATAATTGATTCAAACAAATTATACTAAAATAACAATACTTTATAGTTTTTTATAAATTTTTGTCTTTATTGTAATTAGCTGCCAGTAAAAATATTAAGCAAAATAGAGGAAAAGATGTTCGGAAGAAAAGAGAGCTTTATGATATTCTAAAAACATATTCAATTAAATATTTCTAATCATTCTGACTACTGAAAAACTATCTCTGAAAGCTGCAAAAATTCTAAACTTCCTGCAACCTGTAATTCTCCTAGAAATCTAAAACCTGTAAACATTCTAGAAATAAACCAAAAAGTGGACCTATTGGCCAGTTACCCTAAGTGTACAAATATGTACTCCTGTAAAATATTAAAAATGGCACTTATAATGGCACTAAAAATAAAAATACATTAAAGTAAAAGAAAGAACACAGATTTTTAAGTTTTCAAAAATCTAACGTTTATTAAAATTTAAACTTCATTTTTAAAGAATTTTCAAAACATTTTACAACTTTTAAAACATCTCATTAACTAAACAAATCAAATTAAACATCATAATTAAAAATATAATTAAATTTGAATTAATAAATGGCCGGATGTAAAGTGGTAGTAAAAACGTTAGAATATTAAAATGTAAAGTTAACAATATTAAAATTATACAATTATTTGCCAAACTACAATTTAGAATAAAAAGAACATATGTTAGCCAAAAGGGAAATTTAGAACATCCTAACAATAATCCAGGATTCGGAGACCTAAAATATATAGGTTGAGGGGTCTTAGACATGCCAATTTAATTTAACTATAAATACTGTGAAAGCCCCAGGCCGTCCGACTCGTCCAGAGGACTTAGAGTAACAAATTGGACGACCGGGAAGACTATAAATACTGTAAAAGAATAGAATTAAAGAAAAGATATCACCCATAAATGGGAAGATGCCGAACGGCCGAAATAAAGTCTCGAGGAGGAAATTGATGTCAGTTATCATCAGCTTGGGTGCAGTCCTCTTTTGCTCCAGAAAAAGCCAAATGGAAACATACCTCCCGTAAAGCATCGGTACATCAAGTGAGTCCAACCATTCAAGTGGAATATGGTGCTCCAAAACTTCATGAAAAGAACACTCCCGAAACTTGATCTGCACAAAAACAGGCAGCTCCTTCACATCATATAAAATTCTCAGCCGAGAGTAGCAGAGCGTCAGTGGACATCGCTCGGAACAAAAGCACAGACAGCTCCATCATCAAAAACCGAAAAGTAAACATTTGGAGGTCCGGGCCTCCGACTCGGAAAAATTAAATGACTCAGTTCATTATGAAAGAGCAAATCCGATCTCCGGAACTAAACAATTATTCCAAAAGCGCCGACGTTACTTCAGTAGACAACGACCACATTGCTCTCAACAGGCAGGAGATGAAAACATAATTTCAGCTTTTCCGGACATTAAAAATTCAGAGGCTCTTGGGTGTTTAGACTAAATATAGTCTTCACAGCAGGAAAATAAACTGAATAAAGTTAAAAGGCCGGGAAATAAAACTTTTCATGCCGAATCTGAACTTCTGTTCGGTTCATGCCGAAGTGCAAAAAACAACAACTTAATAGGACTCCATTTCAGTTCCAATCAAGAGAAGAGAGAATGAAAAAGAGCGTGATTTACTTATATACTGCAAAACATCACTGCCACAGATTGTAAACAAAATTATCGATGAGCAATAAAATTATTAATGACAGACGATTTTAATATTATGGTTAACCAATTAAAAACTCGAAATTTTAAAGAAGAGAATTGGAATTTCAAAGCAGACGAAAATTAAAAAGAAATGAAGTGAAATGATTTAGAATATACGAATTCGGCAATAATTTAAATATGAACGATTCTAAAATATTTAAAAAGCTGAAAATAGAATAAAATTGAAAAATCACGATCAATTAACGAATTTTTAACCGAGAACAATAAATTTGGAATCAAATTAAAGGGAATAAAAAAGGCAATAAATGGAACCACAAATTAGGCAATTTAAATAAATTTAAATTGCTGAAATCTAAAAAGAACGAACTTATACCATTTTGAACACAATAACTATGGAATAGAACCTATTTGGAACAGAAGAATATCAAAAACTTAAACAATTGGAAAATGAATAACTGAAAGAGAATGACTACGTAAATAAGACCTTAAAAGAGGATAACTATGTAAATAAGACCCCTAAACACGTTTAGATTAAAAACAAAACTCCTAAAATTATTAAATAGCCAAAAAGTAACCCAACAGATACATTGTTTAATTTTATACAATATCACATCTACATATCTATTTGAGATGACAACAACATTATTAATCTGTGTGTTTACCCTATGACAAATGAGATTTTAAAGAGCAACATTGAACATAAAACAATTTATAGAAGTAAATTATGATTAGAATCAAGTAAATATTATTCTGTGAACCAGTGTTCCCAAATACGCACTGCAGTGCACATTTCATGCTCCAATTCATTAAAACTCCAATTGACACAATGAAATTTAAGGGTATGTCCTTTCTTATACAATGATAAAAAAATGCCATATCCATCAAGCATAAATTTTCAGAGCAATTTATCATTTCTTTATAGCAGTTGGCAGCATTATATGACTTGGTTTGCTTTTGTGTCACGAAGAAATATGGTAACATATAAAAAAAAAGATTTTAGAAAACTTTTTTGATCAAAAAGTAGAGGCAGAGTCTAGTAAAAAATCTAGTTCAAGAGACATTGAGTTCAAGAATAATTCTACTTCTGCAGACATCACAGCAATTAGGAAACCAGGGTTACAAAATTTTGGAGATTTTTTTGCAATTAATTAAAAATCTATTAATATTTTTAATTTCAACTTTAATAACTTTTATTCTATCTGTATCTCTCATTCAAGACCAACCTTTAACTTCTAGACCCAATATTCATCTTGTAAAATTGTGGATAAATGCACAGGTCGGATGTGTTTTATTATTGTAGATAGTTTTCAATATTATCAATAGAAACATTGAATAAACTGACTCCTAATTAGCACATATTAAAATTTTTACTTACGACATTCAAGAAAAGGCCCAATTTGTTGGAAAATAAGAGAAAGGAAATTCACAGCATCTGGCTCTTTTGAACAATCTTTAAAGCCAAAGACAACCAAATTTCGCAATACTGCAAGAAATTTTTTTTTAATGTACAATATACACATACAGACATATCAAAGATTTTCTTTTAAATAGCACTCAAATTATAATCAAACAAGTTAAAAAATTATGTCACAGTTATATACAATATTTCCCCTGAATATAAAAGTCTAAATGTCATCAACTATATGGAAAAATCAAAATGGATATAGTATATCTCTAGAAAATGGTTAATATGCTCAACTACTTTCAGTTCAGAATTTTTTATTTACATTTCTTAATTTCACTTAAAACTAATATTGACTTCATAAAACTACCTAAATACAATAAAGAGAACACAACACCTCTTATACATTTTTCATTTATGTCTTTATCAATTATGTATCAGTTACTATTGGTTCGTTGTCACTTTTTTAATTCCGGAACACTTCCAAATAAAGTCAAAATTTTAAATAAAGTTGCAATCTTTGATGTTGAAAATTAAGACGTTTTGAAGGCAGAATTTTGATGCTCATTTAGTATGATTACTATTTCGTCCAAGATAGCAGAAAAAACTGGACAGAAGAACCAAATACATATTAAAAAATAATTAAGATTTGCTTTACATATCACATTTCTTCGTCATTTGAGAAAATTATTCCTTTTGTTTTCTCTCAAAAGTAGTAAAATTTTGCTTTGATATGCAAATATATTTTGATAAGCAATATTTATTTTTAAATAAAAGTTTGCCATGTCATTAGTCAGTAGTGGATTAACAACACTGATGGCCATATGCAAAACTTTATTTAGGGGCCCTTATCGATAATAATAAATAAGAATATTTGCATGCAGCGTTATGGAAAATCTAAGCAACCCATAGCTGTGAAATTCAATACAGTATAGTTCAGGTCAGTCCCTAAGACATCTCGGAGCAATTCTTTTAATTCAAATTAGCTTTTGAAGTGCCATTTTGAGTTATTTTCATACAAATCAGTTTCTATTTGATAAAAAATATTATCACTTGAGTTCTCACAACATAAGGAAAATAAAAAAATACTCTCTTCAAGAAGTTTTGAACATACTCTGCCAAAGGCATAGAAGTTGGAAGCAGCAATGCTACATTTTATTGCAATTTTATTAAGTAACACACTGCAATAAAATGAAAGTTAAGGGAAAATTAAGTAACATAATTACACACAAATTATTACTTAACACAACAATGAATCCTCCTTGTCAACAAACATCAAGTCATTAAGATGAAATGGCCTATATACAGGATGTCCAGTGCCATCGGTGCCCAATGGCTATTTCCTTAACCGTTAGTCACAGAGATATACGTCCAATTGCAAAAATGTTTTAAATTTTAAAATCTATTATCTTAGAAACAGTTTAAATCAATAAATACATTCCTGAAAGAAATACGAAATATAAATTTTTATACGGTCCCCCGGTCCTACCAATTATATTTAGGAAAATCATCCTCATACAATTTCATGCAAATTAAAAAAAAAAATCTTCCTTTAAAGACCAATATTCACCGAGTTATGAAGCATTAAACTTTATGACTTAAGTCGCTTTTCCATGCATAAAAATGTCCCGTTTCAGGCAACCAACCAACCAGGGACAGTATTGACCATTTCTCAGCACAAAAAGTGCTCTAAATTTAAACAGCTATAAGTCAGTTAATTTTGGTCTTAAAAGGATGATTTTTTTTTTTTTTTTTTTGCATAAAATTGTATGAGGATGATTTTCCTAAATATAATTGGTAGGGCCGGGGAATGTATAAAAATTTATATTTTGTATTTCTTTCAGAAATGCATTTATTGATTTAAACTGTTTCTAAGATGATAGATTTTAAAATTTAAAACATTTTTGCAATTGGAAGTGTATCTCTGTGACTTTGAGGAAATAGCCTCTCTGTGACAGTTGAGGAAATAGTCATTGGGCACAGATAGCACTGGACACTTTGTATATATTGTGTTGTATAATAATTTGTGCATGTTGCTTAATTTTTCATGTGTGTTTTTATTTATTGAAAATCAGAGTTACCTAACTAGTAGCAAGATTTAGTATTTTTGCAATTTTTATGTTAAGTGAACTTATTTTTATTAAAAAAAAGTGCTAAAATTCATGATTTTTAATGAAAAAGTGCTAAAATTTGTGATTTTTATGAAGAAGTGTAGAAATTTGTGATTTTTATGAAAAGTACTAATATTCATGAATTATATGAAAGAGAACTGAAATTTGCAATTTTTGAGAAAGCACTAAATCTCAAAACTTTTGAGAAAAAACGCCAAAAAGTGTTTCTTTTAAATAGTGCTAAAATTCATGATTTTTAAGAAAAAATGCTAAAAAATGCATGATTTCTTTTAAATAACACTAAAATTCATGATTTTATTAAAAGTGCTAAAATACATAATTTTATTTAAAAGTGAATGATGTGATTTTATTTAAAACTAGCGGCCTACGGCGACCAGTCTTCGTTTGGTACAGCTACCCGAAAATGTGCCAAATATTGATTTTTTACCAAAATTGTGGGCAAGCCTTGGGTGCCTAACAGGATGCTGCTCATTTAAAAACTATCTCTCAGCATGATAATGGAAGTGGTTGGGCCCTGCAGGTCAACCAGGTGGCTGTTAGGGTGAGAATCGATAGCTGTACCAGACGATGGTTGGTCGGCGTAGTTAGGCGAAATGGGCACAGTCAAATAAAAAAAACATCAAAAATCTTTGTTCAACATAAGAACAAAATTGGGCAAGAAATAAAATATGAAAAAGAAAAATGCAATTAAACATTTATGTGTTTAAATCTTGTAATTGTGATCACATGTTTTGAAGTGTAAAAATAAAGAAAATGCTACTCCTTTGTACTCATTTCCACATCCACCTTTTTTGAGATACATGGATGTGTTACCCCTATTGTTACACACTGCTAAATGAGGCGGTTTCCGCTATAGGCATATTTCCTCATTCAGCAGGTTTCTTCCCCAAAAATTACATAGTTCTTTGCAGCCAAAATTTATAAATTATATCAAGTATAATATGGGCCTTTTCGACATAATATTTGTGAAAATGGCTAAATTAAAGTTAGGAAGCATGTAAAAAATGTATGTACAGTAAGAGAAGAGTAACTTCTGCAAAATATCAAATAAATTATGTTAAAAATCATTTATGTTAAGTATCATCCATTATTAATATTAATATTGAAGAGCTTCTAGATACACAATATTAGCTGTTTTATCAATTTGAACTAAGATATGAAGATTGCCCTTACTTCCAACCCGTAAATACGCAACTTAATTAAATCAATTCTGTTTGTCTTTATCTTAATATATAGGAATATCAAAAAATGTTACAGTAAAGAATCGTTACTGTAAGAAGAATCGTTATTGTTAAAGAATTATTACTGAAAAAATAATAAAAAACTGTTTAAAAACAAAAATATAAACTATAGTTGCCAATTGCCAACAGCAAAATTAAACATTTCCTAAACTGTTAAAAATCGTTTTGAGTATTGAGTATTTTATTTTTGTCGAAAATATTTAAATATACGAAAATAAATTATATTTAAATATACGAAAATAAATAAACATTATAATTAAATTAATTCTGTTTGTCTTTATCTTAATATATAAGAATATAAAAAAATATAACTGTAAACAATCTCCAATTAACACAGTGAATGAATCACGGTAAAAGAATCACATTCAGGATTTGGTTACAATATCTCTCAGCTCTGGTAGGGCAATTATCTGTGAGGATGAACTTGAAAAAAAAAAACGAAAGTTACTTCAATTGCTTCAAAGAGCATCACAAATAAAAAAGAAGCTTTTTTGAGAATATTTTTGTGGCAGTTTCTAATCGATTCAACTTGCAAGAACTTTAGTTATATTTTAGGCTGATAGATGGCGGCAAATGTAAAATGTTTCTGTTTTGATTCTCACATAGATTCACCAAAGAATGATTCACGTTCAAGTTTGAGGAATGAATTGTCCCGGAAGCATTCCCTGTCAAACACACACTATGTTTTATTATAAGTAGAGATGCTAATCTAAGTGAAGTTGAAAATATGTGATTTTATCTAAAAGTGCTAATCTACATGATTACATTCAAAACACTAAAATGCACAATGTAATTTAAAAGTGTCAAAATTCACTATTTAAAAGTGTTACATTTATGGTAATTTATGTAAAAGTGATAAAAACAGGAAGAACTATCATATTAATCTCAAATGTTAGAGCACCCTTTATCAAAAATCATGAATTTTTGCACTCCTTTTAAAAAATTATGATATGTAGAACTTTTTTCAAAAATTGCAATTTTTTTTTTTGCTGTTACATAAAAGTTGCAAATTTTAGCATTTTTTCATAAAAACAAACTTAGTCAGAACGATTACTTTCACTTTGTTTTATACATCATATAATAAACTCCTCCCACATCTTTCCTGATATGCCCATAATTGATCGAATAAGCGAAAAAAGAGCTTCCAAATGTAAAAAAGTAGGAAATAAAAGGACAGTAGGAATAATTTTTAAAAAGTAGGAAAAAGAAGAATGGAAATGACTGTGTCACCTCTGACATGCACATATTCCATTGCAAGTTAGATTTTTTAAAAAGCGGCCAGGCTTGTTGCCTAGTATGTTTATATTTTTAATGGGTTTTATTTTCAATTAGTAATTTGTGAAAGATCAGCTTTGCATTTTCGTGAAAATTTGCATTTATACATAATCCTCTAAAAATTTCGTTTTACTGTAAATATATTTTCCATTTTTACAATCTGTTGACTGATACTTTTATTTTTATTTCACTTTTATTACAGAAAAATTATTTTTCAAGCATGTTATTAAGGAAATGAAGAAATATTTTCAAAAAAATGCTATTTAAACAATAAATTAGGAACTTTAAAATTGCAGCCATTAGCATTAATTTGAATTTAATGCATCTATAATTGCATTTATAATCTTAATAAAAAATTAATATCTTTTTCTTAAAAAAGTATAACAGATAGATGTACTTCAGTAAATACTATGTAATGTAGGGTAGGTAGTATGATTCCCTATCATCTCGTAGCATCTTTGTAAGATCACATTATATTTATTTTAATACATTTTTGGGGTTGTTATTGTGATAGAAATTTTTTCTACAAATCCTCTATTTTTCAATTTAGAAGAATCTAGTTACGTTTTGTGCTTTCATTCATGACAACTTTATAAAATCTTAATCTGTTATTATTCTTTTTTTTTTCCCATGGTTCTTAGTGTATTTTATAGTTAATATTTTAATGACAGGAATTACTCTTCTATTACCAGCATATATTTTGAAAATATAGTTTTTGTGTTGTTATTTTAAAACAAGTGTATTCTTTGCATCATCAGAAATAGCCTACCATTAATAAACAAGATTACAGACATCTGCTATTAAGCACACAGCAAAATTTTTGGCCACTAACTAAAAATTTTGTTCTTATTGGCAGGTGGCCACTACTGAAAAATTTGAAACTGCATTTTTGCAATAAAGCCTTAGGCAGGGCACAAATTGAAGATTCATGATGCACTGTAAGTGCACTGCATCTCATGTGTTGTTCAAATATGAACTAGAAACTGGTTTTTCTCATGGGTATTGCATCTCTAGTGCAGCATGTGGCTATGTATTTTCAGTATATGGACAGAAAGTAGTAATCATTGTTCAAACCGAACCGCATTTTGCACAATACAGTGTGTGTCCTCAATTAGTGCCCTCCCTTACACTTATCCACATGCATTAAACATCTTACAAGAATGTTTACAAGATACAAATATGCTACTTTGACTTGCTAGATCCTCAATAGAAAATGTATGGGACAGCAGGAACTTCATCTACAGTAGTGACTCTCAAACTTTTTTCGCTTGTGGCACATTGTTTCATTGTATGGTACATTACAACGTATCTGCACAGTAGGGTGCAGCATTACGCTAGAGGTGCATTACTTACAATATGTGTTACTATTTATATTTGTAATTACAATACAGTTTATTATTTACAATTTACTTGTTGTTCTTGCATTAATAAATAAAGCTGTTAAGATATTTAATAACCTATTTCATATTTTCCCATTTCAAAGAAATAGTTTAGTAAATTTTCCTGTAACACAGCCATGCAATTTTGCAGCACACCATTTGAGAATCACTGATTTACAGGCTCTGACTACAAAATCTCCACTAGACATAAAAAAAATTTCTTCAACAGGTTATGCAAACATGACAAACATACCATAAGACTGTATATGAAATCTGTGTGATTCAATGCAGTGGAAAATGGTGAAATGCACTATTAACGAAGGAGGAGCCATTATATACTAGTATGACTATGTAATCCATAATTTGCACAATAAATGTTTTCTTTTGCTCTGGAAATTTTATTATATCATCTTATCTATATTGCCTAACCAGTTTCGATCCTGAGTTTCAAGCGAACAGCATTTTGTCTTTTTGATGTTTCAATTTCAATGAGTGTATAATGGAAGTATAAAGAAGTATATAAAAGAGCATACTTTTCAAACTTAAAAAGGCGCTTTCAAGCAATTGGCTGGATTTTAAAATATCTTTCTGCACTTCTTCCAAAAATAGCTTGCTATAATTAATCCACTGGTGCAAAATGGTAGAAAAAATTGTGGCAGTAAGCTACAAAGTGAGAAAACACACAAAAATTAAAAATAATTCTTAAAATACAGTTAAAAAAATTTTCAATTACATTTTTACTTTAATACATGTATCACTTGTTACTCACATTATATTTAATTACATGTTATTGAAAATATTTAGACAAATTTGAAACAGGGTTAACAAGTAAATTATGCATTTAACAAGATAAATCTTTTAAGCTTCATGCTAAAATATGACAGTGAAAATAAATACACAAACCTGTTGAAAAGTCCTTCGATCATATGTCAACCTTTTTGAAGCCAAGGATTTTATAACATGATGCCCAGTCAATAATGCTCGAAGTTGATATAATTGATCTGTAGTTTGAATGCCATTGAGTAGAGCAGGAAACAGATCTTCCCATTCTTTAGGAAAATCATGCCGGGCAATTTTTGAAACAATTAGAGCTAACTGAAGAGCAATCTAAACATAAAACAAAAGTTAAAACATGGAATGGTTTATACTTACAAATGTTAACAGAATTATAACTGAAACAAATACAACCTGGTGTGTCCAATACGGCATTCCCTACAGGGTAATATATTTCAATATTGTAGGGATACATAAAATAGGACCTTCTTATGACTTGATACCACTGGAAATCAAAAGGCTTCATTAAGCTCTTTTGTTTAAAATAAGCATACCGAATTTTAAGGAAAAAACTTCTTCTTTGACCCAGACCGTCCGACCTATCAGAAAGGTATAAGGTATCTTTTTGGACGCCCAGGAAGTGCCACCCAATTTAGACCAGAACCCAGTGGGGGAAGCATCCACAGGAACCATACTCTCCTTCCCCTACCACCAACCTCTTGGAAGGACTTACGGACCCACATGTTTAACGTGATTGTACTCCGCATGAACACGGTGACAGTTTTGGTAGTGGCAGGAATCAAACCCGGGCCGACCGAGTGCAATTCCCATATGTTAATAACTGAGCTGTCGGCCCCAAGGAAAAAGCTTGTAATTATCTCTTGAAATCATTCTCTTCATGAAAAGTAACATTTTTACTATCTTGAAAGTGATTCATAACTCCTTAAGAATGGTGGCCACTCATTTCTCATTAAAATGACTTAAAAATCATTTACTCATTTGATTTAATCATTTAATCATTTACTCAATGATCATATTTAAAATACAATTTGATAAATGATTGGAAGCTTTAAGTTAGCCATTGCAGATCAGTGTGAAATCAAAATTTTATAAATAAAACATTTAATATTTTAATAAAATATTTATGAATACTGGAACATATGTAGAAACTAAAGATATGTTTTGCTAAATTGAAATGATTTGTAAACTAAATATGGATGAAAGCAGTTCCTTTAGGATTCATAAAAGTGCAATCATAATGAATATCTGCTAGTGCAAAAGCGTAGCCAAAGATTTTAGCCTAAATGACAAGCAATTTGCTCAAATTTGAGATTTTTTTTTTTTTTGTCACTTAAGGGGGGGGGGGGAAATCCCCTGTCATACAATTTCCCTTTACAATATATAAAATGAAAAAGTAAAGATCAATTAGGGCTTTTTTGAAAAAAACTACTTAAACAACTTTTTTATTATTCTTGCTAACATTGTAATATTTTTAAAACTGTGGGACAAGTTTATTTCCTTAAATGTGATAACAGACAAAATTTTAGCTGTTCAAAAAAAAATTTTTTTTAATGAGCATTCAAAGTAGCTCCGAAGGTGGAGCTACTTTGAACATTAATTTGTATATGCTCTATACTACTACTCTAATACTACATGAGATTCTTTGATATATCATTTAACCCTTTCGGGACGGCGGCATTCCGAAACTACCGTGGCCCAAAGGACGAAGCGCTTCGTTTCCGAAATGTGCGTAAAAGACGGCTACTTTTTTGCGCTAAGCCTTACTCTCGAAAAAAATTCACTAAAAATCACCCGTTCAACACAGCATTCTACTTTTTTCAGGAAGAAAGGAAATACTTATTTTCTATTTGATGTATATTTTTTATTCAAATTTTCTTTTATCAAAATATTAAAAATTTTAGTGTATATATGTTTTAGGTACAGATGGATAATTCTATGGCATGTCCTTCCGATTTTTTAAAACTGTACCACATATATGCGTATTCTTAGACAACAAATACTTTGCAAGTACAGGAGAGGTAAAAAATTTATCCAAATACAAAGTATATCCTTTTCCTAAAAGTTCACTTAGAAGTGTTTTCACAACGCGTTCTCCATACCCACCATCAGAGCTTGATAATCCCGTTTCCTTTCCAGTATACACAAGGAAATTCCCTTTATGGCCTCATTCCGATTCTGACGATTTATATATTTTTATTCCATATCTGGACCTTTTCGATGGGATATATTAACGAAATCCCAGCCTTCCTTTCCATGAGAACATAAATAACCTAATCATTTCATTGCCACACATTCCTTTACCCCCCCTCCCCCTCCCCCACCCACTCAAAAAAAAAACCTCTCTTATATTCCTCTAATTCAACAACCAAATCAATAAAAGACAAAATCAGAGCGAGACCCGGAACTCAATTATAAAATTGTTGATGCTACGAGAAGTGCTATGTTTACTTTACAGAACCATGTGTTTCACCGCTCCAAATGGAGAAATAATTCATTGGATTCTCCTTGTGCCAAGGTCAAACATCTACAAAATACATTTAAGTTGCTTCCACGGGCATTTAGCGCCATCTAGGAGACAAATACATTCAAACTAAAACGTTCCACATAGAAACACCCATACGTGCCAGTCGTCCTTTAGGGTAAAATTTCCTCCGGCCCGCGGGAGTGCCGTTCGTCCTTGAATGCAACTTCACAGCTGGCGCGTATGCGTGCCACTCGTCGCGAAAGGGTTAAAAGCTGGGAGCTTTTGTGAACGTTTTGATATAATATCTGCTTATGTTTGGTACAAATTAAAATTATTAAAATTAAATAAATGGATCAATTTAGCTGAATTTCTATGAAATTATCACTAGCTCTTTTTAAAATCATAGATTAGCTGTATAAGGTTTATTTGGGCTAGGTATTCCAAATTAAAGACAAAATTTTTCATTACAGGGGGAGGGTATTCACTTTAATGCCACTAATCTACTTTTAAAGTTAGCTTCTTCTAATTACAAATAACTGAAATTTCTATATTGCCTCGGACCTACTTTTTCTTACATGTTCTAATCACGTTTACTAGAATGTTTCAGCAAACACGGAATGTTAACAACAATTTCTTCACGGAACACTGTAGCATGTATTGAAGTGTTTTTATTAACAATTACATTTCAGTTCTAATAAATCATCTAAAAACAACAGATAAATCATTAATAATGGAAAATAGCAAATTAAAAATGTAAAGAAACAAAATAAACTGAAAAATGTCAGCTGGTTCTTAATCAGTTGTGAAACTGGTAAATATAAATTAAATGTAACCATACAAATATATACACTGCGGGACAATTGCTAAGCACGGATCACAAATTGCAATGTAGCACAACATTAATTGGGGGTTGGAGGCCCAGCAGGATAAAATATTGTTGCTACATTGTTCGGACATTAGAATAAAGTTCATTTATTGTTCTGGAAAATTCAAAAGGTTTTGAAACATCTGAAAGGAAAAAAGTGTTAATTTGATGCTGTGTACGGAGAAATGGAAAAATGCATATGAACGACAGCAGGCACCTTTGAGAAAGGTGTCAGTATGGGATATGTCCACTGTGGAGTGCGATGCAACATTCCACATGTCATGTCATGCTTTGCACAACATTATCCAGCAGCTGTTGAGGTAAGTTATCCCACTCCTCTGTCACTGCATGGGTGAGGGTGTTCTTGTTTGTTGGAGAATATTTTCGCCAGCAAGCCACCTCCCCAAAGCATCCCAAACATTTTCAATAGGATTTAGAACTGGAGAACGTGCTGGCCATACAAGGTATAGAATACCCTCGCTGACTAGACAATCTTGAACAGGGAGTGTTCGATGACATGATGCTTTGTTGTCCATGAAAACAAATTTATCACTAACAACACCACGGAAAATGTGAACATAAGGCAGTAGAACTTTATTAATGTATCGTTGACCGGTCATGGTCCCAGTTGCAACCATGTGATATCGGTCCTTTTCCTGGGATATCGGTCCGATATCGGTCCCTTTCCTGGATATTTTCTGGGCGATAAGCAGTGCCACTCTCACGCCAGATTAGTTGATGTCTACAATATAATGACAGATTAAACTTAGTTTCTGAGAATAGTACGCAAGCCCAGTCCTGTTCGGTCCAAATGCGATGCTCACAACACCATTGAAAATGGGCGGTATGGTGAAGTCTGGACAATGGGACACACACAACAGGTCTGCAGGCGTATAGTCTTCCTTCTCCCAAGCATCTGGCTACTGTTTTTCAGGAGATCCGCCTGTCCTGTGGTAGCAAGAAACTGATTTGCCACCTACTGAGCTGTGGCATGCAGGTCCCTTTTTGCCGATAGGATAATGTACCTGTCTCCTGCAGGCATCGTACTTCTAACACGACCTTCCCTGTGATGCTTGCTACACATTCCAGTTGATTTAAATGCTTGCCACAGCTGTGAAACAATGCTGTGGGCGATGTCAAACTCCCTGACATCTGTTATTTTTTGCCCTTTTCTTTGATCTTTCCAATAATACGGCCACGCGTAAAATCATCTAAGTGATATCGGGAAGACATACCGAAAATTTCAAGTTCGTCAATTAAATCTTTCCTGTAAAACTTTCACTTTGAACTTTCACTGTCCACACGCATCAAATCCTTTAAATCTCTTATCAGAACTATCACGTGACAAACATGTGTGGAAATGAAAAATTTGCATACGGCACGCACACCTCTTCTTACTGTATCCTGCACTTATTCTAATTTTCCACATTTTGCTTCCTTTCATTTTGTGGTTGCTATGGGTGATAGTGTCATCTGTTCTTAGCAATTGTCCCGCAGTGTATATACATGACATACACAATTTTAAGAGGTACACTTTTTACCGAAAAATGGTGTCTACTAATTTTATTAGGCTTAATACATAAAAGGTATTTCTAATCATTTTTCTATGCATAACTGTTTTTCTAATATAACTACTTAAAAAAGAAAAAAAAAACTTTTTTTCAGAATTTTTATTACATTTAAAAATTTTTATTACATTTTCTCGAGTTTTGTTCAATGTAGTCTCATTTGATGTCACATATATGAAAAAAATAGTAATTTGTTTAAAATATAAAAATCTAACCTGATTAATTGGTTCATTCATACAAGACAACAACTTTTGTTTAATAAGAACTTTCTCTTCAACAGTAATAGTCCTAAAAAGAATCCAACATACAATTCAATACAAACTAGTATTTTAATTTTAAGAGATTTATTAACCAATAAGACAAATTGCTCACTTTCTCCAATGACAGTCAACACCATTTTTAGTACAAAGAACAGACAGCCATCTTATATTAATATCCAAATTACGATCTGATGCTATGCTCTGAAAAAAAAATAATGAATTTTTAATGCAATAACTTAAGTTCAGTAATATTATATGTTATATACCATATGGTTCTAAATTTGAATTTCAATATGCATAATGTAGCAAATTGTAAGAATTATTTATAAGGAATGTACTATGCATTGACTTAGATCAGTGATTCCCAACCAGGATTCTATGAGAACTAGCAAAAGTTTGCTGGAAAAAAAGTACAACTTGCAACTTTTCCAATAATTAAATAAAAATAAAAATTAATTATTTAGGTTTTAAAGTGACAATTATATTTACATAACCAATACAAAATATATGCAATGTTTGTTTATAACCAGTAAACCAGATTAAAGTACAAAAATTCGTCAATTTTTTATTAACAGTAATTAGAAATAGGCAATAACAGTAAATAAAATTAGTAACAATAAATAGAAATAGGCAATAAATATTCTTTTAATATTTGATTCAAAAGTATGAGTTAATTATAATTTGTTAATTGCTATACACAACTTTTTTGTAATTTAGCCCTGTCAAACCTAATGTGTCAGCCAGGCAGAAGTTTGCTGAGATTTTATGAAATGTTTCAAGAGTTTCTCCAATCACAAAAGGTTTAGAATCCCTGATTTAGATATATGACTTTACAACATATTGATGAGCTTACAAACAAAATTGACTGTACTAATGTTTATTGTATTATTAACCCTTCATCCACAGACATGGCATTTGAAATGTGGTCCATGAAAGAAGAGGGGCTTACAATAACCCAAGTCTATCATATTTTTTTTACTTTAAAAATATATACACAATATATAAAAATATGAAATACAACATTGTGCAGATTTACAAACTTCATATATAAAAGCATAAAAATGTAAAATAATGGTGTAAACCAGTCTTGAAGGCAAAAATCTGCCTTCTTCCTCAGGACTAACAAGAAGTGTGAACTACATTTACCAAAGCAAGATCAACAACTGCCAGTAAAATATCAAATGTGGCTGAAGTAGGAAATGGGGTTGCTAACAGTGACAAGAAAAAAAAATAAAATGGAAAATATACGGATGGGAGATCACTCAAAATTTTAAATTAAAAGAAGCGAAAGCTATTTTTATCAATACATTTATTTTATTCGATGACAATTTATATTTTCTCAAATTTGTCCAATATTTATGTGAAAGGGGGCTTAAAAGCTTAAAATTAAAAATTTCCTTTCAATGTTTGCTTTAAAATAAATAGACATAAATGTGTCATTTTGATGCGACTACAAATTTATTTTTAATTTAGAATATGAATAATGGCTATGATTTAGTAAAAGAACTTAAAAACTTTATTTAATATCTTAAATTGTATAGTGAGAAGCAAGTTAGAGCCTAGTAAATATCACACTAAATAGGTGAAATGCTTTTGCTAAAAATATATAACTAACTATGTTCTCTTCCAAAAATTTTTGAAGCTGGATGGTCAGCAAAAGTTGCTGAGTGGAGCAAACTTGCCAACAAGGGGAAGAGAAAAACATATATAAACAGTTAAACACGGTTAAAGCTAGGGGGATTGAATATGTGGAGTTGGCATGTGGGGGGGGGGGGGGGGGAATTGAAGGTCTGCAGATTTTTGCAAGAGTTGTTGGCATCCATTTTGGGGGTCCCACATAATAAAGCAGTGCTCATAGAGTTTTGTTAGTGTTCTCGGACAGGCTTCTCAAGGCGGCTAAATTAGAGGTGGTCGTTGGAAAATAAAATTGTGTAATTAGAATGACTTTAAACGGAATCATCACCACAAAAAAAAAATATATTTAACCAATTTTGCAAGGCTGGGAAGGAAATATATGTTTTAAATAACACAAAATAATTGCGAAATCAAATGTAGGGAAACTACAAAATACATACCTTGCATAGAAAAGAAAATACAAAATACATACAATATACTTATTGGAAAATTAACTTGGTCATAAAATTACAATGCTTGTAAGACAGTGACTTACAAACCTTTCTTGAAAAAAACAAGCATGTTAGTTAGGTGATGACAATTGTTTCGAAGGCGTCATAAGCCCTCTTCTTCAGGTCAAAAACAAAAGTAGAATAGCATGCGTCCTTAACAACCACTAAGAACGAACTTTTAGTTTGCTGAACATAACAGTTCCTTCTTATTCTTCACTGCACTTATTTAGGGAGTATCAAAGGAGCTTATTTAGGGCGTATCAAAGGAGCTTATTTAGGGCGTATCAAAGGAGCTTATTTAGGATGTATGAAGGACGTTTCTGAATTATTAAAGTAGTGGGTGCTTATTTAGGATCTGGGCAGTGCCAGATAATTCATTCTATACTGTAGTTGATACCATAAGTTTGCGAAGATTCAGGCTTCTAGATCACTGGAGGGACTTGTGGAGAATCTGATAGTACTTTTAATCTCCCTCCCCCAGTTTTCCAACACCGGGGCTTAAATAAAAAATCTGACTCCATTAGGTTTTGTACAGTAGTCAATGATAAGTTTGCTAAGATTTAGCCTTCTAGGTCAAAAGAGGAGCTTTTGGAGAATCTGAAAGTACATTTTAGCTCCTTCCCCCTTCCCTTTTCTTTACCCCAAGGAGTAAATTTAAAACCAGGCTTCATTAGATTCTGTATCATAGTCAATAAGTTGGCTAAGATTCAGCTTTCTAGGTCAAAAGAGGAGCTTCTGAAAGTACATTATATCTGTCTCCCTTTTTTCTTCACCCCCAGAGGGGTGAAGAAAAGTGTGTTTAATGTCACAAAAGATTATTTGAATATCATGAGATACAAATTGTAGTCTGGCTGTCAGTAAAATTAACAGGGTGGTGTAGTCTGTGCATCTGTTAAAAAAAAAAAAACTGGGGAGAACACTGGATATTTTCACATTAAACTACAGGACCGGCCGTCCAGCTGCTCAGGTCTTAGGATGAGTCGGACGGTCTGGGTCTTCAACATTATACTACAGGTGCCCTACTAGATATATTGGCTTGCTTTTGATAGACTTTTTTTATCAATATTAGAATAATGAATTAAGAAAAATAAGTTAAGCAATTGACAGCTAATAAACCAATGATTACAACAAACAGTTCCATATTTAAAACTATTTTATGAGATGTTAAACTTCAAAAATTTCTTAAAGGGTGTCCACTACTGGCTTCACACTATGAGTACATTTCAAACTATTATTAATTTTAATTTCAAAATTCTATTTACTCTTAAACAAAAATGGTCTAATATGTACTTGTCATTTTCTAGATTTTATTGATGTTGTTGTTGAGACCCAGACTGTACAATCTATCAGAAAGGTGTAAGGTAACTGTTTGGACGGGCAGGAAGAGTTACCCAATTTAGACCAAAACCCAGTGGGGGAGGCATCCACAGGGACTGTACTCTCTTTCCCCTACCATCAACCTCTTGGAAGGACTTATGGACCCACATATTTAACATGATCATACTCCGTGTGAATACAGTGGCAGTTTTAGCAGCGGAGAGAATCAAACCCGGTCCTACCGAGTGTAATTCCCGCACGCTAACCACTGGGTTACCGTGCCCTAGATTTCATTGATATGAAAAGCCTCAAAAAAGTCCAAAGTCTAGATGAAAACTTTTTAATCAAAGCAGAAGACAAATTGATGGCTGATCATCCAACAGTAACTTATTGTAGAAGATTTATTAATTACATTATTTTTAACATAACTTTGATTCTTTCTTCAAATTCAAAGCATTACTAATTTTTTGTTACAGTAAAACCATATTATCTAATAATTAATCTATCTATAGTTCTGCTCATGAATTAAATTGGACAAATCTAAAAGTTCAAAGGCTTAACTATACATAATTTGGGGACGATCAATTGGTTGTACGAAAAAAACCTGTGTCAAAGTTTCACTTGAACATAACAATAACTTGAACTAACAATTCCAACATTATAAATTTTTCATACATGAAAATAAAATGGCAGTACAATTGTATACAATAAAATGTCACCTGTAATTGGTTTAATACAAAATTTTAATCAAAATTGAAGGTTATTATATATTTTTTTTTTTACTTCTCTGCGTCGTACCACGCAATATATTAAGCAGCTGCCATTGATACCGAAATATTGACTTTCACCTTATTATCTAAATAAAATCAATATCAATTGACGTGGGAATCCAAAACGTCTCTTTAGTACAGATTTGTAAATAGTAAATAATTACAGTAATAAATAGAAATTAGAAAACAGACAAATGACGTTATTTACCAGAAGTGTTGAATAAAAACCTGGTTGTGTTTCCCAACATTTTAATTGGCGTTCAGCATCTTTTAAGAGCTCTGTATTCTGACTAGAAGCCTTTGTCAATGCACTTAAAACGGCTTGATAATTATCCATAGCGATAATAAACGTTAAGAAATATCTACAAACGCAAGAAACGAAAACTAAAAACAAATAGGACTCAAAGATTTATAAGCCGATCATTCTCTGAAAATATTTTAAATCATCATTTTAATAATAAGAGACATATAAATATATTTTAATTTTAAATTTTGCATGATATTGCTAAGCGCACTACCAAAATCATCGGCAAAACAATCAGAACAAGAATTATATGTTGAGGATTTACAGTCTGTAATAAGAAGTCGGAATAATCTCTAGTGTTAAAACATAGAGAAGGAAATTTTCTTTTCCTTTGCAGTTTTGTTATGCAGTAAATTTCATCCCTCTGATTTGTTGAAAAAGTCATGTGATTTTCTCAAATTTCACATTCCAAATTCGGTTTTCAGAAACCGAGCAATAGGACACTAAAATTTATTGACATATCAATAATTTTTAAAAATATATTCATTTCATTTTTTAAGTGCGACTAGAGTTGCAAAGACGGGAAAAAAAAACGATTTACTCCCGCGAATAAACAAAGTCATTTTCTCTCTTAGTGGAAATGGTTTTGGAATAAACCGAGTTTTTTGGGAAAGGAATTTTGAAAAAACTGGAAATTTTAAAAGTTTCCAAAAAGTAAGAATTTTTAGTCCTCTCATTTCATTCAGTCAATTTATTTGTGGAATTAATTTTCAATTTTATATATAATCAGAACGCCACATAATTAAAAAAAAATCTGATGTGGGCAACACTTGACTGTCTTTATATAATGCAATGAATTTACTATTTTTACAGTTTAAAAAAATGTTATTCTTATAGTAGATACTTATATTCTTTCCAAGATATTGAATTTTCTTTAATTATTGGTCATATTCATTGATTAAGCGTCATTTTTATCCATTTGGCAAGATTTTTGTTAATTTGGCAGCAATTAAAAATGTCGCCAAGTTGGCGATATTCCGCCAAATTCGTCGCCAAGCGTTAAGGACGGAGATATAAGTTATTCTTACAGCAGACAAATGACTATTGGCGTTCAAATGCAAAAGTATTACTCAAAGTATCCTTTTTCCTGAATGGAACGAGCTAGTTCCCCGAGAATGATGTCACTAAATTTATCGCATGGTATTACATATAAAAAGTGAACATGTTTCTCAATAGGAAATTTTTTTTTTTATTTTATATGACTTTTTGATAATTTTTTTGAAAGATGTGCAATATCTCGAGAACAGTTCATGTTATCGTTCTAAAATTTATGTCAATCGTTTTGTAATGAATAATTACATAAGAGATGTCTATTTGCGTAACTTTATTAGCCGTTTTGATTTTTTCAAAATTTCACTCGAAAATTTAGGGGGGTTCTGAACATTCGATCGCATATAAAAGCATTAGGCTTCCAGTGTTTATGGATTGTGATTTTTGTACCAAATTTCGTTCGAATCGGTCCATTCGTTCGTCAGTTATCGTCTCCACACACACACACACACACACACACACACAGACATCACTTCAAAAATGTTTGATTCATGCTCAGGGATGCTTGAAACGTGCTCTCCCGTCGAAAACTCGAATTCGAATTTTCGAACTCGTCACAATACTTTCCTTATACATTATGTATATATAAGGAAAGTAAAAATGTGGATTTAGCAAATCTCTCAAATTTCAGCCAGTGGTGGCCATGGGGTATAATAATCGTAATAATCATGGGGATTCTCCCACCTCCTCGACAAGGAACATAATCAAAACACACACGCTACTGACACAAGTGTTGTCAAAAATTATCTAAAAATAGCCAAACGAGTCTGAAAAATTCGCCAAATAATAATAATAATAATAATAAAGCAGCGCTTATTCTGCGTCACCTCACGAGCTGCCACCAGTGTTTCTTTCAGGCACACATCCAGGGGGCGAAGCCCCCTTTCGATTATTCGCCCCTCCCCCCGAGAGACATTTTATACTAACTCAGTTTTTATTTATTTGACAGCATTTAGATATATTTATATAGGGCAAATAGAAAACTTCTCCCCTAAAATTTTATTCGCTCCCTCCGCGGCTTAGTAAGTAGTCTTGAAAGACTGCCTGGCTACCACTGACTTCAGAAATTTACAATTCGGAATGCGAAACATAATTAATTAGTTTTGAGTCATACACGCTCTTTTATAATGCAAAATGCAATGACTGAAAATTTCCACTTCTTGGAAACTTTCAAAATTTGCTTCCCCCCAAAACCCGGTTTATTCCCGTCTTTGCGACTCTACTTCTACCGAACCAATTTTCTCAAAATTTTCCACACATGCGTATTTAGGGCGCGGTAGCCCAGTGGTTAGCGTACGGGAATTGCACTCGGTAGGCCCGGGTTCGATTCCCGCCACTGCCAAAAAACTTCCACCGTGTTCACGCGGAGTACAATCATGTTAAACATGTGAGTCCGTAAGTTCTTCCGAGAGGTTGGTGGCAGAAGGAGGGTACGGTCCCTATGGATACCTCTTCCCCTTGGTTCCGATCTAAATTGGGTGGCACTTCTCGGCCGTCCAAACAGTTACCTTACACTTTTCTGGTAGGTCGGACGGTCTGGGTCAATCAATAATTGGTGAAAACTCCTTTGGCGGCAATGCATGCTTGTATACGTCTAGGTAAGGAGTGAAAAAATGCCTAATGTCATCCTGCGATACATTCTGCCAGGCATTACTCAATTGTTGCTCCAGATCTGCTACATTTCGGGGTGCCCGAATCTGGCGGTCTAGCATGTTCCATACATGCTCGATTGTCGAAAGGTCTGGTGACCTTGCTGGCCAAGGAACAGTATCAACAGCACGGAGACAGTCCACAGATATGCGAGCCACATGTGGCGGGGTATTATCTTGTTGGAAAATAGCTCCAGAACGACGTGCCAAGAAGGGTAACGCAAACGGCCGCAGGATTTCATCAACATATCATTGAGCTGTTAAAGTTGTACGCACGATGACTAAGGGCGACTTGCTGTCGTAAGAGATAGCACCCCACACCATCACACTAGGGGTAATGACTGTGTGCCTATTATTGTTGTTGAGACCCAGACCGTCCGACCTACCAGAAAGGTGTAAGGTAAAACTGTTTGGACGGCCGGGAAATGCCACCCAATTTAGACCGGAACCCAGTGGGGGAGACATCCACAGGGACCGTACCCTCCTTCCCCTACCACCAACCTCTCGGAAGGACGTACGGACCCACATGTTTAACGTGATCCTACTTCGCTTGAACTAGGCGGAAGTTTTGGCAGCGGCGGGAATCGAACCCAAGCCTACCTTGTGCAACTCACGCGCACTAACCACTGGGCTACCGCGCCCGGCTGTGTGCCTTTTGTTGTTGTTGAAACCCAGACCGTCCGACCTACCAGAAGCTGTGTGCCTGTGTAAAACAAAGGCTGATTGGGGCCGCTGGCCCTGACGCCTCCACACACGTACCCGATGGTCATCTGCTAAAAGACTGAAACGTGATTCATTGCTGAACACTATGCGATGCCAGCCTACTGACAGCCATGATGCTTGGCTACGACAGCACTCCAAACGACTCTCTATGCTGTGAGGTTATGGGCCAGCCAAGCAGCGTGAGATGGTGGAAGGTACCACGAGTGATATGGAAGAGGCTGTAGCACATTGGATGTCGGACAATGATGCCGTTGGGCCAGTTCGGGCCTGTCGCATAATCATTCGATTTTGCCTCGCATTCGTGCACCTTGGCCTTTCAGAGCCTTCATTCCGCTGATGAATTGCTTGCAGCAACCATTACTGCCAGGACCTTTGCACAGTAGTGTCCGTTCGGTGCAGATGGCGGTTTATTGCTCGGTATGACCAGTCAGTTTCACTCATCCCGACTATACAACCACGTTCGAACTCATCTAATTGCTTATAAGGTCTTCGGCAACGTCGTAATGGCATTATTGGTTGTGTCTTCACGGAACTGCAACGCCGATAACGAACAAAGAAAAAACGTCTACATTTTTTACTTGTTTTATATATGATGTTAGTTGCGCTGTAGAAACGCGCGCTATGACCGAAGTTAACACTCATTGGCCTTGCAAATTTAATCATTTGCATATTTGGTATAAAGGAATTTGCGTGCGAAATTTCGAGATGATCAGATTATTTTATAGGGGTGCTTTGTGTTTTGCAAAAGCGTGTACATCACAGCACAGTACCATTGACATCACAGTACCGTTGATTATTGGAGGTCAACGCTGTCACACTTTGTATAATACTCAGCACATCACTCGTTCGGTCACTTCGTGACACTGGATCAAAGAATATACATATACTGGATGATGAGTCAATTACGCCTTATGGCGATAATCGCAAGTCGTCACTGTACGTATGAAATGCTTCGTGTTCCATCCCGCAGGGGCATTTTATACTTCACAGTTGTCGAGTATAGCTAATTTTCGAAGGCCCCGTCGTGACACTTCGACTCCTCACGATCCATTCTTTGTCAATTCGCGACAAAGATCAACTCGATTAATTGTGAAAACCGCAGTGACCTTAAAATGCGATATATACTCACAGTAACCTCACATATGAAACTGAATAAAAAATACCCACCTTTATTTCCGTGTCTAGGCTCATATTATGTTTATGGGCCTCTAGACAGTGAATAACTGAATAAAAAATACCCACATTTATTTCCGTGTCTAGGCCCATATTATGTTTATGAGATGGGCATGTGGGGTATTTGCCCAGGGCCCCTAAACAGGCACTAAATTATAGTTATTCCCATTGCGCTGGAAATATGTCGAGTGTTGCACTTAAATGTGTCCTTAAATTGATAGTGACAAAATATTTCATTTGTCTACTATATTATAAAGTATTGAACTTGATTAATAATTGCGTTAATTAAAAATTTATAAAAGTTATGAGGAGGCCCAGATATCATTGGGCCTAGTCTGTAATATATCATAGTGTGCTACCGGGCCATCATCACCCCCCTCAACTTTATCTTTCACATGTGAATGTGGGGAGTAAATTCTCAAAGTTGATCAATGTACATATTTTCTGAAAAGCAATTCGAAATAATCCAGTCATATTTTATTATTATTAGCCTTACGTATTATCAATTTTACCCGTAATTTACAAGTAGGACATTCATACTCACATATTACATTCACACAAGTGCTTTATTTATTATCTCCATTTTTTTTCACTCAGGTACTTGTACTTAGGCACTTTGGACTCCTGAGCAAGGAGGCTCTAACTATTTGATTTTGGATTTATGGAAGAGGTTTAAAATATTTGATAAAATTTATGGCAGAGACCCCACATGAACTTTTACACAAAGACCTTAAGTCGTCCATTTTGTTGCTCTAAGTCCTCTGGGTGAGTCGGACGGCCTGGGGTTTCCACAAAGACCTTAAGGTCCGGCCACTCAAACAGCTAGTCATACCCTAGGGCAGGGGTCGGCAACCTGCGGCTCGCGAGCCGCATGCGGCTCTTTTGATGTAAAGTTGCGGCTCTCCAGTTCCATACGAAAAAATTAATAATTTATTATCAAAACTCTTAAAAAATAAGAAAATATATTTTTAAATACCTAATTTCTCAATAGCTTCTATTTTCATAATCGTTAATTACAAATCGCTACGCTTAACATGACCGTAATGAGATGAATTTGAACTATTGTTTTGTTCTTAGAGATGAGACTCCTTGACCATGTTTATCTTTCAGCCAATTGCATTCCATTTTCGTCTCACACAAACAGCCACCTCTAGAGTCTAAACAACACGTCTAGCTAGACTCTAGACGTGTTGTCAGTCAGTCATCCTCGGATAGCGCTGTCCACGATACCTTGCATATGTGTTAATTTAATCGCTTGCGGTTTTTGCGTGTCTATTCACTTGTTGTTTCAAGAAGAATACGATTTAGAAGCGAATTATCTTCTCAAAGGTATGTACGCGTATAATATAATAAAATCAGTAACAGAATTGGATTACATATCTGGGGATCGTGTTAACGAAGTAATAATGGTAAATAAATTGCTTGCCGTTTTAGATAGCCAAGTAAAATTTTAAAAAATCATTTTTTCAGCCCCGCCGCCAGCATGGCATCTGGTAAAAAAAAGAGAAGAACTGAAGAAGAAAACCGAGAATTCAATCAGGATCGGACGGAGTCGTTTGCATTCATATGCAACACAGGTGACCTTCCGACTTGTCTCATTTACCACGAAAAACTCGCACACAATAAGAAGTCAAATTTGGAGAGACACTTCACTACAAAACATACCCAGTTTGCTGGTAAATATCCAACCGGTGACGCACGAAAAAAAGCTGTTGAAGAGCTCCAAAAAAAAAAAAACAGTCAAGTTCTATGATAAGTAACCGGGCGCAATCTTCCAATAATGTAAATCCGGCAAGCTTTGCAGTATCATTAGAAATTGCAAAAAGAGGAAAACCATTCACAGATGGTGAGTACGTCAAAGATTGTTTTATACATGCATCTGAAGAACTGTTTCGTGATTTTAAAAACAAAGCAGAAATCATGAAAAAAATCAAAGATTTGCCATTATCTGCTAAAACAGTACAAGATAGAACTGCTAAAATGTCTTCAAATGTAACACATATGCAAATGGAAGACATTCAACTGGCTTCTGCCTTATCACTTGCTATAGATGAGTCTTGCGACATAAAAGACACGGCACAAGTTACCCTTTTCGTCAGGTATATGTCGTCCCAAGGTCCAAAAGAAGAACTGCTAGGATTGGTACCGCTCTCAGGGCAAACTCGTGGAGAAGATATAGCAAATGCTGTGCACAAAAATGCCTGGAAGACAATGGAATCGATATAAATAAAATCGTTTCTATATCAACTGATGGAGCCAGAAGTATGACAGGAATACAGAGGGGTAACATCAATTCTTCAGAAAGAAATAAACCACGAAATTCTAACGTTTCACTGCATAATTCATCAAGAAGCGCTTTGTGCCCAAACATTTCCGGCCGAAATAGTTGAGGTCATGAACTTGGTAATTAAGATTATTAACAGCATCTTGGCAAAAGCACTCTACCTTTGCCAGTTTAAAGATTTCCTTGAAGAAATAGATAGCCAGTTTTCTGACCTACTTCTGCACAATAAAGTGCGATGACTTTCCAGAGGTAACGTATTGCAACGTTTTGCTTTGTGCTTGAGTGAAATAAAAACATTCCTCAATGAATAAAGCATTGACCATCCCGAATTGGAAGAAGACAAATGGCTGCAAAAATTCAACTTCGTGGTAGATACCACAATGAAACTAAATGAACTAAATCTAAAACTGCAAGGAAAGGGCAACCCAGCCTACGCCTTGCTTGAAGAAATAGTTTGTTTCGAAAAAAAAAATTACTTTTTTTTGTTGAAGACTGGAGAGCGATAAATTACTTCATTTTAAAAATCTGAAGCAATATCGCGATGAGACCAATGCAACTATTGACACGAATTACTTCAGCACAGCTTTAAAAACATGAAGGATGGATTCGCTGAGAGATTCGAGCAATTCAAAGCAAACAAAAGTATCTCGCGTTCATAGTAAATCCTCTCAACACAAATACAAATGAGATCAACATCGAGCCATTTGGAATTAATGCTGGATCGCTCCAAATGCAATTGCTAGATTTGAAAAGCAAGGACTTGCGGAGTGGCAAGTTCACAGAACTCAAGAGCCAGTTGGAAGAGTTGGAGGTCCAGAAATGCATGCACATCGCGCAGCACAAGAGGAAATAAATTCTAAAAGAAATTCCGCAAGTTGAGGCCCTCATATTCGGCGCATGGAATAGTCTTCCAGAATGCTACAATGAGGTGAAGAAGTTGGCATATGGAGTGCAGACGATCTTCGGGTCGACATATTCGTGCGAGCAAGCGTTCTCTTGCATGAATATAATAAAAAGTAAAGTTAGAAGTCAACTAACAAATAAAAATCTAGAGTCATGCTTGAAACTTAAAACAACAAGTTATAAGCCAGATATAATCAAACTTTCAAAAGACATGCAAAGCCAATGCTCCCATTGATGTAACTATCTATATTTGTGTTTTTATATGAATAAATATTATTCCGTATTTACAGCAGTTTATTTTAAATCAAAAATCAAATATATATAAGCAAATTATAATATTGAAACGAAAATTTTTAGTGGCTCTTTAAAAACTGGGAAATTTTGTAAATTGCAACTTTTGGCTCTTCCGTTTCAATAGGTTGCCGACCCCTGCCCTAGGATGAACTGGGTTTTCAACAATGACCTTAAGGTGGTCCCTGCAGGTAAGACTTTATGGATATATAAGTAGTCTATCTGGCTATTGATAACCCTATGTGGTGACAATATATTCCCCCATGTCCCTATCATCAAATAGGTCTTTTAAATTTTCTAGGACCTTATTTTTGTGAATTGAGTTCTCCATCCTTTTATTGATGCATTTAAAGATGTTTTGAATGGTGCATTACAATATCTTACTAAGTTTACCAATAAAATATTATTTTCAAACTGTTTGCATTAGCATCCAGGGAATCACAAATTTTTTCCTCTGTTTGACTCTAACATTTCTTTAATTTCTACTGTCTGACTCCCACTCCTCTTTTTTCTATTTTCCAACTTCTATTGTTTTCACATATCCGACTCCGATACTGACATAAATAGTGATTAATATTACATTTTCAAATCAATAGTTTTTAATTGGTTACCACTTGATGTTTCTTTAATTTATTGTCCACAAACTATTAAAAAATTAAATATTCTAAAATAAAATTATTTTTAAATAGTTTTATTTAGGAGACAGAGTCAGTATATTTTTACATTCTACAGCCTTGGTATCCTTGAGGGGGGGGGGGGGGGGGCGGAGGTATCGCCCTTCAGATGAAAAACAAAAAAAAAGCTTTTACTATGTAGAAAAAAAAAATATGTGTTAACCATTCACGTAATTCAGGCATTTGACTTCGGGAGGGTGCAAAAATGTAAAATACTTGGCTTAGCATCCAGGGAATCACAAATTTTTTCCTCTGTTTGACTCTAACATTTCCATCTTTTTTTTATGCATATATTAAACAAGAAAGATCAATCATGCATAAGCATTGATTATGAAACACTTTCCAACTGAAATGTAATTTCATTTAAAAATTTCTAAAATGTGATTCATTCAGTGGTAATATCTTTTACATTATCACAGTACTACAGTAATTTATTATACTTAAATATTTAAAACTGTATCGAAATATAAATCATCTGATTCTTTATGCAAAATCAATGAATATTTCATTCATATAACTTGTATTCCAGACTCCAGAGCTAAATAATTTTGTGTGAAAAAAATTCAGCAATTCTTATGTAATTCATCTTACAATCGCTTGAGATATTTGCATTCTGCATATGTTAAAATTAGGCTTCCTTGAAGAAATAATAAAAGTTTAGGGATCATTTAAAATCACAACTATTGTAATTGCAGAGGCACGGAATTTAGATACACAGATAATATATATGTGTATGTGTATGTACTCAAAGTATTGGAATCGTGCCGAAGATCGGAACTCGAATTTTCAAAGGATCTACACGTTTTGGGACTTCTAGAACACGAAAAAATTACTTTTAGGAAGACGTCTGTGTGTGTAAGGGTGTATCTGTGTATGTTTCTGTGTGTCTGTGTGGATATTACATTCACTCTAATTGAAAAACTAATGGACCGAATTTCATACAATTTGGTAGGTATGTTTTTTGTGGGAAATCCTGATGTTCATTAGATTATAGTACGATTCGTAATAAAAGAATCTGCCTTCTTTGCGAAATGGCCGCAGAAATTGCCTTTATCCACTCTAGCTAAAAACTAATGAACCAAATTTAACAAAATTTGGAGTATAATATTTCAATAACCTACAAGTGATTTATATACCAAATTTAACAAAATTTTGTATATAAATCATTTGTAGGTTATTCTACTACGATTCGGGAAAAAGGAACGGGCTATTTTTGCGAAATGGCCAGCAAAAATCGTTATATATAAAAATAAAAGACTACGTGTGCTCAATTATATCAATTAAATTCCTATTTTATATGTGATTTTTGACAACAAAAAGAATAAGACTAACCCCATTACTCTAGGACTAGCCGTTCTTGAGATATTCTAGTTTTTTCACGTTTTCGCTACGCCACCTTTGACAATAAGTCCAGCTATCAAATGAGAACCAAATTTAAGTTTAACGTGTAAATTCAATGTCATTTAAAATACTTATGTTGTGCAGATAAACTCAAATTATCATTGAATAAATAAAGAGAACGAATATGAGTCTGCAGAGAAAGACATGTGCTGTCCACATCAGAATTTTTATCAATATTACACCAATGATTTATAGAAGTGAACGGGGATTATTTTCAGGCCATTTCGAAAAAAATGTATGATCTATATTTAAAGATCCATCAAATTTTTGTCGAATAAAATGTTCAACAAATTTAAGCTGTGTACCAAATTTTAACTCTCTAGGACGTAGGAAAGTGCATTTAAAATGCCATCAATTAAATTTATCATGAAGAGTTATATAAAATTTAAAAAAAATGAAAAATTGTTATCTACCAAATTTATTTTAAAATATGAAGCCACTCCCATATGCAAAACGTTTAAACAAATGGAGAGATATTTATTATATAATATCTCTCTCTTTTCTTTCTGGAAGATATCCCAAAGTCAGAATTTAATTGAATTTGTTTTTTTCCCTATATTAAATAATTTTTTTAATTAAAAAACTACTTAACATATTTTACTGAATTTTTTTTTATATATTCTATGGGATAATGTGAATATTTCCTAAAAATTTCGAAGCAATTCGTGAATTTTAAATTTACTTAAAAAATGTTTGAAAAATTAGGTCCCATAGGGTTCAATGTATTTCATTTTTTCAACCCGGGTTCAATAAAAAACTAATTGGGTGATATTATTTATTTATATTCCCATAGGTCCTACAGACCGTCTGAACAACATACTAAAATTTCATTTTGATAAACTCATTTTTACGGCAGTTATCGTGCTAACGGACAGACAGACAGACAGACAGACAGACAGACAGACAGAATGAACAAAGTCATAAACACTTTTCAACTTTGTTGTAAAGTGTTAAAAAGTAAAGATAAAGAGTGAACATTTGAGTATGGTTCTGAACATTGGAAGTTATTGTGCCCTTCTCAAAAAAGAGACACGAACTGCATACATGTTCAACATTACTCAACGCACTGCAAATGTACATCTGTCAAAATAAAAAATATTTAGGAGGTATCGCCCTTCAGATGAAAAACAAAAAAAAAGCTTTTACTATGTAGGAAAAAAATATGTGTTAACCATTCACGTAATTCAGGCATTTGACTTCGGGAGGGTGCAAAAATGTAAAATATTTGGCTATTTATTCCATCTTTTTTTTATGCATATATTAAAAAAGTAAAGATAAAGAGTGAACATTTGAGTATGGTTCTGAACATTGGAAGTTATTGTGCCCTTCTCAAAAAAGAGACATGAACTGCATACATGTTCAACATTACTCAACGCACTGCAAATGTACATCTGTCAAAATAAAAAATATTTAGGAGACAGAGTCAGTATATTTTTACATTCTACAGCCCTGGTACCCTTGAGGGGGATCATCGCCCCCCCTCGGATGAAAAAAAAAACTTTTATTATGTAGAAAACAAAATATGTGTTAACCATTAGTAAATTCAGACATTTGAATTTGGGAGGTTACAAAAATGTAAAATATTTGGCTATTTATTCCATCTTTTTTAATTGCATATATTAAAAAAGTAAAGATAAAAAGCAAAAATTTGAGTATGGTTCTGAACATTGGAAGTTATTGTGTCCTTCTCAAGAAAGACACACAAACTGCATACATGTTCAACTTACATTACTCAATGCACTGCAAATGTACAGCCGCAAAAAAAGAAAAAAAAAACACCCAACTGCAATTGCACAATTTACATAGCAGAACAATATGAAAGATATAATTCGATATGGATTATTGTCTTCTATATCAGTATTTAAAATTTGCTTAAGGGGCCATCTTAATAATTATTTTCACACTAACTCCGAAATCTTCAACTATAATTCCCATTTATCATTACATATTCAGATTTTATAAAAAATTTCAAACAGATTTAAAAAATTGTTTTTAATTTTTAAAAGATTTTTCATCTATTTGTAAGTGTTTGGAATTTGCTGATATTAATGTTAAATAGGTTTTCCAGTTTTTGGGATATATATTCACAGTAAATCATTTTTTCAAAAATTTTTATTTTGCAAATTTTTTTACTAAAAGATCCAAACATAATCCATATAAAATTCAAAAATATTTGAAATATTTATTATTAATTATTAAATTAATATCATAAAAATTTTGAATAAAAACAACAGTTAATTTTGACACCATTCGATGTAGTTGCTTCCAAAACATCGGTATACAAAATTTCAGTTTTATTCATGTAATATTCAGTGTGCTGTTACATTTTATTAAAAATCTGATTATTATCTTCCTTATTGGGGACCATTCCCAAAGTCTAGAAAAAAATTGCTCGTAAATTAAATATTTAGAGTTTTGCCAGTTTTATAATGTTTATTGTATTTTATATTGTGTTTGTTATGCAAAAAAACATTGATATTTTGAAAGGCAATCAAAATTTGATATCGTGTCAGTTTTGGCAAATCCTGTAATTAATTAGGCCAGGATCTTTAGTTTTAAATTAATTTTGAAACACAACAGACACTCATCCATGCAGGGGGTCACCTCTCTTATGTGGGAATCGAATCTGACACCTTCAAAACGGTGGCAAGTACCAATACAGGCATCGAAACTTTTGCAATCTAGGAAACTTCGCTGTCCAGTTGACGGTTTCTTGTGTTTAATGGCTGTTTTATCTATTTAAGTTTAATTAGCTATATCCTCCTCCATTTAGGATAAGCATGGGCAGAACTAGAGAGGGTGCATGTATTCCAGTAATAGATGATGCCAATTTTCTGGAAAAGGGGGTACCAAATTTTGGCTTTATCCTGGGTAAAATAATTCTTACTCTACCATTGGGATAAGAAAAGTTAAACTTGAATTTTTTCTTTTAATTTCCCTGTATAAATATTGTAATAAAAAATATAACATTGTTATTATTAGCAAAACATAGAAGATATAAACACAAAATATTTACGATTTAACAAACATAATTTATAATACATTAACACATGATCATTTTTTCTTAACATAAAAGGCATGCAAATGATTAATAACATTGTATTAAATCAAACATAAAGTCAATGATGAAATATCAAATTTGGGACAAAAAGCTTTACTTTTACTACACTGTTATTGGAAGAAAATCTCAATGTTGTTTGAGAACTATCTATGTTTGAAAACATTCAATGCCACACCTGACTCATCAATGTTTCAAAAACATATCTATGTATAACACTAAAATAAAACTCCCCCAAACATAAGTTAAGGTGACAGAACACTACTGGTGGAACCAGACTTTCAGATCAGAATCTGCATTGTTTGCTGCAAAGTTCAGTTTTAAGATGCTCCCTTTTTAAGGATTTTTTTGGTCAATTTTGGGCTTTTATCATTATTTTTAAATCTGCATGTAAGTTTTTGGGGAATCCAAATATGTAATAATCAATAAGGGGGAGGGTACCCTTGAAGATTTTAAAGATTGTGCCAAAGTAACTAAGAAGATAGCCCCTTATGCACATTTTAGATACTGATATTTGTAGAAGACAATAATCCCTATCGCATAGTATCTTCTGTTTTGTTCTGCAATGCATTTTATGCAATTGAGGTCAGGTGTTTCATTTTTTTATTTTGATGACTGTACATTTTACATGTGTACCTGCATAAGAATCCTTATGACTCTTTTGGTTCAGACATTTGACATCTTTTGAGACCGATATGTTGGCTGTTCTAAAACAAAAATGAATAAAAAATATAAGGATTGGTACTGAACTAAAACATGTTGTACATTATAAATAACATGCTTTTAGCAATCCTTCTGGTTCAACACCTTGGACAGTATGCCACTATAGGAAGTCCTTGTGCTCCTCCTATATGCAAAATATAGCTGACCCAGATTGGTTAAGCTCAACCCCTAGCTAAGCCATCAATTTTATACACAAGAAAATATTTTAAATTTTGCAGTTAATGGCTTGAAAGTGTTAGATGTGATAATATGTTGTAAAAGTGGCAATTGTTTCTTAATCAATTGGTGGAATTTCAGGTGGAATATTTAGGCGGCAGGAATACAATTTTCACCATTAGCATTATAGTTTTTTAAACAAGTGGAGTGATTTGGAGCATTATACATAAAAAAAAACTTAAGTAGCTTATTAGCAGTGCTGTAGGATCTGCCACATAGGCAAAGCTACAAGGGGAGAGGTATCAGGAAATGTATTTATGCTTCATTACATTATTATTTGGAGAGTCACTATTATGTTCATAGTAGACTTAGCAAATTCAGAGAAACCAAAAATTGCATGATTCACTCACCATTCCCATATTTATAAAGCAATGAGTACCCATGAAAAATCATGGGAAAATTTATATCTATTGAAAGAAAATAAATGGAAAATGTATTTAGGTTTGATTTTTCTTTATATTAAAGATACCATCAAAAAGAATATTTTTAGTATAAATTTCACATAGTAAGCTTTGAAGATCATGAATCGTTAGCATGTTAGAGTGGCTGCTTGAACTGTTTTCAAACAAAAGAAATATATTTTTACATTTCACTGAAATATTTGTGATATATAGGCAAGATCAGTTTCAATCTGGAAAATAACTTTTTCCTGATATATTTATTTTCTACTATATTAAATCAGTTTTGACATTTTCTTCCTTAAGCTAGGTGTACGCGTAGCCTTCTAGGCATACATTAATTTATATTAATGCACACCTAGTCATAAGTGACCGGAGAATAATAGCAGAAGCACTACGTGTCAGTTAGGCTTAACTGTACACTTACGGAGGATTTTCGGTGAACATATAAGATTTTATTAATCAGCTAAAAGTGTTATTATCACAGAAAGCCATTTTAAAATAATGTAATTTCTTACTTTAACAGAAGCAAATAATGCAATCAAACCCAAATTGCCGAATGTGTTACATTCGGTTCAAAGTAGAGTGTGCACATGCTTGTTGCTATTCAGAAAATGATAATAATGTGCATAAATTACTCACACTTGAAATTATATTGTTTGATGTCTAATTTTTCCTGTATTTATTTAGCCTTTTCTCAATACTTTCAAAATTTAACATACTTTTTCCTTTTAAGGAATTTAGTTTAGAAAGAAAACATTAAATAGAACTATTTAAAAATGCATTATTTTATATTCATTAACTGGATAATTCAATAACAAATGCATTGTAAATAGATTTCTCAATCACAAAGTAAGACATTTGCAGATTCCGATTGGCTGACTTTATGGGTACAGTGGTAGAATTTTTTCACTATAGAGAATAAGAACAACTCTATATTATGACAAGAATTGATACCAAAGTTAAATGGTATATTATAGCAAAAAATATATCAATCTGGTCTATATATAAAGCAAAGTATTACTGTATTTACATTTTATTTAATCAAGCATCCTTAAAAATTTCTACAAGAGTGAAAAAAAAAATAATATGTTGCATTGAATTGACAGCATGCTCTGATTATGAAAAGATGTAGTGAAAAGTCTGATAATAAAATAACTTAACAATGGTAAAATTTTTTATTACAAATTTATAAAATCACAGTGCTATACATATGTACAATAATTATAAAAAACAAAATCTATGATATATTTTCTAAAGAAAAACCTTCTATTCCTTCTCCACACACAACTGCAGTCAACTTACAATTTCTGAAAGATAAAGAAATGATAAAAATAAATATTACATGCTATATACTTTGCTAAAGGTGTTATTAAGGCACAAATAATAAAATTATGTTTTAACGATAATACAATTTTTTTACCTTGAGCTATCCTCTCTCACCCAAAAATACCCCCTCTGAAATTTTAAGCACATTTTATATCTCAAATAACAAAAAAGAAAAGAAAAACTATTTATATCCTCTTTACACTCTTTACTAAACTTATTTTTTCTTAACTCTTTTGAGCAATGATAAAATTTAAGAACATTTTAATAAATTTTTTTATGAGTAATTGTGTATATTTATCTTTTTATTAATTTAATGTAACATAATATATTTTTAACTTATTTACGTTATTTTATTTACTGCTTACATTATCAATTTCGCAAAATTTCAGAAATAACATAATTTTTTTTATTATATTAATAGTATGTAAAAGTGCAAAATTGTATGAAAACAATTGAATAAGAAATTGAAAATAAATCTTTTATCTGAATATTCCATGCTGTAATCCCTTGGGATATTGCCTTACAAGTTGGGATATATCCCCCACCCCCCATCCCATTTTCTGTATGTTAAAAATTGCATATTGTAACCTCCTGAAATCCCAATGCTTTTGTTTTTCTTTTATACAAACAATTTGATTATAATATCCTCTAGGTTTTTCCTTCAAAATAGAGGGGGGTATAATTAGCAGAATTCTATGGTAATAAGTTATAGCAGAACATAGAACAAATCAGGAAATAATAAAATTTAAATGATGGGATAATTCAACTTAAGAAAAGCTTGATATAAATTTAGCATATGCAATATAAACCAGAATCAACACAATGTAGTTTATAATTAATGATAAGGAGTTTAAAGGCAATTAAAGAAACAATAAATATGCCTCAAAATATAAAATTTATAAATTTGGTATAACTTCCCCACTCATTTGTATTATAGTAAGTATAACCTAAACAGTTAGTAAAATAATGAAAGGTATTGACGTACAACAACAGTAATCATCTGAGGGAATTTATGGTAATCATCAAAGGTAAATTAAAACAAATTACAAATAAAAAACAGGGTTTTTAAATAAGAAAAGCATGTTGAATGTTTGGGCATTAAGACAATTGGGTTGGCCAATGGAGCTTTAGAGCATTAAACACATAAAGTTCATAAAAAGATATGACAAAATATCTCTCACAAAATCTAAATACCTAGAACTATTAAACAGAAAAAATTAAGATTTTTGAACTACTCTTTAAAGAAGTCTAAAGATTTTATACATAATTTTGCATTTCAAATTTTACTTAGGTAATAATCTGAATGATAAAATATCTTACCCATTTTCCCAACATTCCAAGTTAGCAATGTCTGGAATAACTGACATTTTAGAAGTCATTAGTGTGATGTTTAATGAATTTGATTCAAAGGTCAATTTCCACACGTTGATCCTCTGATCAATAGAAGCAGACACAATTGTGTCAGTTCCTAGAATCTTTAAACCTGAAAATGCAAGTGTTGTTAAATTTTAGTTAAACTATATCTATTGAAATGAAAATGATTTGTTATGCTGTTTTTGAATAGGTATCTTTTAATTATATAATATACTAGAATGAATTACTGACATTGCCTGGGTCCTAAATAAGCGCTAACTGCTTAAATAATACATTTACAGATAACACCACTCAATTTCCAAATCGTTTCTTCAAACCAAAGATATTCTAAACCATCACTAGATCATTTTCTGGTTTCAAACCAAACAACCTTTCAAACTCACCTGGTTTCAACCGTTCTCCACAGATGTGCGTGTGTGTGTGAGGGGGGGGGGGGGGAAGATGATTTGTACAAGAGAGTGGCTTAAATTTTCCAATGCAGGTATGCGCAGAACATTCTGAAGAAAAGTCAAATGTAGGGAGCCAGAGCTAAGGAAAATGTGTTTGTTGTTTTTATGCATGCAAATAATAAATCACCAAAAGTTAAATTACGTATTAATAAAAAAAAAACCCATATTTTTATTAGAGTGCAAAGATACACACAACTTTCTGTTAAACTACTATAGAATTCTACTTTTTTTGATGTGGCAAAATAAGTATCAGATAACCTAAAAATGCAAACTTCAATTACTTAAAAAAATTATGATGGAATTGTCCTACAGATTCGGTTCAACTATTGTTGGAAAGAACGTTTTTCGATCTTTTTGATGGTAACAAGATGGAAACTATGATAATATTTTTGGTCTTTTAGGAACCAATTTGTGTGAAAATCACTCAAAATCATGTTAAAACATAAAATAACTAAAAATGTAATTCCAATTTTAAAAAAATCTCACTGAGGTATATTTTCTCGGGTCCTGAAGTACCTCTGCACCAAATTTCATGACCATATAATATTAAAATTGTTTTGGACACAAACAGGCAGACATAGACCTTTCATTATTATTATAGATACTACCACTACTGAATGTCAATAGTGCACTTCAAGCAATTCATTTATTAATCAATATAACCATTTTCAAGCTCAATAACTAAATTTAGAGTGAAACTTTAATTCCTTAACAAATAGTTCTTTAAATTTACAATGCTTCCTGAATAAACTCTATGGACAAATCACATTGAGTCCTATGAGTTCATTCATCAATTATCGTTAACATATATTAATGCAAGTCACTCATTCATGGCTATTCATATAATCATCACTCATATCTTATTTTAAAAAATGACCTTTGCCTCCTTTCATAAAATACACATGATAGAATAGAATACTTCTGTCAAGATGTATTATATATAGTACATAAAACAACTATGATGTATTATAAGCATGGTTAACATAGAATTTTTAAAAACAATTTAACTCTATTAAAAAAATAATTTTCTGGACTATAAAATGGTACAGAATGGCCATATCTCCTTAAGATGACATTTTATAGTTTTGTAAATAAGACTTTGTGGTTGTACTTGGTACTTGAAATTCTTAATCAGGCTAGCTGAATTTTAATCAAGTTTCATATAATTTCTTTTCTTTGACAGGTAACTTTTTTAACAGGATTTCAATAACCATTTTCACAATGCTGAATGAAAGACTTTGATTATCAACACTATTTCAAAAATAGTGTTAATGATCATTATACATTGTTACAAATAGGACACCATATTGAACAAAGCTTAATAATTAAGCCATGCCTTTTAATTAAAATGTGCATTTTAATTAAATTCAGTTAGAGACACTTATTTTTCTACCAACCTGTTTAATACAAAATCTAGATAAAAAAAAATGCCTATTTATTGCTTATGAAATTTTGATTATGTATTTCAAAATGGAAAAGGGATTGGTGGGTATAGCAGAAAGGGAGCAAAAATTCTAATGTCTAAAAATGCATATTTAGATAGTTAAATATATACTTAATTATGTGGAGATTAATAAAATTCTCAATTGTGTAAAGAAGACCAATAACTAAAGCTACAGTAAATATATAAGGGCACATACTTTAATTAAAAAGGAAATGTATAATGTAACTCAAGTTATAAACAGCAATCCATTATCAGCATTATTGCTTTTAAGTGATAGTGTTCTTAAATCTGATTTTTATATTTTTAAACATTACTCTTCTACTTTCTTCATATCAGGTATTTTAAGATCCAATAAAATATTTCAGAAATTAAAAATATCATCATTTAAATTTACTTTTAATAATGATATTTGTATTAATTATAACCATTACTAAGCTGTCTCTTACAACCCAAAACTGAAGTGAAGCAGGGTATCTAACTACATGTTTAATAACTGAGACGGTTATCTCATGAAAGTAATAAAAAACTCATATTAAATCCAAAATATTAAATAATTATTTATTAATATTAAATAAATTAATATAAATATTAAATAATATGACAAATTAGTAACTTGTGCAATTGCACAAGTTATACAAAACAAATAAAAAATTGTGTTTGATGCGCAAATTTTTTAAAATTAATTTTTCTTTATAGATTTAACATTATCTGACCTTTGACCCCCAAATATTTCAGTATATCGATCAAAATTTAAAATTCAGGCTTCGTTATGATTTAAAATACGATTAGTTCAAACCATGTACAAAATGTTATTCAAATCGGTTGAGTTTTTACTATGTCAACAAGATTTCCACACACACAATCAGATTTGAGTTAGTGTTAAGGAAGCTATGCTTGGAACTCACTTTGCTTCAAAAAGTAGTTTTTTAAGCAAATTAGCTCGACTTAATTTTACTATTAGTGTATTATTCAGAAAGCAAGAATAATTGCATAACAAAAACTGTTTCTAATTAAAAATAAAAATGGATAAAAATTGTACAAGCAATTGTTAAAAAGTAAATCATTATTAGTCCACCTTAACTTTAACATATTTACAGGAAAAAAAAATGATAGTTAAATATCAGTTTGAACAGTTTGAATATTCAAAGATTTTTATAGCTCTCTTTAGAATTCAATAATATGAATATGGCTATATAATAACATTAATATATATTCGAAACTCCATTACAGTTATGATAAATAAATATATACTACACAGCATCAAATCTCTCTAAGGGACCATACCAGAACTTTTCATACTTTACCAAATTTTTTGGATGCTTTTTATGACTTTTATTTTTTGATTTTCTCTGTTAAGTATAAATATACAATTTATAAACAATTAATAAACTCTCAAGACAGAAAGAACTAAAGCAAACCTGTAATTTGTGATGCATGAGCATTATAAACTTGAGTCTTTCTTAGAACTTTGAAGTAAGGACCCAAAGCCAAACGGGGATGAACTTCAATATGCATGGCTGAAATAGCATTATCATCTCCAGTTGTGCAAATTAGCCATATTTTTCCTAGAATTAAGAAGAAAAACAGGAAAAAGGGGAAAATATGAAAAATCAGGTAAATATGATAAAATTGATAAATAATGCTGACACTGAGCTTGATCAAGAGTACTATTAACAAGAAAGATCAATCATGCTTAAAGCATTGATTATGAAACACTTTCCAACTTCAATGCAATTTTATTTAAACATGTCTAAAATGCAATACATTCCTCGGTAATATTTTAAAACTTATCACAATACTACATTAATTTATTATATTTGAAACCTTAAACCTTCATAGAAAAAAATGAACTTCATTCAAATGAGGGCATTAAAGTATAAATTGCCTGGTTTAAACATCTATAAAATGTGATACATTCCTCGGTAATAATTTTAGAATTATCATAATACTACGATAATTTATTATATTTGAAAACTTCATCGAAAACAACTGAAATCCATTCAAATGACATCATAGAAAAAAATAATACGCCTGTCTCTCTCTATAAAAGCAACATTTCATTCATAAATAATTCCCCCATTCATGTCATTCATCACAATACTATAATAATTTATTTTATTTAAAAATTAAGACCATGGAGCTGCAAGTAATTAAACTCTATGCGTAAAACTTCATCGAAAAAAATCGTCCTTCTCTTTCTAAAATCAATGAATATTTCATTCATCTCAGCTAAGCAGACTCCATGGACTAAATGATTTTGTGTTAAAGAATTAGAGCAATTCTAATACAACTCATTCTACATATTTTGCTGTTTACATTTTACATAGGTGAAAAATAGGCTTCGTTGTAGAAATAATCAAATTTGGATGAGCATTTAAACACAAATATATTGTCATTGCGTTGTTTCAGTATGTAGATGCACAGAATTTAGGCAAAAATAAAGTAGTTTTAGGACGGATACAACACTCAATATGAATTAAAAAGAACTTTAAAAATCATGATTTTGAGACAAGATGGATGCCATATATCATTTTGAAGTATGTCACGTGATCGTTTCATATCATGGTCACGTGATCGCCTCATATAAGAGGTGTTATTATTATTTTAATTTTTATTTAAAAAACTACTGAATATATTTCGTTGAATTTTTTTTTTATATATTTTATGGAACAATTTGAATTTTGCCTAAAATTTTCGAAGCAATTTGTGAATTTTAAATCCGCTTAAAAAATGCTTGAAAAATTAGGTCCCATAGGGCTCAATGTATTTCATTTTTTCAACCCGGGTTCAATCCAAAACTAATTGGGTGATATTATTAATTTATATTCCCATATGTCCTACAGACCGTCTGAACAACATACTAAAATTTCATTTTGATTAAGTCATTTTTGCGGCAGTTATCATGCTAACGGACAGACAGACAGAATGAACAAAGTCATAAACACTTTTCAACTTTGTTGTAAAGTGTTAATAAAACCAGAAGTTTTAAATTATAGTTTCAGTGATATATATATATATATAAACAGCTACAAATTATTTAATTAAAAAAATCACAAATTATTATTCATAATGTGTATTTATAAAAATGAAAAATAATAAAAAAAAAAATAAAATTGTGAAATAAAAAATAGTAAATATGTTTCATAAAACTAATATTTTGAAAATTATTTTCGGCAAAAATATGTAACATTAGCCAGTTTGTAGCAATGAGTTGAAGCTCCTCTTAATGGTGTTAGTCAGGGACGTAAGTACCGGGTGGGTGTCACACCCCCCCTGACTAAAAAAAGTCAGAAAATTTGGCAATCACTCGGAAAAGAAATCGGAATAAGTGTGAGTTTTGTTCACCATAAATTTCACTTCAAAAACTTATATTTTACTCTAATTTCTAAATGTTCACTACAAAATCACCGATTCTCTTGTGAAACAAAATCCTTGAAGTCCATGTTGAAGTAAAGCCATCTGATGAACGTCGGGCAAATGGTTTCTTTGCGGTGTCATAAATCTCATTTAAATACATTTGAGCCACCTGGAAGGGCGATGACAACGAGGGCAGGACGTCCCCAATCTTTTTCGGCCTTTTACTTGAGGAAATTCGGAGAAGCAGACCTTGCACCCGGAGGGTGCAGATCATTTGTAGTACCCATATGTGGGGACAAAACCATGCAAGAACAATTAGGTTTGGTAAGAGTTCTTCGGAAAAAATCACTTTTCTTCGCTGTGCAATCGGCAAAACAGCAGGAGAAAAATACTGAAACACATTGTCCAGGGATTTGGAAAGCAAACCCAGTATGCATTCCCTTAAAAGTGTCTTTAATTGGGCAAGTAATTTATGACGCTCAGAAAATGTGAATGTATTTCCTGTATAATTCTGAAAAGCATGGAATCTTCATTCAGCCCAGATTGCTTCAATTTTTCGCAGAGCTGGGTTGGGACCGCGTAAAGTAAGGTAGTATTTATAAATTATTTAAAGGCATGCATAAGAATTGTTTATATACGTTTCTCATAATGATTATTATTTATTTTTATTCCTTTTTTAAATTTTGTTATAATATTTTTGTGCTTTTAAAGGTGTCATTTAACAATTCATACGTCATTTAAATAAATTTTCTGCGATAAAATAAAATCACAAATTGTGAATGAAACACTAAACTATACAAAAAGATCAGCAGTGGTTCCAATACGGGTCAGAACGGGCTGAAAATTTAGATTTTTTTCCTATCTGGCACGACTGTACCAGTGCTTAAACCCTGCCCAAAGACCATTGAGTCTCGGTTTGATCCGGCCCGAAATAATTTATATTCATATATGTTAAAAACATGAATGTGTTGAAGACCCAGACCGTCCGACTCATCCTGAGGACTTAAGCAACTATTTGGACGGCCGGGAAAGAGTGAAATTTTTCTACGAAGAATTGAGGTAATTTTTTTTAAAACATTTATCTATATATAGATGAAATAAAGACTATTATTTCATATATTCAATTAAAATTCATTTGAAATTTTTTAAAAATTAAATATGTTCTGCCTGGCGAAATAAATATATTCGGCCCCAGAAAAATTTTCAAAATATGTTCGGCCTTTTTTAAAAGCAAAGTTCGAGCCCGGCCCGAAACAGCGTTATAAAATTTCGGCACGGCCCGAGTGGAAATGATTTCGCCTGAATAACATTTTTCTATGTAGATATTATATCTTTTTTAACAATTTTAAAATAATTTTAAATAATTAAATAGCAAAATTAGAGCCATTTTTTCAAAATGGTTCAAAATATTAAGACATCGAAATTAGAACCACTTTTTCAATTTTTTTAAATTATTAAAATATCGAAATTAGGACCACATTTACAAAATATTAAAATATCGAAATTGTTGCTACTATATTTCAAAAACTAAGAACCTATCCAAAAATCCATTTGTACACTCCTATATGGTTTTCAAAGGGCTACAAATTACCCAATATTGTTCATAGCTGCCACTTTTCGTTTTCGAGAAATAAGCATTTATATACTTAAAAAACAAGAAAATTTCAATCTTTTTAAACTTGATAAGACGATTCCTCGAAAATTGCATTAGATCTATAAAAACCCATTACTAAGCTAGAACTTGGATTTCCTACTAAACATTCTTATCGCTTATGGTTTATCTTTCATAATTTAGAAAATAGTTCGAGTGAAAGTAAGGAGACTAAAATTCTCTACGACAAAAACTTTTTAGTTTTTCGAAAAAAAATGCCAATATTCTAAAATATTGAAATTATCTCTATATATATACATAAAAGGTACTATATTTCCAACAAAACAAGTAAAAGTTGGTGATATTTTTATCTGTTAGGTTCGGAGATATAAGCGCCCAAAGTGTTTATATTTTTCGTAAAGCCCGGATGTCTGCTAGAGACTCCCCAACCATACATGTTATTCATATTAAAATCTATAAAATCTATGCAATTTGTCCTTTCATACTGTGATTATTTTTCGGGAGAATATTATATATCAAATTGATGAGGGCGAAAAAATTTAATGCTTTTTATTTTTGCTTGTTTTTCTTTATGATGATGTATTTCCTTTTTTAAATTGAAAGAAAAATAATTTGCCTAAACTTATGTGTGAAAACAGGTTTAATATATTAATACATATTTGCAACTAATTATTTAAACCAATTCATTAAATAAAAAAGTTAGGCTTCGTAACCCTGAAAGATGCTACGAATGTATAAAACGTAGAACTCGGGAGAAAAAATTTCTAGGGATGATATCAACAAATTATTTCTACAAATATAAGTATTGAATAACATTGTGTTTGACTTATGGCTGCATATGCGGAAAAATTAAAATTGGAAAAATTGGAAGTTTGATTAATTAACTTAAAATATTATTAATTTTATAACTTAAATAAAGTTACTCTTAAATTGCAGTAAATTTTTAAGTTATAAATACTAGCAGAAACCACCAAAGAGAGGCGTTCCAAAACATAGAATAGTCCCATTGCAGATTTCGACATAGATGCTAAAGTTATCCTAGTTTGGGGAACGTCCCCTATAAGCGAGTTCTGTAACCATTAACGCTTGGTTTTGGTCATAGTCCACAGATAAATTGTGTAGTATGGCCTCAATTTTTGTGAAATTTAATGCCGACTGCGTGATAAGACTGAATTTATCTGTCTCTAAAAAGTTCACAAATTTGTAGAATATAGCAAGTTTTCGTGTTGCCATTCCGCATTAGGTATTACTTGCAGAGAACTAAAAATCTGATGTGGGCAGCACATGACTTTCCCTGCAGACTTATATTAACGTTCTCTTTATTTTAATTAAATTTATTTTACTTTTAATTCAATTTTCTTTCTCATTCGGTAACCGGACTTATTTTCAAAGGTGGCCTAGAGAAAGTACGAAAAACTAAAATATCTCGAGAACGGCTAGTCCTAGAGTAATGGGGTTGGTCTTATTCTTTTCGTCGTTAAAAATTACGTATTAAACAAGCATTTAATGGATATATTTGAGTATATCTAGTTCTTTAGTTTAGATTTTGACGATTTTTGCGGGCCATTTTGCAAAAAAAGGCAGGTTATTTTTTTCCGAATCGTACCAAAATCTAATCAGCACCAGTATAACCCACAAGTGACTCATCTACCAAATTTTGTGAAATTCAGTCCATTATGTTTTCAGTTAGAGTGGATACAATCTTTTGCGGACCATTTCGCAAAAAAAAGCGGGTTCTTTTATCCCAAATCGTACCCAAAACTAATCAGCACCAGATTCGCCCACAAGTGACTTACCTACCAAATTTTATGAAATTCGGTCAATTTCTTTTTTAGTTAGAGTGGATACAAAATCTGCACAGACAGACACACACACAGACGTCACGCTAAAAATGGTTTTTTCGTATTCTAGAGGTCTCGAAACGTGTAGATCCGTCGAAAACTCGAGTTGCGATTTTCGGCATGATTCTAATACTTTCCCTATACATTACCATGTATTGCAGGGAAAGTAAAAAGTGCAAAAACGATCTACAGATTTTCAATGGGGACGCAATCCTTATAGAATATAATTGGTTGAAATATTACCAGAAAAAATGAACAAAATTTACATGTTTGTATTTAAACTATTTGTGATTAAGGAATTTCAAGTATTTACAAACATATTTAAATGCGGTCGTCATTCGTATGAAATTTTATATCTTCTGATTTGAAATAAAAATGTTTTATTAATTTCGTCGTATAAATCAAATGCATGGTAATATGTATGTAGAAAATTGAATAAATATTATAATAGTGTTGAAAATCAAAATTCAGTTTTATCGCAGCTCGCATAGTCCTGACATGTTGCGTGTATTAGGTTCTTTTTTGACTATCTGATCAGTAAAACAAATAAAGTACAATTTCCATTATAAAATCCTTCACGAAAGATAACTTTCTCTTAGCAGCAGGACTCTGTTATGCAATCTTTGCCTTATAAAATCTCCTTCCCCCCAAAATGGTCTTTATAATCTTTTTAAGTAATCTATTATAGTACAAATTGCGACGAAATTTATTTATAAAAATATTTAATTCCGAAAGAAAGTATTATTTTACAAGTTTTATTTCTACCGTATTTAAATTTCAATGTATTTTTTTCAAAATTAATACATTTCCTTAATTTTTAAAGTTAAGGTGTTTCCCTTTCTTAAATTACTGTAATTAAACCTTTTTAGAACAATAATTATCATATTAGAAAATTTTCTCCCGTCAATATCACCACAGAAAAAGCACTTGTGCTTTGCATTTTTTTTAAAGTTTCTTTTATTAAATATACGATTCAAAATCTATTACATTCTACAAATTTTTACTAGAAAGTTAAGAAATTTAAAGTTAATTTCAAGAGTTTTCAAATACAATAAGTAAAAGAAAAAAATAGAATTATGTCAGATAAGCTCTCAGGAAAAATGCCTTTCCAGAGAAATTTCTAAAAGAAAATAGATAACATTTTAGGTTACATGCTTGTCTTATAATACTATAATGACTAGCACCAAAATATATTGTAGCAAAATTGAACTAGCAAACATAAACGGTTTTAGTGATAGAGCATTAAGCCATGCAAGTTTTTCTTTAAAATGCATTCTTCTATACTGTAAAAGCAACTAATTTATTGGTTTTCCTATTGTTAGCCCAGACTATTGTTTGATAATTCCATTATAGTAAGACTAATCTACACGAAAATAGAATTCAGCTTCTATTGCAAATAACAGTGATAGTCTACTGTGCGGCCGCACATGCTACACGGGCGTAATATGCCCTTTATAAACACCTAAACGATTCATTGCGATGTCGGTTTGCATATGTGGGCGCGCATTTAATCTGCATGTACAAACCGCACGCCTTAAATAAGCACTTAAACACGCTTTTTCTCGTTGCGCTGCGACACCTTTAGGATTGAACAAAAAGCAAGGAGGTAAAAATCGGGATTATGATTGTAGTTATCCCGTTTATATGATTTTTTCACAATGCTTTTAATGGCAAATAATTGTATTTTGAAAAATATAAATAATATCTTTAAAATTCAAGAAATAAGAAAATTTCTCAATTTAAATCACTTTATGTCTTTCGTCTGCTGCACTTTCGTGAAATAAATGCCGAAAAGTAAAATTAGATAATTAAATACTATCTCCGAATATTTTCGTGCTATAGAAGATATTTATCGAGCGAATTCTTATAAAAATAAAATAATTGCTCATTTAAAAAAATCAAAATGATATCTGTAAAATTCTGGAACTTAGAATTTTTTATTTTATCACCCATATTGTGTCGCGCTAATTGTCTATAAACATCTGCTATTCTTCAAACAATAATCTGTTGGCAGCTTTATGTTCTGAATATTTAAAGGAATGGATTTAGAAACAACGAAATTTCGATTTTAAATATTCATAACTTTTAAACTAATTGAAATTTAAAAGAAAAATAATCCCGGCGAGGTGCGTATTTGCATAAGCTAAGATTGCATAAGCTAAGATGCCAATTAACTCTATACAGATCTTCAAAACTGTTGAAAGCTTGAATTTTCTGCTAAGCGTTATACACACATAGAAACAGACATCTTTTTAAAAATACTAAATAATAATAATGCAACATTTACTCGACCGTTCGATATTAAATTGTGTATAAATTAGAATGTTACACTAAAATGGTGACAATGTCGAAATGTTTTTATAAACCTTTTATTAATCGAAAAAATTAGTTATAATCCATTAGTTATAATTTTACTGCTGTACATTTTGTAGACACATTTTATATATTATATTTTTATTAATAAATAATCATTAATTTATTTATAATTACTATTACTTTATTTTTAAATTAAAATATTTCTTTCTTGTTCAAATAAAAATCCCCCAAAATATCATTTAAAATTAAACAGCATTATTTCAAAATAATAAACTAAAGTTGATAGTTGCGAAATATTGTATTCAGATATTTTGTGGTCATTATTTGGTATTTTAATAGTCACAATCTTTCTACTAGAGCTGCCACTATAAGTAGGAAACAAAAAAGTAATGAAATGATCTTGCATATTAAATATCGATGAAGAAGCCAGTAAAATAGATCAAAATAATGAATAACATAATTTTTTGCTTTTGAAAGTCAGCTGTCCATAAAATATGGTGATGCTATGCTTTATATTACTTCATTCATTTCTGATTCTGTTTGCGCCACTTAATATGCACTTGTTTCCAGTAATAAATTACTTGTTCAATTAAAAAAAAAAATGTTTTTATATTTTGTGGACTTCCCATCTCTGCAATTGGTTTATTTAATCTTACGTTCTTTCGAATTATTTATATCTCAAAGACTTTGATCGAAGTTGAAATTTTTTATAAACCAGCAAAGTTCTGCGCACTTCGAGCGCTAAGCTCGGCTAAGTACACCACGGCCATACATCAGAAACAGGAACCGGCAGACATCAACTGTCACCGATCCTCCCACCCGCTCCTAATATCCACAGTCACAAACGAGTCATACACCTCCCTATTCAATATTACTATATAGGATAATATCTCTCTATAAAAACATATATATTATACCAACTCGTAACATAACGCACGGGTTCCTTTCTCTTGAAGAATGTTCAGGCATGTGCAATCTACCGGGGAGAAACCGCAGTCCTATGCATCTCATTAAGGGCGATGCATTTGTTGCTTTGATGCGTTTTCTTAAAAAAAAATGTAGTAATTAAAAAAAATGTTAGAATGCGAAGATAAATACAACTTTCTGTAGAATTCAAACTGTAGAATTAAGCTAAACTTCCTGTTTTAGATGCGGTGAAATAAGTATCAGATAACCTAAAAAAATGTAATTTCAATGTATTTAAGAATATGTGTATAGCCACATGTAGGTAAGTTTTCTGGTGGACTATTTGGAATTTCTTTTTTTTTTTACGTCCGTGTCTGGACAATTTTTTGAAAACAAATATCGAGGAAATGAAACAACGGCATCCCTTTATGAGCACTGCAAATCATGTCATATTAATTTCCTCTGAACAGTGTATATATGCATGCTATTATACACATCCCGTGTTTTACAAAGCTAATTCTTGGCCTAGAAACGCGTTTTTTCTTCTTTTTTGAGGAAATTGTTTGGAAATGTGCAAAGTGCATTCGGAAATTAGAAAAAAGTAATAAAGTTTTAATAATTTATAAACACCTAACAAAAGACCCAATTTTATCAAAAGAAAGATGCATGTTCCGAAATTTACACAACCAATTATTGGTATAGAAACTCACGGGTTTTTAAGTACTAGACAATCATCTGGGAATGTGTCAAGTGCATTCGAAGAAAAATCCCAAAATGTACAAAATTTAATACTTTTCCAAATATATTTAAAATTCTACTAATTTTTGCCCTAGAAACTTGCCTTGTTTCAACTGGTAGCTAAAGATCTGGGCATTTGCATAACACATCCGATAATTAAACAAATGTACAATTATTTATTAAACAAAACCCTCAAAACCAAAAATTTGGTTTTGAGACATTTTCTTTTTTTAAATTGGGGTATGATTTGGACATATACATCAAACATTCGAAAATGAAAACAAATAATTGCTGTGTAGACTTTGAACTGCATAAAGGTCACTAGAACAGCAATGCACTCGCCCAAAAACAAAAGTTAACTCACTTGTTTGTAAAGTCGGAAATTTTCAATATTAGTCGGAAAAATTTCCTTCACACCCCCCTAGACAAGATTGCCCACTTACGTCCCTGGTGTTAGTGACATAGTTTTTCATTCAATTCTCTTGTGCTTCCCCTTTATTTCAGCAAAAGATCTTTCTGAAGTGAATATGTCTTTAAAATTGGACCATTACTGGGGGCATGCATGAAAAGTCGAGCATTGCAAAAATAGGTGACAATGTTTAGTCTTATAATTTCAAAACTAAAAGCAACATCCAAATAATAAATATAGCGTCGAGTAGACAAAGGATATCCATACTTGAGATGACTTTCGGACTGAGCACGCAACCATGAGAAAGTGTGGGAGGGGGGGGGGGATGCAAAATGATGAAATTCTAAGGTGCACAGCAGGATTAGGGCCAGTGTAACCTCGGTTTATGTCGAGTAAGGACTGTGAAAGTGATGTAATTCAAAAACTAATGAACTAAGCTGCAATTAATATTGGACACCAATCATCGTAAATGATGAGAACTTTGTGAAAAGTAAGCTTCAATTTGATGAAAAGTGAAAAATTTCATAATGTCAACAAAATTGCATGCAAAGCGAAACCTCAACAGAAATACAAGAAATGAATATGAGACACATAAGAGTAGCTTGTAAGAAACAAAAGGAACCTAAAAAGTTAAATGCAGAATGACAGAGAGAGTATAGACAATGAAAGAAAGTTGCAGCAGCTGAGAGCAACGATGTGTAACAAAGTACTAGTACAAGAACACAAACCTTACTAATGGAAGCCAATGAGAACAACAACATACAATTCGAGATGTTTCACTTAGGCAATAGTACGAGTGATTATAATGGACCTATGAGAAGTGAACAAATACAGAAGAATTGGAAGTTTGCAACTGAACACTTCAAGAAAGCTTTCCAGAATGGAATCCATCTGGTTATGCATGTGGAGTATACAACAAACTGTGGTTTTAAAACAGAAGCTGCCACTGATGAGTTACTTCCTTATCATGAACTATTTTCATTAATTACACTCAAAGTTAAAATTTTCTTGCATTTTAGAATGTTATATATATATACACACACACACACACACACATAGAGAGAAAGAGAAAAGCAAAGTTTAATGTTGAACTCTTTTTTAACTATCTTTGATAGTGGTTATTCATATCATCATTGTTGTAAACAAACTGTCACTCAACCAAAAAAACTTTAGGCTAACTAAACTTTGAGCTAACTAAAAGGCTAAAATTCTGCAGAGGGCCCAAGATAGACTGGCCTGATAAGGTTGAAAATCTAAAAAATTAAAATATATAAATGGACAGCTGCATATTACGAGAAAAAGTTTTAAACAAGTGTAAACTATATATCCGCTTAAATTAAAGAAATTTATTACAGTTTATAATTGTTTACGTTGTACAAGATAGTTTTAAAATTTATTTTTAATTGTAATCAAATATGCTCTAATATCCATTTTACAATTAGCAAATGATTAAGGCATAGCATTCTACTTATTTGCTAAAGAGTCAAAAGTTTAAAAGGTTAAAAGTCTGCAAATTCTTCTGGAGAAATAAAAGAAAAAACTGTCCAAATCTGGGTGTGGATGGGCTAAATAGATTATGAGAGAAGGGTGCAGTGTTCTAATTTGTGGCGTTGTAAAATCTTTGTTTTGAAAACACCCTGAAATGCAGTATACAACTACAAATAAAAAAAGAAAAAAAAATTACCATAGTGTGACCAAAATTTATGATCCTTTAAACCACACAATCCAGTACATGCAGCTAGGTATAATATACTATTGAATAAATGTTCTTATACTGAAAGAATATATAAATTATTTATAAAAATAATTCAGTTTCACTTACCAGATATGTGTTTTACATCAAGAGCATTTATTCCAGATTGGTGCAGTTTGATTTTAAAGTTAATCCTCTCATTTTGTTCTTTGTTGTTTGAATCCACACTTTGAAGAGCATTTGATGAATTTAAATCTTCATGACAAACAAAATTGAGATATCCATCTGTAGAAGCAATTAGAAAGAAAATATTCTTATCTAACTCTTCAGTATTTAGAATAGAATGCAGTCTTAAAATGCAATGTTCTCCAAGCTGAACACAATAAATTAAGGACAATACCTTTTCTTTTACTTCAAAATTATACACCCTGTAAAAATAAAAACAAACAAACCTGTAATACAATATACTTTGAAAAATGCCAATTTAATTAACATTTAAGGGAAAAAAAAATCTATCAAAAGACATATTTAAGGGGGGGGGGGGGGGGGAGGGATCAGGACTCACCCCTTCCACCTTGAACTGAAAAGTTTCAGGCAAACTCAAGATAACATTGTAAAATTGCAAGTTTAGTTGTTTTCTGACAAATATCTCCAAACTTTCATCCAAATGTCAGATGAAATGAAACAGTCATTAAAATAATTTCAGAAAGATTTTAATCACAGCTCTTTATAAAATAAAAGCAATTCTAAAAACCTTTTCACTGGTAACTTCATTTGAACATAACAAACATATTCGATTCTAGCTTTTATACTTTAAAGCTAAAGTGTTCTCTGGTATCAAAGTCTATTTAATATTTAAAAAATGTTTCAGATAAAAGTATTGTTTATCCATCGACCTTATACTCTATCTTTAGACTTACTTGCCATCCATGAAATAAAAATTTTTGATTTTTCAAATGAACTACAATTTTTAAAATTTACTTATAACCATATTTGTGTTATAAGTAAATTTAACCATATTAAAACCATAATGTTAATCATTTTATTGCTGAATGCTTAAACTATTTTTCATTAATAAACATTAAACTTTTATTTTCATATATAATTACCATGAAAAAATTAATCAGTTCTTGTAGGAACTGTCATGTGCTTCAGAATTTTAAAGAGATATATCTTCCAATTTTAACAATTTCTAAATTTTAACTATTCCATATTAAAGAAATATAAGATTTCTTTAACAAGTATCATGTTGGATGCTGATTGGGGAAATGATTGATAATCCAGTTACTACATGTCATAGAATGTCCACAGAGCACAAATTTTTAATTGAGATTATACCAAAACAATTGCATTTTGAAATGAATTTTTCATAAATATACCAGTAATATGGCAACAGTTTATATATACATATATATATATATATATATATATATATATATTAGAAAGATGGAATAATAACTGATTCTAAGTAATTATGAAACATTAAAACAATAAAATCACCAAAGCAGTTAAACCATAGCTACCATGCCGAAAAAAGAAATGAACAGCACTGACTTAATTTGGAGGTTAATTAGATTAGACTCTTTATCAGGTCTGAGCATCTAACCCTAATTAACCCAAATAAATGCTTGTTTCAGATATGGCAATATTAAGTTGCTATAAATGCCCTAGCACAGACCAGACTACAAGTATTAATAGAGGAAAAAATTGAAAAATTATTAAGAAATCAAGTATTACCATGAACCATGAGGCAGGAACCCTGTATACACATGCTGTGAAGGCGAGCAGTTGAAAGTGAATGAAAGAAAGTTGAGATGCATTCGGGAGAAGAAAGAAAATAAAATAAACCACGGAATCAGAGGGGAACAAATAATTGAAGGGACCTCCACTGAAACCCATTCAGGGAGTTAAGAGTTGGAGACAAAATAACCATAATTAATATAAGAAAAACAGGATGAACAGGAATCATAGATTAAAATATTACTATAAAAAGGAGTCACAGGAGAAATGAATAAATAAGTATGACACTAACACCATTAAAAAGGGGCACAAATCGTTACTACAAACTGGCTAAAATTACATATTTTTAGCAAAAATAATTTTCAAAATATTAAATATTCATAAACCTTATTTTCTATTTTTCATTATTTTGTTTGTTTTATTATTTTTCATCTTTATATAATCACACAATTATTAATAATAATAATTAGTGTTTTTTTAAATTTAAATATAAATTAGTAGCAGTCATAATTGGGAATGTTATCTTGGATGATATCGAGTGGTAGTTGTTACACTGAGTTGATAATATATATATATATATATATATATATATATATATAATAAAAATATTATATGAAATTCCAATGATAGATTAGAGATAAGTTGTAACTCATATAACCATAACTTAAAATATAAGATAGCTACATATAAAACCAAATTTAAACACTTACCAAACAATTTCTAATTAGGAAAAAGTAAAACATTGCATATTTACCTAATTACTTGCTATGCAAGAAAAATAGAAATAGTTTATAAAAGTCCAAAGAAATTTTATATATATATATATATATATATATATATATATATATATATATATATATATATATATATATATATATATATATATATATATATATATATATATATATATATATATATATACATATATATACATACACATACACTTATATATTATAATAAAAATAGTATATGTAAAACCAAAGATATATTAGAAATATTTTGTAACACATATATAAAACCATAAAAAGTAATTAAGCCAAAATTAAGACAACAAAATTGAAACTTTTCCCATCAACTACTACTATGGAAAAGGAAAGCTAATCAAGTAAGCAGTATGTCTTACTAATATGTAAAACATAGAGACTCATCAATCAAGGGAAGAATAAAATGCATATATTCAGTCATCAAGCTATATATAATCAACAAATATCAATGGTGAGATTTCGAAAATTGAAAAACAGAAAATGACCAAGCATTAAAGCCAAACATGTGGAAAAGCACTAGGCTTAAAAAGGAAATCATTTTTATACAGATTCTTCTTCAGGGCCTAATATCTATTCAAAATGGTCAAGAAAAAAGCTTGTTTCTGAAAACAGAGATAGATAATATATATAAACTTTGTCTACTAGCCAACAAACTTAAAGATTGAAAAATAAAATAGGAATCAAACATATTGTACCTGAGAAAAATCAGCATGTGTCATCTCTTAAAGCAATAAATAACGAAACTGCTGTTGCTATTCAAAGGAGATAAAAGTGGAGCCAACCGTGCTGCCAATCGTGAGATATAAATAACAGTATTGTAAATAAGTATAAAATGTTACAAACTCACCTGTAAAAGCTATGTTGAAAACCCAGACCACACGACAGACCTAAAGGCTTACTGTTGCTAAGTGTGTGGCCGGTGTAAAAGCTATGTATATAAGTATATAAGGGCATGAAAAAGGGCATGCAAAATAGTGAATGCACAGAGGCAAATGTCTAAGTGGATGTGAATACATTGTAATGCAATATGTATATGTGTATATGTGCGTGTATGTATATGTATGTATATATATATCTCTAAATTTTCTTTGGACTTTTATAAACAACTATTTCTATTCTTTATTTCTCTTGCATAGCAAGTAATTAGGCAAATATGCAATGTTTTACTTTCCCTAATTATAAATTGTTTGGTAAGTGTTTAAATTTGGTTTTATATGTAGCTATCTTAATATGCTAATATGCTAAGTAGCTTAATATGAGTTTCAACTTATGTCTAATCTATCATTGGAATTTCATATAATATTTTCATTATTGAAATAATTTTATTTAGAAGTTGCATTTGCGCAATAAATTAAATGTATTTTCCAATCGCCTTACTTTATTATCTTTAGTTTATCTAACTTTTCATACTTGCTAAGTATAATTAACACTTATAGTTTGCTTCAGTATTTATGAATCTTTTAATATATATATATATATATATGTATATATATATATATATATATATATATATATATATATATATATATTATATTATTACCAGGCTTTCACAACATGAGTTCCAGTTTTCAATTGCTTACTTTATATATGGAACAGGGAACAAGGGGTATTTTACCTATTTAGTACCTGTTTTATTTATAAAGGAATTTTTCTTAAGCCTAACGTTCGGTTTATTTTATTTTAATGTTTACTTTTACATATGCCCAACTGATCACTTTCAATAAATGTTAAGTCACAAGTATTTAAAATACAAGTAAATAAAATTCTTACAATATATAGGGTCTGTTAAATCAATCAATCTGGTCAATATACAGGAATGTTATCAAACTTGGTAATAGTTTACAGGAGGTCATGGGATTTTATTTTCCACAAAAAAAAAAAAAAAGAGTTCAAAAACTCACCGTCAGCAGGGAATGGCGCTGTATCCAATATTGTTAAACAAAATAAGACATGAAGACATCGGTTTTAAAGAGTTTTTAATCGTTTCTAAAATGTGTTACAAATCATGTTCAATGTGGTTTCCACCATTTTCTGAAAGCAAGTTAAATTGCATTACTGCTTTCTCAACAGTAGCTCTTAGCATATCAGGAGGAATGTTACGGACATGTCGGTGTATCACATTTTTCAATTCTGTCAAATTGTTTATGTTATCACCATAAACAGTGGCTTTGAGGTAATTCCATAGCCAGAGGTCACAGGGGTTGAGGTTTGGTGACAGGGTTGGCAAAGAAATGGGGAAGTGTCGGCTTACAATCCGGTCATCCATGAAATGTTGCTTAAGTAACTGTTTGACACATGTACCAATGTGAGGTGGAACCCCGTCCTGCATAAAAATCGTGGTATCTAAGCCGCTGTTTATGGTGATAAAATAAACAATTTGATGGAATTGAAAAATGTGATACACCGACATGTCTGTAACATTCCTCTTGATATGCTAAGAGCTACTATTGAGAACGCAGTAATGCGATTTAACTTGCTTTCAGAAAATGGTGGAAGCCACATTGAACATGATTTGTAACACGTTTTAGAAACGATTAAAAACTTTCTGAATCAATGTCTTCATGTCTTATTTGGTTTAATAATATTGCATACAGCGCCATTCCCCGCTGGCGGTGAGTTTTTGAACTTTTTTTTTTTTTTTTGCGGAAAATAAAATCCCATGACCTCCTGTAAACTATTACAAAGTTTGATAACATTGTGTCCAGTAGTTTTCCTTTTATGGCCATTTCAAGGTGGAACTTTAATTATAAAGATTCTGTATATATATATATATATATATATATATATATATATATATATATATATATATATATATATATATATATATATATATAAAAATAAAAATTGAAAGATTTTAATCGAAAACTATGCATAAACTACAGTATGTACTAGAAAAACCCATCTCTAGCATATCTGTTACAAATGAGTAACTATAGACCAAGGCTAAGGATAAAGATAGAAGGTAGCATATCACTACAATGGAAAGGGGGATGAGAAGAATATTAGGATACAAAAATCACAATTAAAAAGTATATATGAAAATAAATAAAAATGAAAAAGAAAACACGGCAAAAATGAGAAAAGGCAATAATAATTAGCTCAAGATAAAAGATTAAGACATAGAGAACAACAATTGAAACTACACAAAAAATGGCGGTTAGTTCGAAATTGCATTCTCATCAGGACAGCCATACAATTCGAATTAAAACCGATAGAATAACCAGTTTCTGACAATGGCGATAGTATTTAACTATAGACACCATTGGAACTGTCTACTGGCTAGTGGAAGGAGAAAAATAAATCAATTGAATTACAAATCAGAAAAATAATACCTCCTCGAACAGAAATATTAACTCACAAGCATTGCTACCACGTGTAGGGTGAACAAGCGACTGAGCATTTCACCTCACTTCGTCAATGCGAGTGGACACCGGAATGAATACATTTGAACAATACATAATATGTATGGAGACTTTCAAAAATAGTAATCAGTATAGGACTCAGGACAAGTGGAAAATAGTCATTCGAATATAGTAAACAGTATTAGACTCAGACCAAGTGGTAAGTTAGGTGATAGGAATGGGTGAATTCTCAAAAATGAGTTATCCAATCAAAGATAAATAATGCATGTGTAAAATTATTACGTGGTATATTTGAAATTATTAATAATATTATTTACAAATACTTCCGGATATTGGTAATTTTGACATATGCGTTTAAGATTATTGATGTGGAGAAAGTGAAACCGAGGATCAGAAAGTCGATGTATTCGAAATAGCTGGTTTAAAATGATGTTTCTAAACAATTGAATTGAATTACAAAATTGATATGATAGCAGCTTTATGATAGTGAAGTTATAAGAATCTTTTTTATCATATAGATTGGTGATTACATGATTATTGAGGGTATCTAAATTGAGGTCTAAAAAATTTACAGTTTGACTAATGCTAGGCTCATTAGGAATTAATTCTAGGTTAGATGGGTAAAAATCAATATTAATGGGATAGGAATCATCAATGATAATACAAATTAAGTCGTCAACATATCTATATATAATATATGAATTAGAGTTAAAATGACATTCATAATAATAAAGATATAAGTTAGCGAGAATACTACTACTACAGCCACCTTGCGGTACACCAGATGTTTGTAAATAAATGTTATCACCTTGGATAATATAATTGTTGTATAACACAAAGTGCAAGAGCATAGGAAAGTTTTGACATTAAATGCAACATGATTGGAAGATATATAGTCATGATAAAGAGAGACAATAACTTTATATAAATCTTTAATGACAATATTGTTAAATAGGTCTTTAAAATCAAAGGTTTGGAAACCAAGAATTTGTGGAAGCTTGCTAAGGTGATTAACTAACTCAAAACTATTGTTCAAAATGAAATATCCTGAATTCCTAAATTTAAGAGATTCATTAATTCTATTTAAACAGTTAAGCAAGTACTTACTAGCTGTAGTGGTAAAGGTATTATGTCCACAAGTGACCGTTCTAAAACTGAGAGATGATTTGTGGAATTTAGGAACCAAAGTAACATAAGGAAATTTAAAAAACTTACAATTAATATTTAATTGTGTATATAATTTTAGCATTTTAGTTTTGATTTTGATAGACTGATTATTAATGGGTTTAAAAATTTGATTATTTTTTAAGTAATTCTGTAACAGAGAAACATAATATTTTTAGCATAATTATTAGAAGCTTTATCTACATAAGTTATGACAAAATGTTATTGTAGTTCTTTAATGGCAGATAGGAGTTGTTTATAAGGATACCTAGGCTTCGTTAATTTAATGTTTATAATATATAACATTTTTAAGTAGATGTAAGGTAGTATACTTCCATAGATGGAATGCTTCAATAGGAATGGAATGTGAACAAGCAAGTTGATATATGAATTTATCAAAATCAAAAGATATAGATTGTAGAAGTTGTTTAGGGTGATAGCAGAATGGAATGCGAAATTTAGACCCTTTATTCATAATTTCTCTAAGTATATCATCCTGAACTATACTGAGATCCCCAGTAATAATGTGTCCATGAGAGGAGTTGACATAAGGGGTTAGATTTTTATCGCTGCATACACATGATGTAAGGTCATCGGAGTTTAATGTCCTGGAAACTTCATTGTAATTGTAAATAGTTCTACCAATTGGTAAATTATATTTGAATGATTTTTATATTTTGATACCATTTGCTGGTAACAAGTGCTGATGTTTTGCAAATAAATTATTGAAGTTAAGAGAATTCAGAATAGGGTGTTTAAAAGAAATTACACAGTAAGATATTTTAGTATGTGGATTTGGTGAATGGAGTAGGTGGTAATTTAAGAAATTTGTACGTGAAAGAAGCAAATCATAAAATAAATGTTTAAAATGCTCATGAGTTAATTTTAATTTTAAAAAATTAGTATAAACAATACTTAATTTGCATTTTCTGACTTTAGAATTGTATTCAAAACTATTATTAACAACATTATTATTATTATAAATTTGATTTAAGCCATAGAAGAAGAGAGTTTTATATTTTTTAATGTAATAATTTTCAAATACGAATCTATCAGTGAGTGAAATTTTAATATCTAAAATATGAAGGGATACATTTTTAAATCCGTGTGTAGCAAAGTGCTGATATTCAAATTGATTTTTAGTAGGGAGATCATTAAAGACTTTATCGTCAAATTTTTTAATATGATCCCTGTGGACATTCATTCTCAGATGTAAAGGGTTGCTGGTTAGGCCAATATAGGATAAGTTACAAATAGTACAATTAAGTTTGTATATGCAATTAAAAACTTTGCAGAATTTTTGTGAAGTGGAATTATTATTAATTTGTAATAGGTCAGCATAAGGACAAGTTTTGCACCTAAGATTATTGCATCTATTGAAAGAATATGATTTAGATTGAGAGAAGGTATGGTATTCTTCCAAATCGTCTATAACGCCTAATTGGTCAATGTTTGTCAATCTATAATTATCCCAATTCATAATAATAATAGACCGGACACTAGGTAATGAATAAAATTTACATCACGAATTTTAATTAAAATTCCCAATATAAACCCCTTCAAAAACTATTTTGTCAGGTACGAATTTCAAATTATAACTAATACCATAAAGAATTGAAAAAACGAAATTTCTGAGAGTAACAAAAAAAGCGTAGTAGATAAGATCTAAATGAGATCTTTATACGAAATATTCATAAATAAGCGAAGTGTGGACAAATAGTCATAATCATCCGGAATGGAAGATATACAAAGCCATTAATACGTATGTGTCTGATTGAATCCCTACAACTGCAGGTAAAAGAGGGCCACATATAGTGGAAATACATGTCTAGATTAAAATGTAAAAATAAGCAATAAAAGATATTGACGTCTGGGTTAACTAAAAGATACAGAAATAAATAACATAAAAAACACAATAAACTCTAATGCCTGCCGAGAGATGTCAGCACCATACACATACATAAAACGAGTTTGAGATTCGAGTGTGAAATCTACCAAAAAGAACAAAAACCCGCAGAAAAAATCAAAAAAGCGATGTGAGAACTCAAACCAAAATACTCCATAATATGAAATGTGAAGACATACCAAAATCAATCAATTGAAGGAATGAAAGGGTTAGCTAAATAAAAACAATATCCATAGAGGTCCATGTTAAGACATAGATGGGCTTGTAGTTAAAGTATAGAAATACGTTAGTGATAATAATAAACAAAATAAAATAAAATTAAAATTAAAAAGAGAATAAACTCTGTAATAAGCGCAAATGCAGCTTTACAACAGGTTTTACCTTTTTTAAAAAAGTTTTTTGCAAATATGAAAATCAAAAGGTATATATATATATATATATATATATATATATATATATATATATATATATATATATATATACCGTGTGGTTAGAATTAAAGCACCCCTGTTTAGAGCACTGTAGAGAAAAAACCAGTGGTCATAAATACACCAAACCTGCGTGGTATGGATTTCAGAACATGGGGAGACGAACGCCCCAGAAAAGAAAAGAAAAAAAAGAAAAAGAGCTCCGAACGTGACCAATAGGGGGAGAGATTTTGGGCATTGTGAACAAACAGTTCAAGCTTTCCATGTGCAACATGTTTTAGACACATAAATTAAATTGACATTTGAGTGTTTATGACTATTGTCAGTATCTATCGCACATTACCACTTACAATTCGTAATTCATATGCATCACAAATACCAAGCGGTTTTATTGAATTATGTTTCTACTAGGGATTGTTCGCAGGGCCATCTCTCTTCCTATCAGTCATTTTTGGAACAGTTTTTTTATGTGTCATTCATTTTTCCATTTTCTGAAATGCATGCCATGCAGATTTGGCGTTTTTATGATCACTGGTTTTTTTCAACAGTGCTCTGAACAGGGATGCTTTAATTCTAACCACCCTGTATATATATATATATATATATATATATATATTCATTCAAGATGAATAACTTTTTAAGCCTAGTGCTTTTCCACGTATATGGCTTTAATGCTTGGTTATTTTTTTTTTTTTAATTTTCAAATTCTCACCATTGATATATGTTGATTATATTTAGCTTGATGACTAGATATATCCATTTTATTCTCCTCCTGATCGATGAATCTCTATTTTTTACTTCTTTTTATGTTGTTAGCATATATTTTAAGTTAAGTTTTTGTGAGTTACAACTTCTCTTTAATCTATCATTGGAATTTCATATTATATATATATATATATATAATGATTTATTACACTTAAAATAAATTTTAATCTAAGGGTGTAGTTAAGGGATTATACTCACCAATCTTTTAAAAAATTCTTTTTTCAATTGCTTACTTTATATATGGAACAGGGAAAGAGGGGCATTTCATACCTATTTAGTACCTGTTTTATTTATAATGCTCTATTTTAATTTTCACAAGCTTGTCATACAGTCAATTTCGATTTCAAATTTTCACTTCAAACCATTTTATTTTCACATTTGCCCTATAGACCATTTTCAATAAATGATCAATCTCTGGTATTTATAAGACAAGTAAATTAAAATTCTTAATATATATTCTTATATATATATATATATATATATATACGGTTGCCATAACATTTCAAATTGCAACCTAAAATAGGTTGCTATATGAAGCTATTTAAAAGATATGCTTAACAGAACATGGAAAAAAAAACATGCAACGTCCTTTATATTTAGTGCTTTTTATTTTAATGTATTTTTACTAATGGCAGGAGAATGTCACAATTGGTCTAGAATGCTAGTTAATACTTTGGATTATTTTACCACCATAGACTGTCTCTATCACCTTTTTATGATGGGGGGGAGAAAAAAAAAAAAAAGAGCCTTTGTGGAAGACTTTTTATAGATAGATAAACCACATTTGTGCAATGCTTTGGGGAAAATATGAAAATTCGAATATGCCCAGACCAACAGATTCCTAGAAAAATCAGGAATCAAACCGATTCAATCAGGAACCAAGTTTATATAACATGTTGTGAATTAATGCCCTAAATTGCTTAATTATAGTAAGCCCACAGAGCCAAATGTGAACTTTATCTTTGATTTAATGTTGACAAACTAAGATTAAAATGATTAACAATATCTTCATAATAGTATCCTTTCTGAGGAAGTATACAGTAGTATCACAGTTTGCGAGAATAGTATTTAATAGAAATGGTAACATTAACCAAAGATTTTTGCAGCTCATTGCAAGAAGTTTTCGGCAAGTGTAGGTTGATGTTATTTAAGGGTATTATAGTGTCTTGTTAATGAATTTTAAGTAGATAATTCTAAATAGCTAATATTCTATATATTTCTTATTCTTAATTCTATATATTTGTTAATCTTTATTTCTTTATTGAGTTTTAAGGAAGTGTGTTTCTAAAGTTCATTTTTTTCAACTGAACTGATGTTTTCTCAGTTGCATTAGTGTAGAGTATACACATTAATATAAAAAAAAACATACTTGGATATTATACCAACTCCACAATGCTTACAGTCAAAACAGATGCTTACTCTATGATACTGATGCATGTTAAAATTGAAATTATCAAAAAGTAAACAAAAGCTTTTTAAAATTTAAGTTTGTGAAAGTAAATAATGTATTTTTTTTATTTTAAATTATGGAAAGTAAAAGAATGAAAATTGATTTACTTTTTGAACATATATTTTTATCTTTGTAGATTGTTTACTTTTCAAAATTTAAATTATAATAAGTAAAGAAGGGAATTTTTTTTTTTTTTTTTTGTAATTACTTTACATATTTAAACTTGTATTTTCATCATTTTGTATTTGTTATTGTTTACATTGTGCTTCATGGCACCTAGTTTCCAACCAAGAAATAAGAAGACCAGAAGGATAGCCAGTTTTAGAATGCTTCAATTTTTGCTGTTATAATACAGAAGTACCAACTAGAATGTCCAATTGTAAATAAAATCTCATTGTAAAAAACTCTGAAAAATAGAAAGAGTTTTATTCTATCTAAAACAACTGAATAATCTTGTTTGCAGAGTAAATATTTATTAAAAACCACAACCTACCTAAAATAGCTATCAGAACAAGCAAGGGCAATGATGTAGTTTTCACCTTCATATGGACCTGTCTTTTTCAATTCCAATGTAACATCCATCAGTCTTGTTTGAGGATCAACCTGAACATGTTGGCTTTCTTTCCAGTGCCTTTTAACTTTTTTTTCAGAAGAGGATAAAACATATGAAACTATCTGTTCACATATTACACCTAAAATTAACATTAGCAAAAATATAATTAAAAAAGTTATCAAGTTACAGATCAACTACTAGAAAGAAAAGCTACGAGTACTTATTAAGAAAGAACATTTCATTCCATAGAATTCTATCTATCTGTCCTCTCTGGGAAAGTGCCCCAGCCCTCCCCATAAACACCAGAGTGATACTAAAATCAACCTTTACTCTCCAAGATAAATTTTTTGTAAACTTTATGCTAATTTTAGCAGAAAATTACTGAGTAAGCCCCCCCCCCTTCCCTACATACTCTACAACTTTCCATCTTATTTGAGGGGACAGACCAAACAAATTTTACTTGTTTCTTCTAGCAGAAAATTTCCAGTAAGCACTCTCCTCTACGTTTTGTGCAATTTTCCGTCGCATTTGAAGAGGCAGACTGACAGAATTCTATTACATTGTTTATAAAAACTGATTCATGATTTGAATCTACTTTACTTGCCACTATTTGAAAAAGAATGCAAAAATCAAGAATCTATTGGGTAATCAATAAATAAAAGATGTAACTGCAGATGTAATTGCAAATATGCTAATATGAACTTTATCCAAAAGAATGTACACTAATAAAGAATGCAAGACTTACTCAAATCCTTTTTAATTTTCCACAATATCATTTGAGCTCTTCCTCCAACAGTGGCCAGCAAGAAAGTATTCTCTTCCATCATATTTGTTTTTGCTAAAGAACGGATACTGGATAAATGGCCAGAGAGTGTATACAAGGATGTTATCTGAGAATAATTTGATTGTCCATCTAATTTTTGTTAAGAATTCTTTTTAATCTATATGAATAAACTGCAAAATTTACAATACTAACATTATTAATTAATAATTCCAAAATTTGAAAATCAGATAATTTTCAAAATCGCAATTTCAAGTTTAGAGTTCGATATAAAGGGAGCACTGCAAAATCCTTGTATGTTGTAAACTTCAATTACTCATGCAATGTATTGCCATATAACTAACTGGCTGCAGTAAGTCTAAATGCCTCACTAACAGAAATTTATTTTTTCAAAAAAGAAATATGTTTTCAGTAGTGAAAACATAGTTAAATAGTCACAAACTATATTCAGTGTGCAATATTGGTAAAACATTATTTTTTTATAAAAGAAAAAAAAATATGGAAAATAAATAAATTTTTTACATATTAACTAATATATTTGGTTATTGTAAATAAAGAGCCTAAAAGATAAAATAGGGGTTAACAATTCGTGGTTAACAATTCGAGGGGAGACAATTTCGTGACATGAAAAAATTCTGTAACTGGTCCCATGGTATACAAATGCATTTACAATTATATTTGTCTCTATTGCAAGTTTATCAAACAATTAAGATGATAACTATTAATTTCTTACATTGTACTTGAATTACATGGAAGATTTATACAACAGACTCTGTATGCTGACATGGTAGAATATTTGGATGAAAACATTTCTGGAGGAAATGTCAAAGACCCAGAGCACCTGACTCACCCTAGGGTATGAGCAGCTGGTTAACAGGCCGGTCTGGAAGAAATGTGAAATTTCTGAACAAGGAATAGATCCTCTAATGCTATTTCGACTAAGGTCTATTATTGGGTTTCCCTGTTGAATCACAGGGCTAGAACTTGGGTTACATAATTTATGGGTTATTAATTTTTGGATTTTATAAATTCTTTGAGTTATAAATTTTGATATATATAGTTCTGATGGATTTAAAATTCTTTTGTTTTCAAGTTTTGCTTCTTTTTTTTTTTTGTACTAAGAACTTTTTTTCAGATCTTGATAGATGATCTTTCCCAAATTTAATGGGGTTACTTTGCAATTTGTCACAGGGCTAGAAGAAGTAGAGGTCAGGTTATAAAATTTATGGATTATTGAATTTGACTTTATAAATTCTTTGAGTTATAAATTTTTGTATGTTAAATTTCTGTTTGTGACAGTATCAAAACTGACATCACAATTTCCTGCCATAACATTTGTTCATGGTTTTCTGCATCCTAATATAAAAGCATATTTTCTCAAATTACATATATCAGTGGTTTGTAACTAAGATAAGACACATAAAATATAGGTTGTTTTCATTTTACTGAAATCAAGAAAATGATAATCATATCTTTAACATTGGTTATAAATAATCATGTTTATAAACAGGATACTAATAAATTAATGTCAAAATAGGTTTTAAAGATATATCCAAATTTATGTAAACTAAATCACCATGCCAAAAGAATTAATAATAATAACAAAGGATACTAATGAGTCCTATAATCTGAAGAGCATTATCTTCTCCACCAGCTGCAAGCACAGACATAGCCTCTGAAAGAGAAATATTAATAACATTTTATATCATACATAAATAGGTATATATGTTTTTTTGCTACTCTTTCAGTTAAATATAAAAAAATCATGCTAAATATAATTATCAAAATAAAGGTTAAGAATACTGTTTATTTATGCATGCCTTTTATGTCATAGAATCAAACCAAAGGAATTCTTAGACAGGTTAAATATGCCCCAAACTCAATAAGACGTGATACTCTGTAAAACCTTCATATGTCGAAGCTCAAGGGACAAAGATAAAGTTCAATATAACCAAAATTTAAGACATTGAAGTTTTCTGATAAGCTGTTTCAAGAGGTAATATTAAATCAATGATTACTTTGCACAGTTTAAATATAGTTTAATAAATTATTAATATTGTTCAAAAAATTATAATTTTAATATAAAAAATCAAACAAAGAGAAAAAGATTAATTACAGTAATTTAATTAATATAGTAACAAAGACATATATTAAAAAATTTTATTTTTTAGTTTGTTTACTGCTTGAAACAACCTGTAATATTACTTTTAAAATTTCAAGCATTATTTTATGAGGAAAATCTTTATCACTATCAATGACTTCAAAATTGTCTGCTGAAATATTTTTTTACAGGATTCAATAAAATATAATATAAAAGGAGTGGTATGTGGTCAGATTAAGCAATGGAAGCAGTGAGTCATTCAGAAAAAATCACACACACAGTCACAAAACCAAAATAACAAAATACAATAAATAAAAAATAAATAAATAAAAATAAAATAAAATAAAAATTAATTTTTAAATACATTAAACATAAATACAACCTTTTCTACCATAAACATGATAAATAAAAGCTTTGTTAATACAGCATAAATACAAAAATAAACGGGTCTACTAGCTTCAAAGACAAATAACAGCCTTCTTCTTCTGGACTAACAAGATGTATGACTTTCTTTACTTGTTGGCAAATGGTCAGTTGCCAATTTGACTTGAGTATGTGTCAATTCGCTACTACTTGTAGCTTGTTGGTCTTGAAGAAGGCTATTATTTGCCTTTGAAAGTAGTAGCCCAGTTTTTTTTATATTTATGCAGTATTTACTAAATTTTTATTTATTGTGCTTTATTGACACAGTTTTGAGTGATTATTTGACAATTTTCTTAGTTGACATAACAAAATTGCAATCAATGTGTTTCATTTAAAGAAATTTTCCCCTTCAAATTGCTTTCTTGTCAGCAAAAGTGAGGTGTTTATATTCCAGGAGCATTTATTTACTGTACAGTGTGCTAAATAGCACTAAAAATTTTCTAATAGAAAAATAAGTTGCCTTCTATTTGTATTAGGTTTTTTTATTTTATTTTGAAGGAAACATTGAACTTTTGTATTTATTATTATTTTTTTACATTTATCATATCTTGATAATGCTCTTTTCATGAAATAAGAAAAATAAATACAACTGTAACATTCCAATTGTTGAATGATAATTTATTAATAACTAGAAGGAATTCTTGGCAATGTCTGGGTCCTAAATAAGTGCCCACTACATATAAATAATACAAGCACCGAAACCCATTTTGACCTCTCATGAAAACATGGGGAAAGAAAAAAACATGCATGATACGAACCTATCCCTAAATTATGCCCATCCTCCTCTTACCTTTAAAATGCCTCTAATTCCGTGCGACTAAGCAAAAAATAAATAAATAACAAAACCAAAAGGAAATCCTTTCTTTAAGCGCATGTGCAGCCATCAAAACTAAGGCGAGAGAAAACTTTCTTCTTGGTCTGTGAGAGAAAATGCCAGGCAAAAAAAAATCTTACAGGTTCGCTCACTTACTAAATCACAAAAATTAAAATTATATATGAAATCAAAAGTTATTTCTTTGTTAGCATGTTAAGATATATGTTGAAAACCCAGACCACACGACAGACCTGAAGGTTTACTGTAGCTAAGTGTGTGGCCGGGGTTAAGATATATGTGTAACTTTTAGTCCAATTATAGAATCGTGCTAATCTTAGTTTGTCGGATGTGATCAGATAATGTAAACAATACAAAATTGAATATATTTAAAAAAAAAAAAAAAAAAAAAAAAAAAAAAAAAAATATGAAGAAATTATCTCACAGATTCAGTTCAAGCATTGTTAGAAAGAACATTCTTCAATCTTTTCAATGGTGTCAAGATGAAAACTATGTGATAATATTTTGGTCAATAAGGGGCCAATTTGGGCAAAAATGTTTAAAAAGTAACTAAGAAACTAATTTAAATTAAAAAAAAAAGTAACACTGAGGTGCACCTTGCCAGGTCCTGAGGTACCTGTGTACCAAATTTCATGGCCATACAATGCTTAGATTTCCCACTACAGATCACACATCCACACAATAACAGTCATTTTTAATGCTTTCCAACATAGTTAAAAAGTGTTTATGACAATGGTCATTCTGTCTGTTCTCACGATAACTGCTATAAAAATGACTTTTTCAAAATGAAATTTTAGTATGTTGTTGAAATGGTCTGTGGGATGTTTGGGAATGAAAATAAATAATATCACCCTATTAGTTTCAGATTTAACCCGAGTTGAAAAGATGAAATGCATTTAATCCTATGGGATTTAATTTTTTAAACAAAGTTAAAATTTATAAATTGCTTAAAAAAATTTAGGAAATATTCAAATTATCACATAAAATGAGTAAAAAAAAATTCAGCAAAATATTTTGAGTAGTTTTTTTAAATAAAAATTGAAATAATAATTATACCAATGATATATGAAGATATCACGTTACTTAATGCAAAATTAAATATGGCTTCCTTTTTTTCCAGCTGTTACCATGGATGCTTAAAGATCATTTAAATTTATATTTAGTGTTGCATCTATTATAAAATCACTTTATTTTTTAGTATTACCTGTGTATCTAAATTCTGTGACAATGCAATTACAATATTTTTTATTTTAAATTATCACCAAACTTTGATTATTCCTACAATAAATCCGAATTGTAATACTAAACTATAGCAAGCAGAATGCAAACAAATGAAACGATTGTAAGGTGGGTTGTATAAGAATTGCAGAATTTTTTTATGCAAAATTATCTAGCTCTGGAGTCTGGATATAAGCAATATGAATGAAATATTCATTGATTTTACATAGAGAGGCAGACAATGCATATTTCAATAACGTCATTTGAATAAAGTTCATTTTATGTAACTAGCATTATCTTTTTCAATAAAGTTTTAAGTTTTCAAGTATAATAACTTACTGTAGTACTATGATAATTTAAAAAATATCAGCACTGAATATCTCACATATTAGAAATTTTTAAATAAAATTGCATTTCAGTTGGAGAGCGTTTCATAATCATCTTTCATAATTGATCTTTCTTGTTTTTTATTAGTATTTAGTTCTATTCAGAAATGTTTAAATAAGCAAAGTTTTATTTTTATAATTTTTAATAATGAACGATATTCTTTATACAAAGCTAAGAAATATCAAGGCTCCTTTTGTTTAAAAAGAACTAGGAATATTTCCAAATAGTAGTAAATACATGTGCAAAATGATTATTTGAAACAAGTGCATGAAAAAGTTAAATTAAAATCACTTTTTTACTGCTAAGATTGAATGCTAAAATTGTAATTAACAACATTTATACATTACTTGAGCAATCATAGTCCATGGTGAATAAATAACAGGTTTGGCAAAATTCTCGTCCTGAAACACCAGCCTGGAAATAATGTTTTTAAAGAAATAAAGATATTGAAAAACTAATATATTTTGATATGAAAAACTTTATTTAACCTCTGCAAACTTAAGCTAAATTAAAGTTAAGATTTGCTATTTTTAAAAGAAAGAAGTACAATTTTTAAAATAGTAGCAATGACAAGAAAATGCATGAGAAAAATAAATAAAAAGTCAATAAAACAGAACAGCTAAAGTAAATACTAGTTATGATTCTTTTATGCTTCTGTAAAGTAGTTTAACTAAAATTCTGGCCAGTTAGACAGCAAAATAATAAATGATAGTTGTAAACGGTGTTATCTTTTGAAATTAACAGATAATAAGAAAATATATTTGGTAAACAATGTAAAAATGACTTTTAAACTCCAAAGCACCAGGATATTTCATTCAAAACTTACCATATATAACATTTTAAAGTAGTTTAAACACTTTAAATTTAAATAATTTAAAATCTTAAAATTATGTGTATAACAATGAATGAAAAGTATATATGATCAAAACATTCATAATATATGCAATTTTACAGATTATACACAAAACAGAGCTATTTTCACTATATTATAATATATATATATATATATATATATATATATATATATATATATATATATATATATATATATATATATATATATTGTACCATATAATAGTTTAGAGCAGTGCTCTTCTAACTGTTTTGGTAGAGGAACCCTTTAAAATTCAATTAGAAGGTTAGAAGGTGAAACCCAAAAATGAGAAAAAGTCCATTGTGGTCCAAATTATGTAATCAAATTTTACAAATTTGTCAAATGTTATAGAAAATTTACCCAAAACTATCACATTGCAGAACCCCTGGAATACTGTTACAAAACACTAAGGGTTCCATAGAACCCACTTATTCTGGTCTTTACTAATTTAGTCAATAACTGTAAGTTCAAAATACATTGATTACATTAGTGTAAATGTACAGTGCAGACATGCTTTTGATAACCAAGATTCTGATTAGGAACATTTACTGAAATCATTTTTTAAAAGTACCTCTGTACATGGTTGTTTGTCCAAATTCATAAATTTTGTTTTGTAACCAAAAGGCTAATCACATTTTAACATAATATCATCACAAAAATCTGTCAAATCACTCTTTATTTCACTTCCCTTTTCTCCACCATTCTAGCAGACTCTTAATACAATTTATCACTAAATTATTTCCTACAGTATCAAACCTCACACTTATGCAAATGCAATCTTACATGTATTTTCCCCACTTCAATACACATAAATTTAAATGGACAGTTACATTGTTCAAAATCTTATATGGTACAATCTTATGTGGTACATTGAGTAGAATGCATTAAATTAGCTAGCTAGCTCAAGCATTACATCACTTTGATCTAAACCAAAACTAAACACATGTTCTTAACTTTATTTCACTTCAGTTTATAAGTAAGAGTGCTTCTTTCTTCATTTCATTTCAGTGTGATGTTTTATTTTAGTTTTAATTGGCTGTTAAAGATTTGGGGTTGGGATTAAATCATAGAATGTTCAATGCTGAAAAAGGAATTTAGATATTTGAAGAAATTTTGGTGCATCTAAGTTCAGAATAAAAGAGTGAGCAATCAAAAAAGGTTCTCAAATTAAAACTTGTTAAAATAAATTTTTAAAAAGCTTGATGCTATTCAAAAGAGTTGTTCATGCATATGTTATTCCCAATACTGTTTTCAATAGTGATAAATAGTGTTTTTTATTAAATGACTTTATGCATGATTTTAAATATTTATGAGTAAAAATAAGACTCTTACATATCAATAAAGTCTTAAAATTAGTTAATTAGTAAAATATATCACTAAGCAACTATTTTCCTAAAATAAAATATTAAAATATTTCATTATTTAAAGCAATAACCTTTTAAAAAAATGTGTTAAAGGCCAATGTAAACCAAGTAAAGCAGTTGGTATACCTTTTTAAAATTTAGCTGGCTTTTTTGCAAGCAACAAATCACTAGCAGGTATTCCAATATTAATGTTTTCATTATTGAGAAATAAAGTTATTTATTAAATTCTAACCCAATAAAATAGAATGCCTTTAAAATTAGTTAAAGAACACTTAAAAATGTGTAACTTAAAATTAAAATCCTTCACGGTTTTTTTTTTTTTTTTTAAAAAGGCCAATTTTAGCCAAAAAAAGTCGGTTAAAACTAATAAAAGCCACTGGTGTGGCTTTTATTAATTTTAGCCCGCTTTTTTGCAACGCTAATGAAATGAGCACTTTTTCCTTTCAGATGTTTCAAAACCTTCTGTATTTTCCAGAACAATAAATGATCTTTATTCTAATGTCCGAACAGTGTGGCAGCAATATTTTATCTTGCTGGGCCTCCACCCGCTCTTAATGTTGTGCTACATTGCAATTTGTGATCCATCCTTAGCAATTGTCCAGCAGTGTATATATATATATATATAGTAACACAGCCTCTCTTATGCAGTACTTAAGTTATGCTTAGTTATAAAAGAATGTAAAGTTTATTAACCACAAGAGACAAAATCTGAAAAAATAAAAAATAATCTGCTAATAACAATTTGTGAAAAGATAAATTTTTTTTACCTTCAAAATAGATTTATTTAGACTAAAAGAAAGATCTTCTTTTGTAAATATAATGTCCTTTTTTTTAATGGCAGTAAAAGTGGCTTGGCCTTTCTCTGTCAAACAGAAATCCCATGATCGATGACCACCACCACATTCAACTGTCATTACTGTACTCTCCAATTGGGTGCTCCACACAATAAAATGTTTCTAATAAAATATACAGTAATTTCAGATAAGTAAATATCCATCAGCAGTAGAGCATCATTTCTTTAAAACTTATATATAGCAAAATGTCTCTAAGGTGATGAAAAAGTGATCGCTTTGAGAGTATCTCTTAATGAAGGTCTATGTTGAGGAAGGAGGGTTAAACATGAAATTAAACAAAAAACAATCGAGTTACAAATAAAAATGGCAAAATTTGTACCACATTAGCATGCAAAAAATAAAATATAATATTTGGTAATTTGATGCTTAAATTGCAAGCTAGTTTGTTTTAATGTTATAATTTTTTTTTCTCAACAAATTTGAAGTTCAGAAAATTAATGATTTTATCATCTTCAACATATAATGAAGTTTCCATTAATTGATTAACTTTCTTCTTTTTTTCTCAGACTGTCCGACCTACCTGCAGGTGTAAAGGCCTCTGTACATGATACAATAAGTTGAATAAATAAATTAACCATTCAAGATCTGCCTATACAACTTTAAATGTATACAAGGCAATTTATTGAACAAACTGTTTTTTACAAGATACCACAGATTTTTATCATGCGTAATACTATTTTGTAATGGAAAATGGGACTTTATGGACGTCCGGTATAAGGCATAGGGAAAGTAACAGTTATAAGGGTAGAAAATTCAAATCTGTAATGAATTTATATGTTTTGAGAATCTTTGAACTCAAATTGAACAATTATTAGACAATGCTCACTCTGTAAATCTGGATACCATATCTCTGGAATGAATTGATAGATTTGAATTAATTTCGTACAAATATTGTGACAACAGGAACTTGATTTAAATTGAAAGAGATCAAACATGCAGAGATTCCAAACTTTAACATCTTTTTTTTTCTTTTGCAAAAATCATAAAAAATAATTAAAGCTAATCATTTTAAATAAACAATTCATTCATATATAATTTCATATCAGAAAACCAATAACAGTAATATTTGAATATTGGCATGAACTGTTCCCAAAAACAGAAAAAAATACACCTTGTATATTTTGCATTCCAATTTTCCATTAGAAATACACACAAAGTTAAACCTGCATTTTTTAGCTCAAAAAAGTCTACTTCAATAGCTATAGTTCACTTATCTCACTCTATCCTATACCCATTATTGGGAATAAAAATGGACAAGCTCTGATCAAACATGGTGTTTCGGGGTATCCATTGATTTATCTCATTGAAAAACCACAAGGAAATAAGTTTTGTGTTTCTGAAAATATAAACTTTATCAACAAATAGCAACAGAAAAGTTTAGATCTTCTGTTATTTCATTTAAGATTTTTGGCTATATCTCAGAAAAATAAAATTATTTATTAAAACTGTTTTTACTTTAAAATGTGTTAGTTTAATGACCCAAAAGAAATACTGTAGTAAAATTGTTTCTGATTGATTCTTTTAATTTGAAAAAGATAAGAGAAGATTGTTGTGATAAGAAAGAAAATGGAACTATAACATACCAATTTCAGCTTGATTAAGTGACATAAGGGCCCAAATAGCTGAAGAATCTTATGTTATATTCATGATTTGTTTTCATTCTTGAAGGTTTGGTTCAAATAGGCAGCTGTCCCAATGAAGCAGAATCTACTGTACTATGTATTTTAGGAACAATAACATACTAAATCCAGAGGCGTACTAAATTGAAATTTATTTTATTAATTTGAACTGAAATAATTAAGAGAATGATGATATCAACAGATGAATTATAAAGAACTTATGAGTTCACACAGAATTCTGCATTTCACTCAGCAATTTAATGATTTGTTGCAGATTTAGAAATGCTATCCAGCTTAACTTGTGGTATTCAGTATTAAATTACTGGAGTGAGAAGCATCACTAGACATTCTCCTACATGTATATTCCATATTGCTCAGGTCTATTTCTCATGTAATCAGGGTTGGACCCCCCCCCCCCCGGCCACTCATTTCGCTGCTCTGTGTCTTCGGACGAGTTGGTCGGCCTGGGCTTTCGACCCCCCCCCCCCAGATATTTTTAAACCCCTTTGAAAACCATAGTTAAAAAAAAATTCAATCCATAATCAAGGTTGGCTGGTTTAAACCAGCCAACCCTGATTATAAGTATGAAATACTAACTTTTATACAGGAACTTTTGTTCTCAAATTTACCTTAAAATTTACTTTTTCCATGTTGACAACACCCAGTTAAGCAACTAAATTTTATGCATTTAATCTGACCGGCATTTATAAATATTAATTTATTGCTCATAACAAAATCTAAGCTAATTTTTCCAAGTAAATGATAGTTAACTAAAAAATTATAATATATTCTTAGTATTAGCAATTTTACAGAAACTATCATTATTCTTTATAGAGAATTATGTTATAAAACTTTTAAATATTGAATATTTGTTTTGATAATTGGCAATTTCCTAAAATTTAATTTTAGTTTTTATATAATCTATCTATATGACATTTCATTTTAATATGGGCATTCGTTGAAATATTGTATCCATACATTGACATACACACACAAATGGACAAAATTTCAAAAATGTTCAATATGTGTTTGGAAGGTTTAAAAATGTGTATTTCTATATCAAAGACTTGAATTAAAAAATTTTCAGAAAAAAAAAATTACTTTCTTTACAGTACGAGAAAGTAAAACCAGATGATTAAAACAAACTAAAATTTAAAATCTAGGTCTTTCCAATTTAAAAGTGGCACACAAAAACAGCAAAATGCCCAAATTGTAAACTTACAGTATAAAAACCTAGAAGCAACAGATCTGAACCACATAATATAATTTTTCCAATCCACTCTAAATCATGAGAAATCTGAAAAATGAAACAGGATCAATTAAAGCATCACTTAATCATATTATCAAAGAAATTAATATGACTTAATATGAAAATTGAGTATTTAAGCAATATTCCTTACTTTAATAGAATGAAGCAAATGCAGTGATCCTTTATCAATACAATATAGCAACACTCGACCATCTCGACCTGCAGAGTATATTAATGATTGATGCTCTTGTATATCTGTAACTCCATTTTCACCATGAATATGCTTATGAATTATACATGGATCAAGCTATAACAAAATGCATTAATTATTTCAGTATAATAAATATATTTCCATGTATAAAATTCTACTAATAAATATTTACAAATGCCTTTATTAAACTATACATTTCAGAACAGCAGAATAGTAATAACTTTATTTGACAACTTTTTGGCACAAATCTTGTAGCTTAGTGCAATTTGAAGTTCAATTGTTTCGAATTAGGAAAGTTAAAAAACAGCAGCACAAGGCATTCATTTTCATGTTTATGTATTTATTGTTCTTACAATAACACAATACTGTCAACTTTATTAGTATACTAGTATTTAAGCCAACCAAAGAAAGGGAAACTAACATTCTTTAATAAGTTACAACTTTTTTTTAATACATTTTATTTTGTATAACAACATATAGCACTTGGCATAAAAAATACATCCTAATCAGAAACTGTCGTAGTTAAGACCTGTTCTGTGATCAATACTGTAAGTATACAAAGTATCAGCCTTCTAGTTCAATGGGGAGGGATCTTCTGGGAGGTTAAAATAAATTTCTAATGCTTATTCTGCCCACCCCTGGGAGATAAAAAATGTTAGATTCTGTTCCATAGGCAATAAGTTCCATAGTTCTATTCCATAGACTATAAGTGTGCAAATATTTATCTATCTAGGTTAACAGGGAGTTTCTGGAGGATTTGGAGAGGCTTTTCTCCCTCTGTTATATTCTGTCTCATGATCAATACTATAAGTGTGCAAAGATTCAGTCTAGGTTAATGAAGGGCTGTTGAATGGTACAAAATCGTTTAAAAGAAAAAAACAAACATTTTTTGCCCTTTAGGGATGGGGAATAAAAAAAATTCAAATCTGAAACTACTTGGCAGACAGATTTAAAAAAAATATACAGGTAAAAATCGGTTAAAATAAATTTAACACTGTGCATGATAAGACTTGGGTATAATTTATTTCTGCTTTAAACACTTTACTACTTTATGTTTTCAAATAATTATTTTCTTTGCAGTCCACTGGGACTTTTGGAAAATATGACCCGATTTCAAGCTAATCACAAATAATAAGAAAACATCAAAGTAATTATCCGGATTTATTTTTTCACGGCAAAAACAGGATTTAAATAATGAAAAATAAAATAATATGAATACACACTTGTTAAATATTAATGGATAAGAAAACAACCTCAACATATAATACTATTTCTAATAATCAGAAATATGAAATTTATTTTCATGTACTTCTCTCTTTCTAACTTGTTCAGTTTGAGTTAGTAATCATTATCAAAGGATGCAATTTTGTCTATGACAACATTATGAGAAAATACTTTCAAACTATGATAACAAAGCAGTCTCACTACAAGACATAACTGACAATGACAACAAAAAAGAACAAAGTTGTTTTTTTCTTTTGTGCTGTTGATATCAGTTGAGGTGAAATTGCATGTTATCAGAGATATTCAAGTAATTGCTATTTAAAACAGAATAGCTTTCACAATGTAAACATCAAGAATTATACACAAATCACACTAGAAAGAAATTTATGTGAGCAGCCAATGACTACCCTGTAGACTTAAATTTGTATATATATATATATATTTAATTTGCTATTTAAATGAATTAAAAAGATATATTTTCATTTTATAACACAAAATAACACATGAGATCAATATTAGTTTTAAATAATTTTATTATTCATTTAGAAACTTCAGGGCTTCATGTATTTTAAACAAGATCAACTTGCCAAAATTTTAAAATATCTTAAAATTGGTCTAACCTAGCATACTGGGACTGCTTTCATTTGTTTTATCAAAATTTATATATAAAATATAATTAAATATATTTATTCTTTATATTTTTGTCTCTTACAATTTTTTTTTGCCCATTTTGAAAAAATATATACACTACTTGTTTCAATCAGCACTTAATTCACAGCAATCTAATTCCCATGAACTCATAATGCTGAACTGCCTAAAGTTGGGAAATTTCACTAAATAGATTTTGAGCTGGATTAGATACAAACTTTTGCACATACACACAAACATCCTGCAAAAAATGGCTGATTTGTATTCCATAGTGCAAAACAAGTGTAAATCCATCAAAAACATGTTTGAGTTTTCAAACCCATTATACTTCTTTATATATACACTAAGTATGGAGGAAACACTTAAAGAATCCCAATCTACCCAAAGACATATGGGCATATGTATGGAGGAATGTAAAAACTAAAATTTTAATGCCATCAAGAATCTGTCAACACTAAGCTCTAACTTATTAATTGCTTAAGTAGGAGTTCATTGATAGTAATTTTCTAGCCTTATTAGGGAACATAATTACCTTTGACTTAGAATCTGTCTCCATTGAGTAGCAGCTGATACTGCCTCCTCTGTCTCCAACAATTAAACAACTGAAAGGAGTTACATAAACTGCACATGTAGACCACCACTGTGGTTTGCATTTAGGAAGATGAAACTCTTGAATACTATTGACATAATATTCACAATCTTGATATTTTATCTTCCAAAGAATCTAAAACAAATAAAAATAAATTTTTAAGATCAAAACTTAAGACACTTAAAACTGTATTACATTATAAGAGTAGCCGCCTTCGGCGACCAGCCTGTTCGCTATCCTCGAAAATTCTGACCGTGGCAAATTCTCTGGCGCGACCTACCAGAAAGGCGTAAGGTAACTATTTGAACGGCCAGGAAGTGCCACCCAATTTAGATCAGAACCTAGTGGGGGAGACATCCACAGGGACCATACCCTCCTTCCCCTACCATCAACCTCTCGGAAGGACTTACAGACCCACATGTTTAATGTGACCGTACTCCGCACGAACACGGTGGTAGTTTTGGCAGTGGCGGGAAGCGAATCTGGGCCTACCGTGTGCAATTAATGACCATATGTTAAGCTCTTAATTCCATCATCCTCATTCCATCATTTAAAATATCCATAAATTGAAATATTCATTTAATATATCTATAAATTAAAATATCCATTTAAAAATCCATATCGTTCCACAATTTAAAATATCGCATAAAACATTAAATAACAATAATAATTTCACCCTCACAATATCTCCATGGAAACAGAATGAAGTCCTTAAGGAATGAAGTCCACTTTTTAAGGACTTTCAAGTAACATGTAATTGTTTTCCCCTCATTATGAAGTTAATTTTTGGAAAGAGTGGAACCAATAGGAAAATTTCCAGAGAAAGTAGAACTTTTTAGAAAAACAGAGAAAGTAGAAATGTCGCAGGTTTGCAGAATATTTTCATCCCTGCCTTTTTCAAGCACTTTCAAGAACTTGGTCAAGAAAATGGGAATTTTCAAGTACTTTCAAAGCCTTGAAAATAGTCACCTAAAATTCAAGTATTTTCCTGATTTTCAAGCACACAAATATACCCTGGCATATTTACTAGCGATACTTACAGATATATTCAAAATAAAAAGATCATGCTACATACCATATGACCTTCAGAACCACATGACAACAAATATTCATCACTTTTATTCACCCAGTGTAATGCACAGATCTTTCCAGGATGAATCTTAAATATTTTTATGTCACTCTTGCAAGATGAATCTTATGGGAGAAAAAGGAACAAGATCAGTTTTAATTGCTTAAGAAGTTTTCATTGAATGGTGACTAATAATTAAGACCATTTACCATTAGAGTTGAGTAGGACCAAGTCCCCAAGTAAGTTTCCCAAAGCAATAACGCTTTTGCTGGAAACAGATGATACACAGTAGGATGAAAATGAAACATCATGATAAATATCCTTCCAAGACTTCCTATTCATATCATAAAATGATAACCACCTACATTAAAAATAATAAAAAAAAACTTTAAAAAGAATCCATTAAAAGATTAAGTTATACTTTTTAATAACCATCTTATGATGAATGCAAAAATCAAAATCAAAATGTAATAGAAACTTGAGTTATGCATTTCTTTCTGTTTATGTTTCAAGCTAACAGTAATGCACAAAGCCTATAAAACTATTATTAATTTGGGGTTGTAGCTATTCAAATGACAAGAAGTTTTTTTAAAGTGAAAGTTACAAATTTTGTTTTAAAAAGAGCTGAAACAAAACTAAAAATGAATTGTATATCTTTCTATATGAAAATCTTACATAAATGTCAAGAATTTCAGTAATTTTCAAGCACTGTATTGCGTACACCAGAAGTGCAAAAGGAAGTTTTCACAAAAAGTCAGATCTCCTTAGTCTGTTGGCATTTCTTGACAGGGTACTAATGACAAAATATGATTTCTCTCATACATAACTGTTAAAAATTTTAGTGAAGATTTACTGACATATGATTTGATATCTAAAACCAGCAATAACTTGATGTACTTTAAAATCAAAGATAATCAAAAAATAGGTTTAAACATCTTTTATTAAAATCTTCTTTTTATGACGTACAAAATTACACGGCCATAGCGCTTTTGGGCACTATTGTGCCCTTCATCAGTGGTGAAGAGAAAACAAGGTGCGAACATGTTCTTAAATATAGACCAAAACCACTAGGCAAAATTTACATATCAATCATTACATTTTTACATTTTTAAATAAGAGGCATTTAAAATATAATTTAATTATAAAACACAAATTACAATAAAAGGAAAAGGTTCATAAATTAAATGGTAACTAAAAGGAATGTCATCAAAAAATGAAATAAAGCAACTACTAAATTTTTAGAAAATCATATAAAGGTTTGACACGCGAGTCAAGAATGAGACACTAAGCATAACTAAGTGTCTGAACAGGATCAAAATTATAAATTGACTCATGGTAAAGATAAATAAAAAGGGATTCATAAAGTAAAATATTATGGGGGTTGTTGCAGCTAATCAAAAGAAAAGTTTTATCAAACATAGGTTGAAAATTATTGTTAATAATATACTGAGCTAGAGCCATGGACAATTTACCATTTTTAACATCATGAGCAAGCTCAGCTAAACGAATATGTTGGTGTTCATTTAACTAACATACTATCGATATTCGTTATAAATGAAGTAACAAGAACAATGAACAAGAACGGTGAAAATATGAAGTAACAAGAACAATGTGCTATATTGAGAAGAAATTGCTAATAAAAATACAAGAACAAATAAAAATAATTTGTCAGTAAAAGCATATTTTAAGATAATATGTGGTAAGAAAGCCTGATAAACTAAATATTTAGATCAAATGTACCCTTTGTCAGTTGTGGCCATCAATGCTTGATTTTCATTATGCTGAATAATGGATACTACTCTAGGAAAATCTTTTTCTGGAGACTGAAATAAAAGATTTAAGTTGCAATAGAATATTGTTTTAGATGTGTTAAATTTATGCAATAAAAAATAATTTCATAAAGTGCACATGAAACAGAAATGAAACATTAAAAGCAAAAAGTCAATTTTCAAGTAAACACATATGAAATTAAAAAAATAAAATTCTTATAATTACTTTAAAACAAAGTGATACTGGACAACACTTGACCTTCCTTACAGATGCAAAAAAGTTGTATTTTCTTTAATTATTATTACTAACTCAAATTATGATATATTCGTTTATCACACAAAATAATTTAGAAAGTAAATTATTTAAAATTACATCGAATATGTAAATTTTGATTAAATTTTTCATTTAGCAGTTACCCCAACTACAAAGAAATGACAATATCTTTAGATCAATTTATCCCAACATAGCAGAGGTGGCTGTATAAGTTTTACCATCAAAAGTTACTCATAAAACAAGAATAGATTTTAATAGTTATTTTAAGATACATTTGTTTTTTCATTTTATCATTTTTTATATTTGTGAAATATTTAGAAAAAAAAAGGCTACTTTATTTTTTGATTTGCATCAAAATCTGACTTGCAGCAGAATTAAATAAGTCACCTGACATCAGAATTCAATGGATGGTTTTTAGTTAGAATGAATGTATACATTGCACATACAAAAGCTTGCTAAAAGTAGACACTTCGTTCAAGAATGCCTAAAATGTGTTAGTTTAGTTTTTAGAAATAATGATTTTGAATTTTTTTTTTTTTTTACTCTGAAACAATTCTTTATACATATATCATGTATTATATGGAAAACAAAATACATTTTCAGTTAATTTTAAACATGTATATATGAATATAATTAACACTAATAAATAGTAAGTGCTAGTCCTTAGCAATCATGATTTTGAATTTTTGTTTTCTTTTTTAATATGAAACAATTCTTTATACATATATTATGCATTATAAGGAAATAAAACTACATTTTCAGTTAATTTTAAATACTTATATGTGAATGTAATTAACACTAATAAATTGTAAGTGCTAATCCTTAGAAATCATGATGTTGAATTTGTTTTACTATGAAACAATTCTTAATACATATATCATGTATTATAGAAAAATAAAAAGACATCTTCTGCTTATTTTAAACACTTATAAATGAATATAATTAATGTTAACAAATTGTAAGGATCTTAAAGGTTGAATTTTAAGTTAGTATGTGGCATATTTAAATACATTACCATAATAAGTATAACTATTTAAAGAAAAGAATGGAATTAATAAAAAAGAGATCTATTAAATAAGCAAACAAGGATGAAAAACAATAGAGTCAAATACTGAGACTCACTCTAACATGCAATGAGATTTGTGAAACCAAATCAATAGTAAGAATATTTTGAATGTCCCAGCAGTATACTCCTCCATCACTTCCACCAGTAAACTACAAAAAAAAAAAAGTTATCAGCTTAACTTGTATTAAATAAAGGGTAAAAATTCATGATTTTCTATCATTGTTTTATTATAAATACGTATATTGTTTTCTTAACTGCTATATTATATTATGCATGGTATTGATGGAGACATTATGCAAAGAATCACTAAAGCTCATATCTGTTTTAAAAATCTCAACAAACTCTGGAGAACAGCAAGCATGACTTGCTGTTCTCCAGAGCACTGCCCCCCCCCCCTCCCACTAAAAAAGAAAGCCAAACTTAATTTGTATGTCTCTTGCTTGTGCAATTATTCTATGTGGATCTGATATAGAAGATTCCAAGGGCACAGATTGGTAAATTAAATACTTTTCAAAATAAGTGTCTAAGAATCACAATGATAGTTTTTAGCTAAATACCATTACAAATAAATAACTTTTAAATGAAACAAAAATCACAGCAATACATGAGGACAGGCATTGAGAATGAGCAAAGATAAAATCCCAAGTAACTGCTTAAACCTAGACACCAGAGGGAAAACATAGCTGGGGTTATCTTTGGATGAGTTGATGGAGAACAATAGTGGTTAAACGAGAGGCTGGATGGGTGAGCTGGTATGAAGCGAGGAATGCTGCATACAAAAAAGCATCTTGGAAATCTAGATCAAAGGCTTTATGTGTTTTGGGACACAAAAAGAATTGATGATGATGATGATATTGAATAATGCAGTTCTTCACACATATTCTCTTCTCTCCCGGCCACACATTAAACTGCCGTAAGCCCTAGGGTTGGCTGTGTGGTCTGGGCCTTCGACATCGACACATATTCTCTTCCACATATGTTGTTCACACATATTCTCTTCCGGCCACACATCTTGCTACCGTAAACCCTAGGGTTGGTCGTGTGGTCTGGGCCTTCAACACATATTCTCTTTTGCACTTGACACGTTTAACTATGGTGCTTCCTGAATACAGACAGGCATGTATTAAAAAATAAAATAAAATTATTGAAAGAAAAGGAGCATTTTAATTATTTCCATTAATAAACTGAGTGATTTAGATTTTGTTAGCTTCTACATTCTTCAAACCTGAGTTATGAAGTATAAGTCTAATGATAATTTTTTTTTATACCATATCATTTAGAAATGCTTTTCATAAAGCTTTCTAGTACATCATGATTTTTTACACAATGCCACAGCAAAGAATTCTTTCTTAAAAATTTAGAAATTGAGTCTATTATCACTATAAGATTTTTAGACAAAAATAATAATCATAGTCACAGAACCTGTCTATAGGGGCATTCTCAAAGATAGAAATCGAGCTCCTATTGCAAATACCAATACTTGTGGATGCATTTTGTGCTTTATAGCACACATCAGCATGGAATACTTGATAACTACAATGGCAACAAGAAAATTTGTTATGTGCCGCAATTTTGCAAACTTCTAGTGACCAACAGACCAGTTATTCCATGCAGCTGGCATTAAATTCCAAGATTGAGATCAGGCAGCAATAGCCAAGTTCCCAATCATAGAATCTGTGTGTGTGGAGTGGGGATGGTGGGTGGTAGGTGGGGGTGGGGGTGGGGGGTTGATCTCCCGATGGTGGGGGATAGGTTTGAACTCGGAACCTCTACATTGCTGATCCCATACTATGTCATCTAGCCTAAAAGGATCCTCTCGGGATAAAGGAATAGCCGGAACGTCTTTTGTAGCGATGAGTGATGCAATGCTGCCCCCTTACACTCCCCTTCCTTGTGAGAAAGTTGTCAAATTTCAGTGAGGAGGGGGGGGGGGGCATAAAAAAAAACCCCAATGTAATCCCAAGCTGAACTGACCCCCAATGTGTGTTGGTGAACTGAAATAGCCGGGAGGCATGTTGTACCTCATCGTGCGATGTCATGACGTCAATCGAAGTCAACCCGGAAAGGGGTGGAGAAAGTGTGCGTCATCTGTAGTGCTGCCATCTCATGAGAGAGGTGAAAGCGTTGGAGAGAGAAGGAAGGTTGCATGCTAGTATGTTCAGGTCTCCATTGTGTGTGTGTGTGTGGGGGGGGGGGCACTGATCCTACGATGGTGGGGGATAGGCTGCTGATCTTGTATTATGCCATCTGGTCCAAAAGGATTTTCTCAGGACAAAGGGAATAGCCTTGGGCAAGTCTTTCGTAGCAATGAGTGATGCAATGCTGCCCCCTCACACTTCCCTTCCTGGTGAAAGCTCAGTCAAATTTCAGTGAGGAGGGGGACCAGCCAGAAAACTTCCAACATGTCCCCAAGCTGAAACTCAGTTGGTGAAATGAAACAGCTGGGAGGTGTTGAAAACCCAGGCCGTTCGACTCATCCAAAGGACTTGAGCAACTATTTGAACGGCCGGAGCCGGGAGGTGTTGAAGACCCAGACCGACCGGCTCGTCAGCAGGGACATGAGCAACCGATTAGTCAGCCGGGGAGCCGGGAGGTGTATCGTACCTCATCGTGTGGCGTCGTGATGTCAGTCGTAGTGAACTAGGAAAGGAGAGGAGAAAGTGTGAATCATCTGTAGTGCTGCCATCTTGTGAGAGAGGTGAGATCATTGGAGATAGAAGGACGGTTGCTTGCTCGTATGGTCTCCATTGTGAGGGGACAGCCGATCCCCTGATGGTGGGGGATAGGTTCAAATTTGGAATATCTAGATTGCTGATCCCGTACTATGCCATCGGCCCCAAAAGGATCCTTTCGGGCCGAGGGAATAGCCGACAAGTCTTTCGTAATGATGAGTGACGCAATACTGCCCCCTCAAATCTAACTTTATCACTCACCACAGAAGTTAAAAAAATTGTGGTAAATAGAAAGTCTTCTTGATGTCATCGCAGTTAACAGCTATTCTGTGGTGAAAAATGTAAAATTGATCAATGAAATGCCGATTATCTATAATGAAAGCTCAATATCCAGAAATAACTACATTTTGAGAGATGATGACAACTATCTATAGCACTTTATTTGCTGTGTGTGTGTGTGTGTGGGGGGGGACAAGGTATAACATTTCTTGCATAATTAATATTGGGCTGTCCAGAAACTACTTTCGTTTTTTCCGTAAGGTAGCTGTAATAGCATGCAGATGATTTAAATGTTATTTGAAACAATTTTTTGAGAATGCATTGTGGTAACTGACATATCAACATGTCCTTAAAATAAAACATATCAAAATCACGGAACGTTTATGTAGGCATTTTATGTTGAAGCATGGAAAATAAAAATCAATATTTTCATCACATTTTACTTTTTTTAATTTTTACAAAGGTAAAAGAGCTGCAAATGCACACAAAAAAATTTGTGCTGTGTATGATGATGATGCACTAACAGAACACACATGCCAGAATTTGTTTACAAAATTTCATTTTGGTGATTTTTCAGTTCAAGATGCACCACATTTTAGAAGATCAACTGAGATTGATGAAAACTAATTAAAAGCACTGATTGAAGCTGATTGTCACATAACTGTACATGAGCTTGCTGAGAGTCTAAATTCATTCAAAACAACCATTGATGACCATTTGAAAAGCCTGATGTCTGGATCCCACTTGAGCTTAAAGAAATTTATTTAACACGACGTATCAACATATGTAATTTGCTTTTGAAATGTAATCAAAATGATCCATTTTTGAAATGATTGATAACTGGTTGTGAAAAATGGATTGTTTACAGTAATATTGAATGCAAAAGGTCCAAGTCTGGTGAGCTAACTTAAATAACATGAAAAGCTGATATTCATCATTAGAGAAAAAAAAAGTAGTTTCAGGACAACCCAATAGTATAGATGTCATATAGATAACTAAAAATTCAATTTCCCTTGTAATATTTAAAAAAGTTTACATTCTAATTTTTTTCTAAAATCAAATTTTCATACAGTTAATGAAACAAAGAAATGATACATACTGCTACATAACTGTTAAGACTGCCAGTTCCTGACTTTCCGCCAGCAGAGTAGTTTGTTTCAAGACACCATATGCTGCCACCCTGGGGGAAAATGATATATTCATGAAATAAAAATATCTTCAAATACAGAAAGTATATCCTTAAGGTTTAATTAAATTGATATACATAAATAAAATTTTCAATATTTTATTTATTGAATATTTTTGTGATTACCACTAATATGTGTTAATATTTTGATATTTTTAACAATGAAAATCAGTGTAACCAATTAAATGAAGAAACATTACATTTGATGGTAAGTTTGAGCAACTTTGTTATTTGCTAATATTCTGTGCATATGAAGGTAATTTGAGTATTGGAGCACAATGCTAAAAATAACTTCAAACCATTATGAACATTTAAACCAAACACAAAATTCAGATTAGCCACTTATAAAAAGACCAGAGTACCTATCTTTATCTATGACTATGCAATTTAATTCTCTGGTTATTAAAATATATACAAAATATAACATATTATTACTGTAATGTTTAATAATTTTGGAGTTTTTGATTGAACTTAAACTTTAAAAGCTGAAACATAAAATATATTAAACACCGGGTGGTCAGAATTAAAACACCCCTACTCTGAGCTCTCTATACATCGAACTACTCAGTGTAAAGGCTCCAAAATTGTTGAACCTACTATTCAAGACATGGGGAAAGGGATTACGTGAAAAAAAATTAGTTCCAGAAACACCGATAGGTGGCGCTGTATAACAGAAAATATGCTGAAAAGACACAAAATAATCACAAAAAAACAAACACATGCGATATGGAATTTTTTCTTTTTAATTTCTTTTGCTGATATGAAAAAAAAGAAGATAAAAAAGTAAAGAAACTTAAACTGTCATTGTAACTGCAATTCTGCACTGTAAGCACAAAAATTTGCATAAACCCTTGGTTTGCAGCTACTATGTTCTGGGCATAAAAGGGGATAAAACTGGGAAATTTTCATTCTTATCAGCGATGGCTGTCACACTGCTAGAGTGTGCTTTGCTTGTGAAGCTGTTTTTTGAAAACAAAGGACATGCTGCAGCTGCACTTCGAGAGTTTCGTCGACTTAAGAATTTGAGCAAAGATCCATTACTTCCACAAGCTCTCAGGAGAATGATCGCTCGATTCAAGAAACCTGGACATCTTGGAGTTCAGCCGGGTCGAGAATGCAAATCGACTCGTTCAGATGTCAGTGACGATGTTGCCACTGCTATTGTTGAACAATCAATGGATAACGTTATAGGCTGTAGTAGTGCACGTGGAGTGTCACGACACTTGGGTGTTCCCTACAGCACAGTGCGGAACGTACTGAGAAACATAGCGCATTTTTCCTATACAAAATTAGTTACAATCACCACTTGCTGACCATCCCTTTGTATAGACATTTCTGGCTAAAGTTTGTTAGAAACTTGGTTTTGTTTACGTCGCGATTCTCGTTTCGCGGGAGCGTGACGTCATTATTAAAATGATTATTCCGTTCTCGTGAACGAATCGCGATGTGGACAAAACTTGGCTGATCATGCAAATCACCTTTCTCGCCGTTCACGCATCCTGTTTTGCATATCCAGAGGGCGTTGCCGGCAACGGTTATGTTCCGGAACGCACCCATCTTCGGATATAAAGGCTAGACACTTTTCTGGTTTTATGTCAGATCGCTTTTATGTCAGATCGCTTTAAAGGAGATCGCTTTGTTTTAAGTGAGATCGCTTTGGTCATTAGACCGGTTAGTCATTCGATCGATATACTGATCGATGGAAGGATCTAGAAGGATCTAGATCGGGCAGGCGGATCTTCGTAAAGTCATGTTTCGATGTTGTCGAAAGTTTCGATAAAGTGTTTATCGGTGAACGCGGATATTTAAACTAAACTTAGTAGTTTTGATGGTTCTCAGTTAAGGAGACCATGTTTCCCGTGTTGTGGACTTTATAGTGCTGATCCGGAAAGTTTAAAGTTTTTGCCATAGCGTGTGCCCAGCTAGTGGTGGCGTCGGAAAGTGCACGTGGTCACGTAAGTGTGAAATGCTTTTTTATTCCACTTACTTGTGTAAATAATACGTTAACCAGAAACGTGTCTAGGCATGGAACTTACACTGAAAAACCTTCATATGAGCTGTAGTGCTCATGTTTTGTAAATAGTATGCTTTAGTTATTTGGCTTACCTGTTTTCATGATATATACTGTAAGCAAATACAATGGATTCACTCTTCAATAAAAGTGATTTTGATTTAAACTGGAACTGTTCTCATTTAACACTTCTACAGCTACTTGTATTCCTACAACTACTATCTAACGTTTGTTATAGCTGCAACACTCTGTTTTAAATTTTCAACGAAGTTGTGGAACCAGAATTTCGTGGCTCATAGTTATTCTATCACCAGCTTCATCAGAAATGTAATTATACATTAATTTTCAATATATAACTTACGGATATGATACATATTTCCGTCAAAGGTTACGGGCCCGTGCTCCCCATAACAACGTTAAAAATTTAGAAGTGTTAGAGTTCCAACGAATCCTGTCGACGGGGGCCGCGGACGGCGCCATTTGCATGTCGACGAAAGCGTAAACAAAAGGTCTGTTCAGCTCAGTTCCAAGAGGCCACCTTGCCATGGAGGCAAATAAAATTACTGCATTAACTAGAGACAATTACGTCACTTGGAGGAATGAAGTTTCATTCGCTCTTAAAGGAGAGGGCTGTTTCGGATTTGTAGACCGAACAGCGTTACCGGTGGATGAAAAAACGTCACGCCGTGATTATGAAGATCACATGCGAAGAAAGGACCGCGCGTTAGCAATCCTGTTCCAGAATGTTTCATCTGATTACCAAGAGTTAATTGACATTAACGACGATCCGGCAGATGCGTGGGATAAGTTAAAAACGCACTTCGACGCGCCGACTCGCGCCAACCTGGTGCGTTTACTGGATGAGTTCTTCAGCCTACGTCCAGAGCCAGATGAACCGGTGGATATCTTCTGTACGCGTTTGAAGAAGGCGGTCGCCAAATTGAAGGACGTCAAGCACCCGGTGGAAAGCGTCTATGTGGCATTCCAGGCCATAAGATACCTCTCTGATGACTTCCAGGGAATAGTTCAGCTAATCTACAGATGGGAGGACAAAGATTTCACTTTGGAGAAAATCCAACATGAATTGTCTGCGGAAGAAGGACGTATCCGGCAACTCCGTAGTGATAGAAACAATGTAAGTCAAAATTCATCTGTATTCTTGTCTCAGAGTAATGTAAATGTAAAGTGTAAAAATAACAAAGTGTTTAAAAGTGTTAAACCAGTTAAAAGGGTCATAGGACCATGTTATTTTTGTAAGAAGGCCGGTCATTTAAGGAAGAATTGCCCTATTCTTAAGTCTAGCTCAAATATAATTGAATTGTATTCATCTGCTAGAGTTGAAGCTAATACTGTGCAGGATCCTAGCGATAGACTCAGCTGGGTAATTGACACCGCTGCTACGCGGCACTTTTGCAATGATATTAATTTATTTTCAAAATTTAAGGAAAGCAAAAGTGCATCTATGTCGCTGGCAGTGGGTGATATTGAGAGCCCAGTTGAGGCTATCGGTACGGTCAAAATGTATGTTCAGTTTCAGAACATAAGAAGTAATATTGTTTTGTCTGATGTAATGTTTTCGCCTAAGTTAAGACGAAACTTATTAGCCGCATCTGTTCTTGAGGAACAGGGGTATACTTTTAAAGGGGCTAATGGGGTATTGTGGTTTTACACTCCAAAGGGAGAAAAATTCTTCTATGCTAAGCGAAAAGAAGGGTTATATTTTTTAAAACCTCAATACGAAGTTCAGACTGCAAATAACAATATTGAAGACCGTAAAACTAAAGGAAAGGATCAGGGTAGGGATAAAAATTCTAAGAAAGATAGAAAACCCCTAAATAAGAAAAACAGTATTGACAAAATGAAAAATTTGCCTAGAATAAATAAAAGTAAACGTAACTCTGAGGTGAAGTCGAGGTCAAAAGAAAAGGTTAATGAGAAACCAAGTTGTGCGGTTTCTGAGGTTTTGAATAAAACGGAACTCTGGCATAGGAGATATTGCCACATTAACTCTGATTATTTATATCAGACAAGTAAAGTTTCCGCGGCTAATGGACTCCCTAGACTAAAATATGCAAAAATTAACTGTACACACTGTAAGTTAGCAAAGTCTAAGAGAATTTCTTTTAAGCCAATTGGTAGGATAAGGTCCACTAAACCTTTACAATTACTCCATATGGATGTGTGTGGTCCCTTACCTACAGCTTCAATGGGCGGAAACAGATACTTTTTGACAATAACTGACGACTTCAGCCGGAAAGTGTTTGTTTATATAATGAAACAAAAATCAGAGGTGTTTAAGATATTTAAAGAATTCCAAGCTAAGGAAGAGAGGCAGCTAGGCAAAAAGATTTTGTGTATCCGTACGGACAATGGTATGGAGTTCTGTCACAACCAGTTCAAGGCATACTTAAATAAATTGGGGATTAAATCAGAAAGGTCAAATGCATATACACCCGAACAGAACGGGGTTTCTGAAAGATTTAATCTGACTGCACTAGATTGTGTGAAAGCTATGCTTGATCAAAGCCAGGTTGATAACAGAATGTGGGCAGAAGCGATTTTGTGTTTTACACACACCAAGAACAGAATATGTCATAAGTTCAAAACCAAAACTCCACACGAGTTATATTATGGAAGGAAGCCAGCCGTTGCTCACCTCAAAGTTTTCGGGTGCAAAGCCTATGTGGGCACAGCCAAACAAATTAGAAATAAGTTGGATATGAGAGCCCAAATAGGAATCATGGTCGGATATGCCGAAAGCACCAAAGGCTATAGGATTTATATAGCGGGTAAAAAGAAAGTTGAGGAAACTTCTAATGTAAGGTTTGAGGAAGGAGTGGCAGCGGAAGGCGTCCTGGGCCCTAATTACCCTAAAGGAATCACCTTGAGGAAATCGAACGTTACTCAGTCGATTGACTCGGAATCAGAATGCTTAGGAGGAGTGTCAGAGGAAGAAGCAGGTGAGAGCCGTGACACTAGTAAATCTAGTGGGGATGAGGACTCTCCTGCTGATTCTGGTCTGACACCCTGCTCAGATATTGACTGGATACGGAAAGCAGTACCTAGGCCTGATGGGAGTAGGACGGATATTTACTACTCAGTAAAAGGTGACAATAAGAGGCTGAGATCTCATAATGATGTCAGAAAGTTTTGTGGAAAAGCTAACATTCATTATGATCAGCAAATGTTTAATTTTAGAGAGAAAAAGGGGGTAAGTGATATCAAAAGGAAACCAGAAGCAAGCAATGTTGAGATCTTGATACCCAAGAGCTATAAATCGGCAATAGAATCTCCCCAGTCCGATAAATGGCAAGAAGCCATGGATGATGAAATAGCTACAATGCAAGAGAGGGGTGTCTGGGACTTAGTGCCTGCACCCATCTCACAACAAAAAATTATAGGAAGTAGATGGGTTTATACCATTAAGAAGGATGAAAGGGGAAATGTAAAACGATTCAAAGCTCGCCTAGTAGCTCAAGGATATACCCAGATAAAAGGGGACTCATATGATGAAGTGTTTAGCCCTGTGATTAATTTTAGTTTAATCAGAGCTTTCTTCTCCATATTCGTTTGCATGCTTAAATGGAAACATTTTCAACTGGACATTAAGTCCGCATATCTTTATGCAAAGTTGAATGATAAAAATTTTCTTGAAACAACAAAATGATATAGACCATACAGTTTCACTTTTGAGTAAAGAATTTGATATCAAAGAATTGGGAAAAGTCAAAAGACTTTTGGGTGTGGAATTTAAGGAACTTAGTTGTAAACAAGTCTTTTAAAATTAACTTTGTTAATACTAAAGATAACGTAGCAGATTACTTCACGAAGCCAATGACTAAAGATAGAGTTTTAAAATTTAGTAATGATATCTTTAAAATATAAAATTTAACTGTTCAAATAAAAATTTTTACTTTAAATTTTTTTTTCATATTTTCAAAGTATAAATGGTTAGGGTATTTTATAATTTATTCCTCTCTCATTGATACAAATGAAATGTATCTTGAGTATATATTGTTATGTGACAATGAACTGTTACTTTTCTCACATTACACTTGAAAAAAAAATATATATATCCATTTTTACTACACGCATAATGCATTTTCGCTTATGTGAATAAAATGTTATCTGAATGTACATTATTGATATAATTCACATGAAACATAAAAATTTTTAATCTGTGTTTATCTCATATGTATATTTACCTTCTGTATCTTTTATTATCATTGCCATTGTATTGGGTATTTAGTGTGTATACTAGTCATGGGCTAAGATAATAAAACTTAAATTTTTAATCTTAAATGTTAAATTTCATAGTTATACATTAAATTTTCTACAAACTTGAATTTGATGTTTAGACTTAAATTTTTAATCTTAAATGTTAAATTTCATAGTTATACATTAAATTTTCTACAAACTTGAATTTGATGTTTAGACTTAAATTTTTAATCTTAAATGTTAAATTTCATAGTTATACATTAAATTTTCTACAAACTTGAATTTGATGTTTAGACTTAAATTTTTAATCTTAAATGTTAAATTTCATAGTTATACACTAAATTTTCTACAATTTGATTTTGATGTTTAGATTTAAATTTTTAATCTTAAATGTTAAATTTCATAGTTATACACTAAATTTTCTACAACTTGATTTTGATGTTTAGATTTAAATTTTTGATCTTAAATATTAAAATTGATAACTATACCTAAAATTTTTCTAGAGCTTAAAATTTTTGATATCTTTAGACTTTTAAATTTTAAACTTAATGTTTGTTTTAATTTTCAAAATAGTAAAGAAATAGCTTTCTTCAGTATGAGCTAGTACTTAAGAAAGGGCAATAGTATGGTTATACTGTTTTCTTTGACTATGTTATCCTTAAACATGTAATTTAAAGAATGCTTATGATCTGCATAATAGATAAGTGTACTCATTTGATTGTTGCCATTTTGAGAAAAGGCTATTCACTTTCTAAATGTTATAAGTGTTATAAATTTCTTTAATGTATAAATTTTTGTGTATGCATACATTATGTTTTTAGGATACTAAGAACTTTGATTCTTAGAATAACCTTTTGTTGGATGAAAGCATGGGCGCCGAGAGTTGGTGTTTTTGCATGAGGGGGCCGATTGTTAGAAACTTGGTTTTGTTTACGTCGCGATTCTCGTTTCGCGGGAGCGTGACGTCATTATTAAAATGATTATTCCGTTCTCGTGAACGAATCGCGATGTGGACAAAACTTGGCTGATCATGCAAATCACCTTTCTCGCCGCTCACGCATCCTGTTTTGCATATCCAGAGGGCGTTGCCGGCAACGGTTATGTTCCGGAACGCACCCATCTTCGGATATAAAGGCTAGACACTTTTCTGGTTTTATGTCAGATCGCTTTTATGTCAGATCGCTTTAAAGGAGATCGCTTTGTTTTAAGTGAGATCGCTTTGGTCATTAGACCGGTTAGTCATTCGATCGATATACTGATCGATGGAAGGATCTAGAAGGATCTAGATCGGGCAGACGGATCTTCGTAAAGTCATGTTTCGATGTTGTCGAAAGTTTCGATAAAGTGTTTATCGGTGAACGCGGATATTTAAACTAAACTTAGTAGTTTTGATGGTTCTCAGTTAAGGAGACCATGTTTCCCGTGTTGTGGACTTTATAGTGCTGATCCGGAAAGTTTAAAGTTTTTGCCATAGCGTGTGCCCAGCTAGTGGTGGCGTCGGAAAGTGCACGTGGTCACGTAAGTGTGAAATGCTTTTTATTCCACTTACTTGTGTAAATAATACGTTAACCAGAAACGTGTCTAGGCATGGAACTTACACTGAAAAACCTTCATATGAGCTGTAGTGCTCATGTTTTGTAAATAGTATGCTTTAGTTATTTGGCTTACCTGTTTTCATGATATATACTGTAAGCAAATACAATGGATTCACTCTTCAATAAAAGTGATTTTGATTTAAACTGGAACTGTTCTCATTTAACACTTCTACAGCTACTTGTATTCCTACAACTACTATCTAACGTTTGTTATAGCTGCAACACTCTGTTTTAAATTTTCAACGAAGTTGTGGAACCAGAATTTCGTGGCTCATAGTTATTCTATCACCAGCTTCATCAGAAATGTAATTATACATTAATTTTCAATATATAACTTACGGATATGATACATATTTCCGTCAAAGTTGAAGTGGATGCATCGTGGCCATGGCAGATTCTATGGAGCAATGAAGCGCATTTCCATCTAAGTGGAACACCCATAACTGTCGCATTTGGGACACGGAAAACCCTCATACCATCTAAGAGATTCCACTTCACTCACCGAAAGTTACAGTCTGGTGTGGATTCACAGCCACATTCATTCTTGGACCTTTCTTTTTCGAAGAGGCTACTCCCAATGGCCCTGTGACATGCACCGTGACACCCAGGAGGTACAAAAACATGCTTGAAAATTTTGTTGTACCCCAACTGCAACAGCACCAATGTCTTGATTCAATTACCTTTATACAAGATGGAGCGCCTCTACACATTGGACTCTGTGTACAGCAGTTTCTTCGTCAACATTTTACTAATGTTAGAGTAATTAGTCGTGCATTTCCGACAACCTGGCCATCTCGTTCTCCAGATCTTAATCCCTGTGATTTTTGGCTGTGGAGATACTTAAAAAGTCTTGTTTATCGAGGACGTCTGGTAACCTTGGCAGATTTGAAAGACAGTATCACTCTGCAAGTGAGAAGCATCTCAATCGACCAATTACGATCCGCAGTTGAACAAGCTGTCCACAGACTGCAGATTTTACATCTTGAAGAAGGGAACCATATTGAGCAGCATTCCCTGCATCGATACGGTCCTTGTGATATGAATGTTTGGTACGTTCAAATAAAATGTGTTACAAATGTGTATTTTGTGTCTTTTCAGCATATTTTCTGTTGTACAGCGCCACCTATCAGTGTTTCTGGAACTAATTTTTTTTTCGCATAATCCTTTTCCCCATGTCTTGAATAGTAGGTTCAACAATTTTGGAGCCCTTACACTGAGCAGTTCGATGTATAGAGAGCTCAGAGTAGGGGTGTTTTAATTCTAACCACCCGGTATATAAGAAATATGTATATGATTTTATGATTTAAGCCAATAAGATTGTTGCAGTAAAGATAATACAAGCATTAAACAAAGATAATGCAATTACATATCCTGCTATAATGTTGGTTGCTGCTGTAAAATTGCAAATATATACCTTACCATAATATTTTTGTTGTTTATGCAATTTCTTCAAGAAATTATGGTACTTTGTTAAAAAGTATTAAATTTGACATGTAGTATAATAATATCTGCATGTCAATAACAGAATTAAAATTGGGTGCTTTAGTTGACTTTCAAATGTCATTACACAGCATTATGCTAAAAGATAAACTTTGTTTTCATCAAATGACAGTTCTGTAACTTTAAATATTTTATCTTTGTATCGATAAATGATATTAATGTGACAATGACTTTGTCTGTTTAAACAATGTAATTTTGTTTGTAATTAATTTTTAATATAAAAGTTACTTTTTGCGTATGGCAGTACATGTAGTTATTGTTGGTTTACCTATCTAAATGTTACCATTTTGAGGTAAAATGTTATAAATATTCACAAAATCTTTATTAAAAGCAATCCATAGTTCAATTTAAAAATAAATGTAGTACACAAACATACAGGTTGTGTCTTTTAATTCGATATGTGGTTTGCATTTTTGCATGGAGTATTATTAAAAACCTCGATTGCAGAGTAAAAGAGCTTACAAAAATAATATATAGATAAAACAGAGATTCCATGATGAAATTAGTGTCATAACTACAAGGTCAGGGATTGCTCTACATAATTACAAAGACTAATTATTTTAATGATAAAACAGAGATGCATGATGAAATCAGTGTCATAACTAAACAGTGTCATAACTTTACAAGGTAATGGACTACCCTAAATAACCAAAAGACTAATTATGTAAGCACACTATCTAATATTGTTATGAAATCTGGTGTGGGCAGCAAATTGATATTTTCTCTAAGAACTACAATGAATTCAATTCTTCAACAGTCTAAAACTCATGAGCAAGATCAACACAATAATGCTATTTGTGTTAAATTAATACTTATAAATTGAAATCTAATAACTGAACTTATTCATATGTATATACAATAACAGTGATGTAGATATCTGATGTTGATTTCATTTTAAATGGAATGTACAAATAGTTATTTCAAAAGAGAAAAAAATAAACTACTGAGTCTTTTAAATGTTTATTTACATTGAAAATGAACAAGGTTCCAGTATTGAGGGACTGCGAATAACAATTGCACCAAATTTTGTTCAAACAACCCAATTTGATCTTGGGATATATTGTCCATAACCACAGTGTTTCCCTACACACAGGGAAAGTAACTACAGAAGGTATGTTGCCATTCCATGATTGACACAAATTTTAATAAAATGAAATATTTAAAAATATTATCAAACTTTAAAGAATAAATATAATAAAAATAAACAAATATAAACACATGTTTAAGGAAAAAATACAATCAAGTTAAATTGTATTACATAAGCATACCTTATGGCACTTTTTTCTTTTCAGAAGTTGTCCATTCATATCCCAAAAACATATACATGAATCCTAGTTATAAAACAACAATTTTAAAACACAAAAGAAAAAGATCAGATAAATTCATTTAAAAAAAGAACAAAAGTGTTAAAGTATATCAATTCTATGCATTTTTTCAGCACTAATCTATATAAATAAAATTGAAAATCTGTCTGTCTGTTCCATCATCACGGGAGAACGACTAAACCGAATTTGATGAAATTTTGTGGGTAGTCTGGAAATACCCCCCCACTTAAAATTTGGTCCATGCTTTGAGTTTCTACGATCAGTGGTTCCGGAGATATTAGTAAAAAACGAAACATTTGTTTATCTCATCATCACGAGAGAACGGCTGACCGAATTTAATGAAATTTTGTGGATAGCCTTGAAATAGCCCCTCATAAATTTAGTCCAAGTTTCGGGTTTCTATGCCCAGAAGTTGTCGAGATATTAATGAAAAACGAAACTTTTTCCTAGGAGTTTTACTCTTTAACTCCGTAGTTTATCCAAGCGAAGAGGTTGAAAATCATTTGTTTAAATCATGAAAGTGAATTACATTATCTCTGAGTTTGGTGCAAGATTTTTGCACTAATTAGTCACTATCTAAAAGCATGAATTGTTTGAAACATGAATTTAAATGGAAAATCTATTTCTATGGTTAATTTTTCACAAGCTTTTACTCAACAATGAAAAGTATAAAGAAATCAAAATGGTTATTTAATTTCGCATTTTATGTGGAAGATTCTATCTTATATTATGTTGCTCAGCAACGCAATTAAATTAAATATGTTTGTAAATTTTTATTATTATTTTTTCAATTTGAATTATAAATAAATGGATATAAAAATATATATTAAAAATGAACGGTTTCATTTTTCTTTAAATTATATTAATTGCTGACTGTGTACATCACTTTCATTTATTTTGGCAAAGAGTTTTCAAGCTTATATATTGTGTTTAGCTAATAAATTCATATATTGTGTTTATCCAATAAATTCATTTAGCTGATTGTTGAAACAGAAAAAGAGTAGAATGGGTATATCTTCCAATATAATCTTAATGTTTTCATTTATTATACAAATGGGATCAGGATGTTTTATTCTTCAGATCTGCAAATCCAGAGCTATGAATTTGGCGGAATATCGCTAACTTGGCAACTTTTCTTAAACGTTGCCAAATTGACGGAAATGTTGCCAAATTGATGAAAACGACGCAAATCAATGAAATTAAATTTATTTTTTCAGAAGAGAGTACTGAAATGATGTTTAGGTAGCATTTGTCAGTCAGTCCATCCATCCTACTTAGTAACACATTTAGCGAATTTTTAAAATGGCACCAAATTGATAAAAATGTTTATAAATCCATAAAAATATCATGAAATTGATAAAATTGAGCTTAATAAATGAAATTAATTGTGTTTTGTTAGGGGATAGTATTGTGATGATGTTTCGTCAATTTGTCGCAAAATGGGACTTTAGATCAAAGTCCCACTTGGTCAGTTCTACATTTAGTCAGTTCTACAGTCCCACTTGGCGATAAATTTGGTGATATTTTATATTGTCGCTAAATGGACGAAAATGTAGCCAAACCTTCCATGGAGATAGCATTATTCAGACGATATAATTTCGATTAATTTATTTGAAGCAAATGATATCATGTCGTTTAGCAATGGATGTAAATCCAATGTGTTTATGCAGCATTTGATTTTTATTAAATCTTTTTCGATTTGAATAATAAAGATATGTATATAAAATAAATTTCATTAACATTGCATTTTTGACTGGATAATATCAATTATGGTCTTCAGGTTTAAACATTATTATTATTGATATTTTTGTGGATTATTGATTCAGGGATTATTGATATTTTCAAGTTATTATGCCATTGTTTTATTATGACAAAAATTGTTGAAACTCATATATTGTACATTGTACAAGCAATCTTCTACAAATGCATGGATATATCTTCTAATCTACAAGAATATAAGTAATACAAGTATATTGGCATATATTTTGATATATATTGGCATAAATTGGAATCAATTATGACCTTCTGGTATAAAGATTACAGGGGTTATTGATACTTCAATTTATTATGTCATCTGTTTTATTTTGGCAAATATTTTTGAGACTCATATTGTAATACGGGTAATCTTCTACTAACACACTGGCATATTTTCTAATCTGAGACAATATAAATAGTACGGGAATATATATATATATATTCCCATATAATTTTAGTGCTTTCATTCTGGCACGTAGTGGAATCAATTAAGGGTTTATTGCAGAGTTGTTGGATTTTAGCCAGGCCAAAATTTTTGGTTTTAACCGCTTAAAAAAAAGCTAGCTTTTATTAATAAAAGGTGATTTATAGCCAATTCATATTAAATTTGCATTACTTTATTTTGATGCACTCCTAAATGTTTTTTACTAAAATGTTTATAAACTTCTATTAAATATTACCAAGTACACAAGATTTTATGACCACTAGAAAAATACTATGAAGGTAATATGTCTAAAAGATAAAATATATATACATTGAGTAGAATGCATTAAATTAGCTAGCTAGTTCAAGCACTACATCACTTTGATCTAAACCAAAACTAAACACATGTTCTTAACTTTATTTCACTTCAGTTTATGCTTCTTTTTTCATTTCATTTCAGTGTGATGTTTTGTTTTAGTTGGATGTAAAGATTTGGTGTTGGGATTAAATCATAGTATGTTCAATGTTGGAAAAGGAATTTAGAAGGAGATAATATTTGAAGAAATTTTGGTGCATCTAAGTTCAGAACAAAAGAATGAGCAATCAAAAAACGTTAAAAATTGTTCTCAAATTAAAACTTATTAAAATACATTTTTGAAAAGCTTGATGCTATTCAAAAGAGTTGTTCATGCATATGTTATTCCCAATACTGTTTTCAATAGTGATAGTGTTTCTTATTAAATGACTTTATGCATGATTTTAAATATTCATGAGTAAAAATAAGACTCTTACATATCAATAAAGTCCTTAAAGTTATTTAACTAATAAAATATATTACTAAGCAATTATTGTCCTAAAATAAAACATTTCATTATTTAAAGCAATAACATTTAAAAAAAAATGTGTTAAGGGCCAATGTAAACCAAGTAAAGCAGTTGGTATGCCTTTTTAAAATTTAGCTGGCTTTTTTGCAACCATCAAATCACTAGCAGGTATTCCAATATTAATGTTTTCATTATTGAGAAATAAAGTTATTTATTAAATTCTAACCCAATAAAATGCCTTTAAAATTAGTTAAAGAACATATAAAAATGTGTAATTTAAAATTAAAAGCCTTCACACTTTTTTTTTACTTAAAAAAAAAAAAAAAAAAAAAAAAAAAAAAAATTTTTTTTGGACAGAAAAAGTCAGTTTAAACCAATAAAAGCCACTGGCGTGGCTTTTATTCATTTTAGCCGGCTTTTTTGCAACCCTGGTTTATTGATATTTTCAATTTATACATGTAATCCACTAATACAGGTTATATTTACTAATATTCGCGTATATAAGACGTACGGGTCCCATACAAATTTAGCACTTTTATTTTGCATATATTGATTCAATTTCATATTTTTTGTATATTTGCTTACAAAAGGGGCCAGGATGTTTTATTCTTCAGATCTGTCCGTGAAGATAATTTTGCATAGATATTCTTAAACTTCTTTTTAGGAGCAATAAATTTAATATTTTAACAGAATATTTTGAATAACAATGTCATGTAGTATACTATAAGAATTTGCACATGATTGTGAATTATAAGTTTCTTTATATTATATACTCCGTACGAAGAACGGGTATGCTGCTAGTATGTTATAATACTCTCAATGTATTGTAATTATCTTGAATTCAAGCTGACAGTTGTTATGGTGGTTTTCCCTTCTTATAAACTTCTTTATTTACTTCTCCCTTATAAACTTCTTTATTTACTTAATTATAATTTACTATTTATACTTATTTATTTATATTTACATTATCTAGATTTATTTTAATATTATTTACATTTTGTTTCTATGTTATTAAGATAAAGCCTGATCGTATAGTTTTTATAATAAAGTTTACTTTTATAATTTATTTTCTCTTTGCTTCTTTTTATTTACTTAGTTTATTACCTACAGCTTGGTCTGTGCTCAACCATGTTACACTTTTAACAATACTTCAACACCATATAACTTCTAAAAATTCCACTTACCTTTAAATAAATAAATAGATAAAAATAGCACAGCCAACAACTAAAGAATCATAAACACTAATTGTTAAATTAAAAATTAACCTTTATTAACAATTAAGAATTTAAATTTAAACATTTGGATTTCTAAAACAATTATTTGAATTATAGATAGTACATTGCTCTTAACATTAAAATCTATTAAATTTACCCCATTTTCAATAACCCAGGAAACAGAATCCACCCTGGTCTGAAGACCAGAGTTTGGTCTGCCTGGTGCTGGCTGTCCACCACCAAAATTTATGATAAGAATTAATTTAAAAATATAAAAACCAACACATATTGTAATTGATAAAACTTTCAACATATATGTTCACATCTTCAAAAGGAAACAAAACATCTTAAAAGGGGTAGAAATTCCAACGTTACATTAAGCCCAAGGCTATACACTTCACAAGCTGAATCATTACAAAGAGTAAACAGAAAACACTGCTTCTCTATTTACTGCTTGAAATTTCTATCATAGAGAAATATTTAAAAACTCTCTCACTAGATGTCAGCACCAGAGGTGAGGAGCTAAAATGACTGTTGTTAAACGTGATAAAACCCACAAAGCTACACACCATTTTTAATAATATACTTATTACTTGTTGTCTTGCAAAAACATGTAACTCTTTCTATATTTACTATTGAAACTTTTTTTTCCGATCTACACTGAAATTTACATTTTTCTTTCTGGAACATGATGATACTTTCTAACACGTAGGTTGTAAAATTTAATGACACGATTGAAATCAAAACGCTTCGAGTGGGCCGGTAAAATAAAATACAGCTCATCACTGCGGAGCTCATAAGGCAAAACACTTGAGGAGCACTGAAAAATGTGGAGAGGGATCACCGATGCACTTATCACTGGAATGACGTAAATATTGAATGAATAGATGACGAGATGAGAGTTTTGAAGTATGAAAGGCTTTCCAAAAACATTGTTGTTGGGCAATCTTTGTTGGTTCACCATGACGATTGATGATGAATCACTGGCCGATTTTTCTCAACTTTGTATTCAGTAACTAATGGAACATCCGGTGACCAAGACAGCTGAACTTGGGCAGAAACAGAATCGCCAATTTGACGTAGTTCCCTGCAAATGCGCTGGGCTCAGAAGCAGGCATTTTTACTAATACACTGTAGCCAGTTTCAGGAATGCCAAGATGCTCAGTATCCAAATTCATAAGCTACCGGCGACCCGGGGCGTGAGCCCCAGGCTCGGCTCTTAGAAATTTTGTCAACCTCACTCGTCTGCTGCTCAGGATCAAACTCCTCGCCAGGCAGCACGCCTGCCTCCCAGGAGACGCTAAACTTGGCGAGCGAAACTCTGCGCTTTGCGCCGAGCGCCCACGCATACACTGCGGAAAAATAAACGCCGTTATGCCAAGAATCAGAAAAAGATCACTTCTCCTAAACAGCAACCACGAACCCACACGGTGACGCATGGTCACCGGATGTCGTGAGGCAACCCTACTAGCACCCTACTTGCAGGTGTTTTAACTGATAAGCGGGCGAAAGCCAAATTTCGTCTTAAAAAGTGCCTTTTTTATGCAGACACATGAATGAAGTGAAGTTAAGTTAACAGCTGAAAACGAAGATTATGAGAATTAACAAGATTATTTAACTTTTAAAGGCACATTGCGCACAATTTTGAATAATAAAAACATTAAAAAGATAACAAATTACGTTAAAAGGGGGATAAATCGCCGAAATATTCAAAAACACCCAATAAATTTTGAATTTTGAAGGGAAAGGGGAAAAATAATGAATTTTAAGATATTACATAACTTTGAACTATTAATTAAATTTAGAGCTGTCAAATCTCGGCATAACACAGTTATATATATAGCTAGTAAAATTCTAGCTAAATAAAAAATTAGAAGATCTACTCATAATATTAATTTATTTTATTGTTTCAAATTAAGTAAAATTACCATGTGAGGATTCAAATTTCAATAATATTTAAATAGAAATGAAGATTTTAATGTGTTAGAATTATTTTAGTTTTTACTCATGTCAGAACAACTATGAGCAAAATCTCACAACATTATATTTTTTAATAAAATAAAGCTTCTAAAATTGTAAAAAAAAATTCTTGAAGAACAAGGATATTTTAAGCAAAGTATAAAGATTTTTCAGCAAAACAGATATAATTTAAAAATTTCTATGTAGAATATTTGTCTTAAATGTATGAAAAATATTTGCTTTTTTTGTTTACCAGATGAATATGTTACTGATAAAAAATGGACAATCAGGAGAGTTGGCAGTTATGTAGTTATAAAAAGTTGAATTTATCTCTATATTAATCACAGGACTAAAGTATTGACAGATAAAGCATACTAAATAAAAAAAAAGCATTTTCATTGCAATAAAGTAGAAAATAAAGTGAATCTTAGTGAGTGTATTTTAAAGTGATTCTTAGTTTATACATGAATTTTCAGGTAAATTTGAAGTGACAACCAAAAATGCATTTATTTTATCCTAGAACAAATAATATAGCAGCATCAAAGTCTAAAATAAGCGCCCACCAGATAAATAATACAGATAACAACACTCAATTTCCAAAACGGTCCTTTAGAATAAAAATATTCCTACGCCCTATTTTTTCCATTTGCATAGAAAATTGTATAATAAAAATATCCATAGCAAAGGACATGTTCTAGTTGTTATGTTACACTTCTGGAGAAAAACAAGTTTGCTTCAATCCCCTCCCCCCTTCCTCTGGATTAATCCAAAATCAGCTTTTACAAACCCACTTAATTAATAGAAAATTCAGAAACAGATTAATTAAAAATGTTTTCTTCTATTAGAATGCATCTTCCATGTATTCATGCTAAAAATTAGAATCGTGTGAATGTCCAATTTACCAATGCGTAAAAATGAAAAGTCCTAAAATATGCATATTTCGATGTATTTTCAAACAATTTTTTAAATATAACAGAATTGACCTAAGTTTTGACTCAAAGATTGTTGAAAAGAGCATTTTTCATCTTTTCAATGGTGTTAAGATGGAAATTCTGTAATAATATTTTCATCTGGTAAAGAACCTATTTGTGTGAAAATTGAACTTTAACATAAAATAACTAAAAACTAATTTGAATAAAAAAAAAAAAAATCATTCCAAGTTATTTCAGGGCCTAACCTGAACTATTACTGTACAAAATTTATTAACTGTGAGTCACTTTGATTTTCCATTATGATGTCAACAGACAGACATCTTTGATTATTATAGATCTGTCTTATGTGTTTTGAAAATACTTTTTAATTTTATATTTGTCCTATGTAGGTCTTTGGAATAATAACATAAAGGGCAGAGAAGGCGAGCGATTTATTAAACAAGGGTTAGATGTGACCACAGCCAAGAGAAAACTGTTCATAAATGACTCTTTTAAGTGTAACAACCATATTTATGTTATACTACCTTTAATTTTGATTATCTAGAATAGTAGCTACTAGCAAGGGAATGTTGTTTAAAAAGAACTTTTTAAGTGCAACAATTATATACCACCTTTAATTATGATTCCCTCGGCTAGAAGTCATTGATAAGTCTACATAAATTTCTTAATAGCTAATTGCAGTTTGAAGTTCATTACTAATCAATTTTAGTTCAATAAGTAACTAATACTATATCTTTGAATTATTGAATAATTAATCAAAAATGTTTGCTCTTTGTTGTCACTGAATTGATATGACAACCCAGTTAATTAATATAAGTTAAAGACACCATGGCTAGTACAAACCCCAAACTTTAAAGTTGCCAGTGGATAATATATAATTTAAGCAATACTGCATAGAATATTTTTAAAAACATTAATGAAATTGAGAATACTGATACCTAACTGGAGTGAATTTGTAATTATTTATGGAGATAAATGGTGCAACAGAGCTCAAAATTCTGATGTGACCAAACACATAACTTTCTTTAGACTAGCAAACTGTAATTTGGTTTTGCAGCTGTCTAGATCAGAAATACCTGGTTACAAAAATTAATATCATGTTTAGTTGATTTCTGTCTTTAAAATATTTAGTTACAGCCAGGAATCTGTTCATGTTTTTAACAGGGTTTCATTTTTATAAAACAAAAAAATTCTGTGAAAATTCCAAAAGGGCACATTCAAATTACATCTAACAAATTCCCTACTTTCAGCTGACTAGTCAGAAGTTTTGTTTTAAAATACAGAATTTAGAGAAGCTTTCTTTTCTATAATCACATATTTTGTTACAGAATATGCTTAATTTTAATGTATTTTTAAATTATTTTTTTATTTTTGTAGCTGATTTGATGTCTTTGTGTCCATATTTCGCAGATTTTTTTTTTTCTGGATTGTTGATGAAATTTATAACATGAGACTATTAATAAAAAAAATTTTCTTTTATAAAATGCTCTTTTTAGAATTTCATGAAGGAATTTTGTAAAAGGTTTTTTTTTTTATTTTGCATTTGAAATTTTATGAAGCTTCCTTTTTGCCCACTAGGACTTTTGAAGAGTCCTGTTTCTCAATTTGAAATTTTTTATAAGGTCCCTTTTTTTTTGCCTGTTTAGAATTTTGTGAATCTGTTTTAAAATGCACAATTTAGAGAAGCTTTCTTTTTTCTAATCATATATTTTGTTACAGAATATGCTTAATTTTAAATTTTGCAAGAAATGATCAAATTTTGCATAATTCTGTCTTGAGCAAATCTAGTTTTATACAGCCACCGTATTCTTGCGATTTTTATTTTTTTATGCAAAATTGCACAAAGTTAATACGAATTCAAAATGACAATGAATTTACAGTTTTCAATCAACACTAATGACAAACACATGCTAGAAATAAAAGTAAAGAATATAAAAAAATGCCAAATCAGTTTCTAAAAATTTATCAAAATATAATTAAAAAATTCAATACAACATCTATAACTAAAATCAATTGTTTTAACTAACATTGAATAAAAAATATTGCAAAACTAGAAACACAACTCTAGTTGAGTATTAATAAAGAATTTATGGATAAGAAATCAGTAACAATCAGCATTAACTTTCACATAATAAATTAAATATTACATGATTAATTCATATGATAAAATTATGTAATGAGAAAATATTATCCCATTCCTAAGCCTCATAGTCCAACCATACATAAATGAACCATCTAGTCCTTCTATAAGTTCCATAGGTTTATTTTAAACTTATTTCATACTTTTTCTATAATCTACATGCTCTTTATGCATATATAAAATTGAAAAAGAACAGCATAAAATACAGATGACTTACTTCTCCCACACTTAAAATGCAGTTATCCAAAATAGTGGAAGTCCATACACGAGACTCATGAGCATATAAAACATGGCTAAGAGCAATGCTTGACTTTTCCCAAAACTCCAGAGAGGAAGTGTCATCAGATGATGAACTCACTTTCCAGAGCCTAATACTTCGATCATCAGATGTGGAACTTAAAAGTTTAAGATGCTTATTAAAACTCACTGAAAATATAACACCCTAAAATATAAAATTTTATAGATCTTTTAGAACGGCAATAGCACATAACACAATATCAAATGAATTTAATATGAAAGACAGAAAGAACTGCAGTAATTTAAGTAACAGGTAGATTGAACAGTAAAATACAAAGTATTTTACAAGCCAATAAATTTTGATTTTACTGACTGAGGGAACTACATCTAATTTATGTTACATGTATGAAAGCATGAAAAAACTGAAAACACTATAATTATGAAAGGCTAATGTGCACATCTTTTAAATATAAACTGAAAAAGAACTAGTACATTTTCAGAAGATGACCCTTTTTTTACATATAAACTAGCTGAATACCCATTGAAATTCAATAGCCTCATAATAAATAAATCCTGAAGATTATAAATTTGAGTAACTTGATATTTCCAATGTGTCATATCAAACTGTTAATCCATACACCAACTTTTAAATATCTATTTCACTTAGTGGGTTTTTCTAATTTATTTGCTCATTTCCAATTTATTCGAATATTTCTCCATGCCCACCCCAAAAATAACAAATATTGCAACATAGTGATTCTATTATTTATTCATTCTATTCTTTATTCATCATAAGATCTATCTGTTACAAAAATTCAAGTTACTATCTCACTACAGTTTCCCAAACAGTCCATATTTTGAATGTTTGTTGTAGAGCACCCCTACCCCCTTTTCTCCATCTCAAATTAAAATTTTAGAATAATTTATTTTTTCCAGAAAATTTTATGCAATTGTTCACCCATGCACTAAACTTTAAGAAATTTTTGTGCACGTTACTGATATTGTTCACACATTTAAGAATTAGTAATATGACATTCTGAAAATTAAAATTTGCATACATAACAGAAATGTTATATATCAACTATAATGAACAAAATCCCATAAAATATAATTAAAATTACCTGATGTCCTTCTAAACAATGAAATGGTACTTTAGAATTATTGACTTCAGCATCTGAATTAGGAGACCATATCAGTATTTGCTTAAACACTGTGCCAACGGCTACAATGAGAGCAGTTTCAGAAGTAGAAATTATATTTGCTGCATATCTGACTTTAATTGAGAAAATATATATGCAATTCTCAAATTATTAGAAATTATATTTGAATCACATCTGACTTCAAACTAAGAAAATATGTATGCAACTCTCAAATTATCTTGTGTACATATCTGATGGACAATGACTTTGATTGATAAACTTAAAAACTCACAAAGTCAAGGGAATAAAGGAAAAACAAAATGTATTTTTATAATCTTGTATAAAAACCCAGGTGCTTTGTTTAATTGATGCAAATATCGATCCAAAGAAGCCACAGATAATTTATATAGTTTCATTCCTTTGGAAACATTAGTAAAAAATTATGTAATTAAATATTTAAATGAAATTGCAAAGAGTCATGCAATGTCAAAACTTTAAAGATACTGTAAAATCTAGTGAAGAATTAAAAAGTTTTATCAACAAAGATGATTCAGATGGTCTATTATGCCGACAAATACGGAAATAAATATTGTAAAACAGCAAATAACATAAACAAACTTATTTGATAGATTTATTTTCAGATATAGTAGTAGATTTAATTTCTGATATGTGTAATTAGTGTAATTACAATTAGAGTAATCTTAAATAATAAATCTTTTTCTTTAACAATAACTTATTAACAGTATTGCATATCAACAGTAAAATTTTAGTATACATGAACATTTAAATTAGAAGTGGGTGCTTATCTTTGAGATAGTTTAAAAATATAATAAAATAAAAAGACAAATTTCAGACATGATTCAGCACTAATACTGATAAATGAATGTAAAGCCTCTTAATGTTTTATCATTAATTCACGGATGGAACAGTAGACAACATACATTACGATATGGCAAAGAAGAAAAGAAAGACGATCAATTCTGATCAGTTTGATTTTGTTAATGTTGTATATAGTAATAAAAGAGAAATGGAAATTTCATAAATTATGTATTTGTTAATTCACATATAAAATTCGATTGCAATGACTTTTAATATGGTAGGTAAATGTTTCAACAAAATATTATTTCAAACTCACTTTGTTTCCATACTTTTCTTGAGACACAACACATACAATTTCAGAGTTAACTTATAGATGGGTAAGTTTATATTTGGATGAGATTTTACTTATTTAAAGAGTGGGAGATGGTTTATATGCAAATATATATGGCAATTTTAAATTGTATTATGCTACAATTTAAGCATTTATGACTTAACATTAAAATTTTTGTATTATGTGCCTGATTGAACTCATCATAAGACTAACTCCTGAACAGAGGACATATTGTTCAGTTTCTAAAGTGTCTGTTATTGAAAAGTTTACTGTATATGTAAAATATTCAAACGTTTGTCATAGTTGGAATGATGGGGGCATGATATAAAATATCTATTATGGCTAAGAAATAAACTTTAAATTCAGCAACATACAATAAAAACAGGTCAAGTGGATCAGTTGCAGTAAAAATAGGCTTTCTCTAGGGAGACATAGAACTGAACAGTTAGTCTAGCTCATATTGTCAAAATTAAATTGTTTTTGAAAGATTTGAAAGATTTTGTGCATTATTGAAACCAAGTATAGGGCTTGTGGGATATTTAGAAGTCAGCTTGGTTTATAAGTTTAAAAATATGAGTCAAATAAAGAAAAATGTATGTCAAATGAAAAAAAATATGCTTTGCAAAATGCTATTTTCTAAGCATATATAATTCAAAATTTTAATCCTAAATTATATGAATTTTGAAAGAAGTATTAATAGGATAAATTGTAAGGCCAATAAAATAACTATATTTTTCTCCTCTCTTTTATATCTTCAAAAACTAAATATATTGTTCGAAAACACAACTATATTTTTCTCCTCTCTTTTATATCTTCAAAAACTAAATATATTGTTCGAAAACACAACTATATTTTTCTCCTCTCTTTTATATCTTCAAAAACTAAATATATTGTTCGAAAACATAAGGTGCTAACTTTAGCAAGTCAACTGTTAAATGGTAGTGTTTAAAACAGGGAATCAAGCATTGAAGAAAAAGTGAATTTGCATATAAAATACAAGTAAACAGAAGTCCCAACAGATGATTTAAAACATCATGTAATTTTAGATATTTCAATATGAAAACAATTATAAAATACTATTAATTTACATGTTATTTAAGCTAAAGACATGAAAAACTGAAATAAAAATCATTTCACAATTGGTTTGATATGCATTTTAAAATAAAACAGATACTTTCATTCATTAGTTACCATTTTAATAGCAAATACATATATGAATTTGCATATCACAACAATTTTCAAAAGGATACATAATACAATTTTCTGCACATTGAATAATGTTTAACTTATTCCTGTCATTAACATCTAATATAGTAACTGCATTATGAGCAGAAATGGCAGCCAATTTGTTACTGGCTATCCACTGAACATCATGTAACCAGTCAAACAAAATAATTTCTGGGGAAATACTTGTTAAACTACACACAGAAAGGAAGAAAGTGTATAAATAACAGTTTGAACACATTGTACATTTAAACAAAAGTGTATTTTAACTGTAAAACTTTTCCGTAAAAATAAAATAACTGCTCTAATATCAAAAATGATCAACTGTGAGCCAACAAACTGCAGAAATGAATGGCAGTCGATTATGCAATCCAGTAGCATTATTGATAGCCTAATTCAGAACTTTACTTTTTTTATAAAAGTAATATCACAGGAGTCACCTCATATAGACCTGTCAACAATTGGTATAACCGAGTGGTTTTCAATCTTTTTGAGTCCATGGCTCCTTTAACCAATTATATTCTTTCTAAGGCATTCCTGTGACTACAATGGCTATCGTAAAACTAGCAGTAAACAAAAATATTCTGATATTTAATATTTTTTGGAACAAAAAATAATAATCATGGCCACTCAATGTGCACCTGATCATCATTCATATGGTCACCTATGGCACACCTGATCATCATTCAAGTCACTCTAGAGTGCTGTGGTGCACAGATTGAAAACCACTGGTCATATAGCACACATTAGTCACCAGGGTGAAAAGTTTCTTACACAAAAAGAATAAAACTTCTATATGTTCTCTAAATCTTATTTTCACTCTTTGCTCAAGTGCATGATTATTTTTTTCTGTTAACACTTTGATACTCTGTCACATATTTATAATTTTATTCATGTTCACACTGCATGGTAGAAAATATCATCCAATCTTTTTGTGAAGAATTCAAATATAAAGCTAATTATGAGTTGGTAGAATTAGTTTAAGCAGAATATGTTCTGTACACTAAACTAGAAACTTCATATAATTATGACTGCATACATGCATTTTAAAATTTCTAAATTTTATTTATTTTGCATAAAATTTCAAAAACAGAACTAATTTTGTAAATGAAGAATTTGAATATAAAGATTGATTCAGTGTCACATGACTATGCAATGTATGTGCAACTTGAAGATAATAATTCCAAATGTTATCCCATTTGAGCAATAACATTATTTTAATCTCAGAAATTACAAAATAAAGATACTGTGTCCAACAACATTGTTGCATTCACAGTGTTCAATGGATGATTTGTAATTATACAAATTTTTGTATATAATGATGTCATAATTTTGTATATAATGATGTTATAATGCAAATGATGTCCTGAGAACAAATATCCCACTAATTTATTTGTTTTATAATTTATTCAGGCTCATTTTTGTGAAATATTCGACATTTTTATTTGCAAGTAGTTTCACGTAGTTAATAAGATGTTCACATTTTAAGTCTAAACTTTTTAAAAGATCCTTAAAAGACACAACAATTAATGCAAAGCAATAAAGGTTAATAACCACCTGAAAATTATGAATTGCTGAAGGACTCTACAAAAATTAAGTAATTCTGAAGTTCTTGTAATCAATAAAAAAAAAAAAGAAATTTTTCTGTTGAAAACTTGTTTAAAACATAAATATTTCAGTTTTGCCTACAAAATTATATATTTATTTTAGTCTGAAGTTATCATTGCCATAATAATTGAAAATATGATTGATGATCTTATCATGTATTTAAAACTGTAAGATAGCACATACAAAAGAGCATTTGCAAAATATTAGATAAAATTACAACACAGTTTTTGTGAAAAAAAGCTAACTATATAAATACCATTTTGGTGATGTAATATGGCAGGAGTAAACTCGCAAGCTTTTAGATCCAAAACATAAAACTTTATGATCATCTGCAAAAAGTTAGATTAGATTATAAAAACATGATGTATCAGCATACGCATAAAAATGTAAAACAATTAATTATTATCAAATATTCAAAATGAGACTTAAGGTCTTATTACACAGAATAACTTTTATTGCCGGAACTTCGGCAACTCCACTCATCATTCTGTTTTTGAATTCTCCTCTTCAATGGCTGATCATAGGATTGCCAGTACTTTGCCGCCTATTTGTACTTAGCATGTTTAGCATTAGGCTATTTAAATGCTAAAATCTCAACAATTTCCCTCCACGAAGTTTTGCTAAATATTTTTATAGTATAATTGTGATCTTTAATGTACCATATATTCATGTAGTTAGACAAAAGTTTATGAAAATGTTATTCCATATAGATTCCACTGTAGAGCTGCATTTATAACCGTCATCTTTGAAGACAGGGCAATGTGATATCAAATTTTGCTGTTCTTTGGCTGAATTGCTCCCAGAGGTTGATCAATTTTTCTTGCTGTGCATGAAAAAATTGTAGCAAGTCTAGGCAAGTATTTTCTCATTGAAATATATGGTGCTGCTGAAAGATTGTTGGAATAAATTGCTACATGTAATGGGATCTTTAACTTCCTTCTCATTTTGTTATAGCACCATATTAAACTAAAATTCTATAATGTTACAAAACACTATAATCACATGAAATCTAAAAATAATTCCGTCTATAGCAGTTAAGTTATTTGTAACTTATTATATTGATTTTTGGGACCATATAAATTTTAAAAATTAAGAAAAATTTTGTATTGAGGAAATTCTATTTTATGCAAATTTTATAGTAGTCAGATAATTTCTGTATTATACCTTTATACTACAGTATATCATTTTTATTTTAATCACTCATTTTAAATATTAACCAGTTTCATGTATTTGAATGTAGTATAGTAAAACAAAACATTCTGAGTTTCTTCACAACTTTTAAAACTGAATCTTTTTCTGAGGTCTTCTTCGCAAATCACAGTTAGAACTTAATTAGATCATTTTCAATTTTAAAACTAAGCTATAATCAAATTTGTTTTATAATTGGAAATGATCATATCTATCTTTGTAATACTAGCTAGCTATACAACTTAGTTTATTTAGGCACCCAAAAGTCTAATATATTAAATTTTATTATGTTAACATTAGAAAGACAGCTGCAGTCATTTTGGCAGTTTTAGATTTACTTTTGAGTGCTACATCTTTATTTATGGCTTCAGGCTACTGAAATTTTTATGAATTTTAATAATTTTATGTGAAGGATATATGGACGTTTTTAAGACTTTAATTATTATTATATTTTTTAATTGTATTGTATACTTTTATAGTCTACAGCCATCATTTTGATGGCAGTAAAAAAATGAACAGAAATATTTAAAACAATCGCATATAAATGCTAGTTGTGTTAATAAATTCTATTGACATTTAAAAAAAATACTTAAGAGTTCTCTTTTTTGTACACTTTGTGGGAAGGATAAGAAAACTTGAGCAACAAATAAAAGCATAAATAACAAAAAGTAATACAGCATACTGCTGTTTCAAGGATACGCTGGAACTCCTTTGCCAGTGCAAGAGAACCAATAAACCCGAAGTCCAAAAGAGGAATGGGCACAAATGCTTTGTTGGCTCTTATTTTGGTTTTCAGGTTTGTTAATTCTCTTGCACTGATGAAAAGGATCCAGCGTATTTTCGAAACAGCTGTATGTTACATTACTTCGTGTTATTTGTGCTTATATTGACTGCTCAAGTTTTATTTATCCTTCGCACAAAGTGTATTTTACTTATAGGTAAATTCATCAATTTTTTTCAAGTATTTGGTTAAACAAACAGCGTCAACATAACTTTACTATTACTTATAATGTAGTGTGTAGTATTCCTAAATTAGCAAATATTAGAAAGCTAAAATTATTCACTTTATTCCTACCTAATGATTTATCCTTGCAATAATTTTAACATCTCTATCTCATGCAAAGTTTGTTTTACTATCATTTCACATTTCGAAAATAAAGATTGGGGGTAGAGCACCCATTAAATGAACATTTTTTAAAAATACAGTTTTTCCTCATGTTTTATTGACTGATTGACCTGTACATCAAATTTTAAGTTTTTATCTCTTATTTCATTTTTGAACATTTTGGTATGGAACCCTTCCTTTACAGAACATTTATAAGAAACTCGATTTTTCTTTAATCTTATGATTGATCTGTATATCAAATTTCATATTTCATTTGAAATAAAGCATATCTCATTTATTTTGCAAATAGAACATTTTGGTGCACAGCACCAAAGAGGTAAGCATTGGAACACTCACTGAAATTATACACTTTCTCCCTTTTGAACCATCTACCCCTCACATCACGCCCCATTTACAATTGACATCTGATCGTGAAGTATATTTTTCTATTATCTCAAACATTTTTGGGGAAGCGCCCCCCCCCCCCCCCTCTTTACTAAATATTTTTGAAAAACTTGGATTTTTTTTCCAGAGGATTTTATTGAATAATTGATTGGTATAAAAAAATTTCAAGTCACCATTTCACTTAAAACAAGGTGTTTATCATTTATTTAGCAAATCAAACATTTTAGTGCATGGCAAACCCTCAAGTAGCAAATATTGAAAAATTAAAATTGCACACTTTCTTTCTTTCGAACTATCTACCCATACATCAAATTTTATGTCTTTATCTCATCATAAAGTAGGCTTTTCTATCGTTTCAAATTTCAAATGTTTTGATGTGGAGCATGACTTTCTACAGAACATTTTAGAAAAATTCGATTTTTCCAGAGGGTCTTATTGAATGATTGATCCGTGTACCAAATTGCAAAACTCTATCTCACTTAAAGGCATTCTTCATTTATTCAGCAAATCAAACATTTTAACGTGCAGCACCTCTAAAGTATAAAATTATTGAAAACTGAAATTGTACACCTTTTTTTCCAACTAACTACCATTACATCACATTTAAAGTCTATCTCATCACAAAGTATATTTCCTATTATTTAATTTTTTGAACGTTTTTGTGTGGAACACTCACCTCCTTAAATGAAATTTTTGAAAAACTCTTCTTAGCTTTTTATGAATCGATTGGTCCAGGTGCCAAATTTCAAGCCTCTATTACATTTTAAAGGAGGTGTTTCTCATTTATTCCACAAATCGAACATTTTGGTATACAGAACCCTTAAAAAGTTGCAAATATTGTAAAATTCCAATTGCACACTTTCTTTCAAACTATCTATCTATACACTAAATTTGAAGCCTCTATCGCAAAGCATGTTTTTCTATCATTTCACATTCTGAACATTTTTGTGTGGAGTACTCAGCCCCAAAATGAATATTTTGGAAAAACTCTACTGTTCTTGGGTTTTTATCAGATAATTGGACCATACCAAATATCAAACCTCTATCATATTTTAAAGGAGGCATTTCTCATTTATTCAGCAAATTGAACATTTTTGAGTGCGGCATACCCTAAAGTAGAAAATATTGGAAATATTTGAAATTGCACACCTCCTTTTAAACGATGTACTCATACACAAAATTTGAAGTCTCTACCTCATCGCAAAGCATGCTTTTCTATTATTTAACTTTTTGAATGTTTTGGTTGGAGCACCCTCTCTACAAAACATTTTTGAAAATTTCGATTTTCCCAGGGGCTTTTATTGAACGATCGACCTGTGTACCAGATTGTAAGTCTCTATCTATTCAGGAAGTGCCCAAAAAAAGCTTGATAGATGGATGGACACTTCAGTTAATGGACATTTCATTGGCAATCAGTATATATAGATAGGACAAAATCTAACTGAGTGGAATTTTTTATTTCATGTGGGTTGGGGAATGGGGGAGAAAATTCAAAATTTTCTCAAACCTTTCAGAAGCCACCCTCCTAGTGACTTAAAAGGATGAATTCTTGAACACTTGTAATATCATACCTGAAACAAAATCTAACTGAGCCAATTTTCGATTATGACAACTATTTATGATGCTAAGCATTAAACATACATAGCTACATTGTTAAAAAAAATAAGTTATTTTAAAAAATTATAACATTATTTTTTTAAAAGTGTTAGGTTCTCTGTCTTTAACACTTTAACAGATTTAAATACTAATAATTATATAAATATAAAATATAGCAGAATTTTAACCCAAATATAGCAGATTTTCACTTAAGTCTTCATTATATTATAAGGAGTTGTATTATATTTGAAGACAAATAATTTGGAACAGTGTAAACCTGAAAATAGGTATTCACCACAGATCGATTAATCAATACAGTGTGGCAATTAAATGAAACAACTAATCGGCTACCACTCCGCTCTCTCATTCTACTTTAATCAGAAAACTGCTCAGAAGTTCACTAACTGTGCTCATCCCTCATATGTATATATATAATATATGTATATATTTTACATATAATTATATATAACCATATTTATCCATTTAAAAAAAAAATCTGAGTGGCCATTAAACTAAAACTGTCTACTGTCCACTTGCTATTAAGTGAAAATTTGAATTTTCAGGTCATTTGATAGTGGAATCAATGTTATTTAAGTATATGAAGATCTGTTAAGGTACAGTAGATCTTTAATATCCAAAAAAGATGGTTTATGAAAATTAGAGTGATTTTGAATAGACAAGGATAACTAACAGATAAATTCATTTTTTTTACCAATATAAAAGTTTTTTTATAAATATCCGTTTTTGAAAAAAATATTGTTTAACTTTTCTGAGTTTCTTAATAAAATAATTAATGGGTATTGTAAATTTGAGGCCACGTTATATTTGGACTAATATGGAAATTAAAAAGTTTTACTCAAATTCTAATAGAAAAATTTTTCTTAATGGTCCTCTTAATAAAAAATAAAATGAATGTTCTATTTTATTTGTTTATAAATTTATTAAAAAATGTTTTAAATTTTTGTTAAATAATTTAAAAAATCCTCTATTAATTATAATTTTATGTAAAATATATTAATTGAAATATGTTAGTCACATTCTAATAAAAATAAAATTTCACAAGTCTTCTCTATTATAAGACATTTATTTAAAATGAATGTTTTACTTAATTTGCAGTTCATGTATTTATAAAAAATGTTTCTAATTTACATGTTCTGATTCCATGAACAGAAGAGCTGGAGAAAACAACTTCAGTATCGATGATTTTCTTCTGTGAAATGTCTAATAAAGATATTTGATTTCCTTCAGCTAAGAAAAGAAATAAGTACACATAAACACTTTCAAATTTAAAAAGCAAAACATTAATGAAATTTAAATTTTCTAAGATTAATTATGAAGAAAACATATTAATGCATTGAGGACTATAATGGACACATGGATATAGATACTAAATAAATTTATGAAGGATTTATACTTCTTAAAAGCAGACTTCTGAAAATTAAGAAAGAATTGTTTCACTCGCATCATGAGCCCTCTTTTTTTAGATCAGAAAAGAAGTGCTTACAAACTGAAAGATTCTATGTAACTGTGAAGAAAAGAAGCAAAACCTAGAGATAAAAGCAAAACATCTAATACGAGTACATTGGCTTTTGAAAACAAGCCAAAGCCCATAAATATTGTAGTGGTCTTTCGACAAAGCCACAACTGTTGATATGTCAACTCATGTTGAATAAGGGCAAATAAGATCGGGTTTTGATATTAGAGTGAAAATGAAACTGAAAGAGAAATATTAATAAATTGTAAAATCACTAAAATGCAGGCAAAGTTAAGATAATGAAAATTACTGAGGAAAAATAAACAGTCTTGCGAAAAAGGACCATAAGAGGGAAAGATAATGAAATAGAAACAAAAATATAAACGTACAAGTAGAGAAAAATCAACTGTACATGGTTGTAGAGTTGGAGTTGTGGAGTAGGTAGGTAGCAGTTTGGGGTAACGTTGGAGCTGCGTTTAACCCTTGCCATTGTAATTAGGCAAAAGTAAATTCTAGGGCCCCTCCTCCTATAAAACTTTTATAGGTGAGAAAAAAGATAAACAAAATGAAAAATGTATTTTGAGTATGAAATATGGACCCCAGCATTTGTCTACTTAGCGTATGGTAAAAAGCAGCCCTGCATTAGAGCCAGTCAGTAGAAATCTGAGTTTGAAATAAAATTATGTAAAAATTATTTTATTTCGGAATAATTATTTTTTTTAATAGCCTATTATAAATTCAAAAAAATGTTTTCCAATTAAAAAAAAATATTTTAATAAAATAGAAATTAATACAAAAAATATAATTTGATGAAATGAAAGTTATGCTTGTCTAAAATTAAATAATTGCAAATTAAAAAATATAATGTAGGCAATACATAACTTTTCTTATATACTGTGGTGAATTCTTTTGATATATTTATTTTCACTCTCATTTATGCTCATAATAAAAGACTTGTAACACAAAATTAAAATTTTGAGCTTTGTTGGTTAAATAAAACTTATTCATTTGCCCATGCAAAATATAAATCAAAATGATACTAATCAATTTTCAGTAATCAATAATATAAAAACTTTATCAAAATACAGCATATCCTAACTTCAAGTAATTCAAGAAGTTCCATTTATTCAAGAAGTTTAGCATCAGATGCCAAATTTGCTTAAATAAGTAACGTTGCACTTCTTGTCTGAATTGAAGGATATTTTGCCTTCAAAATTGGTTGATCCCTGAAATTTTGTATATGCTGTATTTGGATAAAGCTTTTATATTTATTGGTTTTTATTACAGAACTTTTTTAATGTTTCAGTATTCAGAGATATTCATATCAAATTTCATTTAATATGATCAATTTGTTTGTGAGATATTACATCCACAGACTCAAGGGTACATACACACAGACATCACTTCAAAAGCATTTGATTCAAGTTCATGGGTGCTTAAAACATGTACATCTGCCGAAAACCCAAAGTGAAATTTTTGATCCCATCAAAAGACTTGCCTTCAAAACTGGCTGATCCCTGAATATATATATAATATAGTATATATGCTATGTATGTAAGGAAAGTAATTATACATTATACTAGGTATGTAGAGAAAGTAATAAATGGAAATGGATGCTTCTGAATTCAAAGTACTTTATAGGACTTCAATTATTATGCAATCCCTCTCAATATCTATCTCCCACACAAAAATCTAATATTTAATTGTCAATGATGCAAAATTTCATCAAAATCCCATGAAATTTGCTGATTTTAGTAATTTTTACATTGACAATGTAGAAATTTCTGTAGAATGATGATATTTTATTTCAATGATCATGATAGGTGCAGCATTTTCTAATTACAGTAAGGTTTTTATGCAAATGAATCAGGCTTCTGGAAATCACCCATCCTCCCGTCTTGGTCGGGTTAAAATTCGGCAAGGATGGCCAATATTCTGAAGTTGCCATCCTCTCGGGCGGCTTTGAGATTAGCAATTCTATAAAAATACAAATGTGGTCATCGTTGTAAAATTATGGCGAAAGCTGCCTTTTTCCTTGCCATAAATTCTGTAAATGAAGATTGAAATATTGTCACCTGCAAATTCCCATCCTCCCTGCTTAAGCATAAACTTAGCTAGTGTATATTATCAATGCCTTCTTTCTATGATAGCCATCAGGTCTGTATTTTAACCATAGGCACTAATTATCTCCATATTCTCTACACAGTGAATCCGATGACTGAAAAAAAAATGCCAGAGCATAAGGCACTCAAGATCGAAGTAACATGTTCTCTTCTCCTTTTAGAGGTCTGCATGTGTCGAAATTTCAGATTTTCACCTGACTGACAATACCAATGCTTAAACCTGGCCCAAGCCTGAAAAAATTTATAAATGTAGAATGAGTCTGGACTGAAGATAACTGCGTCTCGGCCTGGCCCGAGAATGATGTGTATTTAAATATGTTAAAAACATGAATTTGGGAAATTTTGTACAAAGAATTCAGATAAAGTTTGTTTTCTTAAAGTTGAAATACACCCAATAAGTTTATGTATTCAATTAAAATTCATTGAAAAAAATTTCAAAATAAATATGTTAGTCTCCGCCGTACCGGACATTGAGTTTGATCTTTAAGTGACTAAGTACTGTGGGGGTAGCGTATGAGTATGCAATTATCACACTTCATTGTGAGGTAGTTGGTACTAATTAATTATTGTTGTGCGATGTATTTAAGCACATACATTAATGAATATAATGTGAAAAAAAATTTCTAGGACAGGTAAAAAATCTCAATAGCCGTCCTTGTGGATGAGCTAGATTTTACCGATTTCCAGAAGCCTGAAATGAATCATAAAATCTGAAGATCCTGCAAAAACAAATACATTCGCTATTTATGAGGGAATTAGTGGCAGACAGGGGAAAAAAATGAAGTCAGGGTTGGAGTCAAAAATTTGGTGTACCGACCCTACAGCCCTATAGAAAACTATAATAATCAAATGCTTGAAGTAATCCCATACGAAATAAACCCTCTCTCTAAAACTCACACAAAAATTGAAAAAAAAAGATAACAAAAGAAAAAACATTAATAATTAAGTAAAAAAAAAGTTCAGATGCAGTGTGGGTATAAGAAAGTATTCTTTTTCTGAGAAAATTCAAGTGGAAATGATGTTTAGGTCAATGGTGAGAAATTGATGATTTAAATTTTTCATATTTTTTTCTTAGTGACAAGCCCAAAATATTCTTTCATATTTCTAAAGACTTTATATTTTGTCTGGCTAACAAAAGGGTTTATGATTATTATGTAGTCAAACAGAATAATTTTAAGGAACTTTAACTTTTGGAAAACTTTATATTTACATTAACATGATAGGTTTAGGCTTATAATCCATATAGTTTCATTGCTTATAATCAGTGCTTGGAATTCATGATTACCCACCCACTCACTACCTGTAAGTTAATTTTTTTTTTACTAGATAATGTAAACCTGTGACAATTACAAAAACAGAAAACTTTTGTTAGTAAGTAATTGTCAAAATTTTGACCCTGGCCCTATAATTCCACTAGTTAGTGTCCTAATTACTTAACTAAGGACCCTTAAAAGATCCCTTTGGAAGAAAATTATTTTGCTTTCTGTGACAAGCTTGTTTAACACACACATTTTTATACAATACAATATTTTTAATGTTAAGAATATTACATAATAAATTTACAATACAAGTAGAAAAGTGATAATAATACATTCAGCATTTTAAAGCATTTCTTACTCGCCAATCCCATCTCTGAAAACATTTCAAAAATACTTTGTGCGTCTTACAGGGTGGTTGGTTGCTTAAAAATTTTAAGAATCCTTTTCCATTTTTTCAAAATATTTGATTCGCTATAACACGTCGGCAACATTGGGGCACAAAAATTTTTCCTGTAAGGAGTTGTTCCCATTCTGGGACAATGTTGTTATATTGCCATGTTTCTGCCACAAAGTAAAAGATTGTACCGGTAAAATGTAAATTTTACATATTTCTATTATTAAATATTTTTATGGCATGATTTCTGTCACTTGATGCTTAATTTGGCATCTATTAGTGTTGGTACTTTTGGTAAATCCGGAGATTAGGTCACCGCAAATTTTTTTCTAAGTACAAAATCCGGCCAAGTTGGCCTGTGGTTGGCGCTTTCTTCCGTGTTTTGAAATTGGCTCCACCCATCCTCAGTGATGTCATTTACCGTCATTAGAAATAGGCTCCTCCTACCAAAATGATGTTTTGGTAGAAGAACCCTGTTTCTGAAGACAGACTATTGTGTTTGTTCTAAACAAGATTTTCTAATATAAATGATAATTTAATTTAACTTAAATAACAGTGAATAATACTCAAAAAAACGTTACAAAATAAGATTTTTGTGTATTTTAAGAAAATTAAATAACTTTATAAAACTGCAGAATAAAAAAATTAATAATACTCATGTAAACGTTCCAAAATCAGATTTTTGTAAAATTTAAAATTTTTATGCTACAATTTTATCTGTGCATATCGTACGTATCAAGATCGCTTTCTCCATCTAACTGAGGATCCATATAAAAGAATGGGTTCGACCTACAGGTCCGTGTAAGAGCAGGGATTTGATCTAAAGATCGAAAATTGTGGAACGGATGTATTAGTGGTCCGTATGTACCAGTGGTCCGTACAGGGGCAGGGGTTCGACCTAAAGGTCGTTCTACACCGGAACGGGGCCCCCAGTGATCTCCGGTTTATTAGGAACGGTCGCCTGCGGCGCCCAGACACAGAATATGCTACAATTTTATCTGTGCATATCGCACGTAGCAAAATCACTTTCTCCATGCAACCGAGGATCCGTATTTATCACTCATAATCCCTTTCATAACACACCAATTAATCACTTCTTTCAAACCTTTATTTTCCAAATCATAGTAAAATTTTATTCTAGATTCATTCATACCAACATCCATTCTACCACGCTTTACAAAACTACACTCACCTTCCATTTGCTCGCGCATACCAGAAGACATAAGGGAAATATAATCGACGACAAAAGCAAATCCGCAAAACTAAAATGAATAATTATTACAAAATAAATCAAATAACGAAAGAACAAGCAAACACGCACAACAATGGCCAAAAATATTGATAGAAATGTTCTTTACATCAAAAAACTGTAGCAAACACAAAAACGTATTCTTATTGGATGCTACACAATTTCCGCCGAAAACATCCGATACAAGAGGTTACCAGATTGCAACATAAAGTGCGTGGCGTCTTCTCCGATTTAACCTCACAAAGTGCGTGGCGTCTTCTCCGATTTAACCAAGGTGACCTAATCTCCGGATCAGCCGTACTTTTTATCCGTCCTAATCTTAATTTATAAGATAGGAGAAGTTACAGAGATGGAGGCACAAAAACTATCGACTTGCATAACAGTTATGTAGTCTATAAAAATATGTACTGCTGTGCAGAGTGGGTCATCATAATTATAAATGGGCTGTTTTACATAGCTTTCAATTTCTTCTCAAATGATTAAAAAAGAGATAGAGACATCGTGTAAGTATAAACTATGGCTGAGCAAATCATAATTCACAAAAGGGATGAAAGTTCAATAGCATTAAACAATTAATTGAAATACGATATATTTATATGTGTTTCTGCTTTTTTTTCTGGAAGTATAAACATTATACTGCACAATTTAAATTTTATGTACAGTAATGCTAAAATGATCTTAAAAATATTACCAACAAATAAAAATTTTCCAAACACTCTAAGAGCAGTTACATGCATGCACAAAAATTTTCTGTCAACTTGCACATCAGAATATTTTCCAAGAAAGCTATTTGCAGGCATAATTAAATACTTAAAAATTTGTGATTAAATAAGCCAATAAATAAATATTCTCCTTAAGTAAAATACTTTTAAATAATTTCCATAAACTAAGAAAAAGATGCTGAATATGATTTATTATACATATTTACACATTAGAAAAAACACACAGAGAAATCCAAAAATTCAACAATCAAAACAAAAGCGCATGTACGTCAAGAATGATGGAGTTAAACGAATGAACTACTTTGTGAACGAATTAAACGAACGATTTAATTTGTGAACGATTGCGCCTTAGATTAGTTTGTGTTATTTGAATATGAAAATATTATGCTTGAAATAATTTATATACACAGATAATATTTTTACCGGAAAGTGGCAGTAAAGCAATTAAAAACAGAGTAAATTAACAGTATGTTGAACAGAAGAGTCCCTATAGACACATGGGGGACTCCTTGGGGTAAAGAAGATTCACCAAAACTGTAACTGACAACTATTTTTTATGTTTGTTTTTTCGTCCATTCGTATGATTGAAGATAGTTTAAATAAAATTAATTGTTACACTATAAAATTAAATAATTTTTGAAATGGCGTTAATGACTGACGAAAGACGGAAAGAGATGGAGGAGGAGATGAACAGGTACTTTTGTCACGTGTAGCAATGTTTATGTGGGACAATTTAAAATGCATTTTGGCCAATGTTTATGTTGACAATTTAAAATGTGTTTTAACGTTTCTGCATTATTCTTTTACTTTTACTGCCTAGTTTAGCCTAACGTAAAAATTAAATTCCTAAATTTGAAATTCGTGCTATCTTTAGTTAAAAGTATTCAAATTTCGAAAGAAATATAGATCTGATCATATTTTGAATTGAAGTTATATAAAGCTTTGATTTGTGTGTTATTTATATTGAAAGACGACCTATTAAAATTTTAAAACATTGCTGTTTCCGTCATTAAGAGGGGGGAGGGTGGGCGAAACTGATATATAAGAGCCATTTTTAATATTGTCAAATATTTTGCTCAAATTTAAATACACTTTAAAATGCTTTTAAAACCTAAATAGGACATGCAAAATCGTATATCCAACTATATGTGGGATTTCTAAGCAAAATTTTCATTGCTAGTAATGTAAATACATATCCATCATCTGTCACACACTACTAGATTTTTTCCTGTCCAGATTGTCTGACTTACTCGAAGGTGTAAGGTAACGGTTTGGATGGCCAGGATAGTGCCAACCAATTTAAACCAGAACATAGTAGACGGGGGGGGGGGGGGGGGGGGGCAACCACAGGGACCATACCATCCTTCCCATGACCTCTTGGATGTACTTTCAAACCTACAGACTAAATGTGCCTATAATCTCAGACCTGGAAATAGTTTAGGGCATCATCAGGGATCAAACTTGGATCTACTGTGAGCAACCCCCATGCTTTAACCATTAAGCTGTCTCGGCCCAATACCAAGTTTATGAAAATCCTCTACTTTTTACCTACTTTATCACTATACAAACAGTGTCAGCTTGGTCCAGATGGGATTTGATTGTTTCCTACTAAGGTTCTGGCCCTCATTTATTGAAAAGGAACCCACTTCTAAACTTAAAGCAGGACATACTTGTCCTACTTTAAGTTTAGAAGTGGGTTCCTTAACTAAAGATTTGGTAAAATTCAGGCCCCTTTTCATATTGTAAAATAAAATAAAATGCTCGGAAGCAAGACTTTTTTTTCTTCACTTGTCGGGGCTTCTAGGGACTTATTTCTTGCAGGGGCTCTTAGGGGTCCAAGCCACACTGTATACAAGTAGGGAAGAGGGGGGCACATTTGAATGATTTTTTGGAAAATCATTTTATTTCAGACAAAGTTTAGTTATTGTATTTTTGAATATCACACTAAAAAAATAGTCCTTTCTTAATCATATGAGCCTAAAATGAAAATTTCCTAAATAAAATAAATGTGTTATAAGGTTTTCAAAAATTGAAATTTTTCTGTTCAATCCTGCCCCATGTAGGGGTACCTTTGAACAAATGAAGAAACATGAAGTTATTAAGAGTTTTTACTGAAGACTGCACATTTTTTTAAACAAAATACAAGATAATTAGAATAAAATGAAAAAATATATAACTGAAATTACTACATATGTTATTTAGCCAAATTTATATCCATCAAAATTAATATCAAAGCACATTGTAGAAACAGCATGTAAGGATTCTCCAGTTATTTTTGGTTGGGTTGATTTTTTTACAATATTCTCGAAATCAACCTAACTGATATCTGATGCCTGTGGGAAATAAAACTTATAATCATTTTCTTATGAAGGAATCTATCATTAAATTATGTTTTATCTTGTAATTGCATAGTTATTTGTGTATGAAATTGAACTAAAGTAAAATCATTAATGTTCAATTTTTCTAAATCAAGAAATTTCAGGCTTTGTCCCTTTTTTGACATAAATTCTAACCATCTTGTTAGATGGTTTTCTGTAAACCCAAATCAAAACTAAATATAGTGATAATTAGCTATAATTTAAATAAATGTTTACACTACAAACATTTCCAATATTTTGTGAAGAGAACTTTAATTTTTTATATAAAAGTAAATGGTAACATGCTAGATAATAATTATAATAATTAAGCGCATTGTTCATATATCAATGAAGCTTGGATAGTAAAGTGATTCATAAGTAATTTGCATCTTTAATTTTTACGCTAAATTAAAAAATAATTATATTTAGACACTTCCATAACACTTTATTATGTAGTTTTGATTGTTCAATGGTGCCCCAACTTTTCTGTTCAAAGGTGCCCCATCACATGAAGTTTAGCACTATTAACAACTACTCAGTTAAGTGTACATATTTGAATAAAACATCAATCTTCAGTTAAATATTAAATAATCAGTTAAAATTATACAGCTAAAATACTCTCAACTTTAAGCTTACAACTTTATTTTGATAAGTTTAGATTCAAGAGGGAAAATAATGTATACCTTGTTCAGATGACAATATCTAAAGAAACTGATAGAGCTTTGGCTACTTTGTTGCATTACAGGAATAGTAATATGCTGCCATTTATATCTGAACGGCAATATTTATTTTAAAGAAAATATTTAGGGTGTTCAAAGGTGCACCTCTCTCCCCTAAATATTTTTGTGTATTGATAATTAAATGTGCCACATCATAATGTAGTTTGATTGGTGAGAATACATCATAAACAAAATCATTGAGTAGTTGAGACTCAGAGGGAGATGGTGATAGAAGACCCTCTTTATTCCGTCCATTTCAAGATCTAGCAGGCTTTCTTATTAATTTTTAAAAATTACCTTCAAAGTATGAAAATTTTAGAACTAAATATATATATGTTGAAGCAAGTAGTTTTTTAGCTTCTACACAAATTGCTGTTGGATACTATAGCAATCTATACCATAAAACAGGTTTACCTAGACTGGTCTACTCACATGCTGTAATCATTCTGCAGGAACTATAGCTGAAAAGTGTCAATCCATTTTAGATAAGAAATGAAAATAATTGTAATCAATCTTTTATTCATTAAGTATACAAAATATTTTAATATAATTCAACATGAACTCCTCCATTTTATTGCATTGTTTCCAATGTTCTGTATTTAAAAAAACATTGTTATAACATATTGTCAATATCAATAAATAGCTCAGTTGCAGCTTGAATTCAATTAGAGAGAATTCTGTTAGAGATATCAAATTTGATTAAAGAGGACAGAGGAGCTGATGACAGCCACTCTTTTCCCTGAATTTAGCATTTTTCACCTGGTTCACAATTTCTGCAACAAAAATTTAGAATGTTTTCATAAATATAAATCATGACTTTATTCAGGGTAAGAAATATCAGCTCAGAGTTTATTCGCCAAAACAGTTTTTTCACTCTCCAATACCATATAAATATAATAATATTACGTAACTTTTTCGTCATTTCTTCTTGAAAAAAATAATAATAATTGCAGTTAAATTTATCAGCAGTTATGTAAAAATAAAGAATAACATAAATATACACCTTGTAACATATGAGCGATTAAGATATATCACATGCCTACTTCCTGTGGTCACAGCCATGACTGGCTATCATGTTGTCATTTTATATTGGCCAACATGTTAAGTGCACATGTAATGAAGCTTCATGATATAGTTAAGCCATTAACAATAGAATGCTATGTGTACTGCTATTACATCATGCTGAACAGGGCAATGAATCATATCGGAAGATGTTTCAAAATAGTGAGTGGATGAGTCATTGAAGTTTTTGATTTTAACAAATGTTGTGGTATTAATTAGGATAAATCATCGGAAAAAAAAACCCTTATAATACACAGATTTTTGTACTCACCAGATGAGAAAATCTACTCGCCATTGGCAAGTTGGCAAGTGGAAATTTCGTACCCTGCTTTATTTACACCCTGTATTAATACCAATTACAAATGGAGAGCATTTATATTTTAAAAGTAACTAGTAGTAAAATTCATTGTATAAGAATTTATTTATCTATTAGGTGCATAGGGTATGTCTCTGAAGAATTGAGCCCCCATCTAAGCACGGAATTTTTTTTAAAAATTCCATTATAATTAAGAGTAACTTAGGCTAAATTAGGTAATCAGATATAAGTTCCAACTGTCCAAAGTTTATCAATGTATGCACCCGTCATTGACTCAAGTATGATAGTAAAAGTGGATTATTAATCTTATACAGTAGGACTTCTTAACCTTATTAACTCCACACATGCTCTTAAAAGTTTATTTCTTATTCAAACCTCCCCTCCTTTCTATTAGTTAATAGTTCTATTATACTTATTGTTCTCTTTATTCATATTTTTTTTATTAAAACAATATTACTTCTCCCAAATCGATAAATGTATAAGATATGTTAGTAAAAATTATCACTGGTTTCCATCACTTATATATTTTTTCATCTTTTCAGGTTTGAATTGGAAATTGCAGCTCCTAGTGCAAATAAACCTGTTCCATCTGCAAATGATATTTTGATTGGAAATAAACCTTTGTCTCCTCCTCCTGCTCCACCAGCTGTTGGAGTTCTAATTCCACCAGAAGGTACTTAATGCTTTTGTAATGTCTGATATACTGAAATTCCTGGCAGAAAGGTCAATTTGTGACTTTAAAAGTTGTAATCATATGTTGTTCCATATGGCTTCTATGTACCTACACTGTTTATATTGGTATTACTATTATTATTTATTTATTTATTTGTTATTATTATTTAAGTTACAGTGTTCGAATCGAGGCAATTTTGATCAAAAGTCAGTGTCAAAAGTTTTAAAGAAAACACTAGATATATATTACTATTTATTTTCATGGCTTGCTAAGCAGTTAACTGCATAAGTGTTAATTATTCAGCAGTTGGCTACATGATGACAGCATATAGGATTCACAGTTATACTATATTCTAACGTATTTTTGATGTGTAGATGATATAGCTTAAATTATGTAGCTGCTAGCCACATGGCTAGCAACTTTTAAATTTGGTTAGTGAATTATGATAAAATGCCACTGTGACTAGTAAATTCATTTCAATGAACTACTCAGAGTGCGAACAAAAGATTAAATTAAAACTCTGTAAATCCTCAAGATCAATTTTTCTACAGAAAAGAAAAAACAGATATATAGGTTTTTTAGTGCTATTATTGATTACTTAAATTATTTTGAATGAATTATATTAATGAAACAAATGCTTGGCAAAGTCATTTAAATACTACATTATTTTTTAGAGTTTTCATTGTTTATATAAGGAATATATGTAATATGGTAGAAATTGTTCTAAAAATAACTAGCAATGAACTGTGATTGGTTAGTGAACATTAAATCTGATAGCCAGTGCCTAGTACATGAGAAAATCATAATTTAAGCCGTAATAGATGACAGTAAGGGATCTGAATCCCTCAGTCAACAAATGAGGTTCAGAATGATCCTACACCTTAGTACTTCCTTGAAGAAATCAGGCATAAAAAAAAAAAAAATAAGGTGACTACAATTGTTTTGGCATTGAAGGCATTTTAAGGTCTCTCCCTCAGGTCAGAAACAGTGTGCTCTCTTAGTAAACAAGAAAACCTGCTTATGCCTGCTTTCTTCAAGGAAATAGGAAGTAGAATTAGAAAGTTGTATTCTCACAAGCAGCAATTTCATTTTTGTTGCAGAATGGTCATTTTTTCCATATCTCTCTCTATTTTCTAGTTCAGTTCCTGTCTGTCTGCATTAAAGAAGTACATGTCAAAATCATGGTTTGGTGAGAAATTGGACATGTGTGTTTATTGTCAACAATATTTAGTCATTGAGCAGATGTAGGAAAAAATTCTTTGTGTTAACTGTACTATAATTTTTGGCTTTCATTTCTAAAACTTTGTTAAAGAAAATAGTTTTTATTGTATTGTTTATTTTAGACGCACTGACGATTCTGTTCAATTTTTTATTTTTTCCAGTACATGTTATTTATTGTGGCACCCTTCTTTCAGAAATTAATAATTGCTCATATTTAATGTGTTTTTCAAACCTTACTTTTTCTTTAAAATTAAGTCTACTTTTGTATATAATTCCAATATATTTTCAGAATATTTGAATTTTTAGCTTTGGGAATTTGGTAGATGTATATAAATTATGTATTGCAAGGTTTGCATTCTACCTAAAATTCCTAAATTTTTCTTAAATTCCTAAAATTGTACTACAATGTTTTTTATCATCCTAAAATTTTGTTTCTTAAACCAGATTTATTCCAAAAGCAGTTGATGTCAGAAAAAATTTCAAACATCAAAGGCATTTCTAAAAATAACATTTTCTTAAAACAAAAATAGTTAGCTATCAAATGCCCAGTCAAAATGGGGGGGGGGGGGAATTAGCCACATCTTTCTGGAAGCTAGCTTATAGTTCTCACTTATCAGCCAGGGTGGAGTTTAACAGGTGGGTGGTCCTAATACCATGATTCTTTCAATGCACATTGAAGGATAGATTATTTTAGTTTCTAGATATGCGTTTCAATGGCAAAAATAATTTAAAACATTTTATTTTAAGTAAGTAAAGTGTAACAGAATCCTAAAAAAAGACATATATATTCGCAAAGTTATTTTAAAACTATAATAAATAAAAGTATCTTTAAATTAGATTTTAAACAAGGGGTTCATTCCGTGTGAAATCAACAAAAAAAAGAATATTTGATTGCATGACCATTTTTTATATTTTGCATACATGTTCCTACATATTCCAATAGATAAAAAAAGTATTTTTAGATTTTTTTTCTTATTGTTTGTTTTTTAGGTACGGCCATTTTTCCAACATGGTAGACTATAAATTTGACCAATTTTGATGCTCACGTAACCTTAAATATCTTGGAACTAAAAAAAAGATAGAGACTTGGGATAAAAACTATTTTACTGGTCTAAAAGTGGACTGTATTTCATGTCATTGTAATGTTTGACTAACTGCAATCTGAGGGGCTGAAATTCAGCGTTGAAATTTAGAACCAGTTTTACTAAAAATGCAGTTTTTAGGCCTCTTAAAATAAATAAAAAAATTAATCTGAATCTTCAAATTTTCACCACATCTTACCCTATTCCCATAATCTTAGCCTGGAAAAAATTTAGTCTCTACTCCACGTTCTACTTGGATTTTAGGGTTGCCAAACTTCTAAAATTTCAAAAATGATCACTTTTAACACTCCCCAAACCATGGAACCATTTAAATTATGCCCCAGTGGGGCATAATTTAAAAATTTAAAAATTGGTTCAATAAAACAACAACTCCATACAGATAGTCAGGTCAAAGGTTCTTTTTTATATATTTTATCCTTTCTATTTTTAAAATTGAAAAGAAAAGTGACATTTTCAACAGATGCAAAATTTTCAAAACAGGACGTTACTTATTAATACTTAAATGTCTGTTTAAAAATATGTTGTTTTGCTTGTGAATTTCTTTCTTTATTATCATTAACATTAATTTAAAGGTGGTTTTATATATTCTTGCTTATGATTGGGGGGGGGGGGGGGAGGAGAAGTTGCTTGTGTTAAAAAATAGTCATATCAAAATTTTATTTGTACCATGTTACCTCAAGCAAAAAGTTCTTTCAATGTTCTAACTTTTCATTATCTTCAACTGATATGAAAATTACCAATTTTAAGCCCCCCCCCCCCAAGAAGAAACAGTTCAGAAGTTAAAAATATAAAAACTGTTTCAAAGAAGCCACAAATACATATAAATGATCATATGCATTATCAAATTTTGTATATTTCTTCCTTTCTATTTATAAAATTCAAAAGAAAAGTAACATTTTCTGTATTAAAAATTTTAAATGATAGGGAATTAGTTATTCATATTTAATGTTTGTACAAAAAATGCCATTTTGCTTGTAAATTCGAATATATGTTCAAGCATTTAAATTAATTATTCATTAAATTTTATCATATTTTTTATCTGAACTGTTCAAAAAAGCCACAAATTAATAAAAAAAAATATATTTTTTATCTCCAAAAATATATTTATATCTAAAAATATATTTTTTATCTCCAAAAATATATTTATATCTAAAAATATATTTTTTATCTCCAAAAATATATTTATTAAAGATAAAAAATATATTTTTTATCTTTAAAACATCCAATGAAATAATAAATAAATGTTCATGTTTCTTATCTAATCATATATTATGAAAATAAATTTAAAACATCTATTATGCTGAAAAAATTTGAAATTTAATAAAAACAATTATTTTTCTCTAAATTGCTTGGGAAAACATCTTTCTCAGATATGCTCTGATTATAGTTCACAGAACTAAATACCTCAAAAACATGGTTCTTTCCTCGATTAAAAAAAGGTAGAACTCTTGATTTGAAAGTGAAGGAAACAGTTTGCACATTCTTTATATGTAATGAAATCAGCTGTTGTTTTCCAGGGAAGAAAGAGTGTTTATCTGTACAATCTACTACAGGAATTCTAGAATTAAAGCAAAAACATTTGCTTTTAGGAAATCTTAAAATAATTGAATACTGAATTTAAACCATCTAAATTACAAGGCTTTTCGCAATTTGCAGAGCTATGGCCCAAATGGTGTATCTTAACTGGTGCTAGTTGTTAACTGGCACAGTGTATATGTATGCAGCTATCATCCAATATAAAACTAATGGTTTTAGCAATAAATATAAAGGCTGAGATATTACTTTATTGCTAAAAATGATAGTTTGCTCAACAGAAGATGAAAGTTGCATACTTGGTGAATGGATGGAATGCCCAGGAACTTTCATTTTTTAATTAAATGCTATTAGATGCAAAACACTCAGCAATGATATTTACAATAAAAATTGATGATAATCACATTTAAATTAATGTTAATAATAGGAAAGGAACAAATAGACAGGTAAAACAACATATTTTTGGTTAGACATTTAAATACGAATAAATAACCTCTTATTTAAAAAAAAATTCATATGCTAAAAATGACACTTTTTTTCTTCAATTTTAAAAATAGAAAGGATAAAATATACAAAAAAGCCCCTTTCACTTGACTGTCTTCATAGATTTGTTGTTTTATTAAATCACTTTTTAGATTTTTAAATTATGCCCCACATGGGATTTTAAGAGTGTTAAAAGTGATCATTTTTTAAATTTTGGCAGCCCTAAAATCCAAGTAAAAAGTTGATTAGAAGCTTAAATTTTTTTGTGCTTATAAAACACTTCCAACTCTTTAAATCAACTATTTTTTATCCATGTTTTAATTTCATCAGCTAAATTGAAAAAAATCGTAAACATGAGAAAAAAAAACTTCAAAAATTTCAAATTTAAGTGCTTAGAAAGGGTTTCATTAAAAAAAAAATATTACAATTAATTTATATCATATGAAAGCTTGAAATCTTAGCTTTAAAATGGCACCTGAAATATTGGTTTGTGACAAATACAAGTGACTTTATTTTAGAAAGAATAAGCATCACTTTTCACAGAAATATGACCTTGAACGATGTTTCAAGAGGCAAAATCTCCCCTACATTTAAAAAAAAAATTGAAATTTTGGCTTTCGCCTTCTTCCCACATATATAAGCTAATTTTAATTTTTGATCAAAATCCATTACTATGATGCAACCCCCATTTGTTAATTTGACATGGAATGACCCAAAGGAGGCTCAGCTTCTGAGCCTCAATGGACGCTACGCCACTGATGTTTACCAGCATGTCATACATGAATAAAAACCCATATTTTCCAGCATACCAAAAACTTAAGGTTTGATTTTATTCCCTGGAATGATGAATAAAAAAATTACTAGGCATTGTATTTATTTCAATGGGCAATATCTATGTGACTTTACAAACTATTTGCAATTAAATATAAGTTTACCTGTAACAATTAGCTATATCTATTAAGTAGTGTTATATTTTGAGTTTGTTTATTACATTGTATTTTAATGGGAGAAAATGCAAAATGATCTTTTTTTTTTACGATTTTTGAAAACCACCTTCTGGCATGCTGAATTTGGCCAATTGTTTATATTTTCAAATCTGGTGTCCTTAAATTATTTAGCATGCCCCGTAATGCATGAGCTTAATGCATCGCTTCTGGTGGCAAAGCTATCCTCCTTGATTTGTACTGTTTATTTGTAGCATGTTGTCACTTGTTTTCTATTTTGGTTTTACCTCTTTTCTATTCTCTTTCTGGTGATGGCAATTGTGCTCCTGCCTTCTGCGCTTCCTGTCTGTTCTGAAGAAGACATTTTTTGCCTTTGAAACGAATTGATGCCCTTATTTTTTACTGTATACTATAGTTACAAAGTCTTTCTATAAAACTTTAAACATTAAAGATATTTAGAGATGTAAAGGATTTCTTATCTTATAATTTGTTTTTTCAGAATGTATTTTGTCAAAATTAATAATTGATGTTGAGAAAAGTATGTTTATTGTTTAAAATATCTTAAATTTATATCTTGTACATTTAATATAGTATCTTTTAAAACATTTAATAAAGTTAAACAATGTATTAAATGTTTATAAGTATTTAATAGATTTTTTAATTTAAAACATAATTTGAAATTAAAGTACTTTAAAATTAACACTTTTTTAAAATTAACACTTATTTTTTGAATTAATCATTATAATTTTTTTTTATTATTATTACTGTTTTTGTATAAGTAATTAAAATATCTATCCTATATTTTCAGAATTCTTATTTGAATGGAAAAGTATAAAATTAGAAAAAATATGCTTAGAAATTCATGATATATATTTATTTCTTGGCAATCAAAAATGTGTGTTGCAATAAGTTCTGCATTCTAACCATGGAACTTGTATGTTTAAACTTTTTGTGTCATTTTTATCTGTGGAATAAAAATAACATATTTCATCAACATATATTTTAAATAAAAGAAAAATGTAGATCTCTAATTTTGTGAAGCATAGTACAGTGAAACCGGTATAAGCTGACCACCAGTAGTGTTATACAATGTTTTGCTCAACTTAAGCAGGTAGATAATTTATAAAGGTGTTAAACCTCTCATCTCATCTCCAAAAATACCATTTAATAACCATACATATATACCCATAATACTATATAGTAAATAATTATGATTATTAACTATATTATTTATTTATTTTAAATTATACATAATATAATGAAATCCCAGTAGTATAATAAAAGAATGACATACCCAAGTCCTGAATATGTCGCCAACTTATAAAGGGGTTTGTAATGTACTCTACATTAATCTTCAACTATTTATGTGGTCAACATACAAGATAGGCAGGTGACCAAATTAGCAAGGTTTTGTCCATTGCTGTTATACATATTGGTTACTTGTCAAAAAGTTCACCTTAGACATGTGGACAACTTAACAGGTTTCACTGTACATTATAAACTTTTTTTGAACATACAAATTGATAGTACAAAAACTGTTTATTAGTTCAAAAGAAGAGGTTCCACATTTGCAAAATTCTCCAAATCAGTTATTTTAGAAAATTTGACCCCTATCTATAATTTTTGCAAATGTTTTGTTAAATTGTTTACATTTTTATCACTTATTAAGATTTTAAGTATTAGATGAAAATATAATTTTCTTATTTTGTTTGTTGTAATGCATTCAAATCCTTAAGCATTTAATATTATTATGATCTTTTAAATTAATTTTTTTATTTGCAGTGTTAATTAAAGCTCCACCACCACCACCTCCTCCTTCTTCACCTCCGCCTCTTCATGTTGTTCTTAGACCACCACCTCCTCCTCCACCTTCAGTTCAAATTCGTCCACAAACAGTACCACCAGGACATATACGATTTATTCCACCTCAGTTGCACAGACAACAACCACGTCCTCCTATGAGGCCAAATTTTGTCCCGATGAGGGGTTTACCCATGGGAGGACCCTCTGGACCATTTAACTCTCCTGGTCCTTTAGGCCATTTTGTGCCACAAATTGCTCAAACTCCTCCTATTGGACATCAAATTTCTGGACCTCCTATGTCTCATTTATCTCCTGGTCCCATGCCTATGCACCATGGTGCAATGCCAATGCCTCCTCAAATGGGTAATATGAATGTAAGCCTTCCTCTGCCTCCTGGATTTTGTGCACCACCTAGACCAAGTCCTAACATGGCACCTAGAACATCTCTGCCAATGGACAGTCAACATTTCATGTCTAGTAATGTACCACAGAATTTTGATGCACCAGTTACTGTACCAGCTTCAACTCATTCCTCGAGTGAAACATCTTCTATTGTAGCAGCTGCTCCTACTATTTATGCTGCACCATTCATGAAAAGCCCTGCAGAAATTGTCTCAGATATTATAATGTCTACAAATGGGCAAGAAAATATTTCATCATCCACAGGATTGACAAGTACTCCAAAACTTGAAAAGCAATTTGTTACAAAAATTGAAGAGCACTCCGTTACTCCAGTGATTCCTTATGTAACTGCTACTGAAGAAACCGTTGTGAGTAAGAAAAAGGAGAAAAAGAAAAAATTTGTTCGCATGGCTGGTGGACAAGCATGGGAAGATAACTCTTTACTAGATTGGGAATCAGGTAAATTTTCATTTATTTCTATCTCCTTGAATGAGTAATTCTGTACTTCTGCAATAATAATTACTGCTAAGTTACTGCAATAACATTAATTACTGTAATAATTTAATTCACATAATTACTGCCAAGATTGTATTAAGGTCCATCAGGATACTTTTGGGCAGGGTTGGCAAAAAACCACTTTCTTTTTATTTTGACCAGGCCAGTGGTCAAAATTGGTTTAAACTGGTCAAAATTGGTTTAAACCAGTCAAAACTAGTCAAAATGAAACTAGCTTTTTATAATATTATTATATATATACATATACATTTGGAATGTAAATAAACAATAAACAGGTGTTGCCACTTCAATTAAAGTATATGCTGCTGATGATGATGCATTTTTTTCTTCATATTATGGCACTAATATGTTTGAAGAATATTATGTATATATACATTATTATATATATACTACAATATGATTCTTTCTTCAAATTTCTTCAAACATATCAATGCCATAATATGAAAAAAAAATTCATCATCATCAACAACATATACTTTAATTGAAGTGGCAGCACCTGTTTACTGTTTATTTACATTCCAAATATGTGGGAAATTGTGTCTGGTATAATAGTGTTTAGTTTTAGTTGTGTGTGTTAGTAATAGTTTTTAGAGCATGCTTCTTTTCAAGATTAAATTGAATTATATTTAATTATGAGTATGAGTAAGCTTAATTGTAGAGGAAGGAAGAAAGATCCTATTCGGCAGTTCTTTGAAGAAGTTAAAGGAGAATGTGGAAAAATAATAGGTCATCAGAAGTGTTTACAGTGTGGGAAGGTTGTAATTGGTAAGGTTCTAAGAATGAAATCTCATTATGAAAAATGCAAAACCACAAAAAACATTGATCATCCATCAAAAACATCAGATTCCATAAAAAAAAGTCATAGTGTATTATCAGAAGAAGAAAGCGATACAAGTAAAATTAAATCATTTAATCCAAAGAAATTCATTCGTCAACCAAAAATTGATGGTAGTTTCAACAAAACTTCTTCAGAAAAAAGTGATGCGTTAGATACGGATATAGCAAATTTTTTTTTTTTTTTTTTTTTGCATGCAACATTCCTTTCAGTTGTTCAAAAAATTATTACTTTAAGAAGATAATTAGTAATTTAAGGCCAGGTTACATGCCACCGACTAGGAAAAAGTTAGCAGAAGAATTGTTCACTGACGTGAACGACGAAGTAGAAAAAATAGCCAAAAAGGATTTGGATGGCCAAAATGTCACACCAATTCAAGATGGTTGGTCCAATATATATAACGAGCCAATTATTGTGAATTCTATATCGACAGGTACAAAATCTTTTTTCTTGTCATCAGTCTTTTCAAGCAGCAATAAAAAAATCAGACTATTGTTTATCTTTAACAAAAGAAGTTAGAGTGAAATACAATCGTAATGTTAAAAGTTTCGTCAGTGATAGTGAATACAAAATGAAAAAGATGCGCAAAGATCTTCAAACCGATCAATTAATTGATGGTGACTTTTTCTTCAGTTACGGCTGTGCATGTCATTTTTTAAACCTTTTAGGAAATGATATATCTAACTCCATTAAAACAATTATGAGTCAAATAATTGAAGTTCAAAAACACTTTTCGAAATCATCATGCAGCAAAGAGCTATTTAAGCAAATATGATGAATCTGTTATTCCCCAATTACCATGTGAAACAAGATGGAATAGTCAAATCACATGTCTTGATTCTTTTTTAAGAAATAGGGAGTTTTTGATGAAGATTGTTGATAAATATGAAGATGAAATTCCAGCTAATATAATCAGTATCATTAATAACATCCATCTTTATAAGGAAGCCAAGCTTTCTTTTACCCAACTTAACCTTTAGCTGCAGCTCTGGATCGCCTTCAAGCTGAAAATGCCACAATAGCTGGTGTTGTTCATGAATTTCTAAATTTACAAGATAATCAAGACTTGAAACCTTATAAGGCATTGTTGAGTAAAAAGCTTGAACAATGTTTAACCCCAGTTCATTTTGCTGCATATATGTTGCATCCAAAATACAAAGGTGAGAAGTTGAACTCCATCCAGGAAGAATATGTATGTCAATTGCTGTTAGAGATAAATACAGATTTTCTACCTATATTAATCCAATACCAATTACAAACTGATCCTTTTCCAAAATCATATTTTTCAGTTTCTGCCGTAAATGTAAATTCCATATCATGGTGGTTATTACTAAAGAAACATATTGATCCTAAATTCTGTGAACTTGTAATTCACTTGCAATCATGCATTGCATCATCGGCAAGTGTAGAAAGATTATTTTCAACTTTTAGCTTTGTTCAAGACAAAAGTAGAAACCGTTTAGGAAATGAACGATCCAGCCAACTAGTTAAATGTTACAGAATGCTTAATTCTAAAACCTGTATCGCTTCAAATTAAGAAATAAATGGCTATTTGTATTTGAGCAAGTGTTAAATTGTTTATTTTTTTTTCACTTATTTTGGTTAAAAAAAAATAACAAAACACCACTTTTAGGTGGTTTAAACCACTTGAGGCATTTTGGACAGACTGGTTTTAACTGGTTAAAACCGCATTGGTTAAAACCATCCCAACCCTGCTTTTGGGTCATTCCATGTCAAATCAACACAGCCCTCAACCCGACCGACACCGATTTTTTTAACACTTGGCTATTTTGTTGTTCACTCATATATGACTGTATGCAAAACTTTAAGTAGTGTATGGGGTGGACTCTGGGGCAAAATGACATAGTCATTTTGTTCCAGAGTCCACCCAATATACTACTACTTTTCTCCATTTTTTAAAAACCAGGACAACCTCTTAAGGCTAAAAATGCATAAAATCATTCAAAAATGCGTATTTAAAAAAAATCAAAAATCAAGAGAGTTTTAAGACTCTAAAATTTCATTCATTTTAACTTAAAAAATGAGTTTTATGAACATTATAGAGACCAAATCTATCAAAATTGGATATTTTTTTTCAAAATGCTCTGTTTTTAAAGGGTGGGGTTAAGACCCCCCATTTATATCACAGATATCTTTAAAAACTCAAAAATTTTTAACTAAATCTAAACATTTTTTATAAAATTAAAAAGATGACAAAATGAGGACCTGAGCCTCTAATATATTAAATTATATATATAATAATAAATTTTCAGGTGGGGAAATGTTTCCCCACCTGAATATGATATAATTAAGGAAAGATCTTAAGAAAATTTTTATAAATACACCCATTCTTCTTAACCCTTTCGCGACGAACGGCACGCCCAGGTGCCAGCTGCGAACTTGCATTCAAGGACGAACGGCACGCCCACGGGCCGGAGGAAATTTTACCCTAAAGGACGACTGGCACGTATTGGTGTTTCTACGTGGAACGTTTTAATTTGAATGTATTTGTCTCCTAGATGGCGTTAAATGCTTGTGGAAGCAACTTAAATGTATTTTGTAGATGTTTGACCTTGGCACAAGGAGAATCCAATGAATTATTTCTCCATTTGGAGCGGTGAAACACATGGTTCTGTAAAGTAAACAGAGCACTTCTCGTAGCATCAAAAATTTTATAATTGAGTTCCGGGTCTCGTTCTGATTTTGTCTTTTATTGATTTCGTTGTTGAATTAGAGGAATATGAGAGTTTTTTTTTTTGAGTGGGTGGGGGAGGGGGGGGGGGTAAAGGAATGTGCGGCAATGAAATGATTAGGTTATTTATGTTCTCATGGAAAGGAAGGCTGGGATTTCGTTAATATATTCCATCGAAAAGGTCCAGATATGGAATAAAAATATATAAATCGTCAGAATCGGAATGAGGCCATAAATGGAATTTCCTTGTGTATACTGGAAAGGTCACAGGATTATCAAGCTCTGATGGTGGGTATGGAGAACGCGTTGTGAAAACATTTCTAAGTGAACTTTTAGGAAAAGGATATACTTTGCATTTGGATAAATTTTTTACCTCTCCTGTACTTGCAAAGTATTTGTTGTCTAAGAATACGCATGTATGTGGTACAGTTTTAAAAAATCGGAAGGACATGCCAAAGAATTATCCATCTGTACCTAAAACATATATACACAAAATTTTTAATATTTTGATAAAAGAAAATTTGTATAAAAAATATACATCAAATAGAAAATAAGTATTTCCTTTCTTCCTGAAAAAAGTAGAATGCTGTGTTGAACGGGTGATTTTTAGTGAATTTTTTTCGAGAGTTAGGCTTAGCGCAAAAAAATAGCCGTCTTTTGGGCACATTTCGGAAACGAAGCGCTTCGTCCTTTGGGCTACAGTAGTTTCGGAATGCCGCCCTCCCGAAAGGGATAATCTTTAAAAACTCATAATTTTAAAAAAGAGGATGATTAAGCTTTCTCTAATTCATATTCATATTTATCATCAATCATACCCGAATACTTAAATATATATCTTCCTTTATTGATTTTATATAATGATTCATCAGAAAGTTTTGCATGTTTTTTCGCAAGGTAATACTCTTTTTCTTCATTTTCCACATCTAACTTTACGATTAATGAATCTCCATATTTAGTAATAATTTTACTCAATGATATCAGATCATATTTCCCAGGATTTAAATCTTTTAATTTAAACGTTTTGGGATAACCTCTAAGTCTATTGAACTCTTCCATTTATTAGTAAACATTTTTATAAATATTAATAACCAAATGGTACAGTATCAAAATTATCTAAAATTCTTCTTTTATCATATCCAAACATGTATCTTTTATTCGTTTTATTCACTTTAATATTTCTATCTTTTTGTATTTGAAACTGATTTATTTCTACATCTATATGTTCAGTTTCACCTGTGTGTTATTGTTTTCATTCTTTCATCAAAACTGAGCTTAGTTTCACTCTCATAATTCATTTTAAAACCTTTTACTTTACCTTTTACAGATCCATCATTAAGTATATAGCCATAATCTTTACTAGCTCCAAATATCCACGATGTCATATATTTATCTTCTCCTAATTCATCTGTCCATTCTCCCAACATACAACCTGTTTTTACTTTATTAGTATCATCATCAATATAAACGATACTATCTGTATCATAATACATTACTTTATCTCCTAGTTTATCAAGCATTTTATATAATCTTATTCTAGCGGAACTAGTTGTAAAAGCTGCTATACAAATATTTGTATTAAAGTTATTCTTGGTATATATTCATCTTTCATCTTATAATCCATTTGTACACAATCATCATTTAAAAATATCATTCAAATCTTTAATTTTATCATTCAATATAATACTATAAAAATCTTCCAGCTCTATTACCAGCTCAGTTTGTTTCATATTTTTTCTTTGTCCAAACTTACCCCATAAAGAGTTTAAACAGATTTTGGCTATAAATCTCATTCTTGGATTTTCTTTTATATCACCAAAATCAATATCTAATTTTTCTTTGACAATCTTTTTATAATTATTAATGTATGTTTCATAATCTTTTTTATTTTTAAAATCTTTTGGTTTCTGTAATTTATCATCCGTTTCTAATTTAATTTTTAAAAACATATTGACATACTCTTTGAATAGTTTATCTGTTTTCTTTTCAAAATGCCAAACTTCATATATATTTAAAATTTTATATCCTTTTTCTATAGCTAAATTGACTTCATCCGTAGTCCAAGTACCTATAAAGCTTCTTTCATCATCTGTATGATTACATAATTTATTTCTTATTTCATAACACTTTTTACATTTTTTCTTTTCAGTATCTGTTTTATAATGGTAGCATTTAAATGTTTTTGAACATGATTTACACAAACTAAATATCAATTTTTCTTCTTTATAAGGATGATATAATTTTCTAGGAGGAAGTACTTTACACTGTATCATCCCAAACCAATTCTCATCATATTTTTCAGGATTATAGATCTTTTTAGGATGCCCAATTGGATAATAATTACATTTGTTTTCACACATACTACCATACATATAATTTTCAGGAAATCTATGTTTTTGACATATATTACACCATTCTTGAGTAGAACAAATATTTTTACAGGTTCTACCCTTAGCTTTTTTTGTTTTCATATAACACCTATGATCTTTTGAGACCCATTGTCTACAATTTTTACATTCTCTCTCTCCACATTTATGAGCTTCAGGTTTTCTTTTATCTCTGTTGATATTTCTCTTACATTTTAAACATTTCCATAGTCTTTCACAAATAGACAATTTTTTTAATTTATTTTTATGATTTTCAAAATAGTTTTCGCCTTTAAAACTTCGAAAACATTCATTACACAGGATATCATCACCTTCACAATTACTTTCTTTTATAAAACATCTATCACATTTTAATAAACATTTATGCTGATCGCTTCTTTTATAACTCACAGTAATCACAATAATTGTTTTTTCCTAAAAATCCTGTAACAGATGTAATGGTATCAAAATGATTTCTATTTTTTAAAATGTAAATACAAGTAGTTTTATAAGTACCACTGTATATTCTTTCATTAAAATTTTCTCTACAAAATATAGTAATTTGTATATTTAAGAATTCAAATTTTTTAACATGCTCTAAATTACAAATATCTAAAGGAATTTCACACATATCATGTAATTTTTCAGCTAACGTTTTTTGTAATATTCTACCGTTTTTAATATATGGAATGTCATTTTTAGTTAGTTTTTTATAGTTTAATTTTTCACATAAAAGTTCAGGATTTTGAATAGATAGAACAACTACAATAGATCTAGATAAACATATATTATCGTTATTTTTAATTTGACAAATACTCTTTTTGTTTAGAATATCATCATCTTTGAGAATTTTTAGATGTTTTCCTCCGTGTGGTAATTCTATGACATGAAAATCGAATGTACATTCTTTAATATCTAATTCTTTGTATTCAATTTTATGTGTTGAAACATCTAAATAGGTATCATAAGCCTCTCTAGTTGGCATCATTTTAGGATGAAAAGGTTGACTTAATGCAGGATTGTGTACTATAATATCTACTTTTCTTTCTACTTTTCCAATAGCTTTTCTAAATAAATCCTTTAAAATATTATGATATTGTACAGGTCTAAGTTCATTGATTTCTACAATTTTATAAATATACCTATATGTGTTATATTTTTTAATATATTTTTGACTAATTTGAACAATTTCATAATCAGGTTTAAATAAATCTTCAAGATTAACTTCTATTTCTACTTTCTTTTCTTTCTTTTTTACCAATTCTCCATCTTTATATTTCAAACCAAAATAATCAAATATATTCTTAAGTTTACGCCTATTTTTAGGTTCATTAATAAATTGTTTCAATTGTTCTGTAAGATCAGGAGTAAATAATTTTTTAAGATTCACTTCTGTTTTAATCTTTTTTTCTTCTTTTGGCTTAAATTCCTTATTATCAAATTTCAAATTAAAAGAATCAAAAACCTTTTTAATTTTATTATGTTTTTCAGGTTTTCTAATATATATATTCTTTTTTTCCAAGTATTTTTATATATCTAAATTTAATAAATCTACTAAAACAGGTTTATATTCACCTGTTTTTCTGATATATTTAATTAATAATCTAATTAAATCATTCTTCTTACAACCTTTAGATCGTTTAATATTCAATTGTTTTACTACTTTTCTAAGTTCACCAATAGTCTTTGTTCTCAGTTGCATTTCCATTTGTTAGGAAATATTTTTTTAAATACTTTTCACAACTCGCTTGATATGATAATTACTTCTCAAATGTCTTTGTTTATGAAGATATGTATACTGTTTTCCACATTCACAATTATATTTCGTATAACTAATCTTAGATTTACAAATTTTACAAATACTGTCATGATTAAATTTACCATAATTACGATGTTTATAGAAATCATCTATTGGTTTTATAATCTTACAGTGTGTGCATATTCTTGTCACATCCATTTATTACGATTTATTTTTATAATGGGATTTCACTGAAATCAATCCAGATTTTTTCATATTTCTTTTTGACTTTATAACAAAGTCTTTGGACCTTTATATTATTTTCAATTTTAAAAAAATCACAAATCTTTTTCATAAAATAATAATAATTAACTGATTTCTCATAATACATAAAATCTAAAAATTTTAAAAACATTTCCTCAACTTGAGTAATATTATACTTCCTTTTTATTCGATTAAAATAACTAATTCTACTTTTATTTCTTTGTTTTAAACTCTCGTAATCTATAATATAAAAATATTCATCATCTGAATACATTAATTTCATCTTTAAATTATGCGCTACTTCATTATCTGAAATATCAATCGATTCAACCATTTCAACACCGTCAAAAAAGTTAATATTCATTTATATACAAGTAAGATATTCTCGCGATGTGGTATCAAAAACTGATGATTAGTAATGGCTCAGACAATTAAAGGATGAAATATATAATAACTGGTACTTATATAAGAAAAGAACTCATTATGGATTTCTAATGATGATAAAGTTTATAAAATTAAGAATATAAAAATAGATTAAAAAAAAGAAAGTATATAAAGATGCTCCAAGAAAATTATCAATAATTAAAAAGATTACTATGTTATAAGAGCAGGGGGGATACATCACCCCCCCGTAAAAATCATCATAATTTAAACATCGCAGATGTCTAACTATTAAATTCATCAGGATATCCTAACCATTTTACAAAATATTTATTTCCTATCTTTTTTATGATATTTTCAATTTTATATACATCATCTTTTTTATTATATTTTACCATTTCATTTTCATAAAAAGTTCCTTCAATTTCTTTACTGTTTAAATCTTTTAATTGATAAGTAATTGGATCTGTTTTGATTACTTCAGAAACCATAAAAATTTCCTCCGTAAATGTAGAATCATCTACTTTCCTGAATGTTTTTTTAATTTTTGATATTCTAACTCTATCCCCTATCTTAAATTTAGGTTTTTTTATCTTTTTCGTATATAAATTTTTATAAACTTGAGATTCATTTTCGTCTCGACTAACCTCAATGGGTGTCATTTTTATTGATCTATGATATGAATTGTTATAATTTTTAAGTAATTTTGGTAATACATCAATATATCTTTTAGTATTGTTAGCATGCATATATTTTATAATTTTTTCTCTTATACTTCTATTAAATCTCTCAGCTATTGCAGATTTTATTTCTTTATTATAAGTTGTAAACCAATGTATATTATTATCTTTGAATAATTTTTGTGTAACTTTTCCTGTAGATTCAGTACCTTCATCTGTCAAAATGAATTTTGGCTTTCTTTCTTTAAAAACTTGTTTGAAACCTTGTACGACTTCTTCAGATGTTTTTCTTTTTATAGGGAAAGCCCAAGCATATTTATTAAAAGCATCTATAACTGTTAATAAATAATTAGTTCCATCGTTATATTTGCTATAATTTTTTATAAATAATAAATCAGCGTCAAATTGATTATTACTGTTTGGAACATAAACTCTCCTTCTTTTAAATTTACGAATGACAGGTTTATATCTAGTATATACATCTTGTTCATGTAAAAATTCTTCAACATTAGGTAATCCTGTTTTTCTTTTCAATTCTTGAATACCACAATAACCTGTTTCTGGATTATAATATGTCTCTTTTAAATTCCTAAAAAAGTATTCTTTTTACTACCACAAATTGTACAAATACCTTTACCAACTGGTTTATTATTTTTAGAAGTAGTTTCATGATAATTTTTAGTTTCGGTTTTCTTTTTACACTTGACACAATACATATTAGGAGAAATTCCTAATCCAAAAGTTTTTTTAGCTTTAATAATAGGTTTAATAATTACTCTATCTAATCTTTCTCAAAATGTTGGATCTTGTATTGCATTTAAATCATATATTAATTCTTGATCAGCAACATGTCTCTGTTTTGTATCTTTTGTTTTACTATAAGAAATATCATGTTTTTTACAACTCTATTTTCAGCTTTTATTTTCTCAGCTTTATCAACTCTATTTATTCCAGGATCACCTCTTTTTAATCTTTTTTCTAATTTTGTAAATGGACCACAATATTGATATCCTGGTAAATGCATTTCTGGAGGATTTATTTTATCTTGTAACCATCCAACAATATCACCACCTTTCATTTATTTAGGATGAATAAATTTATATCCATTCAATTGCATTTGTTTTGCATGTTTTTCAACTGGATTAAATTTTAAACTTTTTATGAAATCCTTTTCTCGCATATAAATTTCTTCTTCTGTCATATCCTTAGCTTTAAACGAATTAATGAGTTCTTTATAAAAATTATAACAATGTCTATATTCTTCTTTCCTTTCTGCTATTTTTAATGCAAGATCAATAGCTTCTACTATTCCAACCGATAAACTTGAAAAAGCAAGCGGAAAAAAGGCTATTGCTAATAAACCCGTTCCACTTAGAATGACCTTACTTACCGATAATGAAATACTTATCTTTTGATACAAATTTCTACTCTTTCTGTAAACATACAATCTGTTTTCTAAATATTCTTCCATATCATATATATAGGATCAAATTTTTTTCTGTATCTTTTTTGGATTCACTAAATCTAACATTAAAAAATCGTATTGTTTTTGAACACTTTTATTATATATTTGTTTGAATTCTTCAGTACTTAATTTACCATCTATCTCTCTTATAATCTGTTGCATTTCTTTTGGTTGTAGATTGAAAAATATAAAGTAATTACAGTTCTTTCTTATATTGATAGATGTTGTATAATAAGACTGCGATAAATATATTATGGATGCGTTTTTCTTTCTACCTCTGATAAATAATTCCTGAATGGTTTTTTGATCTTTCTCAGTCACACAATCATCGAAAATAACTAAATTCTTTAATGTAGGATTTAAATCATCTACTGTAATAAAATCATCTGAAGAAAAGAATACTTCTTTTTTGTATTTATCATATAATTCTAATAATGTTTTCTTATTCTTATATTTCAAAATATCTTCTCTTTCTATATCTTCAAACATTGTATATATTTCTTGTAATGTAGAATGTTTAGGTTCGTATAAATCTTTTGCACATATATATAATGCATCAAAATTTAAAAAATCATAAATCATATTTAACAGTAAATTTGTTTTACCTGAACCTGAAGGCCCTGTTATAAGCAGTCTAAATGGATGTTTAGGTAACAAAGGATGTTGATTAAGATCAGGTAACTCATCTGGTTCCGTGTAATCTTTAATATTTATCATTTATATAACAGTAAAATTTACTGCAGTAAAAAATAAAATTAGCTGCAGTAAAAAATTAATATATAAATGAACGAATTAGAAAAAAAAAAAAACATATGTGTACATTAGACACAGATATAACAATTGTTATCTCAAATGGTAATTATACTATAAGAGGTTTAAATGAGTTAATGATAAAAATATTTGGTGAGGATCCACCTGTGAAATTTGGTATTATTGAAGCAAGACAAAGAATAGCTATTAAACTGAAAAAAGGTTGGGTAATTGATTTTACAAAAAGTAACTTTCATAAAATTATAGGTTTTTTAAAACCGATATACGGAAGTTATGATGAAGAAACAGAGGTTGAAGGTGAGCATATAGCTGATATATCCAATGGAAATTATAATATTTATATTCACTGTGATGTTGTAAAAGGATTTTTAATAAATCAATCTAATTCAGAAGTCATTTATTCTTTCATTAATAAAAATCCTCCAGGTAGTATAATTTCAAAATAATTTAATAATTTGATATATTTTCCTGTTAAAACGGATCCTGTTAAAAGAATAAAAATGAGGATTACTAATCAAAAAGGTGAATTAATTGATTTAAATAAAGGAGCTGTAGAATTTAATTTTATACCTATTTTTGAGGATAACTACGTATATCAATTGTTAGACCAGGTTTTTCTTCATAAATAAATGAATAAACATAGATTATAGAGAAAAAGTAAAAAAGGTAAGGTTTTGTTGAAAACTGAAGAAAAACCACGGAATAAATTAAATGAAATATTTTCAATGAAAAAGAAAGGAGGTGGTTTAAAAATTCTTCCTAAATAAATACAAAAGATTTATGATTTGAGTGATACTCATTATTATTATAATGATCAAATTAAAAGTTATGAATTAAGAGAGAAATTCACCCATACAAAAGAACATAGTTCAGATGAGAATGCCACCTATGTTTTTCATATTAATGATACTAAAGCAAAAATTTTATATTCTAGAGGATATCTTGAACAAAAATTAAAAATTACAAAAAATGATAAATCATCCATTGGAAACGAAAATGTGAGTCTGGTAAATGGTGGAGGTTTTATCAAAACTTTAAAAGTACATATAGGAGATACCAAAATTGAATCAAATACACAGTCAAATTTTTCAATCATGAATCATGCTTTAAGATTAACTCATTATACTCCTGATTATACAACATCACAAGCTCAAGATGAATTTTTTTATCTAGATACAGCTGATTCAACTGACCGAAAAGAGTTAAAATATGAAGGTACTTTAGAAGATACTACTAAAATAACTGAATTTTTTAATAATTTGAAAATGAATAAAGATTATAACGAAGGATTCACAAAGAGATGGGAACTAACGAAAGATAGCAATGTCATTAAAATCTGGACGCCTTTAAAAGATATAATCGATTTCTTTAGAGAATATGAAAAGGTAATTTCTGGTTTTGAAGTGAAAATAGAAATTCAAAGAAATGAAAATAAGAATATGATATATACTGATATCGAAAATGTTAATTATAAGGTAGTAGTTGAAGGTTTAACCTTGCATTTACCTTATATAGAATTTAAAAATTCTGCTGAAAACGTGTTTATGGAATCATTTTTATCTGATAAAGATATAGAGGTAAATTGGGATCGATATAGATTTAAGATGATAGGTCCCTATAAAAGTGATAGTGGATCTGTCACAGCTGCAACAGCATCTGATGAAGTTTTAGATGTCTATGTTATTCCTCAGTACGTTGAAAGAGATGGTAATTATGAAAAAAATAATATGATATTTGATAATATAGATATGACTGAATGCTGGTTGATGATTAATAATAAACAAATTCCTCTTATGCGTTACAAAACGAATTTTACCAATAAAGATTATAATAGAGTGTATGAAGCTCTTTTACATGCAGGATTGAATGATATTAATACAGAAACAGGATGTTTGATAAATAAGAAGAATTTTGGAAAATTGTATACTATTTTTTATTTTGACTTATCAAATCATGAAAACTATACCGATTTAAATAATTTAGATATTGAATTTAATTGGGGGAGATTAATGAATACTCAAAAGGAATATAAGTTTTATTTTATTTTTAAAGAAAGAAAGAGATGTTTTATAAATTTGAAAAATAAAACTATAACAATGGTTAAGAGTTTAAAAACATAATGCTATAATAAATGAGTGCTTATTATTCACCTTATGATGATCAAATGAAAGAAGGGCCTATTGGACCTCCTGGTATAGGTTTTAAATTAATGGATGATGGAAATTATGATATGGAAAATAGAATTTTAAAAAATTGTGAAAATCCTATAGATGATTTAGATTTAACAACTAAAAGTTTCGTTTTGAATAAAATAGAGAATAATCATTTTGAATTGAGAGATCTTATAGAAACCAAATATGATAAAGATTTTTTATCCTTTACTGAAGAAACAGGCAAGAGAATAAAAGAATTAGATGAAACAACTTTACATTCTTTAGAAGGAAAAGCTTATGATGCAAAAGCAAAAAGAATAGGAAATGTTGCAGATCCTATAGAACCCAAAAATGTTGTGAATAAAAGATATTTTGAAAAAAATTCATTAATATTAAAGAATGATAAATTTGATGCAAAAAATAAAAAAATTATGAATGTTTCAGAACCTGAAAATGATAAAGATGCTGTCAATAAAATATGTTTAGACAATAGAGATATATGGATTACCATAGAAGATGATTTTCATACTTTTACAAGTGGGGGATTTAAAAAAGTAAATTTCAACATGATGAGTTCTAAATTACTGGATCAAGAGATGCGATTAACTGCAGATATGTATATGAAAATTTCTGTATATTTAATAAATATGGATATAGATCATCCACTAGGTAGAAGATATACATATTCTAAAAGTCAAGATCCACTGATATCACTAGAAATCAATGGTAAGGAAATTTTAAGAGTAGGAATGAGCCATAACGATTCAGTAACTTGTTTTGCCTATGGAAAACGCAACGATATTATTACATTATTGATATTACCTGAGGGTTTTTCAAACACTTTAAAACCTTATATGCATATTGAAAAAATCCCTTTCTAAAATACGTTCACCATTAAATGGATATCGATTGGAATACATTTTCCAGAAATAATTTATCTGAAGATGTAATTAGAAATCTTAAAGATCATGTAAATATGGATTTAATATTTCAATATTCATCACTGTCTGATTCTTTTATTGAAGAATTTGCTCAACCTGATGATTGGCCTAAAATTTCTAGATATCAAAAATTATCAGAAGATTTTATAGAAAAATGTAAAGATAAAGTAGATTGGGTAAACATTTCTCAATATCAAACTTTAAGTAACGAATTTATCATAAAATGTTCTGATTATTTAGATTTATATAAAGTATCAATGTTTCAAAATCTTACAGAAGATACCATGAGAGAATTAAAAGATGATTTAAATTGGCTGTATATAGTAATATCAAACATCTAGTGAAAATTTTATAGAAGAATTTATGGATAAATTAGATTCTTGTTATTTGATTAAATACAAATTTGATCTATTACCTGATCACTTTTTTAATGTTTATTGGAAAAAAATACAAGCTATACAGATGAGTGAATTAAATAAAAAGTTTGGTCATTATGAAGAAGAATCTTATAGAGAAAAAATTATTGAGGAGGTTTGTGAAGTTAAAAAAATCTTAAACGAATGTGTTTATCTTCTGAGAAAAGATGAAAAATAAATATTTTATAAAAATGTTTCTAAATAAATGTATGCTATATATAATAATGGTATAAGAAAAACATTTATATCTTTCTTAAATATATAGAATCCTACTGTAGTGATATCTATTTCTTTATTAAATTTTCTTGATGGAATAGAAAAATTAACGTCACTTGAAGGAATAGAAAATTTAACTAATTTAAAAGAATTATATTGTGAGGGAAATAAATTAACGTCACTTGAAGGAATAGAAAATTTAATAAATTTAGAAATATTATCTTGTGGAGGAAATAAATTAACATCACTTGAAGGTATAAAAAATTTAATAAATTTAGAAAAATTATATTGTGGAGGAAATAAATTAACGTCACTTGAAGGAATAAAAAATTTAATAAATTTAGAAATATTAGATTGTGGAAAAAATAAATTAACGTCACTTGAAGGAATGAAAAATTTAACGAATTTAAAAGAATTATATTGTGGAAAAAATAAATTAACTCCCCTTGAAGGAATGAAAAATTTAACAAATTTAAAAGTATTATATTGTGGAGAAAATAAATTAACTTCACTTGAAGGTATAGAAAATTTAACTAATTTAGAAGTATTATGTTGTGGTGTAAATAAATTAACGTCACTTGAAGGAATAGAAAATTTAACTAATTTAGAAAAATTATATTGTGGAGTAAATAAATTAACGTCACTTGAAGGAATAGAAAATTTAACTAATTTAGAAGAATTATATTGTAGAGAAAATGATATTACATCCTTAAATGTATTAATATTTTTGTCTAGAATAAATGAAGTATGGTATGATGTAGATAAAATATATTTACCCCCAATTTTAAGAAGACGATTATTTCATAATAATGTATATAATGACTCTCAAAATGTGCATGATACATATATTCAAAAATCTTTGAGAGAGACTATCATAAAATTATTAAATACAGATATTATATATGATTTAGATGAATGCATTAAAGAATTAGGTATAGAAATTAAAAGACACTTACTAGAGGAAGAATTCCATAATATTAAATTTAGAGAGATATTAGTTGTTGTGTTTAATAGAATTTTAAAAAATGAGAATAAAAACGAAATAATAAAAGTGTTAAAAGATGAACTAAAAGAGGGTGATGATAAATGTTTTGTAGGGAAGGTAACTAGAATAATTAATGTACTAAATGGATTTGATCCTGATGTTTCTATTACTATTTCTGATAATGAACAAAAAAATATTATAGCTGAAAAAATATTTAGAGAGTCAAAGTCTGATGAAGAATACAGAGAAAAACTTAAAAAAGAGATGGAAGAAAGAAGTTTTACAGATTATGAAGAATGGGTGGATTTATATTTATAAAAAATGATTACTATTAAATGGATGAGTGTTTAGGTGATATTCGAGCTTTAAATTTTACAAATTCTGAAGAAATTTACTATTTGACTTATCTTTGTAAAGAATTGTATGATTTGTATATAAAATATGATCATACTAAAAAACTATTATCAGAAAGTTTTCAAAGGATGACTGTATTAATTGAAAAGGAAGAAAATGAAGATATTAAATTGAATGGATTAGGAGTTTTATATGTTATTTCAAAGAACTTATTCTATTATGATTAGATTCATCATAAAAGAGATTATGAAGAATGGATAAATTTATACTTATAAAAAATGTTTACTAATAAATGGAAGAGTTCAATAGACTGAGAGGTTATCCTAAAACGTTTGAATTATATGATTTAAATCCTGGGAAATATGATCTGATATCATTGAGAAAAATTAATACTAAATATGGAGATTTAGTAATCGTAAAGTTAGATGTGGAAAATGAAGAAAAAGAGTATTACCTTTGCGAATAAACATGGAAAACTTTCTGATGAATCATTATATAAAATCAATAAAGGAAGATATATATTTAAGTATTCGGGTATGATTGATGATAAATACGAATATGAATTAGAGAAAGCTTAATCATTTTTCTCTATAATTCAGTGGGGTTGCGTCACCCCCCACTGGATTTGCACTATAATGTATAAAATATAGTATATTATTTGTAATTATCATTTCTTTTTTATTAAACATATGTTTTGTAATTTTATATTCATAATGATTTCATTTTTTTTAATAAATTAGAGGGCTCAGGTCCTCATATTTTTATAATTCTTTTTTAATTTTATAAAAAATGTTTAGATTTAGTTTTTCTATTAAATGTATGGGGGGGTCTCAACCCCACCCTTTAAAAACAGAGCATTTTTAATATATTAGAGGGCTTCCATTCATTTGGAGGTCCTCATGCATTTATTTTAAAATCATGTTAATCTCTATTTGATATTATTTTCTTTCATATATTCAAAGATTTTGATAGATTTGGTCTCAATAATGTCTTATATGACTTAAATATAAGTCAAAATGTATTAAATTTTAGAGTCCTAAAACTCTCTTGATTTTTGATTTTTTTAAAAATACGCATTTTTGAATGATTTTATGCATTTTTGGTCTTAAGAGGTTGTCCTGGTTTTTAAAAAATGGAGAAAAGTAGTAGTATATTGGGTCGACTCTGGAACAAAATGACTATGTCATTTTATCCCAGAGTCCACCCCATACACTACTACTTTAATCCCCAATTCTCATTATTTTTTATTTATAAAAATTTGAAGTTTGGAAAATCTGGTAATTTTTTGACATATATATTCAAAAGTCTGTATATTTTGACCTAATCAACAGATTGCACTGAAATAAAATTTATTTTATAGCTTAAGGTATGACCTTTCTTGTAATATGTCACATGACACTGCAAATGATATTTTTCATTTCAAGGTCAATTAGTTTGACCTTTGACCTTGAAATGCAAAAAGTGCATCTTTAATTATTTTAAAAAATATATATTTTGTTGATATGTTATTTATCTCTATTTTACAAAAATTTTCAAGTTGGGAAAACCATACACTCATAGTGAAAAAAATTCTAAATAAATATATGTTATATGAGCAGCTATTCAAAAACTGCTGGAAACCACATAAAAGCATAATTGATTAAATAATTCTTAAATAAACATTATTATGCTTAACTAAAAATTATAAACATTTACTAATGTGTATATAATTTTATATATATATATATATATATTTTGCTCAATTTTAAGGGTTGAAAGCTAATGTAATTATTATTAATCATAATTTTTTTTAAGTACACTCATAACTACTGCTATTTTATGTGTGTGTGTATATATATATATATATATATATATATATATATATATATATATATATATATATGAGGGTCAGTCAAAAAGTTAGTTGCACTGTTTGAAAAAACAAAACAGGATCGAAATTTTATAATAATTTTATTTCTACACTAAAGTTCCATACAAAAGCTACTTTTTGATGTAATCAACTCCTTTATTTATATATTTGTCGAGGCATGGCACAAGTTTTTCTATGTCTTCTGCGAAGAATTCCCAGCTAACGTCTGATAACTATTGTTGGGTTACAGCTTTCACCTCATCATCTGAGTGATATCGTCGCTTTGAAAGTTCTTCTTTCATGGGACTGAAAACGTAGAAGTCACAAGGTGCAAGATCTGGGCTATAAGGGGGGGGGGGGGGTGATCCCACACTTCCCACTTCAACTTTCTCAGAAGATCACTTGTTAGTTTTGCCATATGCGATCTCACACTGTCGTGCCTTTCGAAAGTTTACCTGGCCGTCGATCTTTAAGTGATTTTCACAATAAGACGATGCATTAATCGTTAGCACACTTCGGCATGAATTCAGCATGCACCACATCTCTGTCAAAAAACAGCATCAGCATCATGTTCCCTGCAGCTTGAATTGTTCGGCACTTTTTTCAAGTTGGGGAAGTGGAATGTTTCTAATCGAGGGAGCTGCATTTCATTTCAGGTGAGAAATGATGAACCCAAGTCCCATCTCCTGTCACAATTTTGTCCAATAACTCATTTCCTTCCTGTTGACAACGATTCAAAAATGCAAAAGCACTTTCAAAATGCTTCCCTTTGTATTCTTCCGTCAATAGACGAGTCACCCATCGAGCACAAAATTTACAGAATTCAAAATGCTCTGCAATAATCTTATGCACACTTTGTGAAATATCCAGTTCATTTGCGATTTCATCTACTTTTACACGTCTGTTTGCAAGAATGCATTCATTAACGTGAGCAACGATCTCAGGATTTGTCGAAGTTGATTGTCTTCCCTTGCGGTAAGCATTGTCAACATCTGTATGTATATTCTCGAACATATTGCGCCACTTTGCGATAGCTTGATGCAATATTGCATTTTCACCATACACTTTGTGCAACTGCCAATAAATTTCAGTGCAGTTACACCTTTTTGCCCACAAAAAACGAATCACTGCACACACTTCCAATTTGGGGGCGGTAGCCCATTGGTTAGCGCGCTGGAGTTGCACTCGATAGGTCCGGGTTCGATTCGAGCCACTGCCAAAACTGCCGCCGTGTTCACGCGGAGTACGATCACGTTAAACATGTGGGTCCGTAAGTCCTTCCGAGAGGTTGGTGGTAGGGGAAGGAGGGTACGGTCCCTGTGGATGCCTCCCCCACTGGGTTCCGGTCTAAATTGGGTGGCACTTCCCGGCCATCCAAACAGTTACCTTACACCTTTCTGGTAGGTCGGACGGTCTAGGTCTCAACAACAACACACTTCCAATTTGGACGCCACCTGCAGCTGCCGAGACATGGTCACGACTGATTAGCAAGCAAACTAAAACTGCCACGTCAAAGCCGCTACGTCACTCGCTGCAGATAAATGGCTGCAGTGTTGCCACAAAGTTTTAACAAAATATCCTTTTACCAAGAGTTTTTATGAAGGAGTGCAACTAACTATTTGACTGACCCTCATATATGTATGTACATGCAGGATACATGTAATACTAGCAGCATACCCATTCTTCGTACGGAGTATATACAGTGGCCGCCGCTTAATTGGATCACTGGTTAATTGGATCAGCCGCTTTATCGAATCAAATCATGGAAAACGGAATGGAATCACTCTTTTACATTGAAACTCCGCCGGCTATTTGGATCAAAACCGCCGGATAAATGGATCAAAAATTTTCGCGATTCGATGCTCGTTTTTCATTGTTTGATCTTTCCAATGTGTTCTTCCCAATGTCAGCTTTTTTTGGAGTTCTTTCTCCAAGCCTGACAAACAGAGTGCCATGTGGCGCGCAACAAAGTTAGACCCATATTTCTTAGAAACGTGAATCCCCTGGGTTCCTGTGATAAGACGCCATTCCCGCACACGTATGGCAGAAGGATTGAGAAAGGAAAGGAGGGTAACAGGGGAAGGGGTAAGAACGTTGGGGTTGAGGTTAAAAGGCACAGATGGTTACTTTGTTTGTTCATTATTAGTGTGTCGTGTTACAGTAAGCCCTTCTTTGTGAATTCGATGGTAAAACGTAAGGATTTTAGCTTGTCTGAAAAATATGAACTTCTTAAAAAATTTGATGTTCTGCCGAAATGCAATCAGAGGTAAGCATCTTTAAAATTGGGCATACCTCAGTCAACTTTATGTCGCCTTTTGAAACAAAGGAGTAAAATCTTAAATGATTATGCATTGAATAGAAACACGAATCGTAAACGGCAACGAGTTGGAAAAACAGAAGATGATGAAGCAGCTCTCTTGGAATGGTTCAAGGCCGCATGACTTAAATAAGCCCCACTGTCACGTGCAATATTAAGCTTGAAAGCCGAAGAATTTGCTGAAAATTTGGAATAGAGGACTTTGATACAACAGACGGGTGACTGACCAAATGGAAAAATCGAAACAACATTGTTTATGCAAAACAATATGGTGAAAAGGGAGATGACGATATTAGCACTGCAGAAAAATGGGTGCAAGATATTCTGCCAGAAGTATTGTCAGGATATTTCGCAAATCAGATCTATAATATGGATAAGACTGGGCTTTATTATCATGCATTACCAGACCATAATCTGATGTTCAAAGATGACAATGGGTCGGGAGGTAAAAAAATAAAGGCTCGGATAACAGTTCTCCTGACATGTAATATGACTGGAACAGTAAAGAAAATACCATTCGTCATAGGAACGAGCAAGAACCCACGTTGCTTAAAAGGTGTAAAACAGCTTCTCTTAGAATACACAAACAATACAAAGGCATGGATGACGAGCGAGATTTTCACAAAATACATGAGGAAATGGAACACAGAGCTTGGAACAGAAAAAATTGCAGTTTTGCTCGATACCTGCACTGCCCATCCGGAGTTGAACTTAAACAACATAGAACTGCTCTGTTTTATTTTCCACCAAATACCACATCAGTTATTCAACCATTGGATCAAGGAATCATAAAAACTTTTAAAACCAATTATCGCAAGGATATAAGAATGAAAATTGTTCAGGCAATAGACGATCCAACGAAGCCTGCTGCTAGTGATAGTACAGTGAAATCAGTCAGTCTTCTTGACACCTTTCATATGATAATAAATGCATGGAAAAATGTTACTCCAATAACAATTTTCAATTGTTTCAAAAAATCGGGAGTCGTAGTTGAAGTAGCAAACAACATTCCACAGGAGCAAGAAGATCCAAGCAATGACGAGGAGCTTACAGAAAAATTTTGGAACTGAGTCAATGTCGATGGAAACGTACCGACATCAGCTGAAATAACAGAACAAGACATTGTTTTAACAATTCAACAATCCAAAGAAACAACTGGAGAAGCAGATGAGGAAGAAGTGGAAAACAATGAACTGCCACCACCAACGGCTAGGGAATCGCGTCAGGCTCTTCAAATTCTTAGAAGGACATTAGAACAACGAGGTGCATCTCTCGATGACTATAATTCTTTTTTCGATATTGAAAAATGAGTATCAAAGCTAATTAGTGCCACTACAATACCAATGCTTTCCAATAAAGTACAGTAAGTACATAAAGTGTTTCTTCATATGTAGTATATATATTGCTACATATGTACTGTATATAACATATACTCAGGGACGGATTACCTTATCTTAGACTTTTACCTTATCTTTTCAATGTTAAATTTTATTGCAAAAAACAATTAATCCTTTCTTTAAATTCTTAATTTTATGTATGAAAAAGTAAGAACATTCAAAACTTTTTCATATATGTACGACTATATATGTTTCATGTATGTACAAGGCCGTCGAGAGCTGATCTCGGGTCCTAGGGCAGACATTGAACCGGGGTCCCTAGGCCCCTCCCCTATATGTTTTTACATAATTTTCTACCTGGTGTGGCTGACAGTCGGGTCCGGGGAAAATTTCCCCCTCTTCCCCCTCCCCTCCCCCTCCCTCAATGCTCCTGTGTATGTATTACTATGCTGAGTAAAAAAAAAAATGAAACTGTATCGCCACCGCTTTTTCGAATCAGCCGCTTTATTGGATCAAACATCGATGGCACGAACGTGATCCAATTAAGCGGCGGCCACTGTAATATAAATAAACTTAAAATTCACAATCATGTGCAAATTCCTATAGTATACTAAATGACATTTTTAATCAAAATATTCTGTTAAAATATTTAATACAATGCTCCTAAAAAGAAGTTTAAGAATCTCTGTTCTTTCTATACAAAATTATCTTCAAGGGCAGATCTGAAGAGTAAAACATCCGGGTTCCTTTTGTAAGCAAATTAAAAAAAAAAAAGGAATTGAATCAATATATGCAAAATGAAAGCATTAAAATTGTATGGAAACCATACTACTTATATACACAAATATTAGAAGATATAACCTGTATTAGTACATTACATGTAATTGTACATTACACGTAAATTGAAAATATCAATAAACCCATAATTGACTCCAATATATGCCAGAATGAAAGCACTAAAATTATATGGAAATATATATATCCCCGTACTACTTATATTGTCACAGATTAATATGCCAATGTGTTAGTAGAAGATTACCCGTATTACAATATGAGTCTCAAAAATCTTTGCCAAAATAAAAGAGATGACATTTTAAATTGAAAATATCAATAATCCCTGTAATCTTTATACCAGAAGGTCATAATTGGTTCCAATATATGCCAATATATATCAAAATGAACTCTTGGAGAACTTACTGCAATGACATTAATGATGTTCCTGCTAAGGCAAAACTTGTTGGGGATTGATGGCATCATTCCTATTCTTCTCCAGGAGGGAATTGAGTTGCTTGCTCCCATTCTCTGCAGTATTTACAGAACCTGTATTGCCTTTCGTCATGTACCATCTACCTGGAGGCATACAAAGGTAATCTTTATTCCAAAGATTGGCAAGGATAACTATTACGAGGCCAAATCCTTCAGGCCTATTAGCCTTACGTCTTTTCTTTTAAAGACTATTGAAAAGCTTATTGACAGGTTTATAAGAAAAGGGATTCTGGCTGCTATGCCCCTGTCAAACTTTCAGCATGCCTATCAGGCGGGTAAATCCACGGACACTGCTCTCTATAGTCTCTCCTTTATTTTGGACTGAAACATTAAAGCCAAGGAAATTGCTCTTGCCACCTTTCTTGACATTGAAGGTGCCTTTGATAAGGTACCCATCGATACCATCCTTCAGGCTCTTGATAGGAAAGGTGTTGATATCACGATTTCACATTGGATCAAGAACCTGTTATCTAATAAATATATATGTGCATCCTTACCTGGTGATAGTATAACGGTACATGCTCTCGCAGGTTGTCCACAAGGAGGTGTGCTTTCGCCAATTCTTTGGTGTATAGTTGTGGACTCTCTTTTGGAGAGTATTAATGTTTCTGGTGTTTCCTGTGTTGGATACGCAGACAATGTTGTTATCATTGCCAGGGGCAAATTTGGCAACACTGTCTCTGACATGATGTCCACCACTCTTAGGAGGTTTGAGACATGGTGTAATAATGCAGGCCTCTCTGTCAACCCCTCAGAAGACTACTGTGGTTGCTTTTACTAGAAAACGAATTCTTAGTCTTGGAGACATTCTCTTTGGACAGAAGCTAACCTGCTCCAAGGAGGTTAAATTTTTAGGAATTTATTTTGACAAGGGACTCAACTGGAAGAGACACTTGGATTACTGCACGACTAAAGCCATAAGAATCTTCTGGTCTTGTAGGAATGCTATTGGGAAAACCTGGGGTTTGAATCTCAAGGCTATCCATTGGATTTACTCGATGGTAATCTGTCCTATCATCTCCTATGGCTTCATTGTTTGGTGGTCTAGAATTAGATGCGAAACTTCTAAATTAGAACTAATTAAGCTTCAAAGGATGGTGTGTATTGCAATCTCTAGATGCATGAAAACTACTCCCACTGCAACTCTTGAACTTTTACTCAGATTGGACTCGCTTTACATGCGTATTGAAGCTAAGGCACTTATTTGCATGAACAGACTGAAATATCTGAAAGACTGGAAGGATTACTCAAAGTATTTATCTTGGAGTGATCTAAACAGTAACGTTATGAGTCATACTTATTTCCGTATGCTATTTGATGGCATTCATGTCAAATATACCTTTGACAAGCCTTATGAAATTCAGGTCCCTTCACAGGATGACTGGAAGAGGACTCCTACCTACAATAAACAGAATTGCATTGTTTGGTACACAGATGGCTTGAAGCTGGGCATCAGTACTAGTGCTGGTGTGTGCTGCCCGGATGATGGCATAAAGTTGTCGTATCCACTTGGCAGTTACGCTACTGTCTTTCAGGCTGAGGTTTTTGCCATTCTTATGTGTTGTAGAATTTGCTATGACAGAAAGTACAGGAGCAACCAAATACTTATCTGTTCCGATAGTCAGGCTGCTCTAATGGCCCTTGGGAAATCCATTATGAGGTCTTCCCTTGTCTGGGAGTGCTACAATGCACTTTGTGAAATTGCCAGCAATAACGAAGTTACTCTTTACTGGGTGCCTGGACATTCGGGCATTCCAGGAAATGAGTTAGCTGATGAATTGGCTAGGAAAGGCTCAAGCACTCCTTTTATTGGTCCTGAGCTGACTTTGGGTATTCCCAATGAACTTACCAGAAGAATTGTCTATGATGTCTTCAGAAAGCTTCAATGCAAGAACTGACACAGTATTAAGGGTCAAAGGCGGGCGAAAATACTCAACTGCAATTGCCCTAGTACACGTCATAAGGAGTTATTCAAGCTCAGTAGAACTGGCATCAGAAGGGCTGTTGGGCTGCTTACTGGGCACTGCACCCTTAAAAGACACCTAAACTGCAACTATAGCGAAGAAACTGCTGCTCACATTCTCTGTGAATGTGAGGTTTACTCTGTTCACAGATTCGAGCACATTGGCCGACATGTGATTGAACCCTGGGAGCTGAATGACATTCCTGTCAAGTGCCTGCTTATTTTTGCATCGACTACTGTTTTCATTTCGTAGAGATCTGCTCTGTTTGGGGTAGTACAATAGACCTCTGTTCGATGTACTGGGCTCTTTTTGAGCCTCCCGTTTCTTATTTCATTTCATTTTATATATCAAAATATATGCCAATATACTTGTACTACTTATATTCTTGTAGATTAGAAGATATACCCATGTATTTGTAGAAGATTACTCATACAACGCACAATATATGAGTTTAAACAATTTTTGTCATAATAAAACAATGGCATAATAACTTTAAAATATCAATAATCCCTGAATTAATAATCCCCGAAAATATCATTAAAAATAATGTGTAACCTGAAGACCGTAATTGATATTATCCAGTCAGAAATGCAATGTCAATGAAATTTATTTTATATACATATTTTTATTATTCAAATCGAAAAAAATTTAATAAAAATCGTACACATAATACATTGGATTTACACCTATTGCTAAACGACATGATATCATTTGCTTCAGATAAATTGATGGAAATCATATCGTCTGAATAATGCTATCTCCGTGGAAGGTTTGGTGACATTTTCGTCAATTTAGCGATAATTTAAAAAATCGCTAAATTTATCGCCAAGTGGGACTGTAAAACTGATAATCCCATTTTGCAACAAATTGATGAAACATCATCACATTACTATTCCCTAACAAAACACAATTAATTTCATTTATTAAGTGCAATTTTATCAATTACATGATATTTTTATAGATTTACAAACATGGTGAAATTTAAAAAATTCGCTAAATGTGTTACTAAGCAGGATGGATGAACTGTCCGACAAATGCTATCGAAACATCATTTCAGTACTCTCTAAAAAACTAATTTAATTTCATTGATTTGCGTCGTTTTTATCAATTTGGCGACATTTCTGTCAATTTGGCAAAGTTTAAGAAAAGTTGCCAAGTTAGCGATATTCCGCCAAATTCGTAGCTCTAAATTTGCAGATCTGAAGAATTAAACATCCTGATCCTATTTGTATATACTAAATGCAATCACTAAAATTGTATTAAAAGATATACCCATTCTACTACTATTTTTCTGTTTCAACAATCGTATAAATGAATTTATTGGTAAACACAATATATGACTGAGTTTATTAGCTAAACACAATATAAAAGTTTAAAAACTCTTTGTCAAAATAAATGAAAGGGATGTACGCAATCTGCAATTAATATAATTAAATGAAAAATCAAACCGTTCTTTTCTGAAATATACAGGGTCTTTATAATTAAAGTTCCACTTTGAAATGGCCATAAAAGGAAAACTACTGGACAGAATGTTATCAAACTTGGTAATAGTTTATAGGAGGTCATGGGATTTTATTTTCTGAAAGAAAAAAAAAAAAGAAAAGAAAAAAGTTCAAAAACTCACCACCAGCGGGGAATGGCGCTGTATGCAATATGGTTAAACGAAATAAGACATGAAGACATCAGTTTGAAAAGTTTTTAATCATTTCTAAAACATATTACAAATTATGTTCAATGTGGCTTCCACCATTTTCTGAAAGCAAGTTAAATCACATTTACTGCTTTCTCAACAGTAGCCCTTAGCATATCAGGAGGAATGTTATGGACATGTTGGTGTATCACATTTTTCAATTCCGTCAAATTGTTTGTTATTACCTTAAACAGTGTCTTTGAGGTAACCCCATAGCCAGAGGTCACAGGGGTTGAGGTTTGGTAATCAGGGTGACCAAGAAATGGGGAAGTGTCGGCTTACAATAAGGTCATCCGTGAAATGTTGCATAAGTAACTGTTTGACACATGTACCAATGTGAGGTGGAACCCCGTCCTGCATAAAAATCGTGGTGTCTAAGCCACTGTTTATGGTGATAACCTAAACAATTTGGCGGAATTGAAAAATGTGGTACACCGACATGTCCGTAACATTCCTCCTGATATGCTAAGAGCTACTATTGAGAACATAGTAATGTGATTTAACTTGCTTTCAGAAAATGGTAGAAGCCACATTGAATATGATTTGTAACACGTTTTAGAAACAATTAAAAACTTTTTAAACCGATGTCTTCATGTCTTATTTGGTTTAACAATATTGCATACAGCGCCATTCCCCACTGGCGGTGAGTTTTTAAAAATTTTTTTTTTGCGGAAAATAAAATCCCATGACCTCCTGTAAACTATTACCAAGTTTGATAACATTCTGTCCAGTAGTTTTACTTTTATGGCCATTTCAAAGTGGAACTTTAATTATAAAGACCCTGTATTTTTATATCCATTTATTTATCGTTCAAATAAAAAAATAATAATTAAAATTAACAGACAGATTTAATTTAATTGCGTTTCTGAGCGACATGATATAAGATAGAATCTTCCTCATAAAATGCGAAATTAAATAACCATTTTGATTTCTTTATATTTTTCATTGGTGAGTAAATGCTTGTGAAAAATAAACCATGGAGATAGATTTTCCATTTAAATTCATGCTTGAAACAATTCATGCTTTCAGATAGTGACTAATTTGCTTAAAAATTCCTCCATCAAACTCAGAAATAAAGTTTTAATTCACGTTGGCGTTTTAAGCAAACGATTTTCATCCTTTCCGTTTGGATAAACCACAGAGTTAGAGAGTAGAACTCCTAGGAAAAAGTTTTTTTCATTAATATCTCGACAACCCCTGGTCTTAGAAACCCAAAACTTGGGAAATATTTATGGGGGGCTATTTCAAGACTACCCACAAAATTTCATTAAATTCGGTTCAGCTGTTCTCTCATGATGATGAGACAAACAAAAGTTTTGTTTTTTACTAATATCTCAAGAACCACTGGTCGTAGAAACTCAAATCATAAACTAAATTTTAAGTGTTGCTATTTCCAGGCTACCCACAAAATTTCATCAAATTCAGTTCAGCCGTTCTCCTGTGATGATGGGACAAACAGACAGACAGATTTTCAATTTTATTTATATAGATATATAATATACTAGCAGCATACCCGTTCTTCGTACGGAGTATATAATATAAAGAAACTTGAAATTCATAATCATGCCCAAATTCTTATAGTATACTAAATGACATGTTTAATCAAAATATTTTGTTAAAATATTTAATATAATGCTCCTAAAAAGAAGTTTAAGAATCTCTGTTCTCGCTATATAAAATTATCTTCATGGACATATCTGAAGAATAAAACATCTTGGACCCCTTATGTAAGCAAATATAAAAAAAAATATGGAATTGAATCAATATATGCAAAATAAAAGCGTTAAAATTGTATGGGACCCGTACTAATTATATACGCGAATATTAGAAAATATAACCTGTATTAGTAGATTACATGTATAAATTGAAAATACAAATAAACCCGTAATCTTTAAATCTGAAGACAGTCATTTATTCCAATACATGTCAAAATTAAAGTGCTAAAATTATATGGGAAGATATACACGTACTACTTATAATGTCCGATTATTAGTAGAAGATTACCCGTTTTGCAATATGAGTCTCAAATGTTTTTTGGTAAAATACAACAGACGACGTAATAAATTGAATATATAATTAATCCCCTTAATCTTCATACCAGAAGACTGTACTTGATTCCAATATATATGCCAATATATGTCAAAATATATGCCAATATACCTGTACTACTTATATTCTCGTAGGTTAGAAGATATACCCGTGCATTCCTAGAAGATTACTCGTACAACGTACAATATGCGTGTGTCAGCAATTTTTGCCGCAATAAAACAATGGCGTAATAACTTAAAAATATCAATAATCCCTGAATCAATAATTCCGGAAAATATCAATAATAATAATGTTTAAACCTGAAGAGTATAATTGATATTATCCAGTCCAAAATGAAATGGCAATGAAATTTATTTTATATACATATCTTCATTATTCAAATCGGAAAGGATTTAATAAAAATCGTCTGCCGCATAAACACATTGGATTTAAATCCGTTGCTAAGCGACATGATATCATTTGCTTCAAATAAATTGGTAGAAAAAATATCGTCTAAATAGTTATATTTCTATGGAACATTTGGCGACAGTTTCGTCAAATTAGCGACATTTTAAAAAATCGCCAAATTTATCGCCAAGTGGGACTGTAGAACTGACAGTTCCACTTTGCGACAAATTGACGAAATATCATCACAATACTATCCCCTAACAAAAAACAATTAATATCATTTATGTAGCGCAATTTTATCAATTTCAAGATATTTTTATAGATTTGAAAACATTTTTATCAATTTGGTGACATTTTAAAAATTCGCTAAATGGGTTACTAAGTAGGATGGTTGGTCTGACAGATAAATGCTAACCAAACATCATTTCAGTACTCTCTTCTAACAAAACAAAAAAAAAATTCATTGATATGTAGAAGACCCAAGCCACACGACCAACCCGAAGGTTTATGGCAGCTGTTTGTGTGTCGTTTATATCAATTTGGCGACATTTCCGTCAATTTGGCAAAGTTTAAGAAAAGTTGTCAAATTAGCGATATCCCTCCAAATTCGTAGCTTTGATTTTGCAGATCTGAATGAAACATTCTTATCCCGTTTCAATATACTAAATGAAAACACTACAATTGTATTAGAAGATATACCCGCTCTACTCTTTTTCTGTTTCAACAATCGGCTATATGAATTTATTGGCTAAACACAATATATGAGTTTAGTAGCTAAATACGATATAAGCTTGAAAACTCTTTGCCAAAATAAATGAAATTGATGTACGCAGTCAGCAATTAATATAATTAAAAGAAAAATCAAACCGTCCATTCATAAGATATACTTTTATATCCATTTATCCATTTATTTATTATTTAAATCGAAAAAAAATAATAAAAACATTAACAAACACATTTAATTTAATTGCGATGCCGAGCAACATGATATATCCTCCTAAAATGTTAAAATTTATTAACCACTAACAGCACACCCGTTATTCGTACGGAGTGTATAATTTAAAGAAACTTAAAGTTCGCAATCATGTGCAAATTCTGTTAAAATATTAAATTTATTGCTCCTAAAGAGAAGTTTAAGAATATATGTTCTCACTATGCAAAATTATCTTCACGATCAGATCTGAAGAATAAAACATCCTGCCCCCTTTTGTAAGCAAATTTACAGAAGAAAAAATAGGAATTGAATGAATATATGCAACCCCGTACTAATTATATTGTCGCAGATCAGAAAATATGCCAATGTGTTAGTAGAAAATTACCCGTATTACAATATGCGTCTCAAAAATATTTGCCAAAATAAAAGAGATGACGTAATAAATTGAAAACATCAATAATATCCGTACTCTTTATACCAGAAGGTCGTAATTGATTCCAATATATGCCAATATATATCAAAACATATGTCAATATACCTGTACTACTTATATTCTCGTAGATTAAAAGATATACACGTGTATTTGTAGAAGATTCGTACAACATACAATATATGAGTTTAAACAATTTTTGTCATAATAAAATAATTGCATAATAACTTGAAAATATCAATAATCCTTGAATCAATAATCCCCGAAAATATAAATAATAATAATTTTTAAACCTGAAGACCGTAATTGATATTATCCAGTCAAAAATGCTATAAGAAAAATCAAATCGTTCTTTTCTAAAATATTTTTTTATATCCATTTATTTATTATTCAAATCGAAAAAATAATTATTAAAATTAACAGACAGATTTAATTTAATTGCGTTTCTGAGTAACATGATATAAGATAGAATCTTATAACATGTTAAATATGTCATGTCTTATAACATAAACTGCGAAATTAAATAACGATTTTGATTTCTCTATACTTCTCATTGTTCCGTAAAAGCTTGTTTTAAATAAACCATGAACCATGGAGATAGATTTCCCCTTTAAATCATGTTTCAAACAATTCATGTTTTGAGAAAGTGACTAATTAACGCAAAAAATCTCCCATCAAACTCAGAGATTAAATTTTAATTCACTTTCAAACGATTTTCAAGCTTTTCGTTTGGATAAACCACGGAGTTAGGGAGTAGAAGTCCTAGGAAAAAGTTCCGTTTTTCATTAATATCTCGACAACCCCAGGTCTTAGAAACTCGAAACTTGGACAAAAGTTATGGGGGGATATTTCAAGGCTATTCACCGAATTTCATTAAATTCGGTTCAGCCGTTTTTCCGTGATGATGAGACAAACGAAAATTTCGTTTTTTACTAATATCTCGAGAACCACTGGTCGTAGGAACTCAAAACACGGATATAATTTTAAGTGGGGCTATTTCTGGGCTACCCACAAAATTTCATCAAATTCGGTTCAGCCGTTCTCCCGTGATGGTGTGACAAACAGACAGACAGATTTTCATTTTTATTTATATAGATATATAATAATAATAATATATATATATTATTTCACCAAAGAGTTGGAGTATTTGAATTCTATTAGAATGGTCTGCTCGGTCTAGATATCACAAACTAAATGTTTTTCATCTTTCTGGTGCCATCAAGTGACCTACCATCATAAAGCAGGGCAGAGTGACTGATTCAGGGCATGGGATGAGAAAGGGGCATTGCATATAATTATTGTGCTGATTTAAATATCTCTAAATGTAAATAAAATATAACTTACTATTTGTAGTTTTAAATTTACTTGTTAATTTCTGAAATTGATATTATGTAGTACATTGCTCTGTGGCTGCAATACTCACCTATTACCAGCATATCGGGATAAAAAAAAACGATAATGGTTATAATCTTAAGGAGAACAAAGTGATCACTGAAAGTTAATAAAAAAGTCACTAAATTTATTCAAATATACAGTACCAATTTACATCATTATATGTAAAAACATTAGAGGACATTATTCTCTTAGAGACATATTAATTTATCTGGAGAAAAGTAATGCCAGAACTGTATTATTTGGTTGGACAACATGGTGGGATGACTCTTAGATTCTAAAATTCAATTTTGAAGTAATATTACCAATATTATCCATATATAGCTTTTAAACTACAGTACATGAAGAGATCTTTTTTAATTGTAGTCACACACATCAAGAGTCTCATCACATATTCACATTTCACAAATCTTCATATCAAGATTTTTTTTGGAGCTCTTCTCCGAGCTAGGAACCTTCTATGGCACTGATAAATACTCCAACTAAACAAAACTGCTTGCTCTCAAAAATCTGCACAGTCATCTTACCATGATTTATATATATATATATATTCTCTTCTAGAAAATTCCATTTTTTTAACTCCCCCCTTGTATGTAGACTTGCTGTCGTCACTTCGATCCTCTTAATCCGCTTACTTTAAAGCTCTTGAGAATCCACTCTTTGGCTGGCACCTCTGTCGATTCGACTAATTAATTAATGTTTTAGATTTATGGCATTACAATTACTTTGAAATTTTTTTTGTAAGACAAGTTTCAGCTCATCTACAAAATTATGATTTTTCTCAACAGCTATATTTAAATATATTTGAAATAATGATCTCGAATGGGATGTCATTTGTGTGGATTGAAAAAATTTTAAACTGTATATCAACTGTAAAAGGTTATAAAGATTGGGATTCCCAGGGGGGATAATAGTGCAAACTGTTCTGAAGCCAGTAGTAGTTTATTATTAATAAATTAAGGAAGATATTCTTGTGCACTACTGAAAATATCTTTAAATTTATCATTGAAAAACATAAATTAAGTAAAGTAGTCAATGTGAATTCAATTTGTTATTTTTGAAATTAATTTTAGTTATTTTATAAAATTGATAAAATCGATGGCAAACATCTATCTATATATACTAATTGCCAAGTGTCCGTCCGTCTGTCTGTCCGTCTGTCTGTCACGCTTTTCTTAGGCACTTCCCGAATAGATAGAGACTTGCAATTAGGTACACGGCTCGGTCGTTCGATAAAACCCCCTGGAAAAATCGAATTTTTTGAATATATTCTATACAGAAGGTGCCCCGCACCAAAACGTTCGAAAAGTGAAATAATGGGAAAGCATGCTTTGTGATGAGATAGAGACTTCAAATTTGGTGTATGGGTAAACCATTTGAAAAGAAAAAAGTGTACAATTTCAGATTTCGAATATTTTCTACTTAAGGGGATGCCGTACACCAAAATGTTCGATTTACCGAATAAATGAGAAACGGCTACTTTAAAATTTGATAGAGGCTTGATACTTGGTACATGGGCTAATCATTTGAAGAAAACACTCAAAACGAATATAGTTTTCTAAAATGTTCGTTTAGGGGGTGCTCCACACCGAAACGTTCGAAAAGTGAAATGATAGGAAAGTATGCTTTACGATAAGATAGAGACTTCAAATTTGGTGTATGGGTAAACCGTTTGAAAGGAAGAAAGTGTACAATTTCAGATTTCGAATATTTTCTACTTAAGGGGGTGCTGCACACCAAAATGTTCGATTTACCGAATAAATGAGAAACGACTACATTAAAATTTGATAGAGGCTTGATATTTGGTATAAGGGCGAATAATAAACCCAATGAAAATGAATTTTTTTCAAAAATACATATATAAGGGGGTGGGTACTGTACACAAAAACATTCGAAAGGTGAATTGATAGAAAAAGCATGCTTTGCAATGAGATAGAGACTTCAAATATGGTGTAGGAGTAAACAGTTGGAAAGGTAGAAAGTGTGCAATTTCAGTTTTCCAACATTTGCTATTGTAGAGGGTGCCGCTCACTAAAATGTTCGATTTACCGAACAAATGAAAAACGCCTCCTTTACAATGTGATAGGTACTTGAAATTTAGTATATGGGCTAACCATTTGACAAAAAAACCAAAGATGAATACAGTTTGACAAAAACTTTCTTTAACGAGGTGCTACACAGAAAAACGTTCAAAAGGTGAAGTGATAGAAAAACATGCTTCTCGATAGGATAGCGACTTCAAATTTGGTGAACGGGTAGATAGTTTGAAAGGAAGAGAGTGTGAAATTTCAGATTTCCAATAGTTGCTACTATAAGGGGTGCGCACACAAATATGTTCGATTTTCCGAATAAATGAGGCATGCTTCCTTTTAAATATGATAGAGGCTTGATATTTGGTATTTGGGCCAATCATCTGATAAAAAACACAAGACAAACAGAGTTTTTCAAAAATGTTCATTTATGGATGTGCTTCACAGAAAAATGTATCATATAACATATATTTATATGCTCATATAACATATATTTATTTAGAAAATTTTTTCACTATGTGCTCGGGGTTTTCCCAACATGAATTTTTTTTTATAATATAGATAGAGTATCAACAATATATATATATATATATATATATATATATATTTTTGAAAAAAATTAAAGATACACTTTTTTTGCAGTTAAAGGTCAAATCAAGTGACCTTGAAATAAATATATCATTCAGAGGGTCATGTGACATATCACAAGAAAGATAATACCTTAAGCTACAAAGTAAACTTTATTTCAGTCCAATCCATTGCTTAAATTAAAATATACAAACATTTGACTATGTCAGGAATCATGAAAAATTACCAGATTTTCCAAACTTCAAAATTTTATAAATAAAAAACTAATAAGAATTCGGGTCTAAAATTTTGCATAGTATCTTACATATCAGTGGACAATAAAATAACCAAGTTAAAAAAAAAAAAAAAATCCGTTTTGATAGAGTTGAAAATATCACTATTTTGTGTTGATTTTATATGGAATGACCCTTTTCCCCCTTTAATACATTATATATATTTATAGGTAGACTAGCAGTATACTCATTTTTTATATGGGATTTGTAATGCAAAGAAACTTAAAATTCCTAATTATGTGTAAATTGCTGTAGTATTCTAAAAATCATTGTTATTCAAAACTTTCTATTAAAACGTTTAATTTAATTCTCCTAAAATATAAGAATAAAAAGTATAAGAATCTAATCTATTCTCACTATACAAAATTATCTTCACATGTGGATCTGAAGAATAAAACATCCTGGTCCTGTTTGTAAACAAATTTACAAAAATATGAAATTGAATTAATGCCAAAATGAAAACTCTCTAAAATGATATTAGAAAATATACCCATACCATTTTTATTCTGTTTCAACAATTAGCTAAACACAATATATAAGTTTGAAAAATCTTTGCCAAATTAAAACAGATTACAAATGAATAATTAATGTAATCAAGTCAAAAATGCAATATTGTTCATTTATAAAATTTGTTTTTATATCCATTTCTGTATTATTTAATCAGAAAAACATAAGAATCTTCTGTCATATAAACACATTTGATTTAATTGTATTTCTTAACAACATGATATAATTTTCTTCAAATAAATCTCCAGAAAAAATATTGTCTGCATAATGCTATTTCTATTGAAGGTTTAATTGTTGTTGTTGAGACCCAGACCGTCCGACCTACCAGAAGGTTTAATTGTGTATTTTTTATTAATATCTTGACAACCTTTGGTCCTAGAAACTCAAAACATAGTCTAAATCTTACGTGGGAATATTTTAAGGCTAGACACAAAATTTCACGGAATTCAGTGCTGCCTTTCTCCAGTGATAATGAGACAAATAAACACACACACAGATAGATTTTCAATTTTATGTATATAGATTTTCCATATTTTCAGATGGGCAGACTTAATCACTTACCAATAGATCCCCAGACTGGTGACATTTGCAATTTTGGGGGGTATGTTTTTGCATTTTTGTAGTATCCCCCCCCCCCCCCCCCTTTTATGATATTTTCTCGTATTTTGTTTTAGAACAACTAAATTTACACGAGGATTATGCTTTCAAAGATTGGTTATTTGTTTTTGAAAATAGGTTACCCTATATTTTTTAACACAATTAATTAAATCTGTTTAAGTGAATATTAATTAATTTTTTAGAACATTTCTCTACGTTTTAAATTGCACTTTTCATAATTTTAAGGGTAAATTTTATATTTTGAAAGGCATCTTTCAGGAAATTTGAGGCCATCAAATTCCAGGTTTTATTTATCAACATTATTCCATTTTTGTGATGTAATTAATTAGTTGTGTTTTCATATTAACATTACTCAAGAAGTTAGTTACTTAATATTTAAAACCGTAGTCATAGCAAGGATCTCAGATAAGGGGAAGTATACTCAACTGGAGGGGAGGGGGTTGCAGTGTTGGATTCCATTTTGCAATATGGGCACTATTTGAGAACTAATGTTCAGCTAATTGCAGAAAAGTCTACACCACAATTTAAAATGACTTTAAAATTGATAAAATAATGATTTTTTTTTAATTATCCCAATTTAAAATTATTTTTAAAAAATGCACTTAGTATATTGACCATTTGTATGTAAAGTCACAAACAGTTAATCTACTTTCTGTTATCCATGTGTTGGATAGAAAGATTGTTTTTCTGTCTCATGTTAGAGTATGCTTTTCTTGCTGTTCAAAGTTTGTGCTATCACAATTGCATATTTTTTTTAGGGATACAATGATTAATTATTGTGTTCATAATATGCAGTACAAATTCTCAATATACCTTTTTCACGAAGATATACATTCATGTTATTTATCATATCTGATATGATATCATGGTTGAATCTATTATAATATTGGCATTTCTGCTATCTAGCATGACAGGGTAAATAACTGTGACATCACATTATGATGTTTGTGCAAATGGTCAATAGTCTTGCTAGACACCTTCATCCACCAGCTCTGTCAGTTTTTTCAAAATGCTCTTAATAGCTTTTTTGCAGTAGTGTCGACTGTGCAGTTGTCTGCTATGCAGGATTTACGCTTATCTGTTAGTCTGCAATTAAAGATGTACCCAGAGTTTTAAGCATGCTCAATAAACAAGAAAGTGTTCAACTAGTTTTTATAGAAAATTTTAAAATCCTTGCTTTAACCCTTATGCCAATGACCAGGTACCTTTCTATCCATTTTATCACAATATTTGTTGGTTCTAATTAAAATATATCAAAATAATTTTGAATCTCCATTACTTGTATAACTAACTGATTAGTGTAGTTGTCTAAAAATTTTGTAACATTTATTTTATTTTCTGGTATCAAACATTTTTATAACTTTAACCAATGACCGGGTACCCCTGTGCATTTTCTATGAAAAAAAAATGGGTAGGTTCTAATTAAAATATATCAAAATCATTTAAAATCCCTATTATTTGCACAATGACTGATAGAGTAGTTGTCAAACATTTTTCTGAAAATTATTTTATTTTCATGCATCAAACATTTTTATACTTTTATTTAACCAATGGTCAAAAACAAATTTTTTATCATTGACATGAGGGTTAAGGTGGTTTGTTCTTGCTGGTCATCTCATCTCATACCTCATGTTGAAGAGTGGCAATGACTGCCAAAACATGGTCCGCAGGTGGTGATACGTTAACCAGTTCAGCACTTTTTTGCTTATATGCAATAATAATATGCCCTGTTATAGAACAGAAGTTGCTTTTCTGTAATGCTCAAGACATTTTATATTAAAAATCAGCAGTGGCTCCAGTCTGATGGAGCTGAAAAGGTTTTGTGTGAGCAACTTTTTTTTTTTTTTTTTTTTTGTGAGTGGTTTGTCTTTTTCAGACAATTTCAAAACAGTTCAAAATATTAAAATATACTGAAATTAGAACCACCTTTTCAAAATATTGAAATTGTAACCACTGTATTTTGTAAACTAGGAGCCTAATGTGAAATCCAATTATATATCCTTGTAGGGCTTTCAAATTACAGTTTCATAGCTAGCACTGTTTGTTTTTGAGATCCTAAGCATTACAAATTTCCAAAACAAAAATCTTTCAATCTGAAAAATTTTCAAATTGAACTTGACAATTCCTTATGGACTATAATAGCTTTGTAAAAACAAGTTATTGATCTAGAAACTGAATTTTTTACTGAATATTTTTGTCACTTACTGTTTATATCTATCTTTTATAGTTAAAATATTTCCAGTGAAAATAAGCAAAGTGAGGCAAAAACTTTTAATATTTTTAACTAAAAATTCTAAAATATTGAAATTATTATTATATATTCATGGATAGAATCATATTATCGGCAAGACAGGTAAAAGTTGTTTGCATTTTTATCCATTAAATTCAGAGATATAAGCGTCCAAAGTGTTTACATTTTTTATAATGATCTGATTTCAACCAAAGATACCCCCAACCATAGATGCTATTCATATCAAAAATACATTTCTAGTCTTTGTTTTTTATGTCTGGAGTATATATTTGGCAATTGCAAATAACAGTGGGGATGGTTTTATGACATTTTTAATTTAGTGTTCCTCCTGTATTATTTGTATGTTACGATTTTACAAACAATTAAAATGTGATTAAAAAGAACAACTTATATTTAGAAAAATATGTTTTAATCTTTTTGTGCTTTTATATGTTTCTGTTTAAACAAAATATTTTATTGATGATTATTTCAGTTTGCTATTTTTTGTAATATATAAAAATCGGACTTTTCAGATGATTTTAGAATATTTTGTGGTGACCTGGGGAATGATGTGACCGATGAAGTGCTTATCAGAGCATTTAGCAAATATCCTTCATTTGTGAAAGCTAAAGTTATTAGAGACAAAAGGACTAATAAAACTAAAGGATATGGTTTTGTTAGTTTCAAAGACCCACAAGACTTCATCAAAGCTATGAGGGAAATGAACGGTGAGTACTAAATTTATTTTTAGTATTCAAAGGCTGCTTGATAGTTATATGCAACATTATTTGTATTGATTGTAAATTTTATACAATTGTCTGAATATAACTGTGTATACATCTTAAGATAATTATACCTCAATCCAACCTAGGCATGTAGCGAGGAACTTACTATAGCTAATTGCCATTCATCAGCAAAAAATTATTTTTGTTAAAGGAGTTATCAGGGACCAGAAATGTGAAACTTCATAAATTTCTTTGAAAATAATAGCAAAGAGTGTATATTTTCTTTCTGTAACATCCATGACATCCGTGAATGTTCATGTTTGAACAAATAAGAGAAATATGTGATATAAAAGTTTTTCTTTCATTCTATATCACACTAAAAGGATTCTTTTGCATCCATTCACTAGCTGATGTCTTGGCATCCATTCACGCATTTATTCACTTTCTTACTGAACACTGACATTTTGACATGTGCTTCTGTAAATCAGACAGTTATGAATTTAAAAGAAATTAGGAGAAAATAATTACATTCTGAGAACCTAAAATCGTGTACTGAGTGAGTTATTTGGATCGTGTAGGTTTTTATGAGCTTCTGACTAACATTACAATAATATGACATATTTCATTTACTACCTACTTGTACTCATAAGTTGTGAAATTGTAAAAAGCTGCAATGAAGGAAAGAGTTAATTTGTGCAAAAAACTGCTAAAATTATTTCTTAAGTAAAAGTTTTTATGTTTGCTAGAAAATTTGCTAAAGTTTGTTTTGTTCTTGAACGAACCTTTGCAACTGCAAAGATCATACAGTTTCCTGACTGTAACTAACCAATCAGAACACTCACTGTGTATGGAGTCCTGATTCTTTTTTTTTATATTTTTTCACCTATTTTGTGCTTTGCTCATGCATGAGTTGCATCTTTGACTACTTTATTTATGCATTTTTAATTAACTATTTTACTTATGCATTTTTAATTTAATTAATTTGAATTTAGTGTATTTAAATTGAGGCTCTACATATAGGGACTCTATTTCTCTCTAATTAGAAAGACATCAAAATTAAATTTTTCAAATTTTTTTTCATTGAAATTTAACTTTATTTGCAATTACTGTTGTAAGATAATTAGGTATTTATTATCATAAACTAAACTTTATTTAACATAAATTTATAATGATTTGTTTACAATATTCATGGTGCCAGTGCCATTTGTATTGAATTAGTGATTTAAAATGAGAAGCTAAACTATTCTTGCAATTATAGTTGATATATTTCATATTTGATATTTGCTAAATTAATTACATTTTATGTAATAGATACTTATTTTCATGATTTGATTTCTTCTTCTTTTTTTTTAAGTAATTCTCAAAGCTATTATAGCAGAAAATTCTGCTCCTTGAAATAAACATAGATCTGGAATGTTCAAACTTTTGTGAAAAAATTAAAAATGACAAGCATTCTGTTAAAAAATTCATGCTAGCAACAAGTATATGAATGGGTGAAATCATATGATTAATATCTTATGTATCAGGCTTCAATTTTGTTTTCTTGTATTAAAGAAATAATATTATTTATTTAGTTATTTTAGTTTGTTTCAGTTTGTAAAATAATTTATATGATAATAGTTTATATGGTAATGTATATTTTCAAATAATAATGAAGCAGTCAAAAATATTGTAAACAATAAAAAGATCATTTGAGCACATACCAGCTGTAGACAAATAACAAGAAAGACAAATAACAAGAACGTTGCATATTCAGTAAGTTGAACCATGTAAATAGACCATATATAAATAGACCAAAATATAAATTGCCTGGCTCTCTATATAAAAGCAATGAATATTTCATTCATAAACATTTTTCCATTCCTTTCATTCAGCAACAATATTTTTAAAATTATCACAATACTACAATAATTTATTTTACTTAAAAACTTAAAACCATGGAGGTAATATTACTTTCTAACTCCATGCTTAAAACCTCATTGAAAAATGTAATTCTATAGAATTGTCTGCTTCTCTATGTAAAATCAATGAATGTTTCATTCATATCAGCTGTATTCCAGACTCCAAAGCTAAATAATTTTGCGTTAAGGAAATTCAGCAATTCTTATTCAACTCATCTTACAGCTTGATGTGTTTACATTCTCCATACATGAAAATTAGACTTCATTGTAGAAATAATCAAAGTTTCATGATCATCTGAACTAAAAAATATTGTAATTGTGTTGACGCAGTATATAGATGCGCAGAAGAAAATAAAAAATAAAGCGGTTTTAGGACGGATGCAGCACTAAATATAAATTAAAAAGAACTTTAAAATCACGATTTTGACACAAGATGGATGCCATATTTTATTTTGAAGTGAGTCATGTGGTCTCTTCATATAATGTGGGTGCAATTATTATTTTTATTTTTATTTAAAAAACTATCAAACATATTTTGCTGAAATTCTTTTTATATATTTTATGGGATAATTTGAATATTTTTTTTCGAAGCAATTTCTGAATTTTAAATTTGCTTAAAAATGGTTTAAAAATTAGGTCCCATAGAGTTCAATGTATTTCATTTTTTCAACCAGGGTTCAATCCAAAACTAATTGGGTGATATCATTCATTTATATTCCCATAGGTCCCACAGACCGCCAGAACAACATACTAAAATTTCAGCTTGATAAAGTTATTTTTACAGCAGGTATTGTGCAAACGGACAGATAGACAGGCAGGCAGAATGAACAAAGTTATAAACACTTTTCAACTATATTGTAAAGTGTTAAAAAAAGAAATTAAGTCAAAATATGCTCTGGCAGTAAGCAAATATAAACATTATGTTTAAATAAGTTACTGTGTAAACATTTTTATTACTGAAATAATAGGTTTTATTAAATAATAATAGATTTTATTAGCCATTGCTGTGGACCAATATTTTCCTGCTCACATTAGCTCTGGAACTGTGACTAATATCATTAACACCTAATGCTATAAATTACTTTATTTGTGTATTCTATGTTTTCTCTTTTTCCATAAAAACTAAAATATTCATGCCAGGTTTTTTATGTATTATATTTTTGAGTGAAAGATTAAAAAATTCAGTATTTATTTGTTATTGTGTAATTTCTGGTTAAACAATCCCAGAAAATAAATTAATTTATATATATATATATAAATATAATTTACTGCTTTAAAAACCTTGCTTTTAGGTGAGATGTAGATGCAGTAATCATGCATTATTAATATATGTATGTAATGGTAATAGTAATGCTTTGATAAAAACAAATGGAATCCGTATTTTTGTTAGTACTATTCAGTTACGATAATCTAATAATGTCTGCAAAGAAAAGAAAATGCTTATGTAGCATCTGAAAGAATTTATATAATTATATTACTTTTGTTGAGATATCTTACAATGATGGGTTTGTGGTAATTTTTGATTTATTAACTGATACTTACATTTTAAAAGCATTTATTGAATTACACAAAATAATGACATTTATTAAAATTATAAAGTCACAAATATGCTGTAGCTTAAACATTCAATAGTATGGCAAAATATTAGTTTCAGATTTTTAAATTTTAAATTCTACTGCCTGTTGCTTTTAGTTGCATTTAGTTGCATAAATATGGACAGTCAGTAAAATTAAAACATTCAAGCACATTTTTCACAAGAAGCTATAGAAAAATGCAATTTTCACAGTTTACAGCTAGCTGTTAATTCATAATACAGTCGAGTGTTGGTTAAATTGTATAACATTCATATGTAGTTGTCTTCTTTCTTATACGAAGCAATTGCTACATGAATAAGAAAACTTGTGTTATTTCTCAGATGCATTATTGTAGTCAGAGGACAGTTGATGTAACAAGTGTGATAGAAAATTAGCTGTATTTCTTTGCTCATTTTCAATATTACTTGAGCGTCCATTGTTTAATTGGAAATCAGTATCATGTTTCTTGTTTGTCAGAATAGAATATGTGGTCATAACTTTAAGGGGTAGATGCATAACTGGCAACATTGCCTTTGTATTTTCTTTTGACATTGAAGAATATGCATACTTTGGCCTGGTTTTAATTGTTGGTAGTCTGTCATACTGTGGATTGAAATTATAACCCATCATGAATTTTCCATTCGTAATGTCTTTTGAATTCTTAATAGGCGTTGTGATAACTGGTAGTCTGTCATATTTTGAATCAAAACCATAGCCCATTACAAATTTTTCATTCAGGATATCTTTTGGAGGCTTCATTTCAACTGGAATAGCGGGGTCAGGATTCTGTGATAGAACTGAAATATCTATGCCTAAAAGATTCATTGGAGATTTCTGCTTTGCTGTGTTGTGGGCTACCGGAATATTCTGCCTCAATTCTGATAGATCAATGCTGAACATGCGAGTTTTATCAGATTTTGGTGTCCTAAAATATATATCAGATTTGCCTTTAATTGGGAAGCCTTGCAGCTGGTAATATGTTCCACTTACTATTGGATATTTTAATTGGTAAATAGCTGAGTTTCTTCCACTGTATTGAAGAAAGTCTTGAGGAATGAGATGTATTGAGTACATTGCATTAATATGAATAAGCATTATTTGTATGACAAGTGCTGATCTGCAGCCTTTTGATGTATATTTCATCCTGCATAAGAAAAGAAAATATTATCATTTACATAAATTAAATCACTAAGTATAAATCATTTTGCTTTCTACCAAACATTAAAATATAAGTAAATTAAATTGTATTTGAGTGTTAAAGAGTACAACCAATGACGTATTCATAGAGGGAGTCCCCCACCCAAAATTAAATTTCTGGATACGTGCCTGAGTACAACTTAATTACGTCCATCAGACAAGATTGTGAGAAACTGAGAGTTTGAAAATTATAATTCAGCAGAGCTCCTAGTAACCTCTCAAATTTCCTCTCCAGTGTCTGTTCGGGAAAAAATGGTTGGATGAATCAACGATATTTTTTCCACAGATCAATTCGGATATCATGAGAAAACACTATTAACAGCATATCATATAAATGATTTTTAATTCATCGAATGTGCAAATGCAATGTGAATCTATGCAACTTTAATTGAATTACAAAATCACATGTATTCCTGTAGAAAGTTGTGCTTCATTTTTTTTTATTTGCTTGAAAATAACGCAATATATGCCAGAAATAAGTTCAATACATTAAAGCCATTCTAATGCATGGTCAGGGCTAGACAAACCCTGGATGCCAGATTGCCATGGCACTTAAAAAATTAGTCATGGTCACTGGAAATTTGGCAGATTGGCAAAAGAAAATAGTCAATCAATGAAAATTTAATTTTTGAGTTGAGCAACAAAACAGAATTTTAAGAAAGAATGCTAAAATTCCCATCATTATGAAAAAAAAATATATTGCTAAATTTTTTTGCTTCTCATAAGTTTATGAAATAATCAATTCTTTAAAATATTCTCATAAGTTTATGATTAATCAATTCTTTAAATTAATGAAGTATTAGTCAAAACAATTAAAATTTATTATTTAAAGTGTCAGTGTTAACTGCTATGCTTTATGCTACTATAACTATTTATTATAAGTGCTTTCTAACAGATGTTGTCGAAATGTAAATTAAAAGCTGTCTCTTAACTTTTTGGCCTGGCTCCTAGATTGAGGAAAAATTTGTTCAGCCCTGTGCATGGTATTGAAACTGAAAAAAAAAGGAATAAAATACCACAAGCCAGTGCATGATGTCATCAATAGCAAATTGCTAGTTTAAAAAAAATAATTGCTAGTAAATGAAAGATGTTGTTGCAAAGATTGCTAGTAATCTTTTCTGGTTTGTTTGCCCTAAAGAAGAAGCTTCAACTCATTTCATAAAATAAAGCAACTTGGAAGCAACCACTTCATAAGGTATTCTGAATGCCAGTGATGCAGAGGTTACCTGCAATTTAAATTTTCCAACATGGATGGAAAAAGGTTTTGGTATTAGAACTAACTGATGTTGTCTCCATCATAACTGGCAGAAAGTCAGGGGCTTGGGCAAGCTTACAATATACCTGTCTGTTCATGGTTGATAGCTATTCATGGTATGGCACAATCACACTTCTCATACTTGAACCTTAATCAAAATTCACTTTCTAGTTGTTCACATTGGCTGTGGTAGCTTCAAGTTCATATTGTCAAATTAATTACTTGCTCTTACTAGTTAAAAAATATTTTTGTTACTAGCATTTTTGAGCTCTAGCAAACTTTGCTAGTGATTTTAAAACATGAAATCATGTGCTGCCATAAGCACATGAGTGGTCTAATTCAATGAGATTATGAAAAGCAGTATATACAATGTTGGTTTGTTATCCATAATTGTCTGGATCTGAACAAAAGCTGCATAAATACATGGTTGCATTAAAATAGCTTGAAAATTCTACCATTTGAATGAATGAGCATCAAGAAATAGGAATTTTATATGGGTTCACAAATTGCCATCAATTTTGTATGTACCAAATTTGCTCAATCTGAAAGTTAGTCTGTTATCATCAAAGCTATTGCCAAGTGTGTCGTTATATCAGTTTTAAGCATTTCTATCAATAAATGATCTCAAAAATAGAGCATTTATAACTAATAGATTTAATATTAATGTTAATAAATGCATTCCGCTCCATTTTCTTAGCATAATTAACTGTAAAATTTATTGATGACCTAGTTAATTCTATTATGTGACAAATGAGGCCATCTATAGAATACTATGTGAAGTATTAGATTTGCTCTTTTGTATTCTGATTATATAGAAAAGACAGTTATATTGTATTATAGCATACAAAATTTCAAAAATTAGAAAAGTGAATTTGGTCTAATTTTCCTTTGCACCATTGATTTTAGCCTTTAATAGTGTTATAGTACAATTTCTATAACTTGAATATTTGTGAGTCAAATTTTTCTATAACTTACCAAACCAACATTAAAAGTTCCATTGTACAATTTTTATCTCCCATAACTTAAATTAATAAATGATGCTGATTATATCGGACAAGCCCAATGATCAAGAGTCCCATAATTTCTTTGGGTGACCTTGAGTGAGAACAAGGATGAACTAGGCCTATCAAGCCTGCATAGTAATTTTAAGGTTTTATAACGACCCTGACAACAAAATACAAAAACAAGGCTGTCTAACCAAAAGCCTATATACTTGATCTGGCCAGCAACAAGAAATAAATAAGCAAAATAAAATAAATAAATAAAAATTAAAATAGTAAAATGAATAACTACTTTAAGGCAGTACATCTAAAATTATTAAATACTAAACACTTTAAGAAATAAATGTCTTTGTTTTCAATCAAGATGTAAAATCATATGTACAAACCTGGGTACTTTTAAACATGAAATACTTACTCATCATCAGACTATAAAACACCTGTCTTTGCAGTTAAAACCTTGTTTTTGGTGTCATGTGGAACGTTGTGTTCATTGTTTGAGATGCAGCCTAAGCGATCTTAAAAGCCTGCTTGATAGCATCAACAATCTGCAATTAAACCTGTTTTTTGGTGTCATGTGGATGTTGTGTTTATTGTTTAGAGATACAGCTTAAACAATCTTGATAGTCTGCTTGATAGCATCAGTGATCTTTGCAATTAAAACCTGCTGTTCTTTGATGTAGTTATGTGAACGATGTGTGTTCATTGTTTGGGGACTCAGCTTAAGTGATCTTGATAGCATTAACGATTGTTTTCCTTCTATAAATTTTACTGCTGAACATGTGTGTGTGTGTGTGGGGGGGGGGGGGTCTGTCTATTCTTGATGTTTTGATCTCTTATGATATTAATGGTTTCTGCACTTCTGTTTTCTGTAGTTTCATCCTGTTTCCTCTAGAAAAGCTTTTTTCATTGCATATTTTAACTGTATATTTAACTTCTGTTTTTCTATTGATAATTTGTGTGATGAAATTGCTTTTATCTTTAGCCTTGGTTTGAAGCTGCTTACTCTTTTGAGATTATTCATAAAATTTTCTCTACTATCTGTAATAATTTTATCTTTTCCAAATCTATACTTGTCCCATCTATTGATATTTTGCTTTTCAAAACCAATCTTCCTATAATCCTAAGATCTTCCACCCTCCTCCGTTTTGTAGAGAATTTAATTTTAAACCTGCCCATTCTTCTCTTACTTCTATGTTTAGCCCTATCTATACTGATAAATTTAAAAGTAATGCTTTGAATCAGGCTGGGGGTGTATGTTGTCTTCTTCAATTCCTCTGAAAATAGTTATAAATTCTATATTGGTAGTATAAAAATAATTGTAGATATTAGATTATCTGAACATGTTCATGATATAAGCAAAAAATGTTCTACTGCTTATCCCAAACTGTTATGAATGATAATTTTGTCCTGCTTTTCGATAGAACTTTTCTTTTAACCAACTGCAACAATCCCTGTAATATTTTGCTTTTCAAATCTTTATCCGAATTTACATATCTGGAAATATATACAAGACTGTAGCAAAGGGGAGACCCATATGCCCTTCAAAATTTATCAACCTGATTAAAAATAAATAATCTATCAAATAAACTTGAATTAAAGATTAGCTTGTGACAAGTTGGACTTCGCAATGAGACCCAAATCGTCGGAACAGCTACCAAAATATGCAGTGCAGGCTGTGAAGTAATACAGTAAGGATCTTTTTTTAAAATAAAATTTTTATGTTACTAAAGTTACTTGCAGCACTTCCTGTGTCAATAGTATTTGTCACCATGTTAGTTTCTGACATTTAAATGATTAAAAATTATCTTTGAAACGGCACAGGCTTGTCATTTAACAGGCTGTAATACTTATTATGAGGATAGATGAAGAAGCTATTATTGACGTATGCATCATTGATATAAAGGGTGTCATGGAAAATCATAGACCAGACCAATGACTGAAGAAGTATTAGGGTTATCCTATATTTTTTATGCAGGTGTATAAGAAACTCTATGGTGCTAGATGGCCCACTCAATAAGTCTCTGGTCTAACTAAGGAAAACAATTTTTTGTTTAGAAATTCGACTTTATTCATCAACATACTCTCCTTCAAGAGTGATACATTCATTCCAACGCTCCTCTAACTTTTCGATACCTTTTTTGTAGAACGATTTGTCTTTGCTCTCAAAATAGGCCTCAGTTTTGGCAATCACTTCTTCATTTGAGCCAAATTTCTTTCCCTGGAGCATCTTTTTGATGTCAGCAGAGAGCCAGTAGTCGCTGGGGGCCAGATCTGGAGAGTACGGTGGGTGAGGAAGCAATTCGAAGCGTAATTCATATAATTTAACTATCATTTTCATCGACTTGTGACATGGGGCATTGTCTTGGTGGAACAGCACTTTTTTCTTTTGCATGTGAGGCCATTTTTTCTTGATTTCTACACTCAATCGATCCAATAATGCCATGTAATATTCGCTATTGATAGTTTTACCGTTCTCAAGATAGTCGATGAACAAAATACCATGCGTGTCCAAAAATACGGATGCCATAACCTTGCCAGTTAACTTTTGGGTTTTGGGTTGCTTTGGACGACTTTCACCGACTGCTGTCCACTCAGCTGATGATCTTTTTGATTCAAGTGTGTAGTAATGGATCCATGTTTCATCCATTGTCACATACTGACGCAAGAAATCCTTCTTATCTCGCTTGAATTGCTCCAAACAGTGCTCTGAATTGTCGACGCGTTGTTGTTTTTGATCCGGTGTGAGCAAACGCTGCACTCACTTCGAAAGCAACTTACACATGCTCAAATTTTCGTATAAAATTGTAAACTCACTACTGTCTGATATCTTTAAGGTGTCAGCTATCTCACGCAACTTCACTTTACGGTCTTTCAAAACTATTTTGTGGACTTTCTTTATGTTTTCCGGAACAACTGCTGATTTTGGGCGACCAGAGCATTCAGCATTATCGGTGTTTGTACGACCACGTTTAAATTCAGCATACCAGTCAATAATAGTTGATTTCCCTGGTGCAGAGTCTCCATAACGCTTATCAAGCCACTGTTTGGCTTCAACAGTATTTTTCCCCATCAAAAAACAATGTTTAATCAACATACGAAATTCTTTTTTATCCATTGTTTTGAAAATTACAAAACTGGGGTCACTAAAACCACTGTAACCTATGAACTAATTGTCAGAATGTCATGAAATTTTGACACGTGTCGTTTGAAGGTTGGTACTATCCAGAAATCATATGGGTCTGTCAACAGTGTTGCCATATATATGTGTCAAACCGGAGACTTATTGAGTGGAGTGATACATGATAAGATAACTTTAGGTGTTTGAATCCCTATCAGAGTCACCTATAGAAATTCTGAGCCCCTACAAACATTCATCACGAACCCCATCCATATTTGATTTTCTCGTTTTTGTGAATTTTTTATGTCTTCTCCAGCCCCAAAAGAAAATATTGGCAGTTCAGGCCCCCTCTGGAGCCCAGACCCCCCACTTTAGTGGTATCCCACTTAATGGGTAGCCCTGCCCCTATCTGGTGCTACATAATGCAACAACTTTACGGTCTGACCACCTTTTTATGAGGTAGGGGTTATACCACTTCCTATTAGAAATAAGAGAACAAAGTTAATTACAAAGGAATAGAGCATTGCAAAATTAGTACTAAGCATTTCTTTTCTCACAGCAAAAGCTGCAAAATGATTATCTAAATAATGATTTTAAAAGATATAATTTTATTAATCTGCAAGTAATAGTGTAACGATAAAGACACTGGAAAACACACAGGGACATCTTATTATATATGTGCAAGCATGCATCATTGTTGCTAATGGTGAACATTTTGAATTTTGTGTATAATAAATTTTATTCTACCACATTGTCTAAATCTTCGGTTATTTTTTGGAAAAGGGTAGATAAATTGTATCCATTGATTTTCATAGGTTTCTTTCCATCTTTTGCTTTGGGGATAAATTTATAATGCTCTTTCCCCTATATGTAACAGGAAACAAGACAGTGATTTTTTGTGGCTCACCTATCTACTATAAAAATTTAAATATAAATAACATAATAAAAATATAAATAACATAATTTTCCAAGCCACAAAAAATATTTATATGACAATAGTTTACATTTAGAATAGCTTTTTGGATTAACAACGGATGGATTTCTGGCTATAATTGAAATAAATAAAGGTAAAGTTGATTTTTAATGAATTATTGTAAAAAATCTGATGTGGACAGCACATGACTTTCCTTATATAATGCAATGAATTTACTACTTTTACAATAAAAGAACATAGGTTATTCTTATAGTGGATACTTATATTCTTTCCAAGATATTGACATTTTGTCAATTTGTTGTAATTTTCATTGATTTAGCATCATTTTTATCCATTTGCCGAGATAATTTGGCAACATTTAGAAAAGTCGCCAAGTTGGCGACATTCCACCAAACTCGTCTCCAAAATGTTGCCAAGCATTATGGATGGAGAAATAAGTTATTCTTATAGCAGATTGCCATTCAAATACAAAAGTATTACTCAAAGTATCTTTTCTAGTGAATGGAACGAGCTAGATCCACGAGAATGATGTCACCAAATTTATCGCATTATATTACATATGAAAAGTGAACATGTTTCTCAACAGTTAATATTTTTTTTTAATTTATGGGATTTTTTGATAAATTTATTTGAAAAATGGGCAATTTCATGCTAGCATTCCAAAGTTTATGTCAATCATTTTCTAAGGAAATATTACACTACAAATGTCTGTAGGGTGCGGTAGCCCATTGGTTAGCGCGCTGGAGTTGCACTCGGTAGGCCCGGGTTCGATTCCAGCCACTGCCAAAACTGCCGCCATGTTCACGCGGAGTACGATCACGTTAAACATGTGGGTCCGTAAGTCCTTCCGAGAGGTTGGTGGTAGGGGAAGGAGGGTACGGTCCCTGTGGATGCCTCCCCCACTGGGTTCTGGTCTAAATTGGGTGGCACTTCCCGGCCGTCCAAACAGTTACCTTACACCTTTCTGGTAGGTCGGACGGTCTGGGTCTCAACAACAACAACAAATGTCTATTTGTGTAACTTTATTAAAGGTTTTGATTTTTTGATGATTTTTTCAAAATTTCACTCGAAAATTTAGGTGATTCTGAGCATTCGATTGTATTTAAAAACAATAGGCTTCCAGTATTCATGGATTGTAATTTTTGTACCAAATTTCATTCAAATCGCTCCATTTATTCATGAGATATCGTCTCCACAGACTCACTGACACACACACACTTTCACACATGCACACACACAGATATCACTTCAGAAATGCTCAATTCGTGATCAGGGATGCTTGAAACGTGCTTTCCCGTCGAAAACTCGAATTTGTATTTTTGACCCCGTCACAATACTTTCCTTATACATTATTGTATATAAAGAAAGTAATCAATTTGCCCCATAAAATTGCATATGAAATATCAACACATTCAATGACACTTACTTTTTATTACTTTCCTTACAATACATTATAGGGAAAGTATTGGAATCTTGTCGAAAACCGCAACACGAGTTCGAAAGAAATTTTATATCGCTACCATTGAACCTGGTTAGTTAGGACTTCAAACATTTGAAATGCAATAAATAAACATATATACCCCATTTGAATGTTAAACAAAAGGTTGTAAAAAGTGTAAATCTCTTTGCAACAAAAAGAATGCTAGTTACTGGTGTTGACCTGATAATTAGAGCGCCCAGTATTAAAGTGTGTTTGCTCTGTCTTTTCTTTTATGCATTATCTATCTATATATACTAATTGCCACGTGCCCGTCTGTCTGTCACGCTTTTTTTTTAGGCACTTCCCGAATAGATATAGACTTGTAATTTGGTACACAGGTCAATTGTTCGATAAAACCCTCTGAAAAATTGTGCATTTTCCGAAAATGTTCTGTAGAGAAGGTGCTCCACACCAAAATGTTCAAAAAGTGAAATGATAGAAAAGTATGCTTTGCGATGAGATAGAGACTGTAAATTTGGTGTATGGGTAAATCGTTCGAAAGGAAGAAAATGTGCAATTTCAGATTTCCAATATTCTCTACTTAAGGGGGTGCCACACACCAAAATGTTCAGTTTACCGAATAAATGAGAAATGGCTCCTTTAAAATTTGATAGAGGCTTGAAATTTGGTATATAGGTTAACCATTTGATGAAAACACCCAAGACGAATATAGTTTTTCAAAAATGTTTGTTTAAGGGGGTGCTCAAAAGAAAAACGGTCGAAAGGCGGATTGATAAAAAAACATGCTTCGGGATGAGATAACTTTCCAATTTGGTGTACTGGTAGATAGTTTGGAAGAAAGTGTACAATTTTAGTTTTCCATTATTTTCTATTTCAGGGGATGCCGCACAACAAACTGTTCGATTTTCGAAATATAGAAGAAACTCCCATTTTAAAATGTGATAGAAGCTTGATATTTGGTATATGGGCAAACCATCTGATAGAAAACCCAAGAAGAATGGAGTTTTTCAAGAATGTGTATTTAAGGGGGTGGGTACTCCACACATAATCATTCGAAAGGTGAAATGATAAAAAAAAGCATGCTTTGCGATGAGAGAGCAATTTCAAATTTGATGTACGGATAAATAATTGGAAAGGAGGAAAGTGTGCAATTTCAGTTTTCCAACATTTTCTATTGTAGGGGGTGCCGCTCACTAAAATATTCAATTTGACGAACTAATGAAAAACGCCTTCTTTACAATGTGATAGAGGCTTAAAATTTAGTATATGGGCTAATCATTTGATAAAAAAACACAAGATGAATACGGTGTTTCAAAAATGTTCATTGAAAAGGGTGCTACACAGAAAAGCATTCGAAATGAAGATAGAAAAACATGCTTCGTGATAGGATAGGGACTTAAAATTTGGTGTACTGGTAGATAGTTTGAAAGGAAGAAAGTGTGCAATTTCAGATTTCCAATATTTGCTACTTTAGGGGATGCCGCATACCAATTTGTTTGATTTTCCGAATAAATGAGACATGCTTCCTTTTAAATGTGATAAAGGCTTGATATTTGGTATATGGGCCAATCATCTGATAAAAACCTAAGATGAACAGAGTTTTTAAAAAAATTTTATTTATGGGTGTGCTCCACAGAAAAACGTTCAAAAGGAGAAATTATAAATTAGTATGCTTCAGGATGAAATAGAGCCTTGGTGTATGTGTAGATAGTTCGAAAGGAAGAAATGCGCAATTTAAGTTTTCTAATATTTTCTTCTTTAGGTTGTTCTGCACACCAAAATATTCGATTTGCCGAATAAATGTGAAACGTGAATTATTCAAAAATTTACATTATTCAAGGGTTGCTTATTGTCAGACCGTTGATTTTCATCTGGTATTCGGCTAGTTATATACTAAAATTTCTCCACTTTCTTATGGCGTTATATAGTAAAAATATTGTTTTCATGAAAATTTTAGGATTCGAGATTTCGTCGGATAAGCTCGTTTCAAGACCTCCTGAACCCATTTCGAACACTTTTGGAAATAAGTCCGTCTGAGTGTGAAAGGCCCAGACCATACAGCCAACCCAGGGGTTTACGGCAGTAAAGTGTATGGCCGGTCCGTCTGAGTGTGTATGTATATGAGGTGTGGATACGATAACTCCTAGGACAGATGCACGTACTGACAGTAGCGTAGCATGATATTCTTGACTAGGGAAGCTAAACGATTGTCATTTTAACTTGGAAAAGGTTTTTGTATGATAAGTGAATTTATATTGGAATTCACACTTTCGATAAGTTTACATACATACAAAGTATAACATTTTAAATGTTTTCTTATTTCTAAATTAGTTGAACTTTTACAACCATTTTATTAAATATGAAGTCATGGTCGCTCATAGGACAGAACACTCTCTCCCTTGGATATTCAAGATAACAAAGGCAAGCATCAATCTAGACGATGTTATACATTTTATTCTTGAGTTTACACCTCCCCCCTCCTTCTCTCCACAAAATGTTCTAAATGTGCCCATGTATAAAAAAAAGTGCACTGAAAATTTGTGAGAAATCTGGAACATAAGCTTAGTTTAAAATCACTGAAGTCAACAATGTCCCTAAACAATATTGCTTATTAATTATTTATAAATACTGTACTATGAAAATTTTTAAAATATCTTATAATTACAATATGCTAAAAATCCGCTTGAAAATTATCAACCACTTTTATTTAACTGAGATTTTCGTCCAACAGGAGATTTTAAAGGACATGAAATTTATTTTTTCTAAAACTCCCAAATGCGCAAATGGATGCTTCGCTATATTAATGCCTATGTAAAGAACTAAGTCTACTTTGCAAACTATTTAAGTTTACTGGTAGTCATTATTAGTATATTTCTTCGTCTTGAGATTGTTTAAAGTTAGGTAAATCCTAATAAAAATGACTCAAATTCTTTAGTATTGCAAATAATGATTATTTTCTACAAATAGTAATTAGTAGAATCATGTTTGACACAAAATGGAGGGCCCATTAAGCTTGCACTACCTACCCTCACCTACCCATCATTGATGAAACGTTACATCCCACATTCAATCATTGATCGTTTATAAAGAGTTGAAAATGGGGAAGCAATAGCCACGCCTTTCTATAAGCTAGCTTCCCATGTTAATTATCAGCTAGGGAGCAGTTTAACAAATGGTTGGTCTTATGCCATGTTTCTCGTTATAGACGCTAAGGTTGGATGATTTTAGCTTCTAAAACATTAAAATATGCATTTTAATGGGAAAAATACTTTGAATCGTGTCACTTTAAGTAAGTAAAATGTAACAATTTTCTAAATAATACATATATCTTCGCAAAATTATTTAAAAAATTGTAATAAATAAAAGTATGTTTAAATAATTCTTTAAATTAGATTTTAAGCTGGGGAGGCTCAGCTTTTTAGCCTCAATGAACGCTACACCACTGCGTACTGATATCAAATTTTATGCATAGATACATTACTAGAAAAACAAGAACTAGTTAAAATTTCTAGTCATTCTGATGATTAACTTGCATTATTCTAATATGAAGAATTTCATAGAGTTATTTCGCTTGGGGAAACAATGGTAATTTTCAGAATAATGTTGGTATTTATTATATAGTATATGAAGAAAATTGATGATTTAAATTACGCTTTTAATAAGGACTTCATTAATGTAGCTAATGTTGTCCAACTTGGTAATGTAATGTGTTTCCAACTTGGAAAAATAAAATATTGTTGTGACGTATCCTCAGGAATCGTGGTTGTATCCTCAAGATACAAGAATGAGTCCAAATTTCTGAATAGCTAATGCTTTTATTTACAAGCACAGTGTTAACAGGAACAATATACAGCAAATTGCTCGATAACTAACTCTCAAGATCGCTATAAACGACTATTAGTTGGGTACAGTAAAACAAAAATTAAATGCTCCACTAATTTCATAAAACAGCCGGTACTATTCTCAAAATATTGCGTATCTTACAATTCAATGTAGCTCGTATCACGTCAACTGCTCCAGCTGAGCGATGACTCACCCCTTTTATATACTCGCAGTAGAAACTTCCAAAAGCAACTCGTATCTCGTAGAATATTCGTTATTTTAAGAAGGTTTTCGAACACTCGAAAAGTCGCCAAATTGGCGATAAATCATCAACGGGCAACCTTGAACCGACAGTCTCGATTTGGCAACCCAAGATTCACGTCGTAGGAATGGCGGCCTGTACGGTGGGTTTCCCTTCTGGCTTTCTCTTCCAGTTAAGGTATTTTTCATTTTCCTAACAATATTAAAGACTTTTTTGCGTAATATTTTAAACGAATAACGTGGTACGAAATCTGACAAAGAGGCTTTTGTTTTCATTCTGGTAAGTTTTTGATATAAGTACAGCTGCATTCAGGGTTCCCACGGGACGGGCCTTAAGAAACCCTTAGAAAGGCCTGATTTTTCATTTTATTTTTCAGGGCCCTTAAAAAGGCCCTATTTTTTAATTCATCTGTATCTTTTGTCCACCTTAAATATTTGCAAATAATTGCGGTGTGTTTGACGAACCCAAAACTCATTTTTCAGTAAGTGCCTGAGTCTCCGTGCTACGCCATTCCTTCGCCGATCGGCCAAAGAAATGAAAATTGAGCTAGGGGACATAAATAAAAAATCTGATGTGAGCAGCACATGACTTTCGCTGCAGACCCAAATTCATATTTTTTTTATTTCTTTAATAATTCGTTAGATTGAGTTTAATTGTACCGAAAAAATAACACTAAATTTGCATTTTTAATTCAATTTTTGTTTTTATTTGGTGATTGGACATTTTTCCGAAATCGGCGTAACAAAAATGCAAGAAATCTCAAATATCTTGAATGGTTAGTCCTTTAAAGCATAATGGAGTGTGTTATAATATTTTCCTCGTCAAAAATTGCGTATAAAACAAGAATTTAATTGATACCTTTGAGCATACGTAGTTCTTATTTTTTTTTTAGATTTTTGTGGAACATTTCATAAAAAGAGGCAGGTTGTTCTTTTCCGAATTGTACCAAAATCTAATCAGCACCAAAGTATCCTACAAGTAACTTCTTTTTTTAGTAATCTACCAAATTTTGTGAAATTTGGTCAATTAGTATTTTAGCTAGGATGGATACCTCAAATTTTTGCGAGCCATTTCGTAAAAAAAGGCAGGTTGTTTTTTCCCGAATCATACTAAAATCTAATCAGCACTAGAGTATCCTATAAGTAACTTATCTACCAAATTTTGTGATATTTGATCAATTAGTATTTTAGCTAGAGTGGATACATGAAATTTTTACGGGCCATTCCGCAAAAAAAGGCGGATTCTGTTTTTACGAATCCTACCAAAAACTAATCAGCATCAGGGTCTCATCCAAGGACTTACCTACCAAATTTTATAAAATTCGGTCCAGTAGTTTTTTAGTTAGAGTGGATACATACATTGCACACACAGACGTCACGCTAAAAATAGTTTTTTCGTATTCTAGAGGTCTCGAAACGTGTAGATCCGTCGAAAATTCAAGTTGTGATTTTCGGTATGATTCCAATACTTTCCCTATACATTACAATGTATTGCAGGGAAAGTAAAAAGGAGAAAGTTAAATCAGAAGTGTTAATTATTTTTATTTAAACTTTAATACAGAATACAACCAAAAATAGGTTTAAAAGTCCTTTAATAAAATCTCCGCTCTTTGACGTACAAAATTACACGGCCAAAGCGCTTTCGAGCATTACAATGCCCTTCATCAGTGACAAAGTCACTGATGTGTCACTGATGAAGGGCAAAACCTATTTCTGTTTGTATTTGATTTTAAAGTTCAATTAGTTGACGTGTATCCATACTATTTATTTCTCTTTAGTATAGAAAAATATATTTAAAAGGGTGTTTATCTATATAAATAAAATTGAAAATCTGTCTGTCTGTCTGTCTCATCATCACGGGAGAACGACTGAACCGAATTTGATGAAATTTTGTGGGTAGCCTAGAAATAGACCCACTTAAAATTTAGTCCGTGTTTTGAGTTTCTACGACCAGTGGTTCTCGAGATATTAGTAAAAAACGAAATTTTCGTTTGTCTCATCGTCACGGGAAAACGGCTGAACCGAATTTATTGAAATTTTGTGGATAGCCTTGAATAGCCGCCCCCCCCCCCCCCCCTCCCCATAAACTTAGTCCAAGTTTCGAGTTTCTAAGACCAGGGGTTGTCGAGATATTAATGAAAAACGGAACTTTTTCCTAGGAGTTCTACTCTCCAACTCCGTGGTTTATCCAAACGGAAGGGATGAAAATCGTTTGTTTAAAACGTCAAAATGAAATAAAGCTTTATTTCCGAGTTTGGTGCAGGATTTTTGCGCTAATTAGGCACTATCGGAAAACATGAATTGTTTGAAACATGAATTTAAATGGGAAAATCTACCTCCATGGTTCATCTTTCACAAGCTTTTACTCAACGATGAAAAGTATAATGAAATCAAAATGGCTATTAAATTTCACATTTTATGAGGTAGATTCTATCTTATATCATGTTGTTCGGCAATGGAATGAAATTAAATGTGTTGTTAATATTTATTATTATTTTTCTATTTGAATAATAAATAAATGGATGCAAAAATATATTTTATAAATGAACGGTTTGATTGTTCTTTTAATTATAAAATTATATAAATTGCGGACTGCGTGAATCACTGTCATATATTTTAGCAAAGAGGTTTCAAGCTCATATATTGTGTTTAGCTAATAAACTCATATATTGTGTTTACCCAATAAATTCATTTAACCGATTGTTGAAGCAGAAAAAGAGTAGAACGGGTGTATGTATAATCTAATACAATTTCAGTGTTTTCATTTAGTATATACAAACGGGATCAGGATATTTTATTCTTCAGATCTGCAAATTCAGAGCTACGAATTTAGCGGAATATATCTAAATAACTTGGTAACTTTTCTTAAACTTTACCAAATTAGCGGAAATGTCGCCAAATGGATAAAAATGACACAAATCAATGAAATTAATTTTTTTTTTAGAATAGAGTACTGAAATGATGTTTCTGTAAGTAGTAAAGGAACAGGTGTTTTGCGGCAATGCGGATCCGAGCTGACGTCATCGCGGATGACGTCATCGGCTTATCTTATCAGATAAGCTTATCTTATCGGATGACGTCATCGGCTTATCTTATCAGATGACGTCATCGGCTTATCTTATCGGATGACTCACTCGATAAGATTATTGGATGACGTCATGTACTGACACAGACAGTGGGGTTGAAGAACTTGGCGGCCATCTTGGAAATTTTGGTGGCGCCCTCTATGGACAGGTTGGAGAACTGTGTTGGCTAAAAGGAAAAAATTGGTTCTGGACTGAGCTGGATTCGAACTGGGGACCCCTTGCACCGTAGGAGAGTGTCTTACCCAGTATACACTTTGAGACTTGTAGGCAGATGGTGAATGAATGATATCTTTCCTGCGAAAGGAGTTGGGGACTTAGAATATTTTCTGAACTTCTACGAGGGAATGGTTCGAGTGAATTAAGATTTTAATTCATTTTTAATAAATGAATAAAATGTATTATGAAAAAAAAAATGGAATATAGTCATAATTGAACTTTAATAAGGGGATTATTTTTTTAAATGATTGGGTAATTATTGTTTTTATGAAATGTTTTGGAAAATGCTTGAAGATATTTACAAAATTTTAGATGGCGGTGATGGCGCCATCTATTGACACTTGAATGAAATACTGAATGATGTCTTCCCTGCGAAAGGAGTTGGGTACTTAGAATATTTTCTGAATTTCTACGAGGGGATGGTTCGAGTGAATTAAGATTTTAATTAATTTTTTTAATGAATAAAATATATTATGAAAAAAATGGAATATAGTCATAATTGAGTTTTAATAAGAGGATTATTTTTTAATGATTGGAACGTGGGTAATTATTGTTTTTATGGAATGTTTAGGAAAGTGGTTGAAGACATTTACGTAAGTTTAGATGGCGATGATGGCGCCATCTATTGGCACTTGAATGAAATACATGCGACGAATAATAATAGAATTAATTTCAGAATGCGGTTTTTGTGTTCTTTTAATTAGGTAGTCGGACGATGACTTATTAATTTTAGCTTCATACTCATACATGTTTTAATGAATGAAGCTAATTTTTTTTTACATTGATCATTCGTCAGTGATTTTTAAGGACGGGCTGTATGTTATTGAATTTTATTAATTTTAATGAAATGATTTTTGGGATGTTTTTGAATGAAGGAATGGGGGACTCCATAGTTAACTACTAGAATATCGCATTTTTGATGTTACCACAAGTTGGGAACAGAATTTGCCCCTTTTAGAAGAGGTGTATCAGCCAAGATTTATGTTTTAAAAGCCTGTGAGATTTTAGGGATAGGTTATAATGCCGACTGAACACGTTTCGACAATTTTTATTTTACTGAGAATGCTGTTAGATTTTTTTTAATGATATTCATAAAATTGTTAATTAATGCGAAACTTTAAATATTTTAATTCCGACAGAATGTCTATAAAAATATGTTTTAATTTTATTTTTATTGGACTGTAAAGTTTACTTTTGCGTCGGGATTCGAACCCTCGACTAAAAAGCGTCTATGGGTCAGCTGCCGAACACCTAGCCAGCTGGCCCATAGAAGCTCGGTGGGAACTCCTTATTTAACCTTCTCTATCATATTGAAAGCAATAAGATGATCAGCGGCGCCATCTATTGGCAGAGATCTTTGTTATTTATTCAATCTTTTATTTTATTTTTTAATTTAGTGACATGAAGTGTGTGACTATAATACTTACTGACCATGACTCGACACTTTTCAGAATGATTGTGTCTGCCATGCGATTTTTTTTTATGACAAGTATCAAAACCTGCTGAATCCGTTTCGACTGTTTTTATCTATGAAAAATAGCTGTATTGATTTCTTTTCAAATATATGGGAAATTCAAGACTTTGCTATATTTAAGGACGTAGTTAAAATGAATAGGTGTACTGAATTATCAGTGAATGGAATAATTGGGAGATATTTTTAAAATGCAAAGTACTGAAAGCTTCACAAGCTAATGTTGTGCACAGATGTGACTTGTATATGTATGGAGCAAATGTGTGTCATGGATGTTCTTACCAAAGTCTTCTAAAAAGGGAATCCATATTATTTTTAAGACTATACAGGATTACTTTAAAGAGTCATATAAAATGTTATGTATTAGAAAATAGCAAGATCCATTTCTATGTAGAAATAGTACATGCATGTCATACATTAAAAAAAAATGAGTGTATGCCAATTCTAGTTTAGAAAATAGGTTTTAACGATATTGTGCATTGTATACGATTTAACCATTTTTAAAGTGATGGATGTAATTTTAACACCGAAGTTTAGAATTTAACATGCTAAGGAACACGAATCGAGCATTTTCACAGACATGAGTGTATCCATAAAATTTTACTATTTTACAGAATTGTTTGCTTCTTAGCGAATGTTTGATGAACTAGGAGTTTTTTTTTTAATCTTACACAAGGCCTAAGACTCCTTTATCGCTTAAAATTATGGCATTTAAATTAAATTTAGCAAAAATTACTCGACACATAGTGCATGTACGAGGAATTAGAAGTAAGTGTTTTCGATATTCCATGAGGTCAAAGACCCTAAAATTTCATGAATTTAGTGAATTGTTTGGTTCTTAGCATATGTTTGGGGAACTAAGAATGAATTTTTTAATGTTATATAAGCCGTAAGACTCCTTTAGCGCTTAAAATTATGATTTTTTAATAAAATTTGCAAAAATTGCACAATACTTAGTGGATATTTACTGAATAAGAGATATGTTTTTAATGTTACAGCAACATCTAAAGCTCTTAAATCGGTATATTTTTAAAACTGTCATGAATTTTAGGGGAATAGAATATCACTTAACGATTTTTTTTAAGGACATGCGATTGTCAACATTGAATTTAAATGAAAGACTGACCCTCTAGGCCAAGTGTAGTACATTGTAATAATATTAAAATATGAAAGATATGCATTTAACTCTTTAAAAGAAACATGTAATGAGTTTTGATATCTTAATACGAGACATTATTGACATACAAATAGGAGTATCATGATCTCGCGGCTGTAGGTGCACCATAAAATAATTCAATTCATAATGAATGGCCACATTTGAATGTACATATTTAACAACACCTGGAAAATGATAGGGCGAAACTGAGACAAAATTTTACACTTCCTACGAAATAAATCAAAACTTCGTAGACTTTTAGGAAACTAGGGCTGAATTTTCACCTATTCTTAGAGATTGAAAGGCCCAGACCACCCGACCAACCCTAAAGCTTATGGTAACTAACTCTGTGGCCGACCTATTCTTAGAGATTGAATCACCACATTCTTTATAAATCTTCATACTTTTAGAGAATGGAACATAACTTAGCATTTATTTTTAGTGAATGAGGGTATATAATTTCAGAATTTTAACACTGAATATAAATTTTATAAATTAATCTCTGTAAAGTGCAAATATCGTTCATTACGAAACTCACACTGTAAACATTTTATATGATTCGAATAAATTTATTTTTAATTTTTTTTTGTATTTTATTACTTATGAATTTACTTATTTTTACTTATTTACTTATTTTTAATTACTTATGATCACCTATTCATAATTATAAAAATAGGGAGTAATTAAAAATAGTGAGTAATTAAAAAAAATTAGCACGTTCTATGCACTGCGAAATGGCACTTAAAAGATCACGCAATATCACGTGATATTCGAAACAACACCTGATTGGTTAAAAAAATGTCACGTGACATAGCACGAAACGGCACCTGATTGGTTAAAAAATGTCACGTGACACTTTTGCATGTCATCATATGTTAGATCTTAGATAAGATAAGCTCTCATTTTAGTATTGCAGTATCGTTCATTTCTAGTTTGGATGGATGACGGCTGGTGAAGATCTCATTCTGTAAGTTTATTTTCATGTTTTTGCTAACTATTCTTGTATATTCTGTGCGATGTGGTAAGCATATCCGCTAAAGATATAAAAATATACATAATTTTCCTATGTATTTAATGATAGTGTGATTAAAAATTATGAATTTTAACTAATTTTGGTACATATTTCCACTTTATGGTTTCGAAGATGAATAAAATAATGTAGTCAGTCTCCCACAATTGCGCTTGGCACAAACCGATGTTGTGCGATTCATTGAAAATTACAAGTTCTAACCCCTTCATGTCTTATCTTATGTAATCTATTTGCACACGACACTCGATTTAGGTCACGTGATTAGTCAAATGACGTAGCCTGATCAGTCATTTCAACCTTGTGTGTTGCGTGGATAGGTTCGGTTCGTTCATAGCTGTGACAAATTTATAGTATTTTAAGATCTTAGTGTTTTAAAAATAAATCTTATACTGTGAATGTGGTACTTGGATGTTATTATCTGCAAGTAATGTCTAAAATTCAAAGTATGCCATCACTCGAACAGTTAATTTCTAGTGGAAATAGTGTGGAGTTGTCGGTTCCTGTCCTAGATGAAGCAAAATCTGTGGATATCGTCTCAAATGTGATTCATTCACCTTCATCAAACTTTGTGGTGGATTGGTTAGACACCTATCTTATGTCTTCCATACCCCCAGCAGAAACACCTACCACTGCCGATTCACAAGTCCTCACCGACGTCGGAAACTCATCTCAAGATCTGCTTTCTTGTGCTCTAACACACAGCGGAGTGTTAGCCACCACTACAGAATCTGTTTTGACTGAATTTACTTCTTCAGATTCCGTGCAAGATGCACTCCGTCGTTGGCATTTAGGTTCTGGTGTCTATGTATATTTGAAACTTCGCCATGAGAAGCTAAAAGTGTATATATGGAGATATATCTCTAACGAACGAAATGAACTAGTGCCTACGCGGGAATGGGTTACATTGTCACCTGCTACTTGGAGTGAATTTTCACAAAAATTGTGGTCGTTCAATAGTCTATATGCGGATACCTCTTTCGTCAGTCGCAATGAGTTGTTCTGTTTCAATGACAATGGAAAACTTCATTTACAGAAGATAATTCAATTATATGATTCAAAATTTTATCTAACGCAGTGTCATATTACCTTAGATAAAAATCAAATAGCATGTTTACTGAATTATGTCAACAACATTAGTATGGAACTTCGAGAAAGTATATTTCTAGAGTGGCTTCCTGCTCAAATATTAAAAATAAAGGACACGATAACCTTTCTACCATCAGTTATTTGTGACAAAAATTTTGCATTCGAACAATTAATCTCTTGTATTCACGAGAGCATGATGTATCATGTAAGAAAACTTTTCAAATGTGTTGGCTGTGTTAGTCAAATTGAAGAACAAAGTTACCACGAATGTCTTTACAGTACTCCATTAGAAATGTACAACAGAGTGGCTGAACAGGTACTTCTAAATCTTGACATTAATAACATAGCAAAGAAAGTTTTGTTGCGTGGTGAAGAAGTCTTTTACTGGTATGATCGAAATTTTTTCAAGTCATTTAAATCAGAGGACTATGAATGTGCGATAAGGAAATTATTTTAACTTGTTTGATTAAATGTGCAACAAATAATACTTAATGTGTATTTTATGAAGAATAGATTCATTAAATTGATTTTTATCTTTCAAACTGAACTCCTTATTTACGTTCATCAACTCATTTTTAACATGTTTTATTTAAAAATGCTATGTGCTCGTAGGTTATGTATCTATACATTCAAGTATAACAGGTTTACTAATATCGCTTTTTAAAATAAAATACAAAAAAAAATTAAAAATAAATTTATTCGAATCATATAAAATGTTTACAGTGTGAGTTTCGTAATGAACGATATTTGCACTTTACAGAGATTAATTTATAAAATTTATATTCAGTGTTAAAATTCTGAAATTATATACCCTCATTCACTAAAAATAAATGCTAAGTTATGTTCCATTCTCTAAAAGTATGAAGATTTATAAAGAATGTGGTGTTTCAATCTCTAAGAATAGGTCGGCCACAGAGTTAGTTACCATAAGCTTTAGGGTTGGTCGGGTGGTCTGGGCCTTTCAATCTCTAAGAATAGGTGAAAATTCAGCCCTAGTTTCCTAAAAGTCTACGAAGTTTTGATTTATTTCGTAGGAAGTGTAAAATTTTGTCTCAGTTTCGCCCTATCATTTTCCAGGTGTTGTTAAATATGTACATTCAAATGTGGCCATTCATTATGAATTGAATTATTTTATGGTGCACCTACAGCCGCGAGATCATGATACTCCTATTTGTATGTCAATAATGTCTCGTATTAAGATATCAAAACTCATTACATGTTTCTTTTAAAAGTTAAATGCATATCTTTCATATTTTAATATTATTACAATGTACTACACTTGGCCTAGAGGGTCAGTCTTTCATTTAAATTCAATGTTGACAATCGCATGTCCTTAAAAAAAATCGTTAAGTGATATTCTATTCCCCTAAAATTCATGACAGTTTTAAAAATATACCGATTTAAGAGCTTTAGATGTTGCTGTAACATTAAAAACATATCTCTTATTCAGTAAATATCCACTAAGTATTGTGCAATTTTTGCAAATTTTATTAAAAAATCATAATTTTAAGCGCTAAAGGAGTCTTACGGCTTATGTAACATTAAAAAATTCATTCTTAGTTCCCCAAACATATGCTAAGAACCAAACAATTCACTAAATTCATGAAATTTTAGGGTCTTTGACCTCATGGAATATCGAAAACACTTACTTCTAATTCCTCGTACATGCACTATGTGTCGAGTAATTTTTGCTAAATTTAATTTAAATGCCATAATTTTAAGCGATAAAGGAGTCTTAGGCCTTGTGTAAGATTAAAAAAAAAAACTCCTAGTTCATCAAACATTCGCTAAGAAGCAAACAATTCTGTAAAATAGTAAAATTTTATGGATACACTCATGTCTGTGAAAATGCTCGATTCGTGTTCCTTAGCATGTTAAATTCTAAACTTCGGTGTTAAAATTACATCCATCACAAATGGTTAAATCGTATACAATGCACAATATCGTTAAAACCTATTTTCTAAACTAGAATTGGCATACACTCATTTTTTTTTTAATGTATGACATGCATGTACTATTTCTACATAGAAATGGATCTTGCTATTTTCTAATACATAACATTTTATATGACTCTTTAAAGTAATCCTGTATAGTCTTAAAAATAATATGGATTCCCTTTTTAGAAGACTTTGGTAAGAACATCCATGACACACATTTGCTCCATACATATACAAGTCACATCTGTGCACAACATTAGCTTGTGAAGCTTTCAGTACTTTGCATTTTAAAAATATCTCCCAATTATTCCATTCACTGATAATTCAGTACACCTATTCATTTTAACTACGTCCTTAAATATAGCAAAGTCTTGAATTTCCCATATATTTGAAAAGAAATCAATACAGCTATTTTTCATAGATAAAAACAGTCGAAACGGATTCAGCAGGTTTTGATACTTGTCATAAAAAAAAATCGCATGGCAGACACAATCATTCTGAAAAGTGTCGAGTCATGGTCAGTAAGTATTATAGTCACACACTTCATGTCACTAAATTAAAAAATAAAATAAAAGATTGAATAAATAACAAAGATCTCTGCCAATAGATGGCGCCGCTGATCATCTTATTGCTTTCAATATGATAGAGAAGGTTAAATAGGGAGTTCCCACCGAGCTTCTATGGGCCAGCTGGCTAGGTGTTCGGCAGCTGACCCATAGACGCTTTTTAGTCGAGGGTTCGAATCCCGACGCAAAAGTAAACTTTACAGTCCAATAAAAATAAAATTAAAACATATTTTTATAGACATTCTGTCGGAATTAAAATATTTAAAGTTTCGCATTAATTAACAATTTTATGAATATCATTAAAAAAAATCTAACAGCATTCTCAGTAAAATAAAAATTGTCGAAACGTGTTCAGTCGGCATTATAACCTATCCCTAAAATCTCACAGGCTTTTAAAACATAAATCTTGGCTGATACACCTCTTCTAAAAGGGGCAAATTCTGTTCCCAACTTGTGGTAACATCAAAAATGCGATATTCTAGTAGTTAACTATGGAGTCCCCCATTCCTTCATTCAATAACATACAGCCCGTCCTTAAAAATCACTGACGAATGATCAATGTAAAAAAAAATTAGCTTCATTCATTAAAACATGTATGAGTATGAAGCTAAAATTAATAAGTCATCGTCCGACTACCTAATTAAAAGAACACAAAAACCGCATTCTGAAATTAATTCTATTATTATTCGTCGCATGTATTTCATTCAAGTGCCAATAGATGGCGCCATCATCGCCATCTAAACTTACGTAAATGTCTTCAACCACTTTCCTAAACATTCCATAAAAACAATAATTACCCACGTTCCAATCATTAAAAAATAATCCTCTTATTAAAACTCAATTATGACTATATTCCATTTTTTTTCATAATATATTTTATTCATTAAAAAAATTAATTAAAATCTTAATTCACTCGAACCATCCCCTCGTAGAAATTCAGAAAATATTCTAAGTACCCAACTCCTTTCGCAGGGAAGACATCATTCAGTATTTCATTCAAGTGTCAATAGATGGCGCCATCACCGCCATCTAAAATTTTGTAAATATCTTCAAGCATTTTCCAAAACATTTCATAAAAACAATAATTACCCAATCATTTAAAAAAATAATCCCCTTATTAAAGTTCAATTATGACTATATTCCATTTTTTTTTTTCATAATACATTTTATTCATTTATTAAAAATGAATTAAAATCTTAATTCACTCGAACCATTCCCTCGTAGAAGTTCAGAAAATATTCTAAGTCCCCAACTCCTTTCGCAGGAAAGATATCATTCATTCACCATCTGCCTACAAGTCTCAAAGTGTATACTGGGTAAGACACTCTCCTACGGTGCAAGGGGTCCCCAGTTCGAATCCAGCTCAGTCCAGAACCAATTCTTTCCTTTTAGCCAACACAGTTCTCCAACCTGTCCATAGAGGGCGCCCGGGAATGCTGTATGCAGCACCCGTATGGGGATATGCCTGTAAAACTACCATAGACTTATTAGAGACAAGACAAAACAAAACCCTAAGGATTATAAGGAAAGCCCCTAGATACTTAAGAAACTCGGTAATTAGGAAAGACTTCAAAATAAAAACTGTTAGAGCCCAAGTCAAAAAGCTAGCGCTTAAATTCTACAAAAATCTGCCATCTGTCCCAAATGAACTATTATTTAATCTGCATGACTATGATCATCGCAAGGCTAAATCTCGTAAGAGACCCCGCTCGGTACTTAACTTTGATATTCGGTACTAGGAACGTCCCACCTTAATCAGTTGATATTAACGAAAACTCGCGATCTTTGGTTTTCTACAAAATGTTTAAAATCCTAAACTGCTAAAATGCTAAGTTACCCTCAGATCTGCATCAACCCCCCAAACTGCTTAAACTCTTAATGTGCAACAAACTGCCACACTAGGAGCTAGGACAAATAATAAAAACAGTAAATCAAAAACCTCGAACCTCCAACTATGGACCAATGAAATAATGTCACAGTATGAAGATAAGAACCACACCTAGAGATTGGAGATTAAAGGCGCTTCGCGCCTGGTGCTCTGTTCTGGACGAAACTCTATGAAGAAGGGCGCCACCAAAATTTCCAAGATGGCCGCCAAGTTCTTCAACCCCACTGTCTGTGTCAGTACATGACGTCATCCAATAATCTTATCGAGTGAGTCATCCGATAAGATAAGCCGATGACGTCATCTGATAAGATCAGATAAGATAAGCCGATGACGTCATCCGATAAGATAAGCTTATCTGATAAGATAAGCCGATGACGTCATCCGATAAGATAAGCCGATGACGTCATCCGCGATGACGTCAGCTCGGATCCGCAGATCCGGATTGCCGCAAAACACCTGTTCCTTTACTACTTCTGTAGCATTTGTCGGTCAGTTCATCCATCCTACTTAGTAACACATTTAACGAATTTTTTTGATATCAACAAATTGATAAAAATATTTGTAAATTCATAAAAATTATCATGGAATTTATAAAATCGCGCTTAATAAATGAAATTAATTGTGTTTTGTTAGGAGATAGTATTGTGATGATGTTTCGTCAATTTGTCGCAAAATGGGACTATCAGCTCTACAGTCCCACTTGGCAATAAATTTGGCGATTTTTAAGGTATCGCTAAATTGACGAAAATGTCGCCAAACCTTCCATGGAGATCGCATTATTCAGACGATATGATTTCCATCAATTTATTTGAAGTAAATGATATCATGTCGCTTAGCAACGGATTCAATGTGTTATGCGGCATACGATTTTTGTTAAATCTTTTCCGATTTGAATAATAAAAATATGTATATAAAATAAATTTCATTGACATTGCATTTTTGACTGGATAATATCAATTACGGTCTTCAGGTTTAAACATCATTATTATTGATATTTTCGGGGACTGTTGATTCAGGGATTATTGATATTTTCAAATTATTATGCCATTGTTTTATTATGACGAAAATTGTTGAAACTCATATATAGTACGTTGTACGAGTAATCTTCTACAAATGCACGGGTATATCTTCTAATCTACGAGAATATAAGTAGTACAGGTATATTAGCATATATTTTGATATATATTGGCATATATTGGAATCAATTACGACTTTCTGGCATTAAGATTACGGGGATTATTGATATTTTCAATTTATTATGTCATCTTTTTTATTTTGGCAAATATTTTTGAGACTCATATTGCAATACGGGTAAGCTTCTACTAACACACTGGCATATTTTCTAATCTGCGACAATATAAGTAGTACGGGGTTGCATATATTGATTCAATTCCTTTTTTTTTTGTAAATTTGGTTACAAAAGGGGCCAGGATGTTTTATTCTTCAGATCTACTCGTGAAGATAATTTTACTTAGTGAGAACAGATATTCTTAAACTTCTTTTTATGAGCAATATATTTAATAATTTAACAGAATTTGCACATGATTGCGAATTATAAGTTTTTTTATATTATATTCTCCGTACGAAGAACGGGTATGCTGCTAGTAGAATAATATATTTAATATTCTTTAAAAATGCTTAATAAATAATACTTGCTTTTTTTCTCTCTCTAATGTATATTTGTTTAATTTTTCTTTGATTGTATTGTTACGGTCTAAGTAGCCTTATAAAAAAAAAAGAAATTACCCTGGAAAAGGCCTTATTTCTTTTTCTGCTTGAGGTATGGGAACCCTGTATATTCTGTGGAATATACGAGAAAGTCCAGTGGAGAGCCTCACTACGGATATTTTTATCCTTGTTTTGCGAATGCCACTTAAAATATATTTCAAATGAAGAGATTGTTGCCACTTTCCACAAATTGGAAACTGAACTAATTTGCAGCCATTCATGCACAGGACTTATCACGTTTCAATGGAATGAACACGAAACCTCGTGATCGCTCATCAATCATCTTTGGATAATTATATTCGCCCTCTGTTGTATGATGCAGAATTTAATCCCCATTACTTTCCATCGAAAATAATCTACTTTGTCCCATGGAATATGATACGGAGGCTGTTTTCACGACGATCACCATCGGTTCCAACTTAGTTGATGCCATTATCCTCCTCTTTCGGTTCCAGAACGCAGTAACGATTATTGTAATTAGTATTGTTTTAGTAAGTAGCATTTTTTTTCCAATTCGGATTTTGGCGGGAAAGAAGGATTTAAAACATCGAGAACACTTTTGGAAAGATGTCTGTATGCGAGAAATGGGTGCATATGCTCCAGTCATTGGAGGGGGGGGGGGGGGGGACGCGGGAATAAGGTAGGATATAGAAAAAAAAAATTCTGAAAGGTAGGTACACAAATTTTAACTTTAGCAAGCTTTATTTATGTAAAAATAGCTATAAAATAATTTTTAAAAAATCACAGAATAAAACAATAAATACCTTTACTAATTTATTTTAATGCATCTTTTTAACCAATATTTTATTTAGCCTTTTACTTTCTCTCTCTCTATATATATATAATATATATATATATATATATATATATATATATATATATTATATATATATATATATATATATATATATATATATATATATATATATATATATATATATATTATATATATATATATTTATATTATATATAAAAATTTTATAGATACTATTAAAATATGAAGGATACTATGCAAATATGATTAAATAAAGAATTTAAAGTTATTAAGTAAATGGATTGAAAATACATTTAATTTATTGCGCAAATGCAGCTCATAAATAAAATGATTTCAATAATAATAGTAGTTTGAAAATCCAATGAACGAAAAGTAAGAAGATGCAACACGATAAACCTAACTTTCTAAAACACCCACAGAATAAAATATAATACAGCAAATGATCAATCAAATGGGAAAAAATACAAAACAAAAGCTATCAAGTTACAGAAAATCAACAAAATTCAAAGGTATGGAAACGAAAAAAGAAAAACTTAATAAAACAAGCTATATCGCTATACACGTGGAAAAAGGGCTAAGCGTAAACAAATGGAAGTGTTCACTTCGTAAAATTCGTTCTCAAGTCCAAGTATTTTACGAAGCAGACACAAAACATGTATGTTTCTGAAGAAATAGATAGATTATATCTATAAACTATTTCTACTTGGACGACATACATAAAGAAGGAATAAAAAAGAAAAAACGAATACCTGGAATATGCACAGCGTATGTACAAACTAGTCGAAACCGGGAACTCTGATAGAAGAGACCAGTGTTGCCATTCGTAAAGAAAAAATAAAAAACAATCTACTGTTGCCATTCATAAGAATTGAAAAACAGTTAAGCGAAATGTTAAGAAAAAGTAATAAATTACAAAAAGAGCTACTAAAAGGAGGGGCTAATAATAGTAATGCTGAAGTGGAAGAGAATGTAAAAAAAGTATTAAAAATACAAGAAAATGGAGATGTCTGGCTAATATAAGATATTATGAATAGAATTATATGATACTATGAAAAGAATTATAAAAATCCAGCTGTTTTAAATTTTTTAACAATACTATTTACTAAATAAGAGGGATATTTATATAAATTGCTAGTAATTTTGAGATTATTGATATGCATAGCATGAAATTTTTTATCAGATAATCCATAAATTCTAAAAAGCTGATTGAGTATAATATTTCTAAACAATTGAATCGAGTTACAGGAATTAAATGGTAAGATTTTATTAATATTAAAATTATAAAAGTCTTTTTTATCATATAAATTTGTAACAATTCTATTAGAAGGATCAATAAAAAGATTTAAATCCAAAAAATTAACATTATTACTAATAGTAGCTTCATTAGGAATTAATTCCAAATTGTCTGGATAGTAATCTATATCTATGAGATAATTTTCTGTATGTACTAAGCAAATCAGATCATCAACATATCTGTAAAAAGTATAATCTATTGAAGTAAATGACTTTTCATAATGATAAAGGTATAAATTAGCTAACATACTGCTACTGCAGCCACCCTGTGGAACTCCTGAGACTTGTAAGTATAATATATTTCCTTGAAAAATATAATTATTGAAAATAACAAAGTGAAGAAGTTTAGGAAAATTTATAAATTTAATTTGATTTGAAAGATGTGTAATATAAGCATTATATAGAGCTATAATCTAGCTATTTCTTCAGAAACATACTTGTTTTGTGTCTGCTTCGTAAAATACTTGGACTTGAGAACGAATTTTACGAAGTGAACACTTCCATTTGTTTAGGCTTAGCCCTTTTTCCACGTGTATAGCGATATAGCTTGTTTTATTAAGTTTTTCTTTTTTCGTTTCCATACCTTTGAATTTTGTTGATTTTCTGTAACTTGATAGCTTTTGTTTTGTATTTTTTTCCATTTGATTGATCATTTGCTGTATTATATTTTATTATGTGGGTGTTTTAGAAAGTTAGGTTTATCGTGTTGCATCTTCTTACTCTTCGTTCATTGGATTTTCAAACTACTATTATTATATTATTTATATATATATATATATATATATATATATATATATATATATATATCATACCAGAAAAGTATAAAAATGAAAGAAAGCAATATATCAAAGAATGGCTGGGGGGGGGGGGGTTGTGACCCCCACTCCCCGGTTAAGCCAGCTTTGCGTCTAGACAACACTCCCGGAAGCCGATATATTGCACAAATATGAATACCGAAGTATCAAAAAATTTTTTAAAAAGGAGGTTACAAAACATGAAAGTGTGGAGTACCCAGAAGACTCGTATTTTTAAAACTACTATTAGTTTAACTCTCACAAAAATAAAGGCAATAAGAAACAAACATATAGATTTTTATTACCAAAGTAGATACTGTACCGTAACCCAGATGTACTATGACGAATCCAGCATCAATCCATCTGCTTGTTATTATCTATTGCATATAAGAGTGTACTCATTCATAACCTGTGTAAAGATGGCTCAGACTCCCTAACGTAATCAACACACGGGAGGTTCGGCATCCAAATATATGTGATAGCTATCAGTTACGGTTATACCATAAAATTTGCATATAATGTTACACAGGAAACGCTTCGGAAAACCCTGTGCAATAGCACCATGGAGGAAGTTAATATCGCTATTGTAACGATCATTAACATTACAGTTGATTCTTTTGCTTCGCAAAAGATGGTTCAAAATTATGTTTCTGTACACATTCTTATGTAAGCATGAATACCAAGGAACAATGAAATTTATATTAAATTTAAAATCTCTACGTTTTTCGTAGAGACGAAATCCAGTTGATCCATCAGGAAGTTTGTACAAAGACAAATCAAGAAAATTAAGACTTTCATCAGGGTTGTATGGTGTTTCGGTTAAAGTTAAACATTTTGGATAAAATCTTCTTTATTTCTTTTTCTAATGAATTTATCAAAAATATTAACTATGGTAAAATATAGTATATATAATTCTTGTAGATCTAGTTAGTTTAATCACGAGAGAAGATGCTTGTGCAATAGTTTTGTATTTTTAGGACCAACAATCCGATAATAATCATTCATGTAGAAGAAAAGCTCTTCTGTTTTTCTGTGTGTAATTCGTGGCGATACATTTGGCAAACTTGTCGACTCATTTAATGAAATATTGCCAATTTGGTGATAGGTCGCTCCAGATTGACGAAAATATAGTCGAAATTGCGAAAACGACGCTAAATTAAATGACGCCAAATCGATTAATTCATTGTTAAACTATTTTAATATATGGACTCTATTGCTTATTGCGGATGTTATCAGTATTAATGATTGTCAATTTAGAGCTGCGCGAAGTACACTGACTTCCAAAAGTTAAGCACACAAGGCAAATTTTCATTTTTGGAAAGAGTATTTGAATTTGAGTGGCTGAAAATCGCTGCGGATGTAGATGGCAGTATGCAAATATCGTATGTTACAGCCAATCACGGTTAACTGTCTGGATATATGCTAATTAGGCAGTCGTTGAAGACGCCAGCGTTCTGAAGGGTTTGAGGGGGTGCATTTAAATGCTGTAGCGAAGTGTTTATAACTTTTGTAGGATTATTTTTGATGATATTCGTGTTTCTATGGCTGAAAGAAGACGAATGACAGATAGTGAGCGCTGGCGCATTGAAGCAGGACAGTCAATCAAAGTTGTCGCTATTTTCTTTGGTGTTGATCATTCGGTAATTTCTCGATTATGAAAACAATTCCAAACAAGTCAAACAGTTGTTCGGAGACCTGTGCCCGGTTGTCCAAGGGTTACCACCTCCTCTAATGATCGGTATTGCTATAGTAGCCAAGCGGAATCGACGAGCGACCTCCATAACTGTTACATCCATGGTTGCAGCGGCACTTGGTAAGACAATATCTGACAGTACTGTGCGCCGAAGGCTCCACGTGAAGGGACTGTACGCCCGAGTACCACGTTTTTGTGTTCCGCTAACCGTTCAAGCCAGAGGGGCAAGATTAAAGTGGTGTCGTCAATATGTCAATTGGAGTGTCTCAGATTGGTGAAATGTTCTGTTCACGGACCAGTCCAGATTTGCCCTGGAATCATGATAAGCGTATAAGGGTCTTGAGAGAACGAGGCATACGCAATTAGGCCAAGAACATCATCGAACATCACGCATTCAGAAGTGGCAGCGTCATGGTGTGGGCTGGAATTTCAATGGGATATCGCATAGAGATTCACATCTTTAAAGGCGGTTCTGTGACGGCTGCGCAGTATCGGTATGAAGTCCTAGACTCCATTGCGAGCCTCTACGCTGCAGCAGTTGGTCCTGATTTCCTGATGAGCTAACATTGTTGACGAATACCTGGAAAGTGAGGGCATTTCTCGTACGGTGTGGCCGGCGTATGCCCTCGATCTTAATTCCATTAAAGACCTTTGGGATACCCTCGGGCGTGCTGTCTCTGCACGTTTACCTCCTCCAGCCAGTCTCAGAGAGTTGGAAACTGCCCTATTGGAGAAATGGTCATTGCTCTCATCTGCGATGGTTGATCACCTCATTGAAAGCATAGAAAATCGTTGCAAAATTTGTGTGAAGGTCCGGGGTGGTCACATATCATATTAATGTAAGTTTTGTTTGGTTTGTTTGCCTTTAAACATCATTTTGTTAATAACCAAAATGTGACGTCATCATATAACTTACGAAAAGTAATTTTTTTTTCATCTTTGTACATAATTCTTGTTTTCGTTACTGCATAAATACATTTGCTACCTTCATGTACAATTTTGAGTTAATTAAAGCTTTTCTTTTAATCTTTTCCATTTTTGTTGATTTAACCATCCGTGCTTAACTTTTGGAAACCAGTGTATAAGTTAATTGGGCTCTTCTAATAATTCTTCCCGCATGACAAAGCATTTATTTCCCCGGCTGGGAAATTATTCTACTTGCTTGGAAATGTTTCCATAAATAAGAAATGACAAAATGGTCCACAGAAAGAAAAATCTGATGTGGGCAGCACATGACTTTCCCTGAAGACTCATATTCGCGTTCTCTTTATTTCTTTATTAAATTGAGTTTAATTGCACAAAATAACATCCAATTTTCACTTTTAATTCAATTTTTACTTTCCCTGCAATGCATGGTAATGTATAGGGAAAGTATTGGAATCATGCCGAAAATCGCAACTCGAGTTTTCGAGTGATTTACTCGTTTTGGGACCTCTGTACCAAATTTTGTAAAATTTTGTCAATTAGTTTTTTTAGCTAGAGTGGATACATCAGATTTTTACGAGCCATTTCACAGAAAAAAAATATGTTTTTTTTTTATCCCGCATCGTACCAAAATCTAATCAGTATCAGGGTCATACACAAGTGACTTACCTATAATGTTTGGTCCATTAGTTTTTTAATTTGAGTGGATACATACATTGTGCACAGGCACACACACACACACAGACGTCACGCTAAAAATAGTTATTTCCTGTTTTAGAGGTCCTTAAACGTGTAGATCCGTCGAAAACTGGAGTTGCGATTTTCAACACGATTCCAATACTTTCCCTATACATTATCATATATTGCAGGGAAAGTAAAAATTGAAAACTTCTTCAATAGACTGTCCTGCTTTTAAAGCCCCTATCGTACGACAGTAATTTGGGACAACAACCGTTCGCAAAACAACTTTGGGGCGTTTGTGATAGGTGTAATAGGGACGAAAGCCTCCCAACAGCACGCCAGCGTTGAAAATCTTCCAAACGTATTCTTTGTGTCATAACAAAGCCAGTCTAATCCCAAATCAACCCACTCTTCGGTATAGTTAGAGCATTGGCGCAAATGAGTCGCATTCACCCCACGCCTAATTTTCATATTGTTTGAGGTTATTGTTATGCAATATAGCACATCCTTATTGAACACATCTTTTGATATTTGCATATCCCCGTGGACGACAACAGTAAGTTTCATTCCCCACAATCCGCGAATGCGTTCGCTATTTGAAAATTTGCATCATGTGTACAACTTCTGGAAGGCAGCGTATAATAATATTTGGTTTGTAGTTTTTCCTTTGTCATACTATGCAATATAGTACAGAGATAGTATTGTTTTCACGAAAACTTTCGATTTCGAGATTTTGATGCCGATATATCTAGAGCTGGCGGGAGCACTTAAGTCAAAAACAAGGATTTTGAAATATCGAGGAATGAAAATTTTATATTTTTAGGAAAACTGATTTTAATTTTTAGTTTTCAAGATTAAATTTTTATGGAGTTTGTTATATATTTATAAGCTAAAGAAATATTAATTTTTCTTAATTTATATTTTACTAGCAGCATACCCGTTCTTCGTACGGAGTATCTATATAAATAAAATTGAAAATCTGTCTGTCTGTCTGTTTGTCCCATCATCACGGGAGAACGGTTGAACCGAATTTGATGAAATTTTGTGGGTAGTCTAGAAATAGGCCCACTTAAAATTTAGTCCATATTAGGAGTTTCTACGATCAGTGGTTTTCGAGATATTAGTAATAAACGAAACTTTCGTTTGTCTCATCATCAGGAGAGAACGGCTAAACCGAATTTTATGAAATTGTGTGGATAGCCTGAAATAGCCCCCCATAAATTTTGTCCAAGTTTCGAGTTTGACCAGGGGTTGTCGAGATATTAATGAAAAACGAAACTTTTCCCTAGGAGTTCTACTCTCCAACTCCGCGGTTTATTCAAACGGAAAGGATGAAAATCGTCTGTTTAAAACGTCGAAGGGAATTAAAACTTTATTTCTGAGTTTGGTGCAGGATTTTTGCATTAATTAGTCACTATCTGAAAGCATGAATCGTTTGAAACATGAATTTAAATGGAAAAATCTACCTCCATGGTTTATCTTTCACAAGCTTTTACTCAACGATGAGAAGTATAAAGAAATTAAAATGTTTATTTAATTTCGCATTTTATGAGGAAGATTTTATCTTATATCATGTTGCTCGGCAACGGAATGAAATTAAATGTGTTTGTTAATTATTATTATTATTTTTCGATTTGAATAATAAATAAATGGTTATTAAAATATTTCTTATAAATGAACGGTTTTATATTTCTTTTAATTATATTAATTGCGAACACTTTTAATTCAATTTTCGTTTTCATTTGGTAACTGGACTTATTTTCAAAGGTGGCGCAGCGAAAATGCGGAAAAACTAAAATACCTCGAAAATGGCTAGCCCTAATGTAATGGAGGTTGGTCTTATTCTTTTCATCGTTAAAAATTACGTATAAAACAAGCATTTAATTGATGCATTCGACGATACTAGTTTTTTGTTTTAAATTTTGACGGTTTTTGCAGGCCATTTCGCAAAAAATGGCAGGCTATTTTTTTTTTTTTTTTTTCAAATCATACCAAAATCTAATCAGTGCTAGGGTAACCCACAAGTGACTTATCTACCAAATTTTGTAAAATTTAATCTATTAGTTTTTCAGCTAGAGTGGATAAAACCAATTTTTTCGGGCCATTTCGCAAAAAAAAAAAAGGCGGGTTCTTTTATCTCGAATCGTACTAAAAACTAATCAGCACCAGGGTCACATATAAGTGACTTACCTACCAAATTTTATGAAATTTGGTCCATTAGTTTTCGAGTTTTTTGTGGATATATACAATCCACAGACAGACGCACACACACACACACACACAGACAGACTTCACGCTAAAAATAGTTTTTTCGTATTCTAGAAGTCCCAAAACGTGCAGATCCGTCGAAAACTCGAGTTGCGATTTTCGGCATGATTCCAGTAATTTCCTTATACATTACCATGTATTGTAGGGAAAGTAATAAAAATTGAATTTTAGAAAGATGCTCACCGTTTTAAAATCATAACTCAGAAAATTTGTGGTAAATTTCCTATAAAATTATGCGATAAAATTACAATTCAAGTCAGTGGTAATGATTAATTTGAGCAATCTTTGTAACGATTGCGTGTTACATTAACTGAAAACAAGATGAGAGATAAAAAATAAATAATTTCACAGAATTCTAAGTCGGGAAAGTTTCTGGCGGAAAAATTATCTTCCAAGGTCTTGAAGCAATTAAAAATCTGAAAAGAATAGCTTTGCATTTCTAACCAATTGGAAACCATTCTAACAGATTGGAAAAAAATTAAAGTCGTGGCAAAATAATCGGTAGTAATATTTAGCAAAAAGAAATTACAAATCACGGAGGAAAAAGAAACTTGTAGAGAATTTAGAAACATTTTTAAAGGGATATATTGAATACAAAATCTTAAAAACATACATATTTTTACTTTCCCTGCAATACATGGCAATGAATAGGGAAAGTATTGGAACATGTCGAAAATCGAATTTTCCGACGGATCTACACGTTTTGGGACCTCTGAAACACGAAAAAACTATCTTTAGCGTGACGTCTGTGTGTGAGTCTGTACAATGCATGTATTCACTCTAACTCAAAATCTAATGGACCAAATTTCATAAAATTTGGTAGGTAAATCACTTGTGTCTGACTCTGGGGCTGATTAGTTTTCGGTACGATTCGAGATAAAATAACTCGCTTTGTTTTTCAGTTTTTTTTTTGTTTCCCCCCCCCCCCCCCCTTCGCGAAATATATGCCCGCAAAAATCGTATGTATCCACGCTAGTTTAGAAACTAATTGACCAGAAAGTTACCACGCAGAAACTGATTGATTACCCTTTTTTGCGAAATGGCCCGCAAAATTCTTCAAGATCTAAAATAAAAGACTACGAATATATCAATTGAATGCATGTTTTATACGCAAATTTTGACGAAGAGAATAAGACCAGCCCCATTACTCTTAAGAACCATTCTCGAGAAAGTTAGGTTTATTTAAAATTTGGGACTAAAGACATTTTTCTCTGTAGTGAAAAACTATTTAATGAAATTTCTTGGAATTTAGTAGTTACGTTCCTTGAGGGTTATTCTAATGCTGATTAGATTTTGGCATGATTTGGAAAACTATAACCGACCCTTTTCTGCAAAATGACCGCTATAATCGTGAAAATATGAAATACATGACTAACATTGCTGAAATATATTAAGTAACTACTTGCTTTTCGCGTAATTTTTGCCAGCAAAGCGAATAAGCCCGACCCCATGAATCTAGAATGAACCGTTCTCGAGATATTTTATTTTTTTGGAATTTTGAAGAGCAGAAGACCCTGCAGTTGTCAAATAAAATGAGCATGCATTGAAACTGCAAATTGAACATACTATCAGAAAAGTATCCATATCATTTTCTGCAGCAAAACTCAATTTAATGCATCATGAAATAAAAAATAAGAAAATGAATTTTATTTTTGTAGGAACAGTCATGTGCTGCCCGCATCAGATTTTTAAAATTCTGATGATGATAGGAAAAACAAGTAATAAACACTATGGGATATGAGTGAGGAAGTCAAAGGGGAACTCATACGCCAAATATTTAATATTCAAATATGAGAGCTATGTAAATAACATTCACTGGAAAATCTAAAAATTGCAATAAGCAAAATATACGTGGCCCAGCGTGCCTTTTATAATTCTCTGTAAAAGGAATAAGCAATTTATTACCACCGGCTATAACCATAGGATCGAAAATTCTGCGGTACATAAGGTTAAGTTTTTGGATGTCAGGTGAAATAATTAAGGACGAAGGAAATTTCCTTACCTGATCTATTTCCAGTTGATATTTTAGCTCCTTTACCGACGTGCGTTTGTTTTGGAACCGAACCGATGGAGTTGCGCGGGTCAGATTTTATAATGGACGCCATCTGTTGACAGCCAATAATCGGCCGCTGCGTGGGCGGGAGGGTGGGATGATCTTACGGCAGGGATTTCCTGCTGGTGGTCCTCTTCCAGCGAAACAAATTTGTAGCACACTAACCCGATACGCTTTGACTTAATTATTTTAAACGTGTTAAATGATTAACATTTTCATCAAAAGGGGAGGGGGGGGGGGGAGAGTCAAAAATTTTCCCCATTGAAACATTTTATGCACTGAACTAACTGATTGCGTGACATATCAAAATGATCGAGCGTTCCCACTATAGCCATAATCTTGATTTTTCTCAGCTTCGAGACCAAGGCGAAAATGTGAATTAGGGGTGACGATTCAAAGAATAATCAAAACCACTGTTTTAAAATGATCGAGTGCTTCCACTCGAGCCAAAATATTAGTTTTGGTCTCATTCGATTCGCGTCTCGGTTCCCAGATCAACGGGAACAAGGTAATATTTCGAAATTTCGAATAAGGGATGGCGATTCAAAATGACACAACAAGTAGACGGAGTTTATAGGTATTATCTATCTCCGTCTTCAGAAACAAACTTTTGTTATTCATTTTGGAATAAATACTTGGACCTGAAGACGAATCTGTTCAAAATGAATATCTTTTTAAACCTAGTGCTTTTCCACGTGTTTGGTTTTTAATGCTTGGTTTTTCTCTGTTTTTCAATATTCGAAATCTCACCATTGATATATGTTGATTATATTTAGCTTGATGATTGGATATATGGATTTTATTCTCCTCTTGATTAATGAATCTCTATTTTTTTTTACATCTTTTTACGTAGTTATCTTATATTTTAAGTTAGGATGAGTTACACCTTATCTCTAATTTATCATTGAAATTTCATATAATATTTTCATTATATATATATATATATATATATATATATATATATATATATATATATCATAATCATTTTGTTTAATTATGGAGCACTTCCACTGTACCTAAAGTCTTAGTTTAAGTCTCATTTGATCCGTCTTAGCTTTCAGATCAATGGAAAAATCGCACATTCAAATTAGTGTGTGTGTGTGGGGGGGGGAGGCACTATACAAGGGGGATTAAAAAAAATTACACTACTTTTCCTCTCACAAATAATAAAAACACAATTGATATCCTTTTGCTGTCAGTCTGAAAAAATTAAACAAACCAATCACTTCAATGCACGCGGATATAAGAGTCAATATATTTTTTCATTTCACATGTTAACAGAATTATAAAATATGCGCCATTTTTATGCTTAAATCTGAAAGGGATTTTGATATGCAGAAAACTTATCCACAACTTTTTTTAAGTGTGTGTGTGTGTGTGACAACCACCAGCCGTTTCGAACGCAGCGAAACGCTGGTATGGCTAGTATTCATATATATATATATAGGTACAATAATAATAATAATAATAATAAAATGATGCATTGTCAAACGTGTTTGTTGCATCATAAGTGACTATCTGACAATGACTGAGTTAGTCATTTCCCTTTGGTGTGTCTCACCTAGACTTTCTTTCCTCTCCCTCGACTGATCATAACGGTTTTGTTAGAAATGTGCGACTTGTAATATGCATGTAAAAGTAAATGTCGCCCGTGTCGTGCACATTGTATACATATGTGCATTTTGCACTACTTATAATTATGGAACAGGCTTATCCTTAAAACTACTCAATGGAAACTATAGCTTGAATTAAGGTAGTACAATAATGTGAAGACAATGTGTTACAGTAATGTAAAAACAACATTGCTATTTATTTTTTTAAATTCGTCCGTATCGTGCGTTGTTTGGAAATTTTATAATTAGTACATAAAGCTGTACTCATAACCCAGTAATAAAATATATAGATTAGATAAGTAATACAATATCTTGAATCAGAAGACTTTCTTTCTCATACACTCTTATTCCATATTGTTTTGATGCAGGTGTATCCTAATCTCATGTAACACTTATTGTAGCATCGTTGAACAGGGGAAACGCCAACAAAAGTTCGCATTCACAATTCACTTTGACTGGTATCACGTCAACTCATTCCAACTGAATGATGACCAGCATCTTCTTCTTCGACCCAGACCGTCCGACCTACCCGAAGGTGTAAGGTATGTGTTTGAACGATCGGGAAGTGCCACCGAATTTAGACCGGAACCCAGTAGGGGCGCCATCCACAGGGACCGTACCCTCCTTCCCCTATCACCAACCTTTCGGAAAGACATACAAACCTACATATTTAACGTGCCCGTACTCCACGTGAATACAGGGACAGTTTGGGCAGAGGCGGGAATTGAACTCGGATCTTCCGATGACCACCTTATATACCCTAGGTGAAAACTTCTGCAAAAAAAAAGTGACGTAACTCGTGACGTTCTTAACTACAAAATTTAAAAAGTCGCCAAGTTGGCGGTGCGTCGTCCCATTTGTTGCTAAATAATAATAGTAGCAGCGATTGCCTGTAAATGTATTTTTCCTACGGGGATAGGCAGTATGCCGTGAGAATATTATTCGCAACATAAGAAACAGGCCACATCATTATCTTGCGGATGATTTGGCTGTGAGAAATGTAAATGAATTGCAATATGTAAGCAAAAGCATGTATTGCCCCTACCATCAAAGCTTTTTCTATTTGCGTTCTAAGCATAATTTTTTCGTATTATAATGTGGTAGATTCACGTCATATTTCTTTTCGCGTGTGAGGAATAAAGAAAGCACCTAAAACGCACTTGCTGGTAAGCGCTGTTAGAAGGGCTAGAAGACGATATTAGCGTTAATGACCTGTTTTTCCCCAGTTATTGAATGCTTGCTCAACATATTTTTTTTTCAAAATGAGCTCAATTTTTCAGTAATTTGAGTTTTCCCCCATTAACCTATTTACAAATTGATATATTACTCTGTATACGTTGATTGGAAATATATGCTCTGTAGGTATAGGGTCGTCCCCCTACCCCCGTTCACCTTATTGCACATTTTCACTTCTGAAATCCACGGAGAAAAACATATCAGGTGCAGTGATGAAGAGTTTATGATATTATGACGCTGGGGATGACGCAAAAGTTTCCAATTATCTGCGATGTTTTCTAACTGTTCAGAGTTTTAAAAACTAATTATGTTCTACCGACTTGAAATATAAACTTTGAATTAATGAAGCCAGCATATAACATTAAAAAGGAAATCTCAACTGTGAGGCTCCACTCTTCTTTTCCATACATTATTATTGTTTGCACCTACACATGCGTGTCGGGTTGCTATGTAAATCTCGAGTTCAACAAAGTGAAAATTGCGGCCTTGCTCTTTTTTACTATTTTAATATACTTTACACACGGAGTGCGCGTCGCCGCCCCCCCCCCCCCTATTTTACGTACGGGCATATCCTTAAAGGAATGGAGTGAGGTTATCGCAAGGTGCTTATTTAGTCGCTAATTATACTAGAGCTTAATTTATACTTCTAAACTACGGCTAACAAAGGTACGCTGGCAGCGCGTATGTAACAAAAACGCAGCTAGCTTACCCGGATTACATGCACTGACCTGTACATTTTAAGAGTACAGGTCAGTGCTCGTGCAGCGGACGAAGGCGTGTTTAGATTCTTATGCTTATTTATCTAGGGAATTATGCTTATTTACTTATATAGGGCGTTTCCGATTGTATACGACCATGCAGCAACCACAGCTACTGCAAGAAAACTTGCGAGTTAGGGTGAGCGTCAGTAAATTTTCTGCCCTATCCGCGCTTTGTTAACTTTCGCGACACACATATTTCGCCGAAATTCTGCTCAAACAGTTGCGAAATATTTTCTGAAGGATAAAATGCAATGCTTAGATTATATTAAAACTAAATTTAATGCCCCAAAAAACATAGAATATATTTTTTATTTTAATCGAAAATGTTTTTGGTGCTGCCATCTGTTGTCGTAATTTAATTCATACCGATAATTTTTATTTTTTAATGAACATTTTTAAATATCTATTCCTTCTAATACAGTATTAATTACAACAACAGATCATATATAATAATGCCACGATCACGGAAAGGTAATTTATCATTCTATAAATTTGATAAGGGATCTGAATGTACATCACTGAGAACTGCAGTTTTGTCTTCAAGTTCCTTTGTCTTCAAGTCCAAGTTCAATTACGTTTCCGTGATTATAGCATTATATATGATCTGTTGTTGTATTTAATAGATTAGAAGGAATAGACATTTAAAAATGTTCATTAAAAAATAAAAATAGTCGGTATGAAGTAAAATAAAACATATATTCTATGTTTTATTGGGTATTAAATTTAGTTTTAATATAATCTAAGCATAGCATTTTATCTATAAGAAAATATTTCGCAACTGTTTGAGCAGAATTTCGGCGAAATGTGTGTGCCGCGAAAGTTAACAAAGCGCGGATAGGGCAGAAAATTTACTGACTCTTAAGAGCTTTAAAAAAGTGTAACCGGGCTGGTTGCCTAGGACGGCTAGTCTTTTATATATTGCTCTCACGACCATGAGGACAGGTAGGGACTTTCCTAACTTCAAGACCAGTGTATTCCAAAATAGATAAATGAAAACATTTTAGTTTGCCAATATTTAAGATAATTCCTTTTTATCCGTAAGTACATATAAAAATACGTTATTTCTGTCAAAATTTCGACTTATTTATTCCCAAAAGATAATCTTGTTTCTGAATCTATATTGAGGAAATTCTAAAATTCAACAATTCCTTGTATGGAAGAAATTATTACTTTTTGAGTATTTGACTTTTTTTATTTATTAACTATATATTTGAGCATTATTCAGTTATTTCCGTTCAATGTCTGCAAAGGAAAATATTTCAACAATATTTTGTGCTTTGTTTATTTAATTTTCTCATTCTTATTTTATCCCCGCATTTATTTGCTTTTGATTATTTCATTCTTTATTTTACAGAATAAGGTTTTCGATTCAAACATTTTACTCACTTTAAAACCTTCAATTTTGAAAATAATATTATTTTGTACCGGCTACAATTTTGTGATAGCCAATGAACCCCAGTATCCTGCCATAAAAATGAATATATTTTTGCCCGCAGAATAAAGAAGAAAACTTATCTTAAAAAACAAGACTTTCACATTACAGTTGAAATCTCAGTTTTTTTTTTTTTTTTTTTTTTCTAACCAGAATTACGATATGTTTTCATGTAATTTTGTAGATATTTATATATAATTATATTTTTCATGCACTATTTCAAATGTGTGTTGTCTCACTTGATTTGTGACAAATATTTATCATACAGATATAGCCAAAGTCATACTATAAAGCTTAAATTGCAGATATCTAAGCCTACATTTCAAAATAAAAATATTATTAAAAATTAAATTTAATTTTTAAAAACTTTAATTATGCTAATGTTTTTATTTTGAAGTATAACTTCTTGAATAGTCGAATACCTTTTAATCATAATCAGTAATATTTTTACTTTCCCTGCAGTATATAGTAATGTATAAGGAAAGTATTGGAATTATGTCGAAAATCGCAACTCGAGTTTTCGACGAATCTACACGTTGGGACCTCTAGAATACGAAAAAACCATTTTTAGAATGACGTCTACGTGTGTACTTGTCTGTCTGTGCAATGTATGTATCTATCCACTTTATCCTAAAAACAAATTTCATAAGATTTTATACAAAAGCCACTTGTGGGTGACCCTAGTGCTGATTAGATTTTGGTACAATTCGGGATAAATGAGCCTGCCATTTTTGCAAAATGGACCGCAAAAATTGTACGTATTCACTCTAGTTAACTAAACTAATAAACAAAATATCACAAAATTTGGCTGATAAGTCACTTGTGGATTACCCTGGTGCTGGTTAGATTTTGGTACGATTCAGGAAAAAGGAACATACTTTTTTTTGCTAAAATAAAATAGATTAAATGTATCCATTAAATGTTTGTTTCATACGCAATTTTTGACAGTGAAAGAAATAAGATCTACCCCATTACTATAAAATGATCTTGAGAAAAAAAAAACTATTTCATAATTTTTTTTTTAAACTTAGTTAAGTCACTTGATGGTTATCTTGATGCTGATTGGCTTTTGATGTGATTCGAAAAAGTGTAACCGACTCTTTTTCGCGAAATAGATCGCAAAGATAATGAAAATCCGGAAGTAAATGAATAAAATTATTGAAATATATTAATTAAGTACTTTTTCCAGTAAATTTTGACAACTAATAAGACTGAAGCTATATGACTGTGGGACGAACCGTTCTCGAGATATTTTAGCTTTTGGAATTTTGGGGACCTGGAGAGTTTAAAGTGAATTAAGTTTCCAAATGAAACGAAGATGCAATAGAAAGGCAAATTTGATGTAATATCAGAAAAGTATTCATGTTACTTTCTGCAATTAAACTCAATTTTATGCAAAATGAAACAAAAAATGACAAAATGAATTGGAATCTGCAGGGTAAATCTTGTGCTGCCCACATCAGATTTTTTTGTGTCTGTGAAGTAACGGTTTTGTCGCAATCATGCACGCAAACAACATATATCAAAATATAATTTTAATCATTTCATGAACATTATACAATTTTTAAAAATTTTATTATCATATTCACCTTATTGAAAAAATTATCTCATATGCTGCAGGTATTCACTTTATTAACACTTTACAACAAAGTTGAAAAGTGTTTATGACTTTGTTCATTCTGTCTGTCTGTCTGTCTGTTAGCACGATAACTGCCGTAAAAATGACTTAATCAAAATGAAATTTTAGTATGTTGTTCAGACGGTCTGTAGGACCTATGGGAATATAAATGAATAATATCACCTAATTAGTTTTGGATTGAACCCGGGTTGAAAAAATGAAATACATTGAGCCCTATGGGACCTAATTTTTCAAGCATTTTTTAAGCGGATTTAAAATTCACAAATTGCTTCGAAAATTTTAGGCAATATTCAAATTGTTCCATAAAATATATAAAAAAAAAATTCAACGAAATATATTCAGTAGTTATTTAAATAAAAATTAAAATAATAATAACACTTCTTATATGAAGCGATCACGTGACCATGATATGAAACGATCACGTGACATACTTCAAAATGATATATGGCATCCATCTTGTCTCAAAATCATGATTTTTAAAGTTCTTTTTAATTCATATTGAGTGTTGTATCCGTCCTAAATCTACTTTATTTTTGCCTAAATTCTGTGCATCTGCATACTGAAACAACGCAATGACAATATATTTGTGTTTAAATGCTCATCCCAAATTTGATTATTTCTACAACTAAGCCTATTTTTCACCTATGTAAAATGTAAACAGCAAAATATGTAGAATGAGTTGTATTAGAATTGCTGTAATTCTTTAACACAAAATCATTTAGTCCATGGAGTCTGCTTAGCTGATATGAATGAAATATTCATTGATTTTAGAAAGAGAAGGACGATATTTTTCGATGAAGTTTTACGCATAGAGTTTAATTACTTGTAGCTCCATGGTCTTAATTTTTAAATAAAATAAATTATTATAGTATTGTGATGAATGACATGAATGGCGGAATTATTTATGAATGAAATGTTGCTTTTATAGAGAGAGCCAGGCGTGTTATTTTTTCTATGACGTCATTTTAATGGATTTCAGTTGTTTTCGATGAAGTTTTCAAATATAATAAATTATCGTAGTATTATGACAATTCTAAAATTATTACCGAGGAATGTATCACATTTTAGAGATGTTTAAACCAGGCAATTTATACTTTAATGCCGTCATTTGAATGAAGTTAATTTTTTTTTTATGAAGGTTTAAGGTTTCAAATATAATAAATTAATGTAGTATTGTGATAAGTTTTAAAATATTACCGAGGAATGTATTGCATTTTAGACATGTTTAAATAAAATTGCATTGAAGTTGGAAAGTGTTTCATAATCAATGCTTTAAGCATGATTGATCTTTCTTGTTTTTTAAGGTATTATTCATGTATAGGTGAAGAGGTACAAAATAAATTGTGAAGCATGGGCTTTCGCTCTGTTGATGGCACTTTTAAGACTCCTGAGACCCCTTAATAAAGGAAGTGTGTCTGTCTGTGCGGTCTGTTAGGGGAAAATCTAAGCGTCGTATGACCATGAAATTTGGTACACGGGTACTTTGGGACCCGAATAGGGTCACCTCGGTAGTATTTTTTAAAATTTCGAATTAGTTCTTTCGTTATTTTATGTTTTAATACGATTCACAACGATTTTGGCCGATATTCGTACAAACCGATTTCTTAGCGACCTTAAAATATTGTCACAGAGTTTCTATCTTGACACAATGAAAAAGATCGAAAACTTGTATTTTAAACAAACTGTGAATGGAATCCATACAATTATTAGACGATTTTTAGTGAATTTTTTAAAAATATATACTTTTGTGCATTTTAATCCTTATTGATTTTAATAACTACGATATACAGAAATTGATTTGCCATTCATCGTTCATTTTACTTTCCCTGCAATACATGGTAATGTATAGGGAAAGTATTGGAATCATGTAATCATGTCGAAAATCGCAACTCGAGTTTTCGACGAATCTACACGTTGGGACCTCTAGAATACGAAAAAACTATTTTTAGAATGACGTCTGTGTGTCTGTCTGTATGTCTGTGCAGATTTTGTATCCACTCTAACTAAAAAACTAATGGATCTAATTTCACAAAATTTGGTAGGTAAGTAATTTGTGAGCGAGTCTGATGCTGATTAGTTTTGGGTACGATTCGGGATAAAGGAACCCGCCCATTTTTGCGAAATGGCCCGCAAAAGCCACTCTAACTGAAAAACTAATGGACCGAATTTCACAAAATTCGGCAGATGAGTCATTTGTGGTTCACCCTGGTGCTGATTAGATTTTGGTATGATTCGAAAAAAAATAACCTGCTTTTTTTTGCAAAATGGCCCGCAAAAATCGACAAAATCTGAACTAAAGAACTAGTATGCTCAAATATATCCATTAAATGCTTGTTTAATACGTAATTTTTAGCGAAGAAAAGAATAAGACCAACCCCATTACACTAGGACTAGCCGTTCTCGAGATATTTTAGTTTTTCGTATTTTCTCTACGCCACCTTTGAAAATAAGTCCGGTTACCGAATGAGAACGAAAATTGAATTAAAAGTGAAATAAATTTAATTGAAATAAAGAGAACGTGGATATAAGTCTGCAGGGAAAGTCATGTGCTGCCCACATCAGATTTTTAATAATTATCCATGGTTTTTCTTTGTGTGCAATTAAACCCAGTTTAATGAATAATGATGGGAAAACAGTAAAAATTAATTTGTGTCTGTATATAAAATCATATGCGGCCCACAACAGATTTTTTTATGCTTCAATTTGGCAATGACTTATGATATTATAAAAAGTTATCAACAATATTTATTAGTGTGTATATGTCCAAAGGATTGGATGTGTTTGGATATATCAACAATATTTATTAGTGTGTATATATCCAAAGTGGATTTCCTCCACAGAAATCCTTCTTCTTCACTAGCGCGACAGCGCCTGGCCTTCCTTAGAATTCCATTCCATGCCGTCCTGTTCTTGGCCAAGGTTTTCCAATTAATCACCTTAAGAATTTTCAGATCTTTTTCCAAGCAGTCACACCACCTAAGATTTGATCTCCCTTTTTTCGGGTACCAATTGGTCTAGCCAAGAAGATCTTTTTTTGTGGTTCGACTGTCATCCAATCTCATTAAGTGTCCTGCCCATTTAATCCTCGGTATTGCTATAAATTTAATAATATCTGGTTCTTTGAATAATTTGTAAACCTCCAAGTTAGTTCTTCTTCTCCAATAATTATCACACTTTATTCCTCCAAATATGCTGCTTAAGATTTTTCTTTCAAATATAGCGAGAGTTTCTTTGTCCTTCTCGGTCATTGTCCATGTCTCAGCAGGGTAAGTGAGAACGGGTCTAATCAGACTTTTATAAATACGCATTTTGGTTTTTCTGCTGATAAAATTAGATTTCAAATATTTTTGTTGTCTAAAAAAACATCTATTAGCAGTAGTAACTCCGTTACGGACCTCTGGGGTTATATTATTTAATGTGTTCATTTCAGAGCCTAAATATTTGAAACAGTTAACAGCTTCAAACCTGGACTCTCCTATTTCAAGATAAGGATTATTAAAATTGGTGCATGGCATATATTTAGTTTTATTCTGATTAATGGCAAGATGCATCTGACTTGCCTCAGCTTCCAAAGAGAGGAAGGCCTGTCTAAGTGCTTCCGGGGTTCGTGCGACGATAACAATGTCATCAGCAAATGCGAATATCTGCACAGATTTATTAAAAATTGTTCCCCTAGTGTTAATATTTGAATCTCTTACAATCCTTTGAAGGGCAAGATTAAAGAGCAAGCAAGCCAGTGCATCTCCCTGTCTGAGGTCATTCGAAAAAACAATAGGTTCTGATAGGTTGTTCTGGATATTAACACTTAGCTTAGTTTCTGTTAGAGTAATAGCGACCAGCTTGATCAGCTTTTCAGGTATATTAAATTCTCTCATTGATTCCAGAAGTAATTTCCTGTTTACTGAGTCATAAGCCATTTTAAAATCTATAAACAAATAATGGGTTTTAATATCAAATTCCTTTGCCTTTTCCATGATTTGTCTCAAGTTAAAGATCTGTTCTGTTGTTGATCTTCCCCTGCGGAAACCGCATTGGTAATCGCCAATAATTTTGTCAGTAAAAGCAACTAATCTGTTGAAAAGTATGTTGGAAAATAATTTATAGAAGGTGCAGAGCAAGCTGATACCTCTATAATTTGAGCACTCCAAGATGTCTCCTTTTTTATGTATGAGACATATGGTGCTCAGTTTCCATTCTTCATGCAGAACTTCATGGTCCCAAATAAAATCGATGAGATGGTGAATTTCCTCAACATCCTGCAGTGCTGCATTTTTTATGAGTTCTGAGGGAATGGAGTCAGGGCCTGGTGACTTGTTGTTTTTAAGTTTGTCAATCCCTTCTTTAACTTCTATTAAGGATGGTTATGGGACAACCTCGTTATTTACAACAGGAATTAGGTTGGCCAAGTCTTCATCCTGAGTAGATAAGAAAGGGGTGTTCTGCGCCAGAGGAAGAGCAGCGAAGAGCAAAATGGCCACCATCTTGAATTCCGTAATCCTGGAAGGGGGTGTAAAAGGGGGGAAAATGAAAAAAGGTGGGGGTAAAAATTTTGGAGAAACTTTTTGTCGGGTGGCAACGATGCCGTAGTCTTGTACGAGGGGTTGAGGGGGAAATAAATTTTTTGGAACGAGATTTTTCTAAGTAGGGGAGAAACTTTTTTCTGGATGGCAACACCTTCTCTTCACTCAATTGAAGAGCAGTGCCATCAGCGCCCCCTAGCGATGAAAAGTGGAACTATCGGGGTTAAACTTCAGATTATTTTCTGTTTGGGTTGCCATAGCAACACCTGTATGGAAGAAACTTTTTTCTGGATGGCAACACCTTCTCTTCACTCAATTGAAGAGCAGTGCCATCAGCGCCCCCTAGCGATGAAAAGTGGAACTATCGGGGTTAAACTTCAGATTATTTTCTGTTTGGGTTGCCATAGCAACACCTGTATGGAAGAAACTTTTTTCGGGGTGGCAACACCTTCTCTTCACTCTCAATTGAAGAGCAGTGCCATCAGCGCCCCCTAGCGGCAGAAAGGAGAATTAAAATTGGGATTTTTCTGATAGTTGGGATTTTTTTTCTTTTTTTTTTTTTTAAAATGAAGTAATTAAGTACGAAATATTCGCATTTTTTTTTCTTTTTTTTTTTTAAATGAATTAAAGGGCGTTAATGAGGATAATGAAATAAAGTAATTAAGTATATTAATACCATTGTTATTGCATGCTAGAAGCGTGTCAATATCCCTCCGCCAAGGACATGTTAAGGGTATACCAAGGGTGTACCAAAGGGATATGCTGAAGGCATGCTAAGGTCATATCAATGAAGGCATGCTAAGGTCCTACAATATCCCTCCGTCTTCTAAGAAAAGAGTGCTTGCCCTATATCGCGGTTACGAATACATAACTGTAAGAATTTTATATTTTACTAACAAAATTTCGTAAATGCAAGTTTTTTTCTTATATTTTTTTCGCAAATGTAAGTTTTTTACTTTTCAAAAACCACACTTGTGCCGTTTTCTCTATGGAAATTAACATAGGTTTTCACACTTGTGCTATTTTTTAACGTTTTTTCACAAAAACATACTTTTTACTAACAAAATTTCGTAAATGCAAGTTTTTTTCTTATATTTTTTCACAAATGTAATTTTTTTACTTTTCAAAAACCGCACTTGTGCTGTTTTCTCTATGGAAATTAACATAGGTTTTCGCACTTGTGCTATTTTTTAACGTTTTTTCACAAAAACATACTTTTTACTAACAAAATTTCGTAAATGCAAGTTTTTTTCTTATATTTTTTCGCAAATGTAAGTTTTCTACTTTTCAAAAACCACACTTGTGTCGTTTTCTCTATGGAAATTAACATAGGTTTTCGCACTTGTGCTATTTTTTAACGTTTTTTCACAAAAACATACTTTTTACTAACAAAATTTCGTAAATGCAAGTTTTTTTCTTATATTTTTTCGCAAATGTAAGTTTTCTACTTTTCAAAAACCACACTTGTGCCGTTTTCTCTATGGGAATTAACATAGGTTTTCACACTTGTGCTATTTTTTAACGTTTTTTCACAAAAACATACTTTTTACTTGTAAAAAACTAACAAAAACGCGTTTTTAAAGTAGCAGAATCGCGTGAATTGCTGTTTTAAAGTAGCAGAATCGCGTGAATTGGTGTTTTAAAGTAGCAGAATCGTGTGAATTGATGTTTTAAAGTAGCAGAATCGCATGAATTGGGTGTATGAGAGGAGGTGTGTTTGCCCAACCGGTCTTGGAGTTTAAATTAATATGCGTGCTATTTTATGCATATGTTATTTCTTTAAACCAACATGTAATCTCTTAGAAAACCACAGAGTACATTAAATCACGATGACAGATCTACCCCTCCCCACCTCGCGTGAATGCGGATAGTTACATCGTATGGTCAGTGCGGGAAAGATGGGATACTACTATCAGAGCGTGGTTCTGTACCAGGCTATAACTCGAGGCTATTTGCCGCGTTGAGTTGGGTCGACTGAACTGCTCTCGCTGCTATTGTTAACATCTGTGGTGGAGGATAGCTTTTACGGGCTCATAGAATGCTTGTGTTGTTAGATTAAAAAGACACCACTAAATATCATTGTATTCTCAGCTGGGAGGGGCTCTTTTAAAGAAGTTCTTATTAAATTTTAACATGTTTTAAAAAGAATCTTTCATTCATTAGTGTTATGAATCTCGCAAGTTAATTAAAGGATGTTAATTAAATTAATTGATTAAGTATTGAATGTCTATATACCAGGAGCATGTCAAAGACATGTCAAGGGGTATGTCAAAGCGTACCAAGGGTGTACCAAAGGAGTATGCTGAAGGCATACCAAGACCATCGTTCCTACACTATCCCTCCGCTATATCGCGGTTACGAAGTGAACTGCGGGAATATCGTATGAAGAGATACTTGAGAATCTTGTATGATGAGGGGAAATAATATATCTGTACTTACTTGAATTTTACACGTTTGTAATTTTTTTTTTCTAAAAAAATGTGGTAATGGGAAAAATTAACATTTTGTTAAAATGTTCCAAAACCGTAAAAAAGTAACAAAAAATGTGGTAATGGGCAAAATTAACATTTTGCGTCTTTTTTTTGAAAATGTTAATTTCTCTATGGGAATTAACATGGGTTTTCACACTTTTGTCATTTTTTTTCAAAAAATGTGGTAATGGGAAAAATTAACTTTTTGCATAAAATGTCTCAAAAACGTAAAAAAGTAACAAAAAATGTGGTAATGGGCAAAATTAACATTTTTGCGATTTTCTTCAAAATGCCAATTTCTCTATGGGAATTAACATGGGTTTTCGCACTTTTGTAATTTTTTTACAAAAAAATGTGCGTTTTTACAAAAATGGTACTAAAAATGTGGTAATGGGAAAAATTAACTTTTTGCACAAAATGTTGCAAAAACGTAAAAAAAACAACAAAAATGTGTGTTTTTTACAAAAATGTGATAAAAAAGCGTGTTTTTAGAGTAGCAGAATCTCGGGAATCTCGGGAATTGGGTGTATGAGTGGGGGTGTGTTTCCTCAACCATTTCGGTCTTGGATTTCAAAATTTAAAACACATATAGCTTTCTGAGGGAGTGAGAAACGCCTAATATGCTGATACATATGACACACGCGCTCAGCACAAATCGATAGAAATAAATGGTGAGATAGTTTTTAAAGACGAGACTTTGAAATTGTTTTCGATAAATAAGGTATTTGAGGTTATTTAACGTGTGAATGAACGATACATGCCAATAAAATGAGGAACTAGGCTAAGTTTACAAGTATAGGACTTTAAAGTTTTGATGTTTTAGGGCTAGAACTTAAATTTATAATTAAACATGATTTATACTAACTACTGCAAAGGGAGAAATGCATAGCGAAAGGGGTTATGTGTATATATATATATATATATATATATATATAATACATATAACCAACACCCACCGGTGGAATGCAGATCTAAGATAGTATTTTTAGGAGAAGACATGAGATTCTTAAGTAAATGGAGTATTTAGAGGCATTTAAAGAGATATAAACATATGATAAGGTAGCATCCATAATACGCACAACTAATATAGGACAGCGAAAGGAAAACTTTAGTATTGTTTAGAGACCGAACTTCAAATATGTAAGTAAATGTAGATGTTTGGGAAATTTTTAATGAACTATGTGCGATACACATGTCTCCGATCGCAGTGGTGGAAAAGTGATACCGGAGCAGTTTTTAAAGATGTGACTTTAACTTTTTTCAATTAAGTGAAGAATCTACTAAATATTAGAGGGTGCTAGCGCTTACCGAGGGTTTTATGTATAATACACATAAGTAGCATATAACATTAGGAAGGGGATATTACAAAAAAATATAGGACCTTATATTTTCAATCAAGATAGGACCTTATATTTTTGTAACTAAATGAGATATCAAGAAACATTTAAAGGGGATGAAAACATCTAATGAGGCGGAATGGGGGGGGTGTACTTACCCAAGATACCCAGCACTGAAATTATTCACTAAGATAAATTTTTTTTAAAGTAAAGACTTTAGAAGTTTCACATAAAAGGCAATTTATACTAGTTTTTAAAGAAATGAAAACGCCCAGCGAGATGACTTAGAATGAATACAACGCCGATATATATAACAGTAAAAAGAAAACTTAAATATTGTTTAAAGACTGCACTTCAAATTTCAAAGTAAATGTGCATACCCAGAGACTTTTAATGGACTAGTATAATACACATACTCGATAGAACAGCTAAATGACGAACTAAGAATAATTTATAAGTATGTAACTTTGGATTTTTTTTTTTTTAGTTAAATAGGGAATTTCTACTCATTTTTAAAGCTATACTAAAGGATGTACAACAAATTTTTAGAAGGGACTTAGGGAATTTGCTAGCTAAATAGGGATTTCCACTACTTTTTAAAGGGATATAAAGACATACTAAAGGGTGTACAGCAAATTTTTAGAGGGGGCTTTGAGAATTTTTTAGCTAAATAGGGATTTCTACTAACTTTTAAGGAATAGAAACACGTACTGAAGAGTATAGAGCGTAATCATTACTAACACCTAGTGCTAAAATGAGGAATTAGAGTAATATTTAGAGGTGGGACTTCAGATTTTTAAGTAAATGTTATGTTTAAAAACTTTTAAAGTAGCGTAAATACCTACTAAGATGACATATGCGATACACATAGCCAATACATAGTTATTAAATAGGGAAAAGCTAAGATGCCTTTTTAGAATAACACCTAAAATTTTTTCTAACTAACCGCAATATATCAACACTTAAAGCGGACGAATACGAAGATTCAGACGGCATGTGCGATACACATCGCGGGCACATAATAGTTAAATGTTAATTTAAGTAAGTTTTTAAGGATAGAACTCTGAATTTTTAGGGTAAATGAGATGTTTAAGAACATTTAAAGAGTCAAAAACACCTAATAAGGCGGTATGAGATGATTTCATCATCATCAGATAACAGCGAAATGGGGATACTACAAATATTTTAAAGGGGAATCCTTAAAATTTCTAAGTAAATAACCTTTAAAGGGGTGAAAAATATATAGTGAAGTTGTGTAGATAATACAGATCATCGACATTCTAAAACAGACAAGACATGTCTATACAAGATAAAAAAAAATGTTGTACGTTAATATAAACATACATTATTCTATGTAGCAATGTAATACATACCCCAAGATTTATATAAAGTAATTGCGAATACATTATACCAATCCCATCAGAAATCAGCTAAAATAATAAAATTACCAAGCTGAATAATATATCTAGGTACTAAAACCCCAACAAACTACATTAAATTGATAAAAATCTTAACTAAATAAAATAATGAAGCTGTAACATACTATAAAAATACTAAGTTTAATAAAATAATAGAATAAAATCATATTAAAGCAAGTACTTACATGTTCAATCCGACTCAAAATGCTACATTAGGTGTAGGCCGATGAATAATGACAGATATAACATCTCCAGCTTTACCAACTTAAACCGACATATTCGCAGAGCAACTTGAAACGCGTCTTGACAGCACGAAATCCACAGCAGAAGTGATAAAATCGATACTTCAACGACACCCCCTACACGACAAGGTCACATCAAGGTCATATCAGGGTTACAGTTAAACTATGGTATAAAATAGAATCACATGTTAAAAAATAATAGATTTTAGTAAAATAATTAAAGAAAATCCCTCTGTGATTATGAATGACCTGTCTATATTTACCGTGTGTGTGTGTGCGTGTGCGTATGTGTGTGTGTGTGTGTGTGTGTGTGTGTGTAATTATACCTTAAAAAGCTATATATCTGTAGTATCCCAACGGATACTAATATTTGTTTTACACATTTAGTTAAAACTTTTTTTAATTACACTTAAAATAAGTGCAACTGAAATAAAGTTTTTCTAAGTTTGAAAAACAAATATTAGTATCCGTTGGGATACTACAGATATATAGCTTTTTAAGGTATAATTACACACACACACACACACACACACACACACATACGCACACGCACACACACACACGGTAAATATAGACAGGTCATTCATAATCACAGAGGGATTTTCTTTAATTATTTTACTAAAATCTATTATTTTTTAACATGTGATTCTATTTTATACCATAGTTTAACTGTAACCCTGATATGACCTTGATGTGACCTTGTCGTGTAGGGGGTGTCGTTGAAGTATCGATTTTATCACTTCTGCTGTGGATTTCGTGCTGTCAAGACGCGTTTCAAGTTGCTCTGCGAATATGTCGGTTTAAGTTGGTAAAGCTGGAGATGTTATATCTGTCATTATTCATCGGCCTACACCTAATGTAGCATTTTGAGTCGGATTGAACATGTAAGTACTTGCTTTAACATGATTTTATTCTATTATTTTATTAAACTTAGTATTTTTATAGTATGTTACAGCTTCATTATTTTATTTAGTTAAGATTTTTATCAATTTAATGTAGTTTGTTGGGGTTTTAGTACCTAGATATATTATTCAGCTTGGTAATTTTATTATTTTAGCTGATTTCTGATGGGATTGGTATAATGTATTCGCAATTACTTTATATAAATCTTGGGGTATGTATTACATTGCTACATAGAATAATGTATGTTTATATTAACGTACAACATTTTTTTTTATCTTGTATAGACATGTCTTGTCTGTTTTAGAATGTCGATGATCTGTATTATCTACACAACTTCACTATATATTTTTCACCCCTTTAAAGGTTATTTACTTAGAAATTTTAAGGATTCCCCTTTAAAATATTTGTAGTATCCCCATTTCGCTGTTATCTGATGATGATGAAATCATCTCATACCGCCTTATTAGGTGTTTTTGACTCTTTAAATGTTCTTAAACATCTCATTTACCCTAAAAATTCAGAGTTCTGTCCTTAAAAACTTACTTAAATTAACATTTAACTATTATGTGCCCGCGATGTGTATCGCACATGCCGTCTGAATCTTCGTATTCGTCCGCTTTAAGTGTTGATATATTGCGGTTAGTTAGAAAAAATTTTAGGTGTTATTCTAAAAAGGCATCTTAGCTTTTCCCTATTTAATAACTATGTATTGGCTATGTGTATCGCATATGTCATCTTAGTAGGTATTTACGCTACTTTAAAAGTTTTTAAACATAACATTTACTTAAAAATCTAAAGTCCCACCTCTAAATATTACTCTAATTCCTCATTTTAGCACTAGGTGTTAGTAATGATTACGCTCTATACTCTTCAGTACGTGTTTCTATTCCTTAAAAGTTAGTAGAAATCCCTATTTAGCTAAAAAATTCTCAAAGCCCCCTCTAAAAATTTGCTGTACACCCTTTAGTATGTCTTTATATCCCTTTAAAAAGTAGTGGAAATCCCTATTTAGCTAGCAAATTCCCTAAGTCCCTTCTAAAAATTTGTTGTACATCCTTTAGTATAGCTTTAAAAATGAGTAGAAATTCCCTATTTAACTAAAAAAAAAAAAAAATCCAAAGTTACATACTTATAAATTATTCTTAGTTCGTCATTTAGCTGTTCTATCGAGTATGTGTATTATACTAGTCCATTAAAAGTCTCTGGGTATGCACATTTACTTTGAAATTTGAAGTGCAGTCTTTAAACAATATTTAAGTTTTCTTTTTACTGTTATATATATCGGCGTTGTATTCATTCTAAGTCATCTCGCTGGGCGTTTTCATTTCTTTAAAAACTAGTATAAATTGCCTTTTATGTGAAACTTCTAAAGTCTTTACTTTAAAAAAAATTTATCTTAGTGAATAATTTCAGTGCTGGGTATCTTGGGTAAGTACACCCCCCCATTCCGCCTCATTAGATGTTTTCATCCCCTTTAAATGTTTCTTGATATCTCATTTAGTTACAAAAATATAAGGTCCTATCTTGATTGAAAATATAAGGTCCTATATTTTTTTGTAATATCCCCTTCCTAATGTTATATGCTACTTATGTGTATTATACATAAAACCCTCGGTAAGCGCTAGCACCCTCTAATATTTAGTAGATTCTTCACTTAATTGAAAAAAGTTAAAGTCACATCTTTAAAAACTGCTCCGGTATCACTTTTCCACCACTGCGATCGGAGACATGTGTATCGCACATAGTTCATTAAAAATTTCCCAAACATCTACATTTACTTACATATTTGAAGTTCGGTCTCTAAACAATACTAAAGTTTTCCTTTCGCTGTCCTATATTAGTTGTGCGTATTATGGATGCTACCTTATCATATGTTTATATCTCTTTAAATGCCTCTAAATACTCCATTTACTTAAGAATCTCATGTCTTCTCCTAAAAATACTATCTTAGATCTGCATTCCACCGGTGGGTGTTGGTTATATGTATTATATATATATATATATATATATATATATACACATAACCCCTTTCGCTATGCATTTCTCCCTTTGCAGTAGTTAGTATAAATCATGTTTAATTATAAATTTAAGTTCTAGCCCTAAAACATCAAAACTTTAAAGTCCTATACTTGTAAACTTAGCCTAGTTCCTCATTTTATTGGCATGTATCGTTCATTCACACGTTAAATAACCTCAAATACCTTATTTATCGAAAACAATTTCAAAGTCTCGTCTTTAAAAACTATCTCACCATTTATTTCTATCGATTTGTGCTGAGCGCGTGTGTCATATGTATCAGCATATTAGGCGTTTCTCACTCCCTCAGAAAGCTATATGTGTTTTAAATTTTGAAATCCAAGACCGAAATGGTTGAGGAAACACACCCCCACTCATACACCCAATTCCCGAGATTCCCGAGATTCTGCTACTCTAAAAACACGCTTTTTTATCACATTTTTGTAAAAAACACACATTTTTGTTGTTTTTTTTACGTTTTTGCAACATTTTGTGCAAAAAGTTAATTTTTCCCATTACCACATTTTTAGTACCATTTTTGTAAAAACGCACATTTTTTTGTAAAAAAATTACAAAAGTGCGAAAACCCATGTTAATTCCCATAGAGAAATTGGCATTTTGAAGAAAATCGCAAAAATGTTAATTTTGCCCATTACCACATTTTTTGTTACTTTTTTACGTTTTTGAGACATTTTATGCAAAAAGTTAATTTTTCCCATTACCACATTTTTTGAAAAAAAATGACAAAAGTGTGAAAACCCATGTTAATTCCCATAGAGAAATTAACATTTTCAAAAAAAAGACGCAAAATGTTAATTTTGCCCATTACCACATTTTTTGTTACTTTTTTACGGTTTTGGAACATTTTAACAAAATGTTAATTTTTCCCATTACCACATTTTTTTAGAAAAAAAAAATTACAAACGTGTAAAATTCAAGTAAGTACAGATATATTATTTCCCCTCATCATACAAGATTCTCAAGTATCTCTTCATACGATATTCCCGCAGTTCACTTCGTAACCGCGATATAGCGGAGGGATAGTGTAGGAACGATGGTCTTGGTATGCCTTCAGCATACTCCTTTGGTACACCCTTGGTACGCTTTGACATACCCCTTGACATGTCTTTGACATGCTCCTGGTATATAGACATTCAATACTTAATCAATTAATTTAATTAACATCCTTTAATTAACTTGCGAGATTCATAACACTAATGAATGAAAGATTCTTTTTAAAACATGTTAAAATTTAATAAGAACTTCTTTAAAAGAGCCCCTCCCAGCTGAGAATACAATGATATTTAGTGGTGTCTTTTTAATCTAACAACACAAGCATTCTATGAGCCCGTAAAAGCTATCCTCCACCACAGATGTTAACAATAGCAGCGAGAGCAGTTCAGTCGACCCAACTCAACGCGGCAAATAGCCTCGAGTTATAGCCTGGTACAGAACCACGCTCTGATAGTAGTATCCCATCTTTCCCGCACTGACCATACGATGTAACTATCCGCATTCACGCGAGGTGGGGAGGGGTAGATCTGTCATCGTGATTTAATGTACTCTGTGGTTTTCTAAGAGATTACATGTTGGTTTAAAGAAATAACATATGCATAAAATAGCACGCATATTAATTTAAACTCCAAGACCGGTTGGGCAAACACACCTCCTCTCATACACCCAATTCATGCGATTCTGCTACTTTAAAACATCAATTCACACGATTCTGCTACTTTAAAACACCAATTCACGCGATTCTGCTACTTTAAAACAGCAATTCACGCGATTCTGCTACTTTAAAAACGCGTTTTTGTTAGTTTTTTACAAGTAAAAAGTATGTTTTTGTGAAAAAACGTTAAAAAATAGCACAAGTGTGAAAACCTATGTTAATTCCCATAGAGAAAACGGCACAAGTGTGGTTTTTGAAAAGTAGAAAACTTACATTTGCGAAAAAATATAAGAAAAAAACTTGCATTTACGAAATTTTGTTAGTAAAAAGTATGTTTTTGTGAAAAAACGTTAAAAAATAGCACAAGTGCGAAAACCTATGTTAATTTCCATAGAGAAAACGACACAAGTGTGGTTTTTGAAAAGTAGAAAACTTACATTTGCGAAAAAATATAAGAAAAAAACTTGCATTTACGAAATTTTGTTAGTAAAAAGTATGTTTTTGTGAAAAAACGTTAAAAAATAGCACAAGTGCGAAAACCTATGTTAATTTCCATAGAGAAAACAGCACAAGTGCGGTTTTTGAAAAGTAAAAAAATTACATTTGTGAAAAAATATAAGAAAAAAACTTGCATTTACGAAATTTTGTTAGTAAAAAGTATGTTTTTGTGAAAAAACGTTAAAAAATAGCACAAGTGTGAAAACCTATGTTAATTTCCATAGAGAAAACGGCACAAGTGTGGTTTTTGAAAAGTAAAAAACTTACATTTGCGAAAAAAATATAAGAAAAAAACTTGCATTTACGAAATTTTGTTAGTAAAATATAAAATTCTTACAGTTATGTATTCGTAACCGCGATATAGGGCAAGCACTCTTTTCTTAGAAGACGGAGGGATATTGTAGGACCTTAGCATGCCTTCATTGATATGACCTTAGCATGCCTTCAGCATATCCCTTTGGTACACCCTTGGTATACCCTTAACATGTCCTTGGCGGAGGGATATTGACACGCTTCTAGCATGCAATAACAATGGTATTAATATACTTAATTACTTTATTTCATTATCCTCATTAACGCCCTTTAATTCATTTAAAAAAAAAAAAGAAAAAAAAATGCGAATATTTCGTACTTAATTACTTCATTTTAAAAAAAAAAAAAAGAAAAAAAATCCCAACTATCAGAAAAATCCCAATTTTAATTCTCCTTTCTGCCGCTAGGGGGCGCTGATGGCACTGCTCTTCAATTGAGAGTGAAGAGAAGGTGTTGCCACCCCGAAAAAAGTTTCTTCCATACAGGTGTTGCTATGGCAACCCAAACAGAAAATAATCTGAAGTTTAACCCCGATAGTTCCACTTTTCATCGCTAGGGGGCGCTGATGGCACTGCTCTTCAATTGAGTGAAGAGAAGGTGTTGCCATCCAGAAAAAAGTTTCTTCCATACAGGTGTTGCTATGGCAACCCAAACAGAAAATAATCTGAAGTTTAACCCCGATAGTTCCACTTTTCATCGCTAGGGGGCGCTGATGGCACTGCTCTTCAATTGAGTGAAGAGAAGGTGTTGCCATCCAGAAAAAAGTTTCTCCCCTACTTAGAAAAATCTCGTTCCAAAAAATTTATTTCCCCCTCAACCCCTCGTACAAGACTACGGCATCGTTGCCACCCGACAAAAAGTTTCTCCAAAATTTTTACCCCCACCTTTTTTCATTTTCCCCCCTTTTACACCCCCTTCCAGGATTACGGAATTCAAGATGGTGGCCATTTTGCTCTTCGCTCTTCACTGCTCTTCCTCTGGCGCAGAACACCCCTTTCTTATCTACTATCCTGTGTGTTACCATTCAACAAATCATCAAAATACTCATTCCATCGGTGAAAAACTTCCCTCCTGTCATTCAAAATTACATTATCTTTGTTTCTACATCCTACATGCAGTTACTCTAGATCTAAAATCTTTTCGACCGAGATTAATTTCACGAAATAAAGCTCTGCTTTCGTTAGATCTCCTCAGATGTTCAACATCTCTAAACCGATCTTCGTGAAAAAGTATTTTTTTAAGCCGATGAATTTTCTTTTCATGTCTTCTGGTTTTTCTATATTCCTCCACTGATGTTCTTGTATACCGCTTTTGTAGCATATTTTTATATGCCACTACTTTAGTTTGTGATGCCAACATGCATTCCTGGTCAAACCAATCTTTCGATTTAGTTTTTTCAGTATTACCCAGTATGCCATTAACCGTATGTATAACTGTACTTTTGAGTGCATTCCATTTTAATTCCACACTTTTGATTTCAGCAAGGTTTTTTGATTCTAACTCCTCACTGAGATTAGACTGGAAGCTTTGCTTAGTTGTTTCATTTTTTAACTTTTCACAATCAAACCGCTTCTGTCTCTCTCCCCATAACTTACGGGCATTCGCGATTTTAGCATTGAGCTTAGCAATGACTAAGAAATGCTCGGAATCACAGGTTGCACCACGATAGGTTCTAACGTTCTGAATATCTGAAACATGCCTAGAGTCAATAAGTACATGGTCAATTTGATTCTGCCTTTCCCCATCAGGTGAGCGCCAAATTATCTTGTGTATTCTTTTATGATTAAATAAGGTGCTGGATATGGTCAAACCATTCTCAGCAGCAAAGTATAATAATCGTTGTCCATTATCATTAGTATTATCATGTAAACTATATTTCCCAATTGTTGGTCTAAATTGATTCATTCTCTTTGCCTATTTTTGCATTCATGTCTCCTAAGATGATTTTAGCATCATGTTTTGGACAGGTTCTATATATAGCATATGAAGATCCTCAAAAAAAGTTCTTTTTCTTCCTCATCTTTATCCTTTGTAGGTGTATGAGCATTAATGATGCTATAGTTAAAGAACCTTCCCCGTAAACGAATTTTACACAGTCGAGACGAACTTGGAACGAAGTCAATTACCAGATGTTTTACTCTATTGGTCAACAAAAACCCAGTTTCAAAAACATGTTTCTTCCTTTCACAACTGTAGTATATTGTGTGGTTCCTTTTCTCAATAATTCCCTCTCCAAGCCATCTCATTTCCTGTATGGCAAGTAGGTCAATATTATATTTGTCAAATTCCTCTGTTAAAAAATGTAAGCCTTTATTAAAATACAATGTACGTACATTCCAAGTCCCAAAGCGCAAGGTCCTTAACCATTTTCCAAGTCGTTTTCCATAGGGCGGCCGGGTATTTCTTTCTTTGGATTTCGTAACAAGTAAATTTTTACGGGATAGGGTTGTTAGCCCTACGCCCAACCCCCAACCTGGAGGACCAGTCCCCTGATATAATCCCCAGGGGCAGGGTGCCCGGCTATACCCCCGGACTCTAGGTACCCATTTTAGTCGCCTCTTACGACATGCATGAGCTACGTTGGGACTATTCTTTCACACCCGGTCACCACACCGGCCGTCCAAATAGTTGCTCTTAGTCCTCTGGACGAGTCGGACGGTCTGGGTCTTCAACACCCGGTCACCACATGGGTGCCACAGAAATCCTACACATAGAATATTCACATCAAAAGAAGCCCATCCCATTTCTTACGCTAGAACTTCCCAAACATATGTGGGTCTCGAACCATTCATTCCACAATACCATCTCACAGATAAGACAATAAGTCATGAATGCTGTGACATGGGAATTGTGCCTAAATACTATGCTATATCTAACTACTTATGCTATCATTTTTCTAACTATTATCTATGCTATATTTAATTTTTACATCTATGCTGTGATATATCTAACTACTTCTACTATCATTTATCTAACTAATATCTATGCTATATTTAATTATTACATCTATGCTGTGCTATATCTAATATCTGAACTACTGACTAACTACCAGGTATTAACCACTCCCCTACCTTCCTCAGTCATGGCTGCGAGACATGGAACTTCCATCTAGCCGAGTTAATACCTGGTACATGCGCTCCATTCATTTCCTACTAACTTAACTGCCGAGCCACAATGTTTCAGAAGTTCATGCATAAGAACCCTTATATACGCATACATATGAATATACATGCATACATATGAATATATAACCCTATATAATCATTTCACTTAGCAACAGCAAAGCAACTAAGAAACTCTGCTATAACCCATTAAGTAATATCCACTTCTAAATTATATAACATGGTTGGGCGCTTATGAAAAAATTCTGGTAGAAATGCATTATTCATTTTTGAATGGTAGTTTCGGTATATGTTATCAATATCATACAGCTAAATGAAACTGTTTCACTGGGTGACAAATTACACATACCAATTTTTACTTTTCTCACTCAATGTAACAGTATAGAGAAAGTATTGTTTGCACAAGAATTTTCGAATTCAAGATTTTAAAACCAAAATATGTTTTAGGACCTCCGGAACACGTTTTGACAATTTTGGGAGCGATGTCCGTCTGTCTGTCTGTGATTGATTTCTTGTGTACACGATAGCTAACGCAAATATCAGTGGATTTCCACGAAACTTTATATCCGGCTTTATTATCGATACATCTAGAACTAGATAGAATTTTTTGAAATTCAAGCGAAAACTCCAAAATTTTTTCGAAAATTTATATTTTTTTTAACATGGTATTTGACATAATCATGTATAAAAGGGATTATTTACTGAACAATAATCACGAGACTTAATAGTTTGAAATATTGTTGTGAAAAATTGCCGCTATACAATTTTTGCGTTTGTGACGTCATTGGCACCTTCGGGGGGGGGGGGGGGGAGTTACCTCCACGGGAGGTACTTTGTCAAGTATGGTATCAAACGAAAACATTTCTCAAGCCCTTTAAAATAAAGGATAACACGTTGTAATTGTAATCAATTGATAGTGGTATGAGAAATTTGAGTTGAGCCACATTTCATTTAATTTTTATGTGAATAATATCTATGGTTGAGGTTTCTCTGATAAAATACGGAGCGTTTCGAGAAATGTAAACAATTTGGACGCTAATTCCCCTTAACGTAATAGATAAACATGTAAATAATTTTTCTTGTTTTGTGGGAAATTGGGTCCAGATTACGAATGTATAACAATAATTTTAACTTTCTTTTTTCAAAAAATTCAATTTTCTAACTGATGGATGAATCAAATATAACCAAATTGAGTCTTTCTATATGAGTAGTGGACTGTATGTCTATAAAATGATACTGCAATACTAATCCATACCTTTATTACAAACTATCGAAATTAAATAATGAGGACAACGGGCCATTTTCTCGTGTCTCCAAACGCTACAAATTTTGGCTAAATCCCAAAGACCGGTACGGTTGTTTTTTTTTTCTATCGCGCCAAATCGGCGATAAGCGGAGGGCTATGTTGTAACCTTGGTAACTCTTTAACTCATCGTACTTCGTAACCATGGTAACCTTGCGAGTTGATAACTCTGGCAACTGTCTTAATTTGTGTTATTTTATGCTCATTATGAATTATTGTACTGATCTTTTAAAATTAGATGTTTGGGAACAAGATTTAAATACAAGTATTGGTAAATTTTCTTTGATTTCATTTGAGTGTACTAAATGGCTGTGAAGAGTGAAAGATTTAGTATTGTTCTTTTTGATCGTTTGGTTGATAGTGGTAAATTAATGTGATTAAGTGGTGTGTGAATCAGGGGTTGATTGCAAGTGGGTAGTGCGATTGTGTGAGAGGAATGATAGTACGGAAGAGTTTGATGATTATACGTGGGCTTGCCGTGTTTTTGGAGCGAATGCGCATTACGTATAAGGAATCGTACGTGGTTTATTCTAGATTGAGTTTGATTGAGATTTTGAAGCGCGGAAGTAACATGAAAATCACTTTATGAACTATGGAACACTTTTTGCACAGATAGATGTTGCTATGTGCGATCTCTGACAGCCAGGGGATCAGGATACTGTGATGTTTGTTTAGCTGACGACCGTATCAAGGTTAGCCCGCGAAGCGGTCATAGATCCATGTTCTAATTACTACATTACTCTATAAGCCACAGAACACCCGTTGCACAAGCAGCTGTTGCTACGTGCGATCTTCGACAGCCAGTGGGACCAGATTCTGTGATGTTTTTTTAGCGCTCGAGCGTAGCGAGGTTAGCTCGCGAAGCGGGTGTAGATCCATGTTCTAATTGCTACATAACTCTATAAGCCACAGAACACCTGTTGCTACATGCGACCTCCGACAACCAGCGGGACCAGATTCTGTGATGTTTTTTAGCAGGCGAGCGTAGCGAGGTTAGCTCGCGAAGCGGGCGTAGATCCATGTTCTAATTGCTACATCACTCTATGAGCCACAGAACACCTGTTGCTACGTGCGACCTCCAACAGCCAGCGGGACCGGATTCTGTGATGTTTTTTAACAGGCGAGGGTAGCGAGGTTAGCTCGCGAAGCGGGCGTATATCCATGTTTTAATTGCTAAACACTCTATGAGCTACAGAGCACTTGTTGCACAAACAGCTGTTGCTACGTGCGACCTCTGACAGCCAGCGGGACCGGATTCTATGATGTTTTTTTAACGGGCGAGCGTAGCGAGGTTAGCTCGCGAAGCGGGCGTAGATCCATGTTCTAATTGCTACATCACTTTATGAGCCACAGAACACCCGTTGCACAAGCAGCTGTTGCTACGTGCGACCTCCGACAGCCAGCGGGACCGGATTCTGTGATGTTTTTTTAGCGGACGAGCGTAGATCCATGTTCTAATTGCTACATCACTCTATGAGTCACAGAACACCTGTTGCACAAACAGCTGTTGTTACGTGCGACCTCCGACAAATACATTGAATTACAATATATACATACGTATATATATACATATACATACGTATATATATACATATACATACATATACATTTCTTTAGGAACTTACATTCGTTTAACCTCTAATTTTTGTAGGATATATCTAAATTTATCTTCTTTGATGTGTATTTTTAATTAACCGGAAAATAAAATATTAACTTTCATTAAAATATATACACGAGTTTTTTTGCGAAAAATCGTTACATATATTCCCCTCACTCGCATATACATTGCAGAATTTACTAGTAAATGTATACATCTTTAGAACGTTACTTAGAGACTGATAAAAATGATTAGTAGTGTATATTCACTTAAAATGCACTTTAGCAAATGAAATCTTTAAATATATATTGCTATTAATGTATTCTAAATAACTAATGTTCATTACAAATATAAATTCGATGTTTAATGGGATTAATTTCAATTTTTATTTGGCATCATCGTCAGTTTACCGTTACGAGCTATGATAAAAATAATGTCCCTTTGCACTTACGCTTCTGTGCATTTTACTACGCTGGTTGTTTATTTACATTCGTGCTCACATAATCATGGTAACCTTGCGACTTGGTTGGATACTATGGCAACTGTCTCAACATCGGGCGCCAGAAAAGTCGCCAAATTCAAGACCGTACCGGTCTTTGGGATAATGCCCAAATTTTTATTCCATCTCTACTATTTCGCTTTAAAAACCGGCAACCCGCTATTTGGCGCTCGCTTAACAAGAACACTTGACGTCTTTCATATACATACTTCACGGGCTCTAACACTAACTTTCATTCGAAGTATGTAGTAAACTATAAGAGATAGATATAAATGGCAAACGACAAAAATATGTACTAGAAGATGTAGTATTTAAATCAATCTATATTATTAAAAAAAAGCTTTTATAGTTTTCAGGAAATCGTTATGTCAAGTTGAAGAAGATTGAAAATTTTCCCTTTTTCAAATTTGTAATGCTTATATCTTAAAAACTAAAAGCGATAGTTATAAACAATAAGCAAGAAATTACAGCTCTTTGAAAGCCCCGTAGGTGTCTATAATCAGATTTTGGATCAAGATTTTGTTTCACAAAAGTTGGGTTTAATTATACAAAACGTTATTCAAGTCAAACCCTTTTGGCTCCATCAAACTGGAGCCACCGCCAATTTTTTCCAAGGAAAATTTCGTGCAGTACAATTGAACACACATAGTTAGCATCATATAAATTGAAAAGAGGGCGAAAGAGTTTCTCAGAAAGAACGGCTGCACTGTATTTCATAAAATTTTGTGGATAGCCTTGGAAGAGAGCCACATAACATTCAATCCATGTTTCCAGTTTCTAGAACAAGGGGTTGTCTGGATATTAATAAATCTGAAATTGGCAGCGCATAACTTTTCCTGCAGACTCAAATTCGTTTTCCCTTTATCTCTTTGATAATTCATTATATGCAGTGTAATTGCACAAAAACAAATGAATTTGCATTTTTAATTCAATTTTTACTTTTCCTGCAATACATGGTAATGCATAGGGAAAGTATTGGAATCATGCCGAAAATCGCAACTCTAGTTTTCGACGGATCTACACGTTTTGGGACCTAACTAGACTAGGAAAAAATTGTTTTTAGTGTGACGTCTGTGTTTGTGATTGTGCAATGCATGCATCCACTCTAACCCAAAAACTAATGGACAGAATTTTCTAAAATTTGGTAGGTTTAAGTGTGACTCTGGTGCTGATTAGTTTTTAGTACTATTCGAAAAAATCTGATGTGGGCAGCACATGACTTTCCTTATATAATGCAATGAATTTACTACTTTTACAGTAAAAAAAAATCTGATGGCACATGACTTTCCTTATATAATGCAATGAATTTACTACTATTACAGTTAAAAAAAATAGGTTATTCTTATAGTAGATACTTATATTCTTTCCAAGATATTGAAATTTCGTCAATTTGTCGTCATTTTCATTGATTTAGCGTCATTTTTATACATTTGGAGAGATTTTCGTTAATTTGGCAACATTTAAAAAGTCGCCAAACATGACGACATTCCGCCAAATTCCTCGCCAAGCGTTATGGAGAGAAATAAATCATTCTTATAGCAGATAATGACTATTGACGTTCAAATACAAAAGTATTACTCAAAGTATCTTTTCTCATGAATGGAATGAGCTAGATCCACGAGAATGATTTCACCAAACTTATCGCATGATATTACATATGAAAAGTGAACATATTTATCAACAGTTAATATATTTTTTTTAATTCATAGGATTTTTTGATAAATTTATTTGAAAAATGTGCAATATCTCGAAAACGGTTCATGTTAGCGTTCTAAAGTTTATGTCAATCGTTTTCTATGGAAAAATTACATAAGAAATGTCTATTTTTGTAACTTTATTAGAGATTTTGATTTTTGGATGATTTTTTCAAGATTTCTTTCGAAAATTTAGGGGGAGGGGGGGTCTGAACATTCGATTACGTATAAAAACAATAAGCTTCCAGTATTCATAGATTATGATTTTTGTACCAAATTTCGTTTGAATCGCCCTATTCATTCGTCAGTTATCGTCTCCACAGACTAACTGACACACACACACACACAGACATCACTTCAAAAATGTTCGACTCGTGATCAGGGAAGCTTGAAACGTGCTCTTCCGTCGGAAAATCGAATACGAATTTTCGGCGCCGTCACAATACTTTCCTTATACATTATATGTATATAAGGAAAGTAAAAAGATAACCAGCCATTTGTTACCAAATGGCCCGCAAAAATCGTCAAAATCTAATAAAAAAGACTACGTATGATCAAATATATCAATTTAATGCTTGTTTTATACGTAACTTTTGGCCATGAAAAAAATAAGATCAACCCTCTAGCCGTTCTGGAGAAATTTTAGTTTTTTCGTATTTTCACTATGCCACCTTTGAAAATAAATAAATTCAGAGCATTTAAAAAAATAATAATAATGGATGTTATTTTGTGCAATCAAACTCAATATAATGAATTATTGAAGAAATAAAGAGAACGTGAATATAAGCCTTCAGGGAAAGCCATATGCTCACCATATCAGATTTTTACTTTCTGTGCAATACATGGTAATGTATAGGGAAAGTATGGGAATCATGCCGAAAATCGCAACTCGATTTTTCGACGGATCTACGCGTTTTGGCACTTCTAGATTACGAAAAAAATCTTGTTTAGCGTGATGTCTGTCTGTTTGTGCAATCAATGTATGTATCCAGTCTAACTGAAAAACTAATAGACCGAATTCCATAAAATTTGGCAAGTAAGTCACTTGTGGGTGACCTTGGTGCTAATTAGATTTTAGTACAATTCGGAAAAATAGAACATGCCTTGTTACTTTCCTTATATACATAATGTATAAGGAAAGTATTGTGACGGGGTCGAAAATTCGAATTCGAGTTTTCGACGGGAGAGCACGTTTCAAGCATTCCTGATCACGAATCAAACATTTTTAAAGTGATGTTTGTGTGTGTGTGTGTGTGAAGGTATGTGTGTGTGTGTGTGTGTGTGTGAAAATATGTGTGTGTGTGTGTCAGTGAGTCTGTGGAGACGATAACTGACGAACGAATGAACCGATTCGAACGAAATTTGGTACAAAAATCACAATCCGTAAACACTGGAAGCCTATTGTTTTTAAACGTAATCGAATGTTCAGAACCCCTCTAAATTGAGTGAAATTTTGAAAAAATCGTCAAAAAATCAAAACCGCTAAAGTTACGCAAATAGACATTTCTTATGTAATTTTTCATTAGAAAACAATTAACATAAATTTTAGAACGCTAACATGAACCGTTCTCGAGATATTGCACATTTTTCAAAAAAATTATCAAAAAGTCATATAAAAAAAAAAAAACATATTTCCTATTGAGAAACATGTTCACTTTCATATGTAATACCATGCGATAAATTTGGTGACATCATTCTCGTAGATCTAGCTCGTTCCATTCATGAGAAAAGATACTTCGAGTAATACTTTTGTATTTGAACGCCAATAATCATTTATCTGCTATAAGAATAACTTATTTCTCCGTCAGTAAAGCTTGGCGACTTTTTGAAATGTTGTCAAATTAACGAAAATCTCGCCAAATGGATTAAAATGACGCTAAATCAATGAAAATGACGACTCATGGTCGAAAATTCAATATCTTGGAAAGAATATAAGTATCTACTATAAGAAAACCCTATTTTTTTTTTATTGTAAAAGTAGTAAATTCATTGCATTATATAAGGAAAGTCATGTGTTGTCCACATCAGATTATTTTTACGAAATGATCCTCAAAAATCACGAAAATCTAAAATAAAAGAATATGTGTGCTCATATGTATCGATTAAATGCATTTCTATACGTAATTTTTGACGAGGAAAAGAATAAGAACAACTCTACTATTACTCTAGGACTAACCGTTCTCAAGATATTTGAGATTTTTGCATTCTTGTTACGCCACCTTTGAAAAAAATTTCCAGTTACCAAATAAGAACAAAAATTTAATTAAATTAATTCAGTGTTATTTCGTGCAATTAAACTCAATTTAATGAATTATTAAAGAAATAGAAAGAAAATGAATTTGAGTCTGCATGTTTCTTTATTCAAATATTACAAGAAAAAATTTGAAAAATCGGTATCGTGGATTCAAATTATTGCAACTATAACGTGGCACCCTTCACTCTAAGAGGCTTAAAGAAATTTTTCGATTGATATCATTCCTGACAATGTATCCCTCCGGGGATAACTCCCCCCCCCCCACTTGAAGGGGGGGCTAATGACATCAAGAACAAAAAAAAATTGTATCGCGGCTATTTTTCACAACAGTGATTGAAACTATAAAGTTTCGTGATCATTGAGTCATAAATAGCTGTGTTATGAATGTTTATGTTATATTTTGTCCTATGCTGCCATGTTAAAAAAAAAAATAAAATTTCAAATAAATTTTGAAGTTTTCTCTCGAATTTTAAAAAAATTCTATCTAGTTCTAGATTTTTTTTTTTTTTTTTTTTATGACAAAGCCGTATAAAAAGTTTAGTGAAAATTAATTAACATTTGTGGCTGTTATCGTGAACACAAGAAATCGACCACAGATATCAGACAGACGAACATCACTCCAAAAATAGTCAAAACGAGTTTAGGAGATCTTAAAAACATATACTGGCATCAAAATCTCGAAATCGGAAATTTTCGCGAAAACGACAATTTCTCATTATTACATATTAGAAAATAAAAATGAGATTAAAAATAAATAAATAAATAAATAAAATAATAATAAATAAATAAAAAAAAACGAATAAAAATAGAACATTGTAATTTTCGTCTTACTATCAAACGATCTACCGATGCGCAAAATTCCAAGTTTTTATAAATTAAAAATCGAAGTTTTATAATGAAACATGTGTTGATACACATAAGGAAATATGTGTTGGTATCAAGCAAAAGTACAGTAATTTACTAATCTTCCTTGAAGAAAGCAGGGATATGTCAGTTAGCTTGCCTTCGATGTAAATTCTATATAAATTATGAAACTCTCTCACGTTTTTCTCTTCGTTAGAAGTTTAAAGGGAGAACTTTATCCTCTTTGGGGGCACTTTTCTAACCCCCGCCCTTAAGATCTTGAAATAGAGACTTGAAATTTGGTATATGGATGTAGATGTACAGCACAAATAAGAAAGAAAATTACATTTTCTGATATTTTATTCAGGGCTGCAGCACACTAGAATATTCACTTTATTGTGTCAATGTGAAGCACTGTTCTTCTAAGTGACAAACAAAAACTTATAATTTAGTGCAAGGGTAGATCATTCGAGAGTAAAACAGAAGGACAATTACCCCCCCCCCCCTCCATTTTTTTACTTTCCCTGTAATGCATGTATAGGGAAAGTATTGAATCATTCCGAAAATCACAACTCGAGTTTTCGACGGATCTACCTACACGTTTTGGGACCTCCAGAACACGAAAAAAACATCTTTAGTTTGACGTCTGTCTGTCTGTGCAATGTTAGAATATCCACTCTAACTGAAAAACTATTTGACCGAATTTCATAAAATTTGGCAGGTGGTTTGGTTTGGCCCTTTTGTGTGGCCCTGGTGCTGATTAGATTTTAATACAATTCGGGATAAGAGAACCTAATTTTTTTTTTTTTTTTTTTTTTTTTTGCGAAATGGCCCTCAAAAATCGACTGTATCCACTCTAGTTGAAAAACTAATACATCAAATATCACAAAATTTGGTCGCTGGTGCTGATTAAATTTACTGATTTAGATTCTCTGGTGCTGATTAGATTTTGGTACGATTCGTAAAAACGAACCTGTCTTTTACTGCAAAATGGCCCGCAAAAATCGTCAGTCTAAAATAAAAGACTACGTTTGCTCAAATGTATCAATTAAATGCTTGTTTTATACATGCTGTTTGACGATAAAAAGAATAAGACCAATCCCGTTACTCCAGAACTATCTGTTCTCGAGATATTTTAGTTTGTACCTTTGAAAATAAGTCCAGTTACCAAATGAAAACGAACAAGAAAGATCAATCATGCATAAGCATTGATTATGAAACACTTTCCAACTGAAATGTAATTTCATTTAAAAATTTCTAAAATGTGATTCATTCAGTGGTAATATCTTTTATATTATCACAGTACTACAGTAATTTATTATACTTAAATATTTAAAACTGTATCGAAATATAAATCATCTGATTCTTTATGCAAAATCAATGAATATTTCATTCATATAACTTGTATTCCAGACTCCAGAGCTAAATAATTTTGTGTGAAAAAAATTCAGCAATTCTTATGTAATTCATCTTACAATCGCTTGAGATATTTGCATTCTGCATATGTTAAAATTAGGCCTCCTTGAAGAAATAATAAAAGTTTAGGGATCATTTAAAATCACAACTATTGTAATTGCATAGGCACGGAATTTAGATACACAGATAATACACAGATAATGTGTATGTGTATGTACTCAAAGTATTGGAATCGTGCCGAAGATCGGAACTCGAATTTTCAAAGGATCTACACGTTTTGGGACTTCTAGAACACGAAAAAACTACTTTTAGGAAGACGTCTGTGTGTGTAAGGGTGTATCTGTGTATGTTTCTGTGTGTCTGTGTGGATATTACATCCACTCTAATTGAAAAACTAATGGACCGAATTTCATACAATTTGGTAGGTATGTTTTTTGTGGGAAATCCTGATGTTCATTAGATTATAGTACGATTCGTAATAAAAGAATCTGCCTTCTTTGCGAAATGGCCGCAGAAATTGCCTTTATCCACTCTAGCTAAAAACTAATGAACCAAATTTAACAAAATTTGGAGTATAATATTTCAATAACCTACAAGTGATTTATATACCAAATTTAACAAAATTTTGTATATAAATCATTTGTAGGTTATTCTACTACGATTCGGGAAAAAGGAACGGGCTATTTTTGCGAAATGGCCAGTAAAAATCGTTATATATAAAAATAAAAGACTACGTGTGCTCAATTATATCAATTAAATTCCTATTTTATATGTGATTTTTGACAACAAAAAGAATAAGACTAACCCCATTACTCTAGGACTAGCCGTTCTTGAGATATTCTAGTTTTTTCGCGTTTTCGCTACGCCACCTTTGACAATAAGTCCAGCTATCAAATGAGAACCAAATTTAAGTTTAACGTGTAAATTCAATGTCATTTAAAATACTTATGTTGTGCAGATAAACTCAAATTATCATTGAATAAATAAAGAGAACGAATATGAGTCTGCAGAGAAAGACATGTGCTGTCCACATCAGAATTTTTAACAATATTACACCAATGATTTATAGAAGTGAACGGGGATTATTTTCAGGCCATTTCGAAAAAAATGTATGATCTATATTTAAAGATCCATCAAATTTTTGTCGAATAAAATGTTCAACAAATTTAAGCTGTGTACCAAATTTTAACTCTCTAGGACGTAGGAAAGTGCATTTAAAATGCCATCAATTAAATTTATCAAGAAGAGATATATAAAATTTAAAAAAAATGAAAAATTGCTATCTACCAAATTTATTTTAAAATATAAAGCCACTCCCATATGCAAAACGTTTAAACAAATGGAGAGATATTTATTATATAATATCTCTCTCTTTTCTTTCTGGAAGATATCCCAAAGTCAGAATTTAATTGAATTTGTTTTTTTCCCTATATTAAATAATTTTTTTAATTAAAAAACTACTTAACATATTTTACTGAATGTTTTTTTATATATTCTATGGGATAATGTGAATATTTCCTAAAAATTTCGAAGCAATTCGTGAATTTTAAATTTACTTAAAAAATGTTTGAAAAATTAGGTCCCATAGGGTTCAATGTATTTCATTTTTTCAACCCGGGTTCAATAAAAAACTAATTGGGTGATATTATTTATTTATATTCCCATAGGTCCTACAGACCGTCTGAACAACATACTAAAATTTCATTTTGATAAACTCATTTTTACGGCAGTTATCGTGCTAACGGACAGACAGACAGACAGACAGACAGACAGACAGACAGAATGAACAAAGTCATAAACACTTTTCAACTTTGTTGTAAAGTGTTAAAAATGAATTAAAAGTGCAAATTTAGTGTAAATTAAAATAATCATGGGTGTTATTTTGTGAAAATAAACTTAATTTAAGGAATTGGGGGAAAATTAAAGAAAGAGAACGCGTATATGAGTCTACAGGGAAAGTCATGTGCTGCCCACATCAGATTTTTACTTTCCCTGCAATGCATGGTAATGTATAGGGAAAGTATTGGAATCATGTCGAAAATCGCAACTCGAGTTTTCGACGGATCTACACGTTTCGAGACCTCTAGAATACGAAAAACCTATTTTTAGCGTGACGTCTGTGTGTACGTGTCTGTCTGTCTGTGCAGATCTTGTATCCACTCTAACTAAAAAAACTAATTGATCGAATTTCATAAAATTTGGTAGGTAAGTCACTTGTGGGCGAATCTGGTGCTAATTAGTTTTGGGTACGATTCGGGATAAAGGAACCCGCCTTTTTTTTGCGAAATCGCCCGCAAAAGCCTGTATCCACTGTAGCGGAAAAACTAATGGATCGAATTTCACAAAATTCGGCAGATAAGTCGCTTGTGGGGTACTTTGATGCTGATTAGATTTTGGTACGATTCGGAAAAAAGTAACCTGCCTTTTTTTGCAAAATGGCCCACAAGAATTGTCAAAATCTAAAATAAAAATCTACGTATGCTCAAATATATCCAATAAATGCTTGTTTTATACGTAACTTTTAATGAAGAAAAAAATAAGACCAACCCCATTTCACTAGGACTAGCCGTTCTCGAGGTATTTTTGTTTTTTCGTATTTTCTCTATGCCACCTTTGAAAATAAGTCCAGTTACCAAATGAGAACGAAAATTCAATTAAAAGTGAATTAAATTTAATTAAGATAAAGATAAGTGAATATAAGTCTGCAGGCAAAGTCATGTGCTGCCCATATCAGATTTTTATTTTAGCACTTGCGTACAATATCACAGATTACTCTAGGGGAAAAAAAAATTCATAAATCCATCCATTAATTAATTATACATTTTTTATCCGAGGCATGGCTTTGATTTTTTGAGCGAATCACGCTGGCACTGGGACCGCTCGGAATCCCTTCAAGGTCGAAACCGAGGAACCACTCATTTTGTCGTAGGTGGAGTGGATTGGATGAGTTGAGAGAAAGTTGCATAAAGATTTCCGTGGAATCACCTTATCGCCTGTTTATGAGCGGTGTGTTGAATATATGGTCAATTATTATTATTCTCATATTTTTTGCTTTTGCGGAAAGCACGTGCGATTTGATTCATGTAAATTTCGGATTGAAGCCGTTTTAAATTGTGTTTAAATGTAAGCAGCGGCCGCTTATTTATAGTGGACGCCTATTTAGAACCCGGATATTTCGTTCTAGTTTGGCAATAAATTGAGATGTGTTTCATATTTTTAGCGCGACATCTGTGTGTGTGTGGTTGTCAGTCAATGTATGTATCCACTCTAACTCAAAAGCTAATTGACCAAATTACATAAAATTTGGTAGGTAAGTCACTTATGTGTGACCCTTGTACTGATTAGATTTTGGTACGATTCGAGATAAAAGAACCTGCCTTTTTTGCGAAATGGCCCACAAAAATCGTATGTATCAACTCTAGCTAAAAAACTAATTGATCCAGTTTCATAAAATTTTGTAGATAACTAGCTTGGAGACAGCAATGCGGACCTGGCCTACCTCTCGGTTTACAAGTTTAGTTCCGCACCCCTGAGAACTTACGGACCCACATGTTTAGCGTGATCGTACTCCGCGTGAGTAGATAACTAGTTTGTAAGTTACCCCGGGGGTGATTATATTTTGGTACAATTCGAAAAATATATATATATATATATATATATTCCTTTTTTCCCCATAAATAGCCCGCAGAAATCATCAAAATCTTTAATAAAAGAATACGTATGCTCATATGCATCAATTAAATGCTTGTTTTATACGTAATTTTTAACGTTGAAAAGAATAAGATCAAGAACTAGCCGTTCTCGAGATATTTTAGATTTTTCGCATTTCTGATACACCGCCTTTGAAAATGCGTTCCCAATGAAAACCGAAATTGAATTAAAAGTACAAATTCAGTGGCATTTCAAATAATTATGCTCGCTATTTTGAGCCATTAAACTCAATTTAATGAATTATTAAAGAATAAATGAATTTAAAAGTCTGCGGGGAAAGTCATGTGCTGCTCACATCAGATATTTTCGTACTGCACCGGTAATTACCGAACAGTATGGCTAGTTAAATCTAGTGCAGCCTTGGGATAATATAGCAAGTGTCTTATGCCGTAATTAACCTTAAATGGAACACAGTTATATGAATTGATACTACTCACTAATGCAACGGGTAAAATAGGGCTTCGGAAAGAGAGCATCTTTCACATGCTCCTCCATTTTACCAGTTTTATGAAGTATTGCTAAGAGTGATATGGATGCTTAACTGTATTTCCGTGACAGCAAACTGTTTATGATTCCAAAAATACACGTATTTCGCATTATCACATCCCATAAATATACTTATGCTCTATCAACTGCGATAGGTATATGATATTTTTAGTGCATTAAATTGTTACGACACTCTTATGTGAAAAACCGACGGTAAATGACTTGACAACATTAGTGTTGTTGATGAAAATATCTGGATATTTCTTCCTAATTTTTTTCTCTAAAATAGGGTAAATATGTTAGTTTATAAGCCATATTACAGTTTATAAGCGCTATTCAGGATAAAGGTCTGCACGGGCCTAATTTTGAAAAAAATTCCCCTGTTTGGACCAAAAATATTAAGATTTGGCCAGAGAATTTTTCAAAATAATTTTCTTTTTTCTTAACGACGCATAAACTGGCGGTCACAAAAAACAAATCAGTTGAAAATGTTCATGTAACTACGACATATAAAACAAAGTTGGGTGTCAACAACCGGTTTCGAAAGCACAAAAACAGCCTTCTTCTTCAGGACAAGAAGCTCGAGCCCGAGAATTTTTCAAAATAGTCTTTTTTCTCTTAAATAACACAAATTGTTAGGCACAAAAAACTGAGATGAAAATTTTCATATAACTACGGCATATAGAACAAATTTCGGTGTCAACCGGTTTTGAAGGCAGAAAGCAGTATTCTTCTTCAGGACAAACAAGAAGCTCGAGACCGAGATTTTTTCAAAATAATTGTATTTTTTTTTTTTTTTAAACGGCGCATAAACTGGCGGGCACAAAAAACAGATGAGATAAAAATCTTCATATAACTACGGCATATAAAACAAATTTGGGTGTCAACCAGTTTCGAAGGCTAAAAACAGCCTTCTTCGTCAGGACAAGTACGAAGCCGGTAGAATAACACACGTAGATGAAGGGAGGAGGCATGAAAAAAGGTAATACGAAGGAGGCACGAAACGAGTAACAGTATACTGTTACGATGTATTTATTCTCTTGAATTGTGGATGTACTTTCAGGATACAAAAATGAATCCAAATATCTGGATAACTAACTCTTATTTAAAAGCACTAATAATCGTAATCGGGAACAATATACAGCGAATAGCTTGATAACTATCTTATAAGATCACTGAACAAGCATTTCTTGCAAGATACTACGAATGAACGGTAAAAACTAAGGAGGAAGAAAATAATAGCAGAAAAAAAGTGAACAAAAAGAAACCAAGACGGTAAGTAAACGCAACGCGAATAGAAACAGCTGATTAGGGAATAAACCTACTAAAACCGTAACGGAAGACTATAAGACTTAAACCAACCGTAAAAAAACACAAACGAGAGAAATGAGAAGAAAATAACTGAAAAAATAGGAATACAAGTAAAAATCAAATACGAATGAACCAACTGGTTTCGGCGGTTATATGGTTACTAACTTAATCAAATAATATTGCGAAAATTAATATCCGGAAAAAAGAAGACACATAACCTAAAGAAATGAAGGAAACATATCGGAATACAAAATTATATCAGAGATTTCCAAGCGGAAGATGGAGCCATTATCGTTTACAAAGGAGCTTGACTGAGAAACTTCCAAGAAAGTCCAAAGATTGCATTATTAAATGTAAAAATGATCTTGAATTCCGAAAAATTAAAAACATGATTTGAGTCCCAAGAATGTTCAGCAATTGAAGGCTTGGATACCTCTTATTTAGAAGCATAACTTATTTTGATAGTTTAGTCATCTATAACTGAATGGTTATGGATGTTTGTAGTGGGTCGTTTAAGCTATAGATTCTGATAAAGTTTTAGTTCCAATAGTTCTGAGACTAAAATGGATACATATATTGATCAGATGCATACACACACACAGATGTCACACTACAAATAGTTATTGTTCGTGTTCTAGACTGCCTATAATGTATAAATCCGTCGAGAACTTCACTGCAGTACTTTTCTTATATATACTTAAGGGTATTCAATTCCGGGAGAAAAGCGAAATCGGTGTTTTTCATAATTTTCAAAAATAGAATACCACCAGTATTTCTGGATTTGCAAATAATTACTCTTTGCTCAGAGGAGCATTTGAGTGAAACCGAGGCTTATACTGTAACTTAATTTGAAATAAAAGGTTATGTTACCTTTCCCATAGGAAATAATGCTAGGAAAATTTTGAAATTAGAATAATTCCAGTTCTAATCAAGCGAATGACTAATAATTCTATCTAGTTCTAATTTTAATGCATATCTACACATAAAGTTTGATAGCAGTAAGTACTTTCGTTATTGAGTTGTGTCCACACATCTATCTCTCTTACACACGCAAAGAGATGGGCTTTTTTCATAAAATGTTCGAAGTGGGTTCATCTTAAGTCTTATTCGTCAAAAATCTACAATTCTAAATTTTCGGGGTAAACAATATTAGGCAGTGGTGATCTAATTGATTTGGATTGAAATTTCATGACACACACACTGGCTGAACGTCAAACTGAATCTGTTACAACTGAAGATCTACCTTACTTCAGAAGGCAAGTTATAAATGAGATTCTAATTAATTATGATTTAATGTGCAGTAACTGATAGGTAATACTGCAAACAAAGAATTCTATATATATATATATATTGGTATCATCATTATGTCTTGTCAACTGGCTTCTAGTAGTAGGGGAAAAACCATATAAAATTTTTATTTAGTCGATTTAAAATAACAGATGTGGTTAAAAGAGGATATTAAATAAAAGAGAAATATTTAGAAGTCATATTTATTGTTTTCATTTAGTTTTATACAGAATTCGAGCATGAGGATTAAAATGAGCCGTATATTCTTTTAACACGCACCCTTTATTTAACATCTATAATCCCCTGCTGTTGTAGAACAGATTCTGGGAAAATCTTTATTTGTGTTTTTGGATGAATATGCATAGTGCCATGTATAAATTGTTTCTATCCCACAGGAAAATACGTCGGTAGCCGACCGATCAAGTTGAGAAAAAGCACGTGGAGGGATCGAAATATTGACCTCGTCAAGAAGAAACAAAGAGAAAAAGAGAAACTGGGCTTGTTATGATGGAACGCACTTATTGTTGGTAAGTTTGTTTACTTAAAGGTATTTATTCACTTCAGTTCAACACCCACGAAAGTGTTTAAACTCAAGATTTTTACCTAAAGAAAATTTTTCAAACTCCTTCGTGGATCCAAAAACCTGTTCAACTGAAGTAAAAGTCTGCAAGACCCACAACTTCCAGATTTTTCCCCCGACCCTACAGCACCCATATAAGAACCCGAATCAAGTGACAAAACATTTTTAAATGCAGAACCGGAGCCCAAAATTTATTTATAATTGTATATGTCTGTCTGTGTGTGTGGGGGGTGCGTTTAGATATAAGGCAAAAGTTGTTTTATCAGTATGTTTATTTGCATAACTGAAATCAACAAAATAATTTCAACTCTTTTAAATTTCATGTCTAAAAGTTTTTTAAACGTGGAGTATGACCTTCCGACTCGAATTTTTAGAAACTAAGCTCTGTTCGGCTGGAAGGCTTCTTAGAGAAATTCAGCCAACGGATTGGAACGTGCGTGGGTCAAACTTGAGTATGCACAAACGTCTAATAAAGCCAGTAGCGTGTTTAAGAAGGAAATTTAGGGTTCATGGCTTCCACTTACTATTTCGTCTACGACTCCCCTTTTCCGAAATCCTATCGCGTTTGAAGTAGGGGCGCGTAACCAGAGATGTTACTGGATCATAATCCCGTAACAGGTCAAAAATTTCAATTTTATCGGGTTCACATTAGCCGAACAAAACCTAACACAGTAACCGTTATTCAATTGTCATCCTCCTCCTTTCCTGTTTTTATAAATTTTTCGGCAACTCCTGGAGGCGCAGGAATCCTAAATAAGGTTACCCGTTAATACCCCAAAAGAGTAATCATATCAAATTGGAAAATAATACATAGTTCCTCCATTATGCATTTTTAGATGTATTTATAGCATTTTGAAAACGGGAATGAACTGATACCTTTGTTTAAATTCTGGCATAATATTTCGGCCGTCCAAGAATGGAGGGCAAGAGAATTATGACAAGTGATTAATTCGGAGGAGAATGTAACTGTACAAACCGAAATAATTTGAGATAAGCACATGCAAAACCGATATTTTCTCTGACTTTAAAGTCAATAGTCCTCGTTAGCTATTGAAATTCGATACACTGCGGATATTGAGAAAAGCAGTTGTGTGCGATCCTGAGAGAGCATTTTATTTCTACGGTGCACGCATTTTGCCTTTTCTGAGAAGCTGATTAATTATAATGACAGACGATTGTCAACGAAATGACTTTGGCTTTGATGGTTTTTCAATACTGACATCACTCGGCATTAAACTAATAGCGTCTATTTATGCTCCGCATGTGATTGATTTACATTTTCTGTGCTCGCGTTTGTCGGCGGACATTTCTGACACTCTTCGGCGAACGTTGCACATTCTTTTCGAACAGTATATGCGATACATACCCGTTGTTTACCGAAGCGTGTTAAAAAAGAATATAAAATCAACGGTTAGTCGTAGAAGTAAAGTAAAACATGAAAAATACTCAGCAAACAGAGTCGAATGTAGTTATAATAGTTGCACCCCTCTCTCCTCCAAAATGGGTGATTTCATAAAAATGTGAAATTTGATTTTTATCCCCCCCCCCCCCCCTTAATAAAAAAATGCCAACTAGTAACATTTTCGACGTGCTTAATCAGGGCAAAAGAAATTTGTCTGATACATTTTGATGAAAAATTCGTCGAGATTCCATTTTGCATGAACTGCAACTATGAATATTTAACTTCCTCTAAAATTAAATATGGGGGACATCTTTAAATCTATTTAAAACAGAAAAACCGTTAATAGAAATTTGCTGCTACCATTTAATTTATTTGTTGCTGGTCCCTTGCCTTGCAACTAAACAAAAAAATATCCAATAACAATAATGGGAATATATTTCAGCAAATTTTCATCAAAACATACATTACATAGTAAATTTATTTCGCCCTAATTAAGTGCTCTATTTGTTTTTCTTTAATTTCTACGATCAACCGTTGAGTATATATCTTTTCTGATGCTCTTTGTGAAGTACACGGTATAAATTTAAAAGCATCTGCAGTTCCCTTCCTTTTAGTACCCTCTATTTTACAAGACCTTTTTTTATAAACTATTTATACGGCACGTGCTCCTTGCAATACATCCTTTTGCCCATTCATGTCAGTGGCCCTGAATTGATCTGTTGTGTAGTCTTGAGATGCATATAGCTACGAAACTTGGTACAAAGATATTTCCTCACAAGTCCTAAAACGCCTCGAATTTTTTTAATTGATTTAGCTTTTTTTTTTTTTTTAATTATTATTTAAGTAGAACGAACCAGGGTACTAAATAAGCGATCGCTACTTAAATAATACCACTTTGTTTCCAAATCGTCAGATCGGTTTCAATCCAAATCACCACAAAATACGAAATCTGTAGTTTAAGTGCAAAGAGCACTGCTCCACAAACAAAATAAGTTTACCACATTTCAACAAAATCAGTTTACCACATCAGTTGTTTCAGGGCTGCCCTGGGATTCCTAGACAAAACCAAATTCTAGTGTCCCTATAAAACTTGAAAAAAGGTACATCAATGATGGAAGATGGGCCCCTAGCATTGCCTATGTTCAAATGTGGTCGGCCCTCAGTTGCATCACCTTTTTTTAATTGACTCTTCATAAGTGCCCATTATTTATTTTCATGAAAATATTTCACTTATTACCAAACAATGAAATATATCCTATATGAGCTTTTTCAATGTGTTCAAAATTTTCTTTATTTTCAAAAATTGAACTGAGACTTTTAATAAATGCAAATATACTTTTCATATTTTTATACATATACTTAATTTGCATTAGTATTATTTTTTAATACCTGTGTAAATGCTATTTTCATAAAAATATGGTACTTATGATCTTCAATATAAATTTTTATTCGTCATTCTTAAAAATTTAATAAATTAAAATACATTTTAAAACAGTTGCAATTTCTTAATTTTATCTGTAATGTATCACTCTCAAATAATGTTAAAGTTTAGTTGTTTATAACTAGACACTGAGACTTGAAGACAATGGCCTGGTATCCTTTTATATATACCAACTTTGAATAGGGATCATAAATGCACATTTTTAACAGAATATGTAATAAAACTACAAATCAAAAATTCCTTGGATTTTTCAGAGGAAGATGCGAATTTTCCAGGATATTTTCACCATTTTTATGTGCAAAAGATGTTAGATCCTATGTAAATGAGTATAATACTATTATGGAAGTGTGCATACTTTTAATTCAGTGAGTGAGTGAAAGAAGAGTGAACATTTTTTAGAGTACACAAAAGTAATAAGAAAACATTTTTCTAATATTTAAGCAACACTCTCGCATGTAAAATTATATAAGGATATAAAAAATTTTTCAGGATAAATGTTTAGTAGAGTAATTTGAACATTTAGTATTTTTTTTTCTATCAAAGTTGCATATTCTATGGGGTTAGTCAATTATATTGACTTTAATTATTTTTAACTCTTTGAATGTCAGCATGTTCTTTATTTATAAAAAATATATTCTAAAAATAATTTTCCAACATAGAAGAACTTAGTCGATGCATAAATTGCAATAATGGAAAATATTTTCACAATGAAATTAAATGCATGGAAGATTATGCAAGATTTTTGCAAAATTGCCAAACTGTCTTTCAAAAATTACTAAGGAAACATGTGATGAAAATCATTTTCCCATTTCCGTTACTAAATTAACAACTTCTAGGATGAGAATATACATTTTCCAGGATTTTCCATAGTGATCAAATTTCCCAGTTTTTTCCAGAAATTTTGACACCATATCTTTAATTGCTTTTTAGTTATATGACATTGATGATCTCCAACATTTAGAATATGTTATTGAGGCATCAGTATAAATAATTTTGATAATAGCAGACAATAAGGTGGGATTCCAAAAAATAAATTGTTTTTAATTAGATATCAAGAGATTTGTACTGTGAAATTGGACAACCTTGACGTCATTGGCATTTGTTTCAGCAAGTCAATACCGTGATACTAGTTAATTTACTTACCTCTCATATCAATTGTGAAAATATCATCCATATAGTTAATTTTATATGCATATGTTGCTATATTATTTGTTTCTCCATAGGTTTTCTTCTGTGTAAAGACGTGGATTCAGGTGATCTATCTTTGGAGCACAGAAAAATATACCAAGCCAAAAACTGTATATTTCAGAATTTTGTACAAAGTTATTAAATTAAGATTTTATTACAATTTGTCTTTATCATTTACAGCTAGAGTGCAATTCCATAATAATTGGTAATCTATATTATTTCTGTCAGCTTTCTTTTACTGAACATTCGAGATCTTGGCTAATACTTGAAACCAAAATTTAAACCATATATCAAATTAAGGAATAAGGCCTGTAGATTTGTATGGTACATTTATTTTTTAAATTAAACCACTAGTTGTGTATTTTTACAACATTTTATTAGAAACAATCATTTCTGCACATGTTGCTAAAAGAAAAAAAAATCAATTTTTTCATACTTGGTACTAGAAAATAAAAAATAGGAAAACTGAAATTCAAATCATGAAAGATAATGTATCTACTCCACACAAAATGGAGGTCACTATAGAAATTACTAGTCTTTTACTCAACTTTATCTATTCATATGCACATAATGTGTACAATGACTTGAATGTTGTCATTAACACAATGGGCAATTCCGGCCTCTTTTTTTTTATTCCCAGTACTGGTGTCCACTACTGGTTCGGCACTTTATTTTCAGTTTTGCTATTACAGGTGAGTTTAAAGTGCAGTTAATTTAGAGAATATAAAAAATTCAGTGCATAAAATTGTTTTATACCAGTATACTGCAGTGAGATGTTGCAATTTAGTATTTTCATTAAGTACATGTGCTTTTGAAAAGTTATAAAATATATTTTATCTAGAAAAATAAATCGCAAATTTGAAACATTGCACAAAAGGAATAGAAATTAAATGGAAAATAATTTAAAATTGCTTCACTTATTCAGAATCATAAATGATTTACTGTTTATTATAGGTTTTAAAATATAATATAAGAAACAATTTAAAACTGCTTTTAATTTAAAAATAAATTATTAGATATTATATTTAGAATCCTCACAAATCATATAAATATAATACAAAAATATATGCATAAAAATATATATACATATAAACATAAATACTATTTTTAATTCCTAGAAAAAATACACCGCCCAATCTAAACTTTCAGTTTAAATTTACTGTATAACAAACTTAACTATAAAAGGCTATTTGCACTCAAAAATTTACGGAGCACATTGCAAAAAAAAAAAAAAAAATCAGAGGTGGGTCATCCAGTCCGATGGAGCCGAAATGGTTTTGCGTAAATAATATTTTGTAAAATAAAACTTCAGTAAGATTCAATTTGTTCGATATTTTCAGACTCATTTGTTTCATTTACAGGTTATCAAAGTGCTACAAATTACTTGCTAACTGTTTATAGCTAGTTAGCACTTTTATTTTTCGTCCTGATTTCAACTGGATACTCAGACTCTAGATATGCAATTTTTTCAAAATATGAAATTTTTTTATTAACTTGCTTTGCGGTACATATATTAAACTTAACAATATATTTGACGAGATTTTACATTCAAATTAATTTATAAACTTGTCTGGCGGCACATAATTACTTACTTGATTATGTATATTTCCATGTATTATGTTCAAACCTCACCAATCATTAAACATCTTTAAAATCCCTAAGTTTATTTAACCTTCTAATTTCTTTAAACAAAATAAAATATCTTGTTCTTGTGCACCCCATATTTCACCAAAGAGTAAGTAAAAACACTGAACTGCAACAATCATGATATTTTAAATATTGCAGCTTTCCCAGCTATTGGAAAATCCAGATTAAAAACTAAGCTATCGAAATTATAACAACTCTATCCAAAACCCAATTATATATATACTTACAAGACTTTAAAAGAGCTACAAATTATTGCTTATTATTATTCATAGCTAGCTCACTTTCAGTTTTTATAAGCATTACAAACTTGTAAAACGAAAATTTTTTATTCTTCAACTTGACAAGATGATTACTCGAAAACTAAGTCAGTAAGGTTCAATAAATTAGCCTTTTTTTTTTTTTTCAAAAATTAGATTCAGAAACTAAATTTGCTAATACATATTTTTGTCACTTACTATTTATATATATCTTTTGAAGTTTGAGTGAAAGTAAGAAAAATTATAAAGTCATTCGCTCAGATAGATGCTTTAAGTGTTTTCTAATAAAGTTCCAAAGCATTAAAATTATTTTATATATTCATAATCTGGACCAACAGAACTAGAAAAAAAATATGTACATTTTTATCTATCAGGTTCGGAGAAATTGGCGTCCAAAGTGTTTGCATTTTTCGTAATGCTCCGATTTCCACCACAGATACCCTAAACGTAGATGTAATTCACATAATAATAATAGTAGTAATAAACCTTCAAGAAAAGGGTATCAAGTTTACACCTTGAGTTTTAGCTGTCACAAAATATTTATTGTTTCTGAAATAGAGCGCCATCACAGTAAAATTGTTCTTAGGCAAATTGTCTGATTCTCCTTTAAAAACTAGGATCAAAACCAGGATCCATATTTTCAATAAAATAATCAGCAAGTGATCTATATTCAAATAGACCATGTACAAAAGTAAAATTTCAATTGTACACAAAATTAAACCCCTACTACCCTGCAAATATCTCAAGGCAAAAGCATACAATCACGGGCCGTTTTATGTTTGAGTAGATTTTACAGTTTTTCATTTCTTGATATTTAAATAAATAATTATTTTAAGAGATTTTCGCTTGGATATTTGAAATCAGAAAAAAACTCTCTATAAATATCAATTGGTTTTAAGAGCTTTTAAAAAAAATTGGAATTGTCCATTGTCTTCTGATATCAATTAAGAATATGTTTCTATTCTGTTAGCATTGAAAAAAAAATGAAAATAAAGTAGGAAAAGACTGGAATATTATTGATTAGGGTAGTGCACTTCCCTTTCTACCTGATAAATTTCTTAAGTTTCGCTTTCTTTACAAAGGCAAAATTTTGCTCAATTATTCTTTGTCTGGTGTAAATTTGGGATAAAAAGTTCTGAAAATTTGAACTATTTAAGAATTTTTGCTCTAAAAATAATATTTGCAAATGTAATTATTGAGACTAGGATTCTATAACTTTCCTCATTAGCGAGAATATTTTCATTAAGTGTTTACTGTTTACATTGAGTCAGTGAAGTCAAAACAGGGAAGGGTAGCCAGCGTGAGTTATGTCTCTGGTTAGTGATATCGGCCAAGAATTAATCGGGGGTCCAGAATCTTAATGTTTATTTTTAAACATTTGGAGAATATCGTTTAAATTTTAATATACAACTTTCAATCACTATCTCTTTTCATCCATTTCAATTTTTCTCTAAGCATATCAGAACCAATAAAAAATGGATTCAAAAACAAGTTAACTTTAAAGACAAGTCTTTGTTTCACAAAAAATCTAATGTAGGCAGCCCATGACTTTCTGTTCAAATACAAATATTGTATTTGGAGAGCCTTCCGGGCTCTTGCATATGTACACAATATGCATAAATTACCCCAATATTTTTAAAGGGACACATTTCAAATATCATCATCAGGTGCGCTAGTATAAATGAATAAATATTTTTCTACATTAAATAATTTTACATATAAATGGTGGGATTTCGTATGATGTATTACTGAGAGCCCACAAGTATCATTTTCCATCCATCTCCATCCTTAATTATTGCACAATAGGCAGACTAAACTTGCTTATTTTCATATTTTAGTTTATTTTAAAGAAATATTGTGCATAATTAACCAAATATTATGAGAGTTAACAATGTTGGAAGTAAAATGATTCTTAAAGTTAACATTCTCATGCAATTCTTCGAATCTCAAAGTTTATTTTTTCTTCAAATATTTCAAGTTTTCAAATGATTATTATGTTGAGTATACTAGCCATTTCACCAGCACTTCACCCATCCTTAATGGCTAGTGGCAATTAAATGTGACATCTGTGCACTTAATAGAAGTTCAGAATATCAAAAACTGTTTCAATTTAAAAAAAAAAAAAAATGAACTTATGCACATTTTGTGAGCCGAAATAATGCAAATTTTTAGCACTTTACAACATAGTTGAGATTTTGTTCATTCTGTTTGTCTGTCCATATGCACGATAACTGCCATAAAAATGACTTTATCAAAATGAAATTTTAGTATGCTGCTGAGATGGTCTGTGGGACATATGGGAATGTAAATGAATAATATCACCCAATTAGTTTTGAATTGAACCTAGGTTGTAAAAATGAAATACATTGAACCCTATGGGGCCTAATTTTTCAAACACTTAAGCGAAATTCAAATTGCTTCAAAAATTTTAGGAAATATTCAAATTATGCCATAAAATATATATAAAAAATTTATGCAAAATATGTTTGGTAGTTTTTTGAAATGTTTGTATGTTTGGTAGTTTTGTTAAAATTGAAATTGAACAAAGTGAAAAGCATATATATATATATATAAGGTCATTCCATGTTAGTTCAACCAGTGATGTTCACCACACCATCTCAGATTTTAATAATTTTTTTTATATAAGTAGACCATCATGTTAGAAGTTATTTCCCAAAATATTAAATTTTTCCCACTTATATCTTTTGAGTAAAAAATAATTTTCAAATATGCTTATTAAATTCAGCACCAAAAAGTACCCCTAGACACCAAATTTGGTAGCGATATTACAGCTAATTCCAGAATTAATACAATAAAAGTGAAAAAATGGATTAGTGTAACACCTAATTTGCATATTTGAAAATTATTTTTTACTCAGAAGATATAAGTGGGAAAAATCTAATATTTTGGAAAATAACTTCTAACATGATGGTTTACTTATATAAAAAAAATTATTAAAATCTGAGATGGTATGGTGAACAATTATTTAAATATTGGTTGTTTTGACATGGATTGACCCTAATATATATATACATATTATATAGTGAAACTTCTCTAAATGGCCACCTTTCAAAACGGGCAAAAATTTCAAGTACTGAATAAAAAGAGAACCTAGGAATAACATAAATATTACCTACATTCGTTGTCCACCCCTCACCCCGGCCAACATCGGACAGCACCAAAGCTTCAAAAATATAATGGCCAACGTCTTTTAGGCGGCCAGTTTTGTTAACGAGTACCAAAAAAGGTCTAAAGGTCTTCCTGTAAGTGGTCCAATGATAAAAGAAAAGGCTTTGGAAATTTCAAAGAAATAATTGGGCGTGAATGAATTCTGAGCAAGTAACGGCTGCCTGGATAGGTTTCGTTAGCGAAACAATATTGTCTTCAAGGTTATAAATGGCGAAAGTGGTGATGTTGACAATACAGCTTTGTAAGAGTGGCAACCAAGATTGGCTTCAATTATAAAAGAATGTTCACTGGATAACATTTTTAATATGGATGAAAGTGGACTTTTTTCGATTGCTATCAAAAAAGTTATTGTCATTTAAAAACGAAGACTGTCGAGGAAGAAAATTAGCCAAAGACAGACTCACTTTGATATTTTGCTGCAGCACGACAGGGGGAAAAAGAACCACTTTTAATTATTGGTAAATCAAAATGACCAAGGTGCTTCAGAAACAGGAACTTACCAAATCTTGAAATCCAGTGGGAATATAACACTAAAGCATGGATGACATCTAGCATTTTAGAAAACTGGCTAGACAATTTCAATAAAAAAATGCGATGACAAAAGCGAAATGTTTTGTTGATCTTGGACAATGCCCCTAGCCACGTATTAAAAACCAAAAAGTTCTCAAATGTGAAACTGTGCTTCCTGCCACCAAATATGACCTCCGAGTTGCAGCCATTTGACCAAGGCATCATACAAACATTTAAACTGTTATACCACAGAAGAGTGCTACATTTTCTTGTACAAAAATAGATGAAGTCACACGAGCTACTGAGTTAATGAAAAAATTTACAGTTAGTGACGCCACTTCATGGTCGAAACAGGCTTGGAAGGAAGTGAAAGCTTCAACTGTCGAAAAATGTTTTGCTTCCTGTGGTGCACTTAAAGATGATGTTGAGCTATGCAACGATGATACTATGCAACGATGAAACAGATACCACAAAGGAGGAAGTGAAAATGTTAGTAGCAAAATAGATATGAACGACACTATACTCAGTGCAACACGATGCTATGAAAATGAATGCTGAAAATTTGGTAAATACTAGTGAAATTTATATTGGAATTTGCTTTTTCAAAAGTTTTATTTTAATAAGTTTTATTTATTGGTGAATAAAATAATTGAACATACAAATGCAAAGAGTGGATGAAATGTACAAGATTTTAAAACATTACCTATGTAAGATGAATACATACAAGATATAACATTTTAAATGTTTTCTTATTTCTAAATTAGATGATTTTTTACAATCATTTTATTAAATATGAAGCTATGCCCACATTGGCATGGTGTGTGTGTTGAAAACCCAGACCACTCGACTGACCCGATGGTTTACAGCAGGGTCAATCAAATGATATGGGTGTCATATTCCTTGGACATTCAATATAACAACGGCGAGCATCAAGCCAGTCGATGTTGTACATCATGTACTTGAGTTTGCCCCCCATCCCCTGAAAAAAGTTGTACAGGCGCCTATGTATGAAGTAGAAATATATTAAAATATTATTAGCAAGTGATAGAAAAAATATATCAGTTTTGTAAACTTAAACAACTAGAACTAACGAAATAAAGCAATTCAAATGAGTGCACTGAAAATGGGTGAGAAATATATTTGGAATATAAGCTTAGTTGAAAATCACTGTAGTCAACAATGTCTTTATACAATTTTGTATATTAATTATTTACAAATACTATACTTTGAAGACTGAAAAATATCTTAACAGCAATATGCTAAAAATCTGCTAGAAAATTATTAATGCCTTTTGTTTAACTGAGATTCTCGAGTAACGTGATTTTTAAAGGGAAATCAGATTTAATCTTTCTAAAACTCCCAAATATATAAACGGATGCTTTGCCATATTGTTGCTGTGACTAAGTCTACTTCACAAACTACTTAAGTTTAATGGTAGTCATTATTAGTGTGTTTCTTCATCTTGATATTGTTTAAATTTAGGTGAATGTCATTGTTCATGGAAAATGCCTTATATTTTTTAGTATTACATATAACTTTATTCTACGAAGATTAATTAATATGTATGTACCATGTTTGACCCAAAATGGCAGATCCATTAAAGAAATTTTCATTCATGAAACATCACATCCCATATCCAATCATTGTCTTAAGTTATGCTGTTTAAAAAGGGTTGAAAATGGGAGAAGCAGTAGCCCCACCTTTCTCGAAGCTAGCCTTTAGGTCTAGCTTATCAGGGACGGTGGAGTTTAACAGTTGTGTGTTTCTAATACTATGCTTCTTTCAGAACACCATAAAAGCAAGATGATTTCAGCTTCTAGATATGCGTTTTAATAGGAAAAAATTACTTTAAAATGTCTCATTTTAAGTAAGTAAACTGTAACAGTTTTCTAAAAAGGACATATAAATTCGTAAAGTTATTTTATGAAATATAATAAATAAAAGTATCTTTAAATTAGATTTTAAACAGGGGAGGCTCAGCTTTTGAGCCTCAGTGGATGCTATGGACAATATCTACACTCAATGGACACTACCGACGGACAGACAGAATGAGCAAAGTCATAAACACTTACAACTGTGTTGGAAAGTGTTAAAAAGCAATAGATAACATATTTCAATTGGTAATTATGAGATTATTGATAAATAAATAAATAACTACACCAGGAATTAAATAAATAAATAAATTGTAAAATAATATGTATCTAAACCGTATCCCAATGATTAATCATATACTGCAAGAATATTTATAAATTTATGTAAAAAGCTTATTTGCACAAAAGGTTATTATAATAATCAAAACTTAAAGTTGGAGTTTCTAATGTGATAATAAACAAATTTATCAGGATAGGATTAAGTCTTACAATTTTGTAATAAATCGGCTAGAGAGTTACTAAATTGTGTTTTGCCATATATAACCTAAATATCCTATAAAATTGATTAATTAAAATGTTTATATATATATATATATATATATACACTGCTAAGGATGTGTGACACTATCACCCATAGCAACCACAAAATGAAAGGAAACAAAATGTGGAAAATAAAAATAAGTGTGGGATACAGTAAGAAGAGGTGTGCATATGCAAATTTTTCATTTCCACACCTGTTTGTCACGTGATAGCGCTGATAACAGATTTAAAGGATTTGACGCGTGTGGACAGTTGTTCCAAGTGAAAGTTTTACAGGAAATATTTAATTGACGAACTTGAAATTTTCGGTATGTCTTCCCGATATCACTTAGATAATTTTACGTGTGGCCGTATTATTGGAAAGATCAAAGGACAAAAAATAACAGATGTTGCCAGGGAGTTCGACATCACCCACAGCATTGTTTCACGGCTGTAGTAAGCATTTAAAATAACTGGAATGTGTAGCAAGAGCCATGGAGAAGGTCGTGTTAGAAGTATGATACCTGCAGGAGGCAGGTACATTTTCCTGTCGGCAAAAAGGGACCGGCGCACCACAGCTCAACAGGTGGAACATCAGTTTCTTGCTACCACAGGATAACGGAACTCCTGAAAAACTGTAGCCAGACGTTTTGGAGAAGGACTATACGCCCACAGACCTGTTGTGTGTGTCCCATTGTCCAGACTGCACCGTACTGCCAGTTTGCAATGGTGTCGTGAGCATCGCAATTGGACCGAACAGGACTGGGCTTGCGTACTATTCTCAGATGAGAGTAGGTTCAGTCTGTCATTGGATTGTAGATACCAACTGATCTGACATGATAGTGGTACTGCTTATCGTCCAGAAAATATCCAGGAAAGGGACAGATATCCGACATGCAGTATCATGGTATGGGCCGGCATCATGATCAATAGCCGCATGCCTCTACATGTGGTTGCAACTGGGACTATGACCAGCCATCGATACATTGATGAAGTTCTACTGCCTCATGTTCACCTTTTCCATGGTGCTGTCAGTGATAAATTTGTTTTCATGGACGACAATACACTATGTCATTGAACACTAGCTGTGTCTAGTCAGCGAGGGTATTCAATGCCTCGTATGGCCAGCACATTCTCCAGATCTAAACCCAATTGAAAATGTTTGGGATGCTTCGGGGAGGCGACTTGCTGGTCATCAATATCCTCCAACAAACAAGAACACCCTCATCCGTGCACTGACAGAGGAGTGGGATAACTTGTCTCAACAGCTGCTGGATAATGTTATGCAAAGCATGACACAACGTGTGGAATGTTGCATTGCACTCCATGGAGGACATATCCTGTACTGACACCTTTCTCAATGGTGCCTGCTGTCGTTCATATGCATTTTGCCATTTCTCCGTATACAGTATCAAATGAACACTTTTTTCTTTTCAGATGTTTCAAAACCTTCTGTATTTTCCAGAACAATTAATGATCTTTATTCTAATGTCTGAATAGTGTGGCAACAATATTTTATCCTGCTGGGCCTCCACCCCCGCTTAATGTTGTACTACATTGTAATTTGTGATCCGTCCTTAGTAATTGTCCAGCAGTGTATATTAGGGAAAAAATAGATACACTTTTATTGCAGTTCATGGTTAAAGATTAAAATAAGTGATCTTAAAATTAAAAAAAAAAATAATAAGAAAGGTTATATCTTACTCTGGAAAATTGGCCTTATTTCAGCACAATTGGTACACAAAATCAAAATACACAGACATTGAATATGTCTAGAATGATGAAAAATTATCAGATATTTCAAACTTTCAAATTTTTATAAATAAAAAACTTTTGCTTTTTGTATAATGTCTTATATATGAATAAACAAAATACCAAAACTTAAAAACAGAAAAAATAAAAAACTATAAATAAAATATATTTATATTAGTGTATAAACATTTTTATTAGTAAAACATAAAACAAAAATATAAGGATATCAATCAGTTTCAAAAACAAAACAAGCCTTCAGAATAAGAGTGAGATAATTCACCCCAACAAGGTAAGAAAATTACTTCTGTTTTAAAAATATTTTTCACAAAAAACTGATTATTTTTATTCAACATGTTTAATTTATCAATAAAACAATTAAAAATATACATACATATTTTAAATTGTGCAGAACTGATTATTTTTACCACTACACTGTTTTTAAATTCATACGCAATTTATATCATTTTCAATATTTAATAAAATTTTCAATTTGAGAAGCTAAAAGATGAGAAGAGAGAGAGCATTTAACAATGTTTAGATTTTCACTAAGTAACAGTTCTATAATATCAATAAAATTATATAATTATTTTACCCATCCCTGTATATACAGTCGACAAAATAAAAATCTGAACACTGTTCGTTATTCTGGCTCCTCTAATCATACAGTAAAACCAAATGTATCGTTAGATTCGAAATAATATATTTTATAAATAAATGTGCATCTAATTTGAAAAAGGAGATGTCTCCATATTAAACTTTCTACCAACTCAATTTTTTGAAAGTGAAATATCCATTTTTGATAACACCTTTCAATTCTCTAGGTCAAAGAACCCAGAATTCATATAAAAATCATATATTTTACTCTAACTGTTAGGGGCTGCCTGAAATTTCCTAACATTAAATTGGTGTTGCAGGTTCTCTTTTATATTTTCTGAAATAATTAGCCTATTAAACTAATTCCTTATATTGTGATACTAAATAATCCAAATAAAATGCATACCGATTTTTATCTTAAAATAAGTGTTTAATATTAATTATGAAATTCATATTTGGAAAAAAAAGAAAAAGAATAGAAACAGGTAAATTTTGACAACAACCGATGTCGGAAACCTTGGTGTGCTAAACATTAGTTCATTCTTTTCAGTACTTATTTAAATGCAGATCTATATTCAAAACTGCATAATTTTGAAGTTTTTGCGGGATCATCCATTAATTACTGATGGAAAACACTCAGAAGAGAAATTTCAAAATTGCAATGCAAAGTCTGGACTCTTTTAGTATTTGTTTAATGCATGATCATAAATTGTTATTGCATTTGTACTGCAAAAAATCCATAATTTAAAGGGCAATGACAGATTTGAAAGTTGACTCAGATCCATGTATGCTATGTCAGTTTCTTTTGATATAACTTTACGTTTAATATTATACAAGATTTTTATAACACAATTTAAAATTTGAATTTCACTTGAAAGTTGAAATCAACAATAATAAATGGCAAAATTGCAAATTAAACTAAATGCATATGTTTCTGCAATGTGAGGAATGCCCTTGAAGAATATGAGGTAAAGACTAAATTTACATACTTGGGACTTTGTATGGTTAATTGCACAACAGATTTGGGCTATATGATTGAAAATATAATTAATAATATACTTTAATTACTATCATATTGTTAATTGTATTTAGAAGGCATAGTATTTAGATTAATAATATTTATTGTAATATTATTTAATAATATTGTTAATAGTATTTAGACTGCAAAGAATATTTATGTAAATTCTATATTCTGTAGCTATGTTTGAAGGTAAGCTATTCTGTAAAATGTCAGTTATTCTCTGTTAAAACAAAAATACCATGACAAATGGACAAAACCCTGAAAAGCCCAATTATTGGATTTTATGAATCTGACCTAAAATTATGACAAATTAGTCATGTGCTTCAAGTCATACACTCAACAGTTGCTTTATGGGTGAACAGGTTAATATATTTAAAAGTGATTAAAATAAATATTAGTGTTTATAGCAAGTTGTATCAAGTAAATAATATTTAACCTTTCTGTATATATTAGAGATTATTTAAGAGTTGTCTTTTTGTTAATAAGTTTAAAACAAATTGTGACAAGCACAAAAAATAAATAAATAAATAATAATAATAAAAATAAACAAATGTGTTAATGTCCTTTAATGCAATACACATTTGTGTGCATGAAAAGTAAAAGCCAACAGTTAAAGAAACATAATAGAATTTCTAATTAAATCAGCCTAAGCAAAAATTGATAATAAATTTTTAAACAATTTGAATAAAATATAAATGATTTTCACCCATATTTGCAAGGAAAATTAATTAGCAGGCCCGAGGACACTCAATTTTGTGATATCAATAAGCCTCATTTAATATTAATATATTGATAGTTAAAAATGTCATTTATGCTGTCCCTAAAATGCACAGGTTCTAAACCCCACAAGCCTTTTATGAAGATGTTCTTGTAAAGAATGTGTTACATCCATAAAATAGAAAAGGTATAACTGCAGAGAATGTGTAACCTTCATGTTACTACTTTAAATATAGACATGGACCTTGAATGCTTTTTCAATGGTGAAATGGTTTATAGTCAAAATTGCACACAAATTTCTATTTTGCATAATGTTGATATAAGGAATCTTATGACATGCAAAATGGGTGTTGCCATTTGAATTTTTGAAAATAATGAGAAAGTAAATATGAAGACTGCACCTGATGCAAATTAGATGCACATTTATTTATAGTAGACATTATTCTAAGTCAAATTATACTTTTGTTTAACTGTATGACCCCAAGGAGCCAGAATAACGAGTGATGTTCAGATTTTTTTTACAAGGATAATTTTTCTATCTTAGTATATACAACAGCAGGCAAATGATTTATATGTGCACACTAATGCTTCAGGTATGATTTTTTAAGATAGTAATTGAGCATATAAACATTAAACTATTTGTGGTGTATATAAAAATGGATTTTACAAACCCAACCAGCATTGGTTTTTACTTGTCAGTCTGTTTTGGGCAATAGTTTGTTGACACAAGCTGAGTGCAGCTACTTTTCTTGCTCGTGGACTTTGCATACTGCTTACAGCAAGTATCAACTCATGGCTGAATTCCTCTGGAAATTTCTTTAAAAGTAAACCTACAAGTCCTAAAGGCATAAACTGAAGCATTGCTGGAGCTTGGTCTTTTGCACACAGCACAACCTGCTCTAAAAACCGAATGGGAAAATGAGATCTTGCACTAATAGTAGCATCAGAAGCAATAACTAGCAAAGTTCTCATCAAATCAGCAATAGCTTTGTTAATGGGATTAGCCACAGCATTACGAATGTGATCATCGCTTAGTGATTGAAGTTCAAATGGTGTGTCCTCAAGAAGCTCAGCATTGCTTCTATGTATTTTGCTTGGTCTGCTGTGTTCACTTGGATCTCTAGCATCATCGATATCAACTTCACGGTGACTTCTTTTGCATCGAGTTTTACTTCCTGCAACAGAAGAACACTGCCTAGACTGTAAAGCTGCATAAGTTGTAACTACTGCTAAACGTGAAAGCGCTGCTCCATATGGTTCGGCTAATTGTTCTTGGTGAGCTTCACTGTACAAATAAAATGGGAGGACATGCAGTAATAATGCCAGTGCACACTGCTCGATATCTAAGTAAAAAATTCCTAAAATCATGTCCACTGCTCTATTAATGTCTTTTATAAATTGATAATTGAGAATTCTTTGTACTAATGCTTCACATAACCATCGTGCACCACCTACACATAATAAAGTATCAAAATAATGAATAGACTTCAAATCTAGCCAACCTCTGAAATGAACACTATTAAATACCTCATCCAGGATTTTAGCTAATGGAGCACGGACTGTCAAACCATGTGGTATGATGGGAGCCATTTTATTTTTTGTTTGAGGTGGTGGATGAAGATCATACATCATTTTATTGATTATTCCTATCATCAAATTTGAACGTTCAGTGTAATATAAATTCACCTGGTCACCTCCAGGCATCTGGAGAGGTTGGCGATCGCCACCAGATGGCGATTCTCCGGGAGAGGTATTCGATTCCATATGCAGTGGAGCTAGAAATTGTTGAAGAATGTTCATTGGTTTCAACCTCTCTTCATGATGGAGAACATTTATGTAGTTACACAGCCATGCAGAAATGCAAACTGGCAAAAAACACATCTGTCTTTTAATATGGTCTAAAATAATCTTCACTTTTTCAGTAGATAAGGCACCATGTTCCCAAGCAACAAGAATTTCTCTTGCTGCAGAAGGGGCATTTATCACAACTTCATGCCACTTTACTTGATCTGTTTTAAATTCTTGCTCAGTATTTAGAAATTGAGATAGTAGAACTTCAACATTGGCTTGATCACAGCGTGATAGTAACAATTCAGGACATTTGAATTTCCCACCTTCTGCTAAACATTCTGAAGCCCACTGTACAAAAAATGAATCTTTCTTGTCAGTATTTCCAGTAACAATTTCAATTCCATAATACTGAGTAATGTGGCACAATAGCAAAAAAGTTACATCAAACAGTAGAGCTCTTGTTTGAGCACCTTTTGTTGTTTCAGTACTGATATATTTATTATAATCATTAAATTGGATCAATTTGGATATAAAAGTATGTAATTTTCCAGTAGCAGCTGCGGCTGAAAGAATGAGTTCAAAGTTCTTACCCTGAACCATGTGACATAGAACACCTAAAAGTGCTTCTTGTATATTTGAATATTCAGAATTTAAAGATTTTAAAATGCTTATGACAGTTGGTTCAGCTCTTAAAATCAGAGTAGCATTTGCTTGAACACCTTGTTGGTTTAGTTTAGGCATGGTATGTTTAAATGATTCACTTTGTCTTCTTGCAATTAATTTACGCATTTGAGTCTCAGTAAGCATTCCAACTTTGCAGAATTCATTTGTTAAATACTGCAAACAATCACAATTACTTTTGAGATCAGTTAAATCGAGCAAAGGAGAATATTGCAGAAGAATTTCTAAGCCATTTTCTAATGCATTCTCTTCATTTTCACCTTGTGTTGAATGAATTTGAGATATTAGCTGTCTTACTTTTAAAAATGTAAAAGCAAACCACTTAAGGTCTTCTGAAGATCCCGAGGCATCTGCTATTCCAATGAAACAGGCACGTATTATTTCACAATACAATTGTGGTAATGTAAAACTCTGAAGCTTTTTTACTAACAATAATTGATTAACAAATGCTGTCACATCACTTGCAGGATTCAGGATAGCATCAATGCTCACCATAATGTTAATGGTACTTGCTAAAATTTGAAGTCTCCGATTGCTTTTAGGTACCTGCTCTGATGGAACCATCGGTAAACTATCAACTGAGCTTACAAGACTTAGTGCACCCTCTGTTGTTTCTTTAGAAACATTTGTTATATTGGGCACTTGATTAATTTTATTTTCAAGCTCTTTATGTTTTTGTAGCATCTGAGTATACATTCCTTGATCTTCAAATTTTCCAACAAAAAGCAAAGATTTAATGAACGTGGAATTGCTAAAATAATACAGAGCTTCATATGATTTCTCCATTATGGAAATATGCTCAGGGCTTTGCTTCAGCTCAGCCAATTTGGAGATAGAATAAAAAATACATGAATATAACCAATGAGTCACACTAACAACAGCTTTACAAAGAGCTATACATTCCTCTTCATTACCATGGCATCCAATTCTAGACTGGAATGTTTTTAGCAAGTCAAGCAGACTCAGTATACAATAAGGCTTATAGAAACTTTGGTATCTTCCAATACTAGACAGTACTGCTCCATATGATACAACACGAGAACTTAATGAATGCATTAAGTATGACATAAATAAATTATTTGGCCCTGGACCTACTAAAGCTTGCTGTAAAATGCAATCAGCTAGATCATATACATCCCCACTTACTCCTCTTGGCAATACACTTTTTATGCGATTTCCCCAAGAAATATCTGACCATCGCTCTCGCCATGCTTGAAGTAGAAGAGATTTGATACTTCTAGTTTTACTGGTATCCATGGTACAATACCTAAAAATAACAAAATATATGTACCATAAATTAATTTACTGTAAAAGGTAGAATTTAGAAAATTTACTTTCATATTATAACCACAACTGCCATTCAATTCTACACAAGATTTGAATTTCTAAGAGTACAACATTTCACACAAACCTACCTGTCACCTTTGTGATGTAAAAGTACATAGGGAAGAGTGGGGCACCTTGGGACACAGTTCATACACCTTAAATTTTAAAATCAGATTTAAGATTAAAATCTTGTTATTTTATGTACTACTAGATGGCTCTCCTGTGCCTTTGTTGTGTTTTGAAAGCTCTACTGCAATCAGGTAATAATTTATCAAATTTAGTTTTTTTAACAGTCAAAAAACGTTTATGTAAATTTTGTAGACAGTAACAATATGATTAGAATTTATTAATTTAATAAATAAAACTACATATCAATGAAACAGTCATGCTTATTGTGAAATTAGATGTGAAATGGTCATTATAGAGTTAATGGGAGCCCCATTGTCTCATAGGAACCTTAAGGAAGAATCTGGTTAGTTGGGACATCTTGGAATACTTCATGAAACTGTTTTTTATAGTAACTGCTGCAGAGTTCTTGCACATTTATAATTATAAAAATTAAGCCCTTTAGAAAAATATGAAGTTTTGTGAGAAAAGTAGGTTTAATGCACTATGAAATTTTGTCAAACTTTACAAAATATATCATTTGATTTTAACACTATATCAGAAATCTCGAGAAATGCTTATAAAAATTTCTTTAAATGTGAGGCGAAATTGACATATTTCGGATCATGCTGATTTAAAAATATCTAGCAGATTTTTGACGATATTTTATGCAAATAATTACAAGTAAAAAATGGTGAACTCTTTTCATTAGTATATTAAATACTTTTACAAATGAATCATACAAATGGAAAAAAGTTTTTCTGATCGAAGATTAGATATAATTGTACACTAAAATGAAATAAATGTCACACAAAAAAGAGGTACACTTTGATTATGGGTGTTGCAGTAATCTATTATTAAAATTATGGTTGGGTTATCATGGAATCAATTTTCAGAAACAGGGTTGGGTTTCTAACATGACAGTGGAAGAAATAAGAATCGGAAAATATGAAACACCTTGACCCCTTTTTCATATTATGCTGATGGGAAAAAATATGCAGTTTGCAATCCGATTGTCCCTCTTAGATGGGACACAGTGTTTCTTACTTTTATTGTAATTTAGGAACTGTAATATCTATAAGAAAATTAAGCACTTTGATATAAAGTTAAACAGTTTTAAAGTCCTTAAAAGCTGAAAACAAGAATTAAGCAGTTTTTAAGGACCGCAAGTGTCCTGTATATATAATGATTTTAATTTGCCATAGTAGATGATCGATTTAAGATTTTGTTAATCAATCCTCTAAATTTTTCATTTGTTAAAACATGAGATTTTCCCCCAGATTTTTCACTGCAAATTCAATAAAAGTATATTATTATATTAAATAAATTCAGAGTTTATTGTATTAGTTATTTAAATTAGGCAACATAACCAAAAATTTGTCTCAGAAAAGCTGACAATTAATAATTTTTTATCCACTGAAGGTATTGTCCCCAGATGCCACACCTGGTGGGGCACTTTGGGACACTGAAAGTTCTGAAAACAAAATATTTATTATGTATAAAACATTTAAAATGGATTATACTTTTATCTTATGTGGAAGAGTTTAATGTATATGAGATAAGTATTTGGCTAAGATAGAATTATAAAAATATTTATAAAAATCAATAACTGAAAAGTGTTCCAAGATATCCCACTTTCCCCTATCACTTAAAATTATTAAATAAGTTTCAAGCTATCAACACAAAAAAAATAGTATTTTTAAATACACAAAGAGAGAGGCCAGAAAATGTAAAATTACTGTTTGATTTTGCAAATATCTGGAATATAAATATATCAATGATTAAATCCCCCAACAACCATGCAATTCAATTTGACGATTTAAGTCTGTGTTTCTAGACTGTTAGAATAAATTTTGACCTAAGACAGGGATTCTTAATATTTATAGTTTCACACTTCTGAGTGGCGAGTGAACCTTATATCTGCACCTTAACCTGAAGATCAAATTCCTTTCCATACCCACACCTTATCATCACGGCAGCTCTTCTGGGAACTTTTACCAGTTAACAACTCTGACTTAGGTATAAATGTTTACATGTTAAATTGATATTCTCTGCAATTGAATTTTGAATTCTATGATCAAAAAGCTTATTTGCTGTGAAAATAATTACCTCACTCATTTTCAGATTACGAATTGTTTAGTATTTTATGTTGTGCAGTTCACCACAAGAAAATGGAAACACCTTATATCTTTATAAAAAATGTTGTTCAACTTGTTTTTTATAATCAGGGTTTCTGCACATTTTTTATTAAAAAAATGAAAGAACTTTTTAAGGAGTACAGAAAAAATTTAAGTACTATGAAAAAAGGTAACATTAATGCATTATGAAGTTTTATCAAATTTCACATAATCAGGGAGTAACAAAAATAAAATAAAATAATTTATTTGATTTAAATGAGGTTTTAGTTACATAAAATATTTCCATTTTTTTGTATTTAAAAACTTAAATTAATAAATAATTAATTACTGTAAAAATAACCATTACAGCATCATTCCAAATAATAACATTTTGTAATAATCGGTAAAAGTTAAGTATATTTTACATTCAATGATTTAAAAAAAAAAAGTTTAGCTGCTTTTGTTATGCCTAGTTGAATTCTTAGTTTACTATGTATCAGTCCAAAAGTGTGAATAGCACAGTAAACGGTACTTATCGGCTATAAGGACCATGGGTTAGCGCTGCTTTTCAGAGTTGTCGCCAACACGAACATTGGCGATATAATCCGATATGAGAAATTCACTACACAAACACAATGACAAAAATTTAATATATAATGGGGTTTGATCAACTTTGCTTGAACAAAAAAATATTGTGTTACATTGAAATTTGAGGCGGCCAAAATTCAGCTATTGCCGATAAAATTTCATTAAATTTATCACTACCAATAACGCTTCACCACATAAATTCTGCGAGATATGAGTCCAAGTGCTGTCTCGCAGTGCCTCTATGCTTTTTGTTACACCATTTCACGGATCCCCAGGGTCTCTCTATGGTCTGTGTATGAGCTCCGGTTTCAGGATCCATGAAGTTATACCGATGGTTTACTTTCAAATGGGCTTCATGTGGTTCTTATAACCGATAAGTACCCAGTAAACTAATAATTTGCACAATAAACTGAAAACTCCACATTCACTCTACACCAGCAGATGTTTACAGATAAGTCAATAGCTTCCAGTTTTTTTTCTAGTCACATTTTTATCAAATTTATTTTCACTACTGAAATGTGTTTAATAATTTCAGGGCTTTTTGATCAAATAAAACACCAGTAAAAGGGTCTGTTCGAATTATAAAGTTGAGCAACACAGTATTAATCCAGTATACTATATTTTTCTTTACCAAAATTAATAGCTGCATCCTTTTCCTGTGATAATAAATCAAAGATGGTACATTACAGCTGAAGGCACTGTAAGTAGCAAATTCAAATAATTTACTCCTTACAAAAGTAACTTGTACTAATGACAAACCAACTTGTGATCTGAATTTGTAGAAGATAAAAGCCATTTTTGAAACAGATGGGGAAGTAGGGACTATTTCTTTTCTCCCTAAAACTTTCAAAGTTTCACCTAGAAAGTGCAACTACTCAAACTCTGGAGCTAATGACTTGTTCCTACAGGGCATAATAGTCAATTGTCACTTGTTTGTAAGGCAGGTGACAATAAACAAAGGAGGATAATAAGATGCAAATGTTCTGTCCACAAGTTTTGAATTATTAGGCTAGACAGAGGTATGTTCCCAAGCATGAAAGAGATCTTCTAGGAAAGGCAATTTCTGATATTTTATTTTTAGTTCGGCCACTTTCATGTCTGACTGTATTAAAAGTTGCAAATTAAGATTAAAATCTAGTTTGTTAATGACTTTTTCAATAAAAATATTCAAATTACTGATTTTATAAATAGTAAAAAAAAGAAATTGATTTAATTTAGTGATTTTTTTTAAATCATTTGATTTAACTAAGGTGATTAAAATCAATGACACACTGCACATAATATAATATTTAATTTTAACATACTAGATATGTCAAGGAATGCTTATAAAAATTTCCGCCATTAATGATAAAAATTGACATATTTTGGATCTTGCTAATTTAAAAATATTTGGCAGACTTTTGACGATATTTTATGCAAATGATCACAAGTAAGAAAAGGTGAACTTTTCTTACTTGTTATGTTTATGTTAATTTATGTTTTTGTGCGAAACACTTTTAATAGTTGACACTTAGCAATAGAAGTTTCAATCCTTTAATGACTAAGGATAACTTGCCTCAAATTTTCAGTTACTTCTCCATTAAAACTTTTCCTTATTGAAATAGTTTTCCTTATTCCTTTTTTATTTCAAAAAGTGAATATGTGTAAAAAAAAAAAGAATGATTACAGTACAAAAATATATTCAGAACCTTAATCTATAAACATAATACAAATTCTTTGATAAAAGCAGATATGAAAAATAGGTGACTATTGTTATAAGCTCTCTCAGATCATAAAAACAGAAACACTAATTGAAAGATTAAATTTGATGAGTGGATTTTGCCTACACTTTAAGACATATTTTCTTCAGATAAAGGTAACTATGGTATGAGGTAATAATAATGGGCAAATTTATACAGTATAAATAAATACGACACGTCAATATGTAATGTTTAGTGATGTGTCGTTACTGTATCATATATTCATATCCAGACCATCAAAATTCTGATCTGGAAAATTAAATTTAATGAATCTCTTGCGTTTTGAAATTTAAAAACTGAAATAAAGAAATATTAAATTAGTAAATAATTTTTATTTTTACAAACTATATGAAAATTATATAAATGGCATTTATGACATAATTTGAGAGCATAATGATCATAACATTATTAGATTAAAAATACTACTAATGTAAATACAGTATAATTTAGTTTATGAGATGCAAAAGTCCCAATAATCTAGAAATGAAATATTCTAGAAATTGTATAATTAATATGAATGTATAACTCTTAGTAGCACAAATTCACAGAATTCCTCAATTTATTTAGAAAAACAAATCTCTTCATTTAATATAGCTATTTTTAATGTATTTTTTAGATGCAGTTATTTTCAAAAATTTCACCAGCATTATTAGAATAGGCTACAAGCTCTTCAAGAATACTTTCTAATAAAAAAAGATAATTTATTGAATTGCTTTTATCATAATAACAAAATTTTTATTTATACTTTTTTAAAACTAAATAAAATTCACCAGAAAGAAAATATGATCACAAATTGAAGGATTGTGATATGATAGTAGAGAAAGCTACTGTATCGATATACAGTAAGTTCAAGTAAATACAGTATATTGATACTGTTGTATATTGATACAAAATATCCATATTGATACAAAATATTGATACAGTATATTGATACAAAATATCCATAATCGCAAGGCCATATATTGATACATTAATATAGCCGTGCAAGGTTATGTATTGTTACATCATTGTAGCTATTTCAATATGCCCATCTCTAGGTAATAAGGCTACAATGTAATATTAAAAATTGCAAAATTAAGATGCTGCATGATTTATTAAGCTATTTTTATCATTACAACAAAATTATCTCTTATAATTTTTCTAAAAAAAAAAAGCATTACTGCTGAACTGAAAAGAAAGTATGATCACAAATTAAAGAAATTTATGATACAATACAACAGGGTTCATGCCTATTTTTCAAAATGAAATTCCCTGAGTTTTTCAGGTTTTCCCTGTTGTCTTCATCAAAATTCCAGGTACTGCGTACTACTATTTCAATGCCAATTTCAAAAAATAATTTTAGATTTAACTAATATTTACCTTGCATACATGACAGTCAGAGAAAGAAACATTCAAAATTCTCTATATTTGTATACAATTTTATCTGCAAGTACAGTACAACCTCGAAAATCTGGACTTTGCCAATTTCGGAATTTAGAATTTTCCCGGATTATAGGGTTTGGATAAAAGGCAAAAGTCAAGTTAACTCATTAAAAAATATTATTTAATATTAAAAAAAAAAAAAAATGGAACAAAAGAAATTTTAAGAAAAAATATACATATACAAGAAATAAAAAGAAAAAGAAAGTTTATATTTTATCATTTTGTTTAAACATTTGAACTAATGTTTGTTGTTTCATTAATTTTGGTTTGTGGGAAAGCAGTTTTTTTTTTATTCTATAGGTATCATCATCATAACTCATAGTACCTAGTGGCACATAAGGTCTTCAGCTTGCGTCGCCACCCTGGTCGATCCTGTGCCGCATTCCTTGCTTCTGACCAGCTCACCCATCCCATCAAATTTCTGTCCTGCTCCACCAGTTTCCTCCAAGTAAGCTTGGGTCGACCCCGAGATCTTTTTCCTTCAGGCGCCCAAGTAAGTGCCACAGCAGGGATGTTATGCTGCGACATTCTCAAGACATGTCCAGTCCATTTCCATCTATGTTTTTTTATTTCTATCTCAATTTCTTCTTGTCCAGTACTCTTGTAGAGTTCAGTATTAGTAATAACACATGGCCAAAATACTCCCAAAATTTTCCTCAGGCATTTAGTCTGCCAGGCATTTAACTTGTTCATTGGTTCCTTGTTAATTTCCATGTTTTGGCTCCATATAGTAAAACGCTTTTCACTAAGGAATTAAAAAGGTTGATTTTGGTTTTTAAATTAATGTTAGTAGTTCTCCATATTTTATTTAGTTTTCTAAAACAATTCTGAGCTTTTGCAATTCTTATTTTGATTTCTTCATCTGTTCCAGCCTCCTTGCTCACCATTACACCAAGGTACGTGAAGCTATTTACATCTTTAATTGATTCATCATCTAATTTTACATTTTCAGAAGTTTTTTCATTAATTCTTTAGACTTTTGTTTTACTTTTATTGATTTGTAGACCAGTAGTTTTAGCAAACTTGTTAAGGCCATTACTTTTCCATTGTAGATCACAAAATCTAGAGGCCAAAAGAACAATGTCATCTGCAAAATCCAAATCCTCTAAAACTCATGGAAATTTCCACCTAATGCCTCTTCTCTTGTCTTTGATGGTGTTTTTCATGATCCAGTCAACAACTATATTAAATAATAAACCTGACATCACACATCCTTGCTTTACACCTGATTCAATTTAGAAGGGCTCTGTCAGTTTTACATTTACTTCAACACAGCAACTGCTGTTTTGATATAGTTCCCTAATAATGTTAATAATTTTTTGTGGAATTCCATTACTATCAAGTATCTTCCACAACATATCTCTGTGTAATAAAAATGATCATTAGAAAACGAGTTAGACTTAAAGAAAGCTTTAATCAACTAGAATGATGCATGACAAAATGGCAAAGCAGTATCGCACGCTAGTAGTTGGAACATCAAAACATAGTAGTGTTGCCATTCTTCAAGTACCTAAAGTTAGTGTTGCCAAAACAAGAACATAATATCACATTCACCCCTCCCATAGTGTTAGTCAATCACATAGTCGGCTAAATAGGAAGGCAGGCGTTTCGGTCTGCTGGGACGAAGTGTAGTAGGATCCTGGGACCTCTCCCCAGTATTCTTACAGAAGTTCTCTGATGAGGAGGCTGGACTGCTAGGATATGGTGGTACACTGTCTTGAGCTTCATCTTCTGTCATATTTTTGAGACTCACCGGTGGGGTTTTTGTATGTGCGTTAGACAATCCAGAATTCAGAATATCAGAAGAAGGCAGATGGCTGCTACAGCTGTCTCCGTCGTCATTGATAGGTAAAGGAGTTTCCCCTCTTGGAGCTAAGTGCCGTATAGAGACACTGGTTTCACGTCCGTCTGGGAGTCTAACATAAGCATAGTCTGGGTTTGCTTCAATGAGTTCTACTTCCTGCACAATAGGCTCATACTTATTAGCTCGTGTGTTGTTCCTCATTAGCACTGGACCTGGATGGGTAAGCCAGGTAGGTATGGAGTAACCATTGTAGGATCTTCTAATGTGGGAGAACATTCGTTCATGAGGTGTAGCATTTGTGGAGGTGCATAGTAGGGAGCGAATCGAATGTAAGGCAGGTTGTAAAACATTTTCCCACTGTTCAATTGCCATGTTTTTTGATTTTAGTGCCAGCTGGATAGTTTTCCATACGATTCCATTGTATCTTTCGACTTGGCCGTTTCCTTGCGGATTGTAAGCAGTCGTCCTGCTAGTCGCTATCCCAAGTGGAGTGAGAAAAGATTTTAACTCACGGGACATAAAAGATGAACCTCTATCAGAATGTATATAAGCCGGCATCCCAAAAATTGAGAAGATGTTTTGCAAGTGAGTTATAATGGTAGACGCCGAGATATCAGAACAGGGAATTGCAAAGGGGAATCTCGAAAACTCATCTACTACAGTCAGGAGGAAGCGGTTCCTGGAAACTGTTGGTAAAGGTCCTTTGAAATCCAGATTTAATCTTTCAAAAGCAGCAGTTGCTTTGATTAATTTTCCATCATTTTTACAGAATCGTGGCTTGACTTCGTTGCAACAGGGGCAAGCGTTTATGACCCTCTTAATGTCGTCCAAAGAGAAGGCTAAATTTTTAGATCTGATCCAGTGATACATTCGGGTGATTCCCGGATGACACAATGCCTCATGTAATTCTCTTATATTCACTCCTGGGCTGGTAGCCGCCGTTATTCTTGATAGAGTATCCGCAGTTGCATTTCTGTTTCCAGGTCGGTAGATAATATCAAATTTGAAGCAGGTAAGTTCCAATCTCCAACGCATGATTTTCTCATTTTTAATTTTACTGTTATGACACTGATCAAACATGAATGTGACTGATCTTTGGTCAGTAAAAACTTCAAAATGTCTACCAATTAAGTAATGTCGCCAATTCCGTAGGGATTCAACAATTGCATAGGCCTCCTTTTCAATCGAGGAATGCTTCTGCTCAGATGCGTTCAGAGTTCTTGAGAAGAATGCCACAGGACGTTCAGCTTGACTCAAGGAAGCCCCTATAGCAAACTCAGAGGCGTCTGTTTCCACTCTAAAGGGTATGTTGTCCTCAATAGCAAACAAGGAGGCATTAGCTATATCGGTCTTTAATGAGTCAAAAGCCTTCACAGCAACTTCTGGAAGAGGAAAGGGACCCTTAGCCAAGAGAGGGCGAATCTTCTCAGAGAATGTGGGAATCCAACGACAATAATGGGCAAACATGCCCAGCGCACGTTGTAGAGACGCTGTGTCTTTAGGAATAGGTAAGTTCAACAGTGGAGCCAGTCTGTCGGGGTCAGGTTTTATAGTTTTGTTCTCGATAAAGTATCCTAGTAGTTTGATCGATTTAGTAGAAAAAACACACTTCTCATCATTCAGTGTTAAGTTGTATTGCTTAGCAGTAATCATGAATTTTTCCAAGTTGCAGTCATGCTCTCTTTGATTTTTCCCACATACCGTTACATCATCAAGATATGGAAAAGTGCCTTCTAAACCTTCATCCTTAATTATTTTATCAATGATTCTCTGGAAGCATGCTACCCCATTAGTCACACCGAAAGGGACACGTAGAAAATGGTACAGTTTACCTTCAGCTTCAAAAGCTGTGTAATGTTTTTCAGATTCTAATATGGGTACCTGATGATAGGCACTTTTGAGATCAATAGTACTAAATATTTCATATTTAGACACTTGTGAAATTAATTCTTCAATTCTGGGAAGAGGATAAGCATCAAGCATCGTGAATCTATTAATTGTCTGTGAATAATCGACAACCATTCTGGGCTTGTGGTGTTCTCCTTTCACGACAAATGCTTGTGCACGCCAAGGTGAATTACTGGGTTCGATTACACCTTCTTCTAGTAGTCTGTTTACGTTCGCAGCTATAAATAGTCTATCTTCTTCCGTTTGACGCCTTGACTTCGTGATCACTGGTCTACAGTCAGGGGTTAAGTTAGCAAACAGTGAGACAGAGGGGACTTGAGCAATTGCCAATGAGCAGATTTTCAGAGGTGGTCTGTCACCGTTGAAATCAATCTCAACTGAAGAATGATTTTTTAGTAAGTCATGGCCGATCAGAAAATCTGCACAGAGGTTTTTCATGATTAACACCTCTACGTTTGTATATGAATGAGTTTGTAATTTTACCGTTATCATGGAACAGCCAGTAATGTCCGAGCTTAAGGAAGAGTTAGCCATAGTTATTCTACCGAAGTATGGCTTCACTAGTATTCGACACTTTTTTACCAGAGATTGGTTTAGAAAACTGAGTGAGCTGCCAGTATCGATCAGAGCATTTAGCTCTATTCCATTTATATCCACTTTAGTAATAGATTTTTGGAGACAACTGGGGATAATTGATGCTGATGCTAAAGTATGAACTGATGCCGTAGAATTGTTCGGGGGGCGCGACAGTCTAGACTTGCAAACTCTCTGGTAATGACCTTTCTTTCCACACCCTCTACATAGTGCATCCTTGGCCGGGCAGACGTTTCGAACATGGCGGTCATTCCCACAAAAAAAAGCATTTTCCGGTGCGGGCTGGTATAGCTGCAGTTGCGTGAGTCTCCTCGGGTTTTTCGTCTTTCTGCTCCATAGCAGCCACAGGTACCGAATTCGAATTTGCAGAATATGAAGCGGAGTGATGTTCTGCCAGTTCTAATGCCCTAGCCTGGTCGAATGCATTATCCAACGTAATTGTAGTGTTCTCCAACAGGCGTTCTCGAATTCGAGTGCTCCTTAAACCCCGGATGAATGCGTCTCTAATATACTCATTTTTGTATTGTTCAGCCGTAACAGATTTGAAATTACAATCTTTGCTCATTTGTTTAAGTATCTGTAGATATTCACTCACAGACTCTCCCGATTGTTGAGTTCTCGAAGCCACGCAGTGTCTGGCGAATATTTCGTTTCGTTTAGTAACGTAAATAGAATCCAGGGCAGTAATAGCCGTATTGTAGTTTTTTGCTTCGTTGATATGCTGATAAACACCCGCCGACACGTAATTACACAAGAGATGAAGCTTATTTTCCTCAGTCAAATGCTGAACTTCGCCCAGGAAATTTGAAAATGTCCGTTTCCAATGTTTCCATTTTGCTTCAGCTCCTACGCACGTTGGATCCACGTCGAATCTCTCTGGCTTGAGAAGTCGTTCCATCTCATGTGAATTTAGATCCAAGAAATCTAGTTGATTAAATTGTAATAAAAATGATCATTAGAAAACGAGTTAGACTTAAAGAAAGCTTTAATCAACTAGAATGATGCATGACAAAATGGCAAAGCAGTATCGCACGCTAGTAGTTGGAACATCAAAACATAGTAGTGTTGCCATTCTTCAAGTACCTAAAGTTAGTGTTGCCAAAACAAGAACATAATATCACACTGTCAATGGTATCAAATGCTTTTCTAAAATCAATGGAATTTAAATATAAAAGTGTATTATGTTCAATACTTTGCTCAATGATGTTTTGCCGATAAAATGTCATTAAATTTATCACTACCGGTAACGCTTCGCTACATAAATTCTGCAAGATATGAGTCCAAGTGTTGTCTTGCAGTGCCTCTATGCTTTTTGTTATGTCATTTTGCAGATCCACAGAGTCTCTATGGTCTGCGTATGAGTCCTGGTTTCAGGATCCACGAGGTTATACCGATGGTTTACTTTCAAATGTTGAAAGTCAGTGTAAGCCACAAAATATGAAAACAGTGCCACCTATTTATAATATCATCAACTGGTATAAACCAGAATTTGGCGTGATCGCTACGTGTTGTCTTGTTTGGCTTCATGTTAGCTGAGTTTTGGCCGGCACAAATTTCAATGTAACGAAATATTTTTTTGTTAAGTAAAGTTGATCAAACCCAATATATTAAATTGTAATCATTGTGTTTGTAGTGAATTTCTCGTATCGTATTATATCGTCAATGTTTGTGCTGGCGACAACTTGGAAAAGTAGTCGGTAACCCATGGTCCCTATAACCGATAAGTACCAAAATCAGCTAGTTTAGTCAATCTAATATGCAACATTTAGAAGATGGAGAGAGATGGAAAAAGATATTAATCGACTCTCAGCGATTCACGAAAACATAAACTGAATTGCACAATTGCACTATTTATGTGCAAATAATTATAAAATTAACTGTTCAGCGATTTATGCAAAATTTAACATACATTTATTACTTCCATAAAAAAACCCTGATCTTTTACATTCCAGACAGTGGTAAATAATCATTGTCACGGTAATTTGATCTGCATTAATGTGCACGTGGCCATAAATCTCCGTTATCACGTTAATTTGATTGGCATTAATGCGCACACAGCTGCAAATCCCATTGTCATGCTAATTTGATTGGCATTAATGCCCATGTGGCCGCAAATCTCCGTTGTTATGTTGATTTTGTTGACATTACCATGCACGTGGCCATAAATTTACATTGGCCTTCACAGAAGATAATTTTCCCTAAGAAACTATGCAAATTTCGTAATCCGCAGTATGAGGAAGTTTCCCGTAGAAACTATGGAGAATCCACAGTAATCGGCACCTCTGTAAGTAGGTCGGCAATTTGAAAATTCCGAGATTTTTCCAGAATTTTGAACAAAAAATCGATTTTCCCTGCAATTTCTCAGACATTTTAGTCCACTTTCAAATTCCCGGTTTTCCCGATTTCCAGAGTGTGCACGAACCCTGATACAAGTATATTGACATAAAATTTCCATAAATTGTAAGATCATGCATTACTACATCAATATAGCTGTATCGATACTCTCATCTCTAGGTAATAAGACTATGATATAAACTGCAGCATTAAGAAACAACATCATTTGTTTTGCGATGAAAAGTGATTTATAGTGGATTTGTGTCCACTACTATTAGAACAATGTTGTTACTGGCACTGCAATCAAACAAAAATTTTCAAATTACAAGACTCTAAAACAAAATTTAAGTACTTTTAAGCACCTTATATCAAAAGACTGGGTACAAAATTACCACTTGCCAATGGTGAATAGATTTTTTCATGTGGCAAGTACAAAATCTGCGCATTATGTGGGTTTCTTTTTTTACGTTTTATCCTGTTCTATAAAATGCTACAACATTTGTGAAAATTAAAATCTTCAAAGACTCACCTACTGTTTTGCCAGTCGATGTGATGACCTTTTGATGTGATTCATTGCCCTGCAGCACAGAACATTCTATAGTTAATGGATTAACTATATCATGAAACTTCATTGCATGTGCACTTAATGTGAAGGCTAATATAAACTGATAACATGGTAACTAGCAGCAGCTGTGGGAAGTGTACATGGGAAATACCTTAAATGCTCATATGTTATGTTATTTTTTTTTTACATAATAGTTGCATAATTGCTGTTAAATTTTTCTGCAATTATTATTATTTTTTTCCCGAGAAGAAATGATGAAAAATCCTGCAATGCGATTATATTTATATGGTACTGGCAAGTGAAAAAAATTTTGGTGAAATTTTTTGCCCTGATTAAAGGTAACAAAATTAAATACTTTTAAGTGAGCTCACTTTTATCTCGGTAAAGCACAAAAATAATTATGAAAAATAATTAAAACATACCTGACAGATTTTCTTTCAATTTTTAAAGTTTTATCATATAGTTTCAAATTCTTGGACTTATTGATCTATGAAGGTTTTTTTATCAATTCCATTAGGATAATCAAATTCTATTCTCCTACCTAAACTGAAATAAAAATACAATTCAATTAGACACTTAGTATTGCAATTACAAGGCATTTAAATATAAACAACTAAAAGAAATAATTTAGGGACCAAAATTTATTTTTTAAACTGAGACATTTTACATATGTTATTTTAAAAATTATAATTCATCAATAGAGAAATACTGGAGAGCTCATTGTCTAATGGCCTAGTGGCCAAACGACCAGTATTTGTCAACATTTTAAAAATTATTCTACTGTCTGAAACATATCAGGTCTACTAAATAAATAAATTAATTCATATTTAAAATATTTAGAGGGCTCAACATCAAGCTTAGGTGAGCCATTTTAATGTGAAATTTGGAAATCATTTAGTGATGCTGTATTACCTGTTTATTATATAATTATTCATACTGTTGTGAATGTACAATGTTCCGTTTGGTGCCTTCTCTTGCATCTGTCTCGAAGGCCAGGTGAAGAAAATATAGTGTATGTGAACCCAGGGTTTCCAGGATTTCCCGGTTAGAGGAAGGGTTTCCAGATTTGGTGATTCATTGCCAATTTGGTGACATTTGGCAATTTCCGGTTCCATAAACTTCTCGATAGAATGATTAATCTTTGAGATATAGAGATTTCCAGAAATTTCTATGGAGAGACTATAAAAAAGACTCATCCCTCCGTTAGAATGGAATTGACGAATGAATAAAAGTTACATTGGACTATGATTTTTGTCAATCTTTTAGCTGTTGTTTTGTGAAATTATTTTTGTCAACATTTTGAGAATAATATTGCTTATTCTGTGAAATTAGTGGAACATTTAAGTGCTATTTGATTGTATACTGTTCCTGTTTACTTTGTGCTTATGAATAAACATAAGTTATTCAGAAACTTGGACTCGTTCTTGTACCTTGCATACACCCACGATTCTAGAGGATACATTTCGTAACAATATTTAATTTTTTAAAGGATTTTCTTTCACAAAAGTAGTATACATCAATCCATAAACATACAAATTTAAATTCTGAAAAAAATAATTAATAATGTTGACATGAAATAAAAAATGCAGCAATGCAAATTTTAAAGTGATACCAGTGCGATTGATTTTATTACAACTATTTATTTTTAATATAAGAGTATACTAATATATATTATGATGCAATTTCAATTATAAGCCTTATATTATTTTGTGCAAATGGTACATAATATTAGTACTACCTGACAATAAATCAAAATGAGAATATATAGAGTTAAAGTAAAAGAATAATTATAGTATGATTCTGCACAGGACTTCCAAGTTCTACTTATAACCATGGTACAGTTATTAGCTTACAATACACCAATAAACATGTTATATGATTTCAGGGTTCCCACTCTTTTCATAAAAAAATATAAGAACTTTTCAGGGACCTAATATTTTTTCTCAGCCAAAAATTTTTGGAACTTTTAAACATAGCTTTTTAAGTAATTTTGCAAAATTTTCCAGAAAAAAATTAAAACTGCAAATTCAATATAGTTTCAAATAATTATTCATGTTATTTTGTGCATATAAACTCAATTTAGTGAACTATGAAAGAAATAAAGAGAAAATGAATAAGTCTGTAGGGAAAGTCATGTGCTGCACACATCACATTTTTCCGTTTTGGAGATGAATCGTTTATTCATACACATAAAATGTGAATTGTGCATTTCTAACTAAATAAAAGAGTTTAAGTTACAAGAAAAGTATTACTGAAGACGCAGACCGTCTGACTCGTCCTAAGACTTGAGCAGCTATTTGAATAAGAGTTCAAAAAGTATTACAACCTGAACTCTTATTCAAACAGCTGCTCAAGTCTTGAGTTGGATGGCCTGAGTCTTCAACCTGAACTCTTAAATTTCAATAAAACATTTACGGCCATTGTAATAAATAATTTTAATCATGAAGAAAATATCTCCACCAAATCCCAATAGCAACACTGAATGTACTTATACATATAAAGCTCTTTATCATTCTGTACAAATTGTGTGTTAATTCACACTAAAGACGCCAATTCTGGAAGCCCATCCTTCCTAGTATGTTCCTACCTGTCATTGAATTTACCTAATGGACTCCTCCAAAATCCCATGACCCAAATGCCTTCTCGTTGGACAATATAGGGTATCTGTATCGAGATGGGAGGTTAGCAGGCATTAAGTATGTATAACTTCCATAATTAAAACATAATACTGCTTAATTCAGTATTTATTTATAACATCACAAATACATGAAGTTACACGCTTACATTTAACATTATCAGCTCTACATGATAATAACTCACTTCATTCTGGATAACAATTTTGCAAAAGATTTTAGCATTGGACATATATCTACTGACAAATAAAACAAACAATACACCCCCACACTTAACTTCTACATGTTAACAATACTTAAGTCTTTGTAGAGCATTACATGCTTTGCTGGATCTGTGCAGATCCTTATCAAAATTTGGGACAGGTGATTACAGGGGTGATTGTGGGTCTAAGTCCAATTTCCTGAACATATAAAGAAATTTCCTGAAAAGTTATGCAATATTATTGCAATTCACACTCAATATTTTTGCAATTTAAGCAATATTATGCAATTCTTGGTCACTTTTGGACATAAAAGAATAGTAAAAAATGAATAGTACATCCCAGATCCCACAAAAAAACTATCCGATCGATAGCAAATAAAATATACAGCCACCTATGTGAAAGTTGTGATAGGAGAACTAGTTGATCTATTTCTAAGACAGCACATATTTCCAAAAACAAGTGTAGTTTATCTACACTTTCCAAATCAAAATGCACGTTATCGCATAAAGATTCAATGTGCATGTTAAATGGCTTAGTAAATCGTTTAGCACTATTGTTTACAGTGTGACATGTATCCCCATCTATGTCCAAAAGATGTGGAGCCTTTTTAGTCCTTATCAAAGTCAACTCCTTTCTTAGTTCCTCGCATAGTGTTGCAAGAATCCATAAGCATACTGACCAAGTTTACCCAACCAAGGTATACCATTTGCTTCTATGAATTCTACCAATTGGTTGAAGACCCAGACCGTCCGACTCGTCCATTGGACTCGAGCAACTATTTGGACGGCCGTCTACCAATTGGTTGTAAATGTTGACAGCAGTACCAACATTAAGAGAAAAAGAAACTAAATTTGAATAACTATATTATTTTGTTCAGGACAATCGTTGTCATCGAAAAGTTTTCAAACACCAGATACAAAAACATGCACCCGGAGCCGCAATTTGTATTATTAAAATGTGCATTGTCTAGTGTCTACACATAAATAAAATTTGGTGGTAGTATCTTATGTGTGTTTTAAAGAAAATGTTTATTTTGCTCAAAAATATTTTTTCATAAAAATGTGGCAGAAAAGGCTTTAGATATTTTAATGAGTTTATTTCAAAGAATATTAAAATATACTTCCACTGAGAGAGATAACAACCTCTGAAAGGGGTCATCAGTAGAAAAATCAGTTTTCAGTAGTATTCAGTAAAACTGCATTGTTCATCAGTAATATTTTAAGTATATTGAAAATATATTGAAAAAGGTAATTGTGTACTCTCAGCAAAGCCTGAAAAGAAAGACTGAATTACACAATCTTATAATTTAAGAGAAATATGATTTGTTTAGAAAAATATTTCTTTATTTTACTTTCACCATAAAAATAAATTAGGTCTATTGTTCTGATATGAAATCATTAAATGGATGCAAACTGATAATTTTAATACTCTCAACAAAGCAGGGAATATGAATTGAATGGTGGGATGCATGGATTTCACGGGATTTTCCGTAGTCTTGGGAGTAACGTCCGTAAAACAGTAAGATGAAGTAAAAATCCACACAAACTACTGCCGCCGTGTTCACGCGGAGTACGATTACGTTAAACATGTGGGTCCGTAAGTCCTTCCGTGAGGTTGGTGGTAGGGGAAGGAGGGTACGGTCTCTGTGGATGCCTCCCCCACTGGGTTCCGATCGAAATTGGGTGGCACTTCCCGGCCGTCCAAACAGTTACCTTACACCTTTCTGGTAGGTCGGACGGTCTGGGTCTCAACAACAACACAAACTACTGCAAATCCGTAAAAGTTGGCATCTCTGCACTGGTCGTACCTATAAAAATAATATACTGTTATGAAAGGGGTAAAACAAAGATTTTCAAGTGCTGCGCGAAGTTTTTTCCTCTGTTTCCCCTTTGAGTCCAATGACAACATATATATTAATGGCATATATGATGACATACATCACGGTGATTACGGAGACAAAAATTTACGACTTGTTTTTGATTCCCCTTCTGTGGGGTATTTTATGCCTCCACTTCCGGGTTAGAAAGACGAGTTTTGTTTGCAGTTCGTTTTTTGGACGCTGCGTGCTGGGAGTACCAGAATAAATACAGCTTGTCATACAAGAATGTCTGTGTTCTCGTGTGACAAGCTACATTTATTCTTTATTGTGCATTATCTAATAAGGTATTGTGCATTAGTTAATAAGAATCTGTCAGAAGAATTGTAATAATCATTAATCATGGCAAAAAGAGTAAAATATCTTCTGAAAGTGAAATTTTATAATAGGTGATAGTTAATATGTGCTTTAGTGAGCAAGTTTATTCGAAGGACACTGATGTGTGCAATAACATTGTTTCTATTTATGGTACAGATAATTCAATACATAGGATTAAATATAGAAGATCTGCTATCTCTTCAGTTTTTCTTAATTCTAGACGAACTGTTTATGTATAAATATGAACCGTTTAGAGCCTCTTTTAAAGAAAATGAATTTTTTAATCTGTATTTTAGTAATGATATTATACAAGTAACAGTCAATGAAGTCAAGTAACACAATGAAACATGTTTTCAAGACTCATATTTAAAACACAATGGTGGAGTCAGGCCCCCCAAATGCAATAACACCCAAGTATTTCAGTGACAATGGTAGACGTATTTTAAAGAAAACTTGTCTATGATTGAAAATGATTTGATACTTAATATGATTATTTTGTTGCACTAAGCTAACCATTAAAAAGTGCCCAGATCTGAAGTAGCAAACAATTCTCACTATGTGCAGCCTCATGGAAACACTTCTTTCTTCATTCATTAGTTGTGTACCAACAGGTTATTGATGGCTATCGTTTCTGTTTGTGCACAGCTACACTTCTTTACAACTTATTGCCGGAAAACATTTTTCGCTGTAAGGGTCCATATGGTCTATAGGCAAGGAGTAGATTATGTTTTATAATTTAAAAGATATAGTGTTTTTATAACATAAAATATAATTATCTTGTTAAATGACATTGTTCATTACTAAAATGGTAGTTTATGTGATATATAGAATACTCACACTTGAAAATGATTAAGTTCCAGTAGTAATCCCTCCACCTCGAATTTAATCTACACAAAATATATTTTCAATATAATTGTAAAATTAAAGCACATATCAGCACGAATATGATTTGATAATTGAAATAACAAATATGTTGTCTTTAATAACATAAGGTAAGATTGCCCAATTTTGAAAACAGAATTAAAAATTATAACATCTTATTTGAGCTGATCATGTTCTGATGGGATTCTAACATAGAAATAAGACTATGTAATATTAAACTGCCATATCTATTCAAATGTTATATGATGTATTTTAAGGCATGACGAGATTTATAGTGAATGGGTACACTACTGGCTCGGCATTCTATGTATATATATATATAAAATCCTATATACACAGATAGTACACAATTAAACCAATCAGGGAAAAAAAAGAGAGTTTACTTTTGGATAACTCCATACATCTCTGTAAAATTTGTTTCCTAAGGTTTGTTTTGATGGAGACGAATACAAAAATGATTTAAAGCTTTTTTACAAACCTTTTCTCTTTCAAATTTTGAAATCATATCATTATTCAGGGAGGAATGATTCATTACACATATTTTTGATCGATTCACTAGAATGGTGTGCTTTGAGGTCGAGAGAAACTAACTATTCAACTGTAACTTGCATTAGAGAATAGCCTTGTAAGCCTTATTCATGCGTAATGCTCGCAGCAAAATTCGTCTGCCATTAAATATCCAACCTCACGAAAATCCAACCAGCGTGATTTGATCGTAATTACTACACGACCCGAAATAAAGACTAGAATATATGGAAAATTTTATCAATGAGAGTGTAAGTCCTTCGAATACTTGTGTATTGAATGTAATTCAATAAATGCATTATGACTCTTTGTTATAACTATTCACTGCAACTTCTACTATCTTCAGGTGTTTGCCGTTTGCTTGTTTTCGTGTGATTATTTTGTGTTTTAACATTTTTAGTTTTAAAAATACGTGTTATCCAAAATTATTTAATAATTTGTTTCATGTGGAACCCTGCATGGCCTAAGATTTTTTAAACCGCTGAGAGAGTTTTAGAACAAGAAATCGATTTATTTTTATTGTGAAATTGTAATTTGAAACTACTGATTGATTTTTAAAAAGTTATTTTTTTTAATATCTTAAGCAATTGAGATTCATTAGCATTAAATTAGTGATAATCTTGGTATGTCGCTCAACAATTAGTAAATGCGGATTGCATGGGGAAATTCTGAATTTTATAATTTGTATTTCTCTACACAAACATTTCCTAAATATCTTGATTACGTAGGCCAGGGCTTGACAAATCCCGGACATCAGTTTACCATGGTGCCTAAAAAATTAGTGCCGGCAACTGTAAATTTGACAGATTACCGAAAAAAATAATTCGAATAGAAAAAATATAGATTTTTCTAGTTGAGCCCTTTTCTGTACGTCATCTGCAATGGGAATCAGATCCACAGTGCCTCATTTCATGTGGGAAGTAATAATGAACAGTTAGTTATCTCCGCGCCAAGGATGAGTCACTTCACATTCACCAAGCACTGTAAGAAAGGTATCTGGGGGAAAGACTTTCGTAATCGCAACAGTCTTCAAAACGCGAGTCTTTCGCATGTGTTTGGAAACGGACTTATTTACCAATCATTGTATCTTATAAATTTGTGCTTTTGTTTATAAAATTTATTAAAAATAAAACGTAATTTGCCAGATAAAACTGATAAAGCAGCAAAGTAGTTGTGTTTAACTAGTTATTTTGTTCTACATACATTAGACAGAAATGATAAAAAATGAAGCTAATTATATGAACTTTTGGGAAATCCTGATAATAGCTCCACCCATGCATGTATTTTTTCAAAGTACAAATTGTGCGAAGTTGGCATATTCTCTCGAGTTTTGAACTAGAGGTTATCATATTACAACATAAAGCATATTTTACATAAGATTACAACATATAGCGCTCACAATCGGAACACTTGGCGATTAAGTTAAAAGTGTGGTGGGTTATTCTCCGGATTCACCGAACTGTAACTCTGAACAATGGGGAAATATTTCTTATTATGGGATTACTATCAACTGGAAAATGCACCTGTCATTGCCCAAAATTTAAGATAAACGTTCGTGGCATAGTCGTATATGCACCGACACAACAGTTGTTTTATTTTACTTTTGTTATAAGCATGCATATTGTTAAAACGTTCTTTGGTTTTCAGGAATTTGCTGTGAGTTCTAGTGTAGTTTTTATTAGATATTTGCATCTTAAATCCTGGGAAACACTGGAACATTTTAGAAAATGTTTTTGGCATTGCTCGGAATTTAAGATCCAAACCTTTAATTACAATTAGACCAGAACTCACAAAGAATCCGCAAAAACCAAAGAACATTTTAACATATACATATCCACTTATAATAATAAAAAAAGAAAAAATGCTTTGCTGATGGTGTAAGCTTGATAGAAACTCTGTGAAAATATCCTTGTCTGAGGGCGTGATGTGTTCAACAAGCAAAAAGTATATATTATCTAAAAATTCATGAAAATTCAACTATTAATTGCATGGATTTCATTCAAAGTTGGTTTGAAAGATAATTTTTTTATCTTTTGTATGGTGTTAAATTGGAAACTCAGAAATAATATATTCAGTTGCTAAGGAATGCATTTGTGTAAAATCGTATTAATACACAAAATAACTAAAAACTAATTCGAATTTTAATAAGATAACACTGAGTATATATATAAAGGGTTGGCACGTTTTTGCCAAAAGTGGAAAAAACTGTCCTGATAAAAATTTTGCTATCTATCAGAATCAGAATAATAGTAGTAATTTGAAGATACAAAGTATATTACTTACTATATAATATAAATATTTTAAAAAAAGTATAGCTCATGTTAAATTATAACTTTAATTTTTCTGGTAGGTCGGACGGTCTGGGTTTCAACAACAACATAAAATAATTAAATTTCATCAAATTCAATTGAATTTTCTACATCAGAGCACATATTTTGTTTTTTCAACATTGCATAGCAATAAACAAGTTTTGAAACACTTCACAAAATAGTGGAGAACATAGAGAAAAGCATTTTGCAAGACAGTTCATTCTCATTTCCTATGATCAAGTTATATTTAGGTCTGCAGTTCTGCATGATGAGAATGGGAAAAATGGTGAGAAAATCACCTAAAAGATTAATTTGCCTATATTTGCAACATTAAATGATCAATTAAAATTATTCCACCCTCCTCAATCTGGGGCGCGGTAGCCCATTGGTTAGCGCGCTGGAGTTGCACTCGGTAGGCCCGGGTTCGATTCCAGCCACTGCCAAAACTACCGCCGTGTTCATGCGGAGTACGATCACGTTAAACATGTGGGTCCGAAAGTCCTTCCTAGAGGTTGGTGGTAGGGGAAGGAGGGTACGGTCCCTGTGGATGCCTCCCCCACTGGGTTCCGGTCTAAATTGGGTGGCACTTCTCGACCGTCCAAGAAGTTACCTTACCCTTTCTGGTAGGTCGGACGGTCTGGGTTTCAACAACAACCCTCCTCAATCTTATATATATTAATTTTATCTGGTCCATGTTTTTTTTTATACAAAAAAAAAAAAAAAATTGTAGGAATTTTAAAAGATTACTTCTATAAATTATTCATAAAAGTTATACCTAGAGGTTCAAATAAGGATAAAGTGAAGATTCATTTCACAAATTCTTATTAATCAATTAATGTTTAATTACGTTTTATCATTTTAATTAATCAAATTAATATTAATGAAATAATTAATTAATATTCTGATTTAAGTCTCAATTATATTATGTACAAAATTATATTGTTTTTTGTACATTTTTTAAATCCAGCCATTTTTGTCGGTTTTTACCAGGTTTTTGCCACTGTCCTGGCAAAATGACCAACCTTAACACTGAGGTATATTGTACCGGGTCCTGAAGTACTGTGTACAAAAATTCATTTCTGTACGATGTTTCGATTTTCTTTTAAGGACAACAACAAAAAGACATGTAGACATTTTCTTTTTATTATTATAGATTGTATTAGAGAGAGAGGAGAGTATTGCATGTTTTTGCAATATGTTAAGAAAAAAGTTGTAGTCTTATGAATCTAATAAAAATGAAATTCCGATTATCAATGTGTGAATGACATAATGATGATCAACATGAATGGTCTGTCTGTGAAAGATTTTAATTCTTCAAAAACTGTAGGCGAATAGTACTTTGCTCCAAATAACAAAAGACATGTATATAGTCAGTGCAGATAAAGTGTATGTAGTATGATTTCATATGTGAACTGTAAAAATGCTTTAAAATTGAATTTTCATATTATTATTTTTTTGTTTTCCTGATAAATTTAAATTTGAAATAATCAAAATTAAAATTGATTAAATTAAAATATTTTCAAGGGTAGTGTTAACCTCTATGTGCAGTTACACCAGTGTAACTATTTGTCATAAGCTCTTTATAACAGACATCGTCAAAATGCAAAATACTGTAAAATTAAAAGCTGACTCCTAGATTGAGGAGAAATTTGGTGAGCCCTGACATAGGCTAGTGGGTCATTTTCAGAAAAAGTACAATTTGATGTCCTGTGCTCCTAAAATTAATACCTTTCAAGATATCTAATTTTTGAGTAAACATAAATTTTTTTCATTTTTTTTCTTATAAGGCACATATTAAATGAATAGTTAATGCTTAAAGCAAATTATATGAAATAAATAATAAAAATAAATTATTGGCTATTTCAATGGTAGCCATATTTGTCCTATATCTAGAATTTGATGCATGTTATATTTTAGTTGTACACTCATCATTTTTATGGCTGTAAGCAATTTCATAGCTTTTTTAAATTTGAGTATTTTCTATTAGTAGGTATCCCTCTAAAATCAATTTTAAATACAAAAATTTAAGAAATAAAATTGTCCTACAGGTTTTGGGTCACCGGTCTAACAATTGCTATTTTTGGCTTTCAGTTTTGCAATAATAAACAGATTATGGAAAATTGTACATTTTAGGTTCACAGCACTGTTTGTAAAAAATTTAGGTGTTGAAATAAGTTGCAACATGTGATCTATTCTGTGAAAAAAGAAAAAGTTGTTTATAGTTCAAGTGAGTTCTCTTATTATGCGTCACTGGTCTAACAGATATTTTATTCAACAAGTACTAATAATTTCACTTCAGTTAGATGATTTGTAATATAATAGTAAATATATAGAATATAACATCATGAATCATAACTTAACTTTTTAAAATAAGAAATAAAACTTTGAAACTTGATAAATGTCACTGGTCTAACAGTTACTAGCATAATAGTAACCTTGTTAGACCAGTGACATTATATGTTAGACCAGTGACAAGACGTACTTTTGTAATACTGTAAGTTATAATAATTTTTACTGTAGTTTTAAATAAGCAAATATTTTTTGCCAAAAAAATAGGACTTATTGCCTTATGCGTTAAATGGAATTTTAACTCATAACAATTCCTAATATGCTAGAAAGCGGACATCTAGAAATACCTGCTATTTATTGGAATGAATTATGTCAAATGTTGAAGTTGTAAGGGATTTTTAATTCTTTTTGATACTGTTATTTATATAATAATTAGGAATAGGATTATTATTATTTTTTTTTATTTATTTATTTATTTTTTTTTTTTTTGTAGCAGCAAGGAAAGGTTACTTTTTGTTATGTATGTGTACAGTAATTCTTTTTAGCAATCCCTATTACTACTACTACTATTTTTACTATATTATATTACAAAAATTTGGTTTCCATTCCATTTGTATTATGACAGAACAAAAAATTAAAACAAAATTTGGATCACAATAAAATTGTTTACTGTAGATCACTTCCCCAATATTTGTACATAAATACCCATTATAGTATTACTATATATATATATCTATCATTGGACTTTCAGACTTTCATTATATATATATATACATTAGTTTGTAAATGAATAGGACATATATATCTTTACATCAAATTCTTATGTTAAAAAGGTAAATTGGCTACAAATACTATGTTTATCAATGGTCTAACACAACGTGTCACCGGTCTAACAAATAATTATTTCAAATATTTATTTTTAAATATTAATGAGCCAATTAAGCTCGGCCACTGTGTTTTTTGAGTTACACATATTTTTTACTAATTTTAGAAATAAGTAGTTGTGTGAAAAATTAGAATTTAAATTTGGGGGGGGGGGGGGAATGCTGAAATTGTGCTTTTTCCGAAAATGACACTAGTAATGGATGCTGGGTTAATAGGTATTTATTCTAGTTGACCAGTCAACATGATCTTTATCTTCAGTGTTAAAGTTCGGAATTAAGATAAGTGCTTTTAGTATTTACTCGTCTTTCCTTCGAATATGTGTTTCATAACTAATTTTTTATGTGAACTTTAGAATCTGAGATCATAGCTATTAAAAGGCCTTTTGCATTATCAAAGTATGTGTTTTGGTAGATTATTTTTTCTGAAAAAGTCGTAAAATCATTATGCATGTCTCTTGTATCATTAATAATGTCCTGTAGATGTTTTGTTTCTTTTTAGCATACTAGGTTTGTTTTCACTCAAAATTACATATAGAACAATATTTTCATGATGAATTCTGCCAATGTACAGAATTTCCCTCCTTGGTGTCAAATATGACTTCAATGAAAGTTCATCTTTTCTACTGTGATCTACTTTTACATATTTCAAATCTAATTTTATGTTTATCTAGTGTGAAGAATGGATTATCGACATAAATGAAAGCTATATATTAGAATGCAGTAAATGCACTCTATGTAACAGATCTGACCAGAAGTTTTTGTAGTGTTTGAAGTTTTTGCAAAAAGTAGCATTTAAATAAATATTTTAAAGAACTTGTAAAAAAAGGGGACTGTAGGATGACTAAATATTTGCATTAATTCTTTTATGCATTAAGGCATATATAATATAACTTTTCCAAAACCTAAACTAAAAATAATGCATTTTTTCCAATTTACCGTTTCAATCACATTTTGATGAATTTATCCCGAAATTTGGGTCTCATGGGGCATGATGCTTTTTTTTTACATTATTGATTCTCTAAAAAAGTTCTTTGCACAAACTAGAATCCAAAATCTAGTTAGTTATTTTCTACTGAATTTTTGTTTCAACCTTAATTTTAAGAAATTATTTAAAATTTCAATCTCCAAAAGGGTAGGAAAAATATTCGACTATTTTGATAAAATATTTATGCAACATATGTGGCTTATAAGACAGCTTGTCTGCACTAGCCATAATTGAAATTAGGCAAAAAGTTTTTATCAGCCCAGCCTACTGCTTACTATATTTATGCTCAAATTATATAATGTCAACGTTTTAAAATTATGCTTGAGAGCAATAGCAAAGTGTTGGAGGGAGAAACATACCTATATTATTTCAATAATTACCTACTACTTTTATAATGAATTGTGAGAGGAAAAATTACTTTCAGCTTGCAATAATAATAAAAAAAAATTGGTCACATAAAAATTAAGGACTCTATTAATAGTCACTTTTCCTTGAAAAAAAATTTTTTTTACTTAATACTAATTATTGGTACTTCTCAGTTATAGGGACCATGGGTTAGCGACTACTTTTCCGAGTTGTCGCCAAAACGAACATTGACGATATAATCTGATACGAGAAATTCACTACAAACACAATGATTAAAATTTAATATATAATGAGGTTTGATAAACTTTACTTAACAAAAAAATATTGTGTTACATTGAAATTTGTGGTGGCCAAAACTCAGCTATTGCCAATAAAATTCCATTAAATTTATCACTACTGGTAACGTTTTGCCACATAAATTCTGTAAGATATGAGTCCAAGTGCTGTCTCGCAGTGCCTCTATGCTTTTTGTTACGCCATTTCACGGATCCCCAGGGTCTCTCTATAGTCTGTGTATGAACTCCGGTTTCAGGATCCACAAAGTTATATGGATAGTTTACTTTCAGATGTTGAAAGCCGTCTTCTAATTCTTCAGTTTTGTAGCCAGACCAGCAATATGAAAATATGATTGAGCCATCCTCGATGTGTTCAACAATTTCTTGGAAACTAACCCATGGTCCCTATAACTGATAAATACCTAATTATTTTACAACATCCAGTGAATTACATAGAATAATATGGTGTGCCTAAATGGAATCTTGGGGCTATACTTGTCCACATAATTTTCTCAAGTGTATACTAACAATTCCGCTTATTTTCATCAAAACCAAATGTCCTTAGGTATAATTATAGAATAAGCATTATCTATGCAATTTAAATTTAATTTCTTTTCTGCCTCTTTTACTGTTAATAAAATTTTTTTGTGAAAATAATGGTGTATCATTTCTTCATATAAATGTTTTTAAACGAAAACTGTTTTATGCTTTATCATTAAATTTTCCATTTCAGACACCATTGCTGACAGATCATTCATAAAGCCATCCAGGTTTTATGTACATACTGTAGGCAATCATTTGCTAATTATAGCTGAAAGATCTGAAAAAATGCTGCTGTATTGGATTGCAGTGGAATTTCATGGGATGGCAGATAAAATGCCTTATTGTAAGATAGGTCGATATGGATTTTTTTCAAATTGGGATCAAAAGCATGGAACCTTATAAACTTTTCGAGGATCATTTAATACAACCACTAGAATCGCTAGAAGCGATCATCAACCTTTTTCCTTCTTATAAACATTTCAAATGCTTTTAATGCATTTTGCATCTTTTATTGTTCTGTTCCGCTCTAGATGGCAGAACTAATAAGTAGTTCTTTGATTTCTACTGCCTTTTTTTAGAATTTTTGTGCCTTTTGATGTTTTTCTTACATATGAAAGTGTATGATGGTTTCAACATCTGGTTTGCAGAAAAAAGGAAAAAGGAACCTTTAAATATTATCTATTCTAATGACAGTAACAACGAATATTCATTTATGCAAAAAAAGTATGAAATGAAATGCAATTTCACTGTAAAGACTGTGATGTAGAACTGTGTATTGCACCTTGTTTTAAAATATATCACAATATGAAAAACTTTTAAGAAATTAAATTAAATGACGCATTTACAGGAAATATCCGTACATTTTGTATATATTCTATAAAATAATTACGATTTATTTACTTATTGTTTTACTTACTGTTCAATTACGTTCATCCATATCAATGAAGGGGAATGCATTTTCCGTACAGGGAAAACAACATTACTCATGCTGGGAAATATGCTGGGGAGAAGTTTTCCCTGAGAAAGTATAGGGGGGGGGGGGGTAAATATGCAAAGGATTAAATATTCAATTAATTTCATATTTTTATATGTATACTGAAACTATATCCATTGATAAATAATGGTAGAGAACAAACACACTCTCTCTTTATCTAACTACAAATTTATCATGCACTCTCTACAATATTATGTTATAATAAGGATTTTCACTAATAGTTCCTAGAAATTTTAATGTATGGTTGTGTTTTCAAATTTTCCAAGTAGTGTGAATTAATGTCTTTTTTAAGACTTTCTGCTGTTTAATTAGTATTGTTCTTGTTTGAATATAAAATTAGTTAACATTCTATTTGGAGTTATGCATGTTAGTAAAAGTATGATAATCATATATTTGTCATTGTTTAATTATTTTATACATTGTTACCAAAGAATTTTTGTTTGGTCTAAAGTAAGCAAAGTGAGTTATTAGATTTGATGCTTGTGTGATTTGAAAATATGAAAAATATTTTTAAACTTGTCTATTTTAGTAAAACTAATTGATTTAAATATAAAGTATATTCATCATTGTAAATGTTTAATAATTTGAAAATGTGCTTAATAATGTTGAGTAAATTTTCACCTGTAGCGCATAGTGTTTTTTGTTATGTTAAGTGCTAAATGAAATATTCAATTCCTGAGAATGAAGAGGGAGTCCTGAGAATATGTTGATGTTCATAGTTGTTTGGGAATTTACTTTAAACTCTTTGTAAATTAGTTCTCGTGTGTATAAAACAACTAAAAAGCACTGAATCAATTCAATTCAGTACGGAGGATTCAGCATTCAATTATTTTGTGCCTTAATTTTTTTTACATTTATATAATATACATTTGAGTGTAAAATTTTAAATTATCTGAAACTATTCTTTTGAAATTAAAAATATGATTACCATTTGCACTAATAGAAGGTAAAATTTCACAACTAATACAATCAGGTTTTATTAGGTAACTATAGCATACTAAGTGTTGCTTTTACCAGGTTTGTTGTTTGTGTATAGTGTTGTAAATTTTTCTTACCCCAGACTTAGTTTTCATATTCATTAATATTAAAATGTTTATTAGTAATAATTTCATTGCTCAAATCTTAACCATGTTGATATTAACTAGTGGGTTTTTACATAAAACTAATAGCATATGCTGATGCAATGTAAAATATTTTTTTTTCAGCAACTTCTGATAAATTCTATATATACTAGTAATGATACAGAAAAAGTGGTGTTATCTAGAGTTGAACCTGAAAACTGAAACATTGTACATTTTTGAAATGCAACAAATCAGTTATATTTTCTCTTTTTAGTTCTGAAACTTCTGTTATTCAAGCCTGGCAATATCTTGGTCATAAATAGGGATAGTTTTCTTAGTCTATATTTTCAAAAGCAATCAATTGAAGGTTAATGACTTAAGGCTTCATTTAATTTTATTTTTACCATGCTTCGTTATGTGGTGGTTTTATTTTCAATTTCTGTGGTTCAAACATTCATATTAAAACAGTTATCTAATATTTTATCAAAAATGTTTTATGACTAAATTATTTAGTTGGAATTACACATAAATAATGAAATTTGATTCTAACTAAACAATAAGTTAACAAATTATGGTGTTAAATTGTTAACAAATTACACTAAAACTTTTCTATAGCAACTACTTTACAATTTGATCAAAAACGGTGTTTTAGAGAGGAATTATTAAATAAAAGGTGCCTCTGTCAAAATAATGATGAAATTTACTTTAAATATGATGAAAGTTATAGAGAAATAGAAATAAAAATAGTAAATTATTTCTAAATATTTTATAAGCTTGTTATTTTGTCAACAAAACACTTTTAAGAAATTGATTTTACATAAGTCAGTTTGTTTTACTTTAAAAAACGCATGTATTGTCTAATGCAATTTAATATTTTTCTGTCTTGCAACTTTTGTTTGTGAATTTTTTTTTTATTTTGTAAATATTTCAGTTCAGAAAATAATATTTTGATTTTATTATTTATATCAGATTAGTCTTATGATTTCTTTAAATGGTCAATTTTTTCCATAATATTTTGTGCTGTAAATTTTGAATATTTTTCAGTTTTGTCATTATCAGATCTGAAATTCCTTTTTATCTAGTTTTGGAATGGATGTCTAAAAAGCCAGATAATATTTATTGAATAAAATAATTGATAATTGTTTTTTTAAGAAAGTTCAGTATTAGAAATGGGAAAAATTAGAAAACTTTTGGAATTCTCCCGTGGTTATCCAGTTGTAAAGGTATAATTGCAGTAAAAGACATAATAGTCATAAAATTGTTCGTAGAAGATGAGTAATTTTTATTTTTCTGTACTTATATTGAAAGCATTCATACTTTTTCAGAATAACAGTTGTATTGAAAAGAAAAATTACTCAACTAACCTTTATATAAAAAAAAAAAATCTGGTTCCCAATAAAGCATGGTCAATTAGAGAAGAATTTTTACGGAATTTGAAATCCAATCCACCTAATATTAGCTGTCAAAAGAGACCTCATTTTAAATCTTAATAATTAGTAGTTAATTATACAGGGTGTCCCAAAAACATTGACCTTGGCTTTTATTCCTTAAATATTGATCTTAAACATATATAATAAATTACAAAGTTGCGTAAAAAAAGGTACAGAATTTTATGAAATCGATTAAAATTTTCAAGGGAATTAAATTTTAAGAAATACAAAATTTAAATTTTTATACGGTCCCCGTACAAAAACATTTCCAATGAGTAAAATGTGCCTCAAACACTAATCAGGGGTCAAAGTCATCCTATATTTCCTATAATTCCTATATTTTAAAAAATTTCATAAAAAATGTCCTATTTTGTCCTATATTTCCAAATTACAAGCAATAAAATCCTTATTTCTATCATTTTGTTTCCAGTCTGTCTGCTAAATCTTCCCTGAATTTCAAAAAAATGTGTAAGTACACGGGATGTTGGACGCCTGCAATTGGTTTCCAATTGCACGTGACGTATACTCTAAACATGACGCTCGCCGGCTGGACGGAAAGCGTGGTAACGGTAGCGGTACTGTAGATTAGGGGCGGAGAAATATCGGTAATTGCAGCAATCAATAGTTTCCGGAGGAACTATCTATAGTTACTAATTTTCAGTGTTAATAGTAAAATTAAATATAAACGTGCAGAAGCAGTTTTGTTGTACTTAAAAGCAATTTAAATTAAAAACATTTCTGCTTTTTTTTTTTTTTTTTTTTTTCCAAAATTTAGAATTTTGTTTTGGTTCAAAAAGGAGTGGCGATTTTGATTGTGTACCATGCCGAATCGACAAACGAAATTTCGTGATGATTGGTTGAAAGTCATTGACAAAAATGGAACTATTATCAGTGATTGGTGCACGAAAGGAAATGATGATTTTTCTGCATATGTGTTATGCAAAAAGACTTTCGCGATCGGTAACAGTGGGAAAATTCAGCTTCTGCAACATGCGAGCACTGCAAAACATAAGACTTTGGATACTCAAAACAAAGATCATGCGCAGTGCCGGTTGAAAGAAAAAGTAAATAGCGATGGTCGTAAAAGTGTGAGTTTTGACGCAAACCAGAGCAGCCCATCTAATCAACCAAGGCTTCTGAGGAGTATTAATGAAGAAGAAAGAATTTGTCGATTGGAAATTATTTGGCTTATCCATGTAGCACTGAATAATTATTCATACCTATCATGTGACAACATTAACAGTGTTTTCAAAGAAATGTTTTCAGATTCTTCTATCCCCAAAGGCATTAAGATGTGTTCTAGAAAAATATCTTATGCTGTGTCTCATGGACTTGGGCCATATTTTTTAAAACAGATTACAAATGAGTTTAATACTAAACATCCCTTTTTCACACTCATGTATGATGAGACACTAAATCAACAAATCTTAAAGCAATTAGACGTCCATGTCAGATATTGGAATACAAATGAGAAATGTATTTCTGAATGGTACATTGGAAGTGACTTACTAGGACATTCTACAGCCCTGGATAATAGCCATCCAGCATAAAATCTATTACAGAGTCATGTGAAATTGATTTAAAGAATCTTATTATGTTAGGATCTGATGGTCCAAATGTTAATAAAGCAGTTTTTAAGTTGATTGAGACAGAGAAGTCAAATTGTTCAATGAATTTGGGTTAATTAATGTAGGGACATGCAACTTGCATGTAATCCATAACGCTTTTGACAAAGGTCTAATGATAGACTCATTTGGAAATATTACAGATTTTATTGAAAATATACATTCATGGTTTTTGAAATATCCTTCACGTCAAGAGGATTTACAAAAAGTTATGGAAAGGTTTGATAATGAATATTCCAAAATACTCAGTTATGTAAGCATTCAGTGGTTTACTGTTGTGTGTGTATGTGAGAGAATTATAGAGTTGCTGCCGGGTATAAAATCATATTTCTTAGAAGAAATTCCGAAGGAATGCAAGAGATTGATGAAACTTGACTGATATAAGTACATTGTAAAAATATTGGAATCTCCATTGACGCTAGTATATTTGAAATTTTTGATAAGTCTTTGCTCAATTTTTGAAGAATTCTTGAAACTTCTTCAGGATAAAAAAACATTGATACACATCTTGTATGATGAGCTAAGTAAACTAATGAAAAAGATCATGAGCCGATTTATAAACGAAGAGGCTATTAAAGATAAAAATGGAGAACAGCTGTACGACATTGATGTTAGAAAGAATGCACTAAATGCAAAAGGAATTGATGCTGGGAATGGTGCCAGGAAAGTTTTGGTTTCATTATCTGTTGAGCACAAAGCTGAATTTCTTTCTGATGCTAAAAAATTTTATATTCTTGTTACGTTATATTTGAAAGAAAATCTTCCTTTAAAAAATAAACTGTTACAGAGTTTGCAAGTCTTGCATCCTGTAAATCGTAAAGAACCACTGAAAGATATTTTACCTTCAGTCAGGAGGTTGGCAAACTGTTTGCCACAGGTGATTCCAGAAGACTGCACTGACAAACTGACGGATGAATGGCGTCTCTATACTTATGATTCAGATATTCTTGAAGAGTGGATTTGCCCTAAAAAAATTCAATAGACTCTTTCTGGAGTAAAGTTTTTGAATTGGTTAACTGCAGTACTGGAAATATTAGATATTCATATTTAACAACTTTAGTAAAAGCAGCTTTGACTTTTTCTCATGGTCAAGCTTCGGTGGAGAGAGGATTTTCAGTGAACAAAAGAATGTCGACATCAGAACATTCTCGGATGAGTCTCTATACCATAAAAGGTTTAAGATTAATTAAAGATGCTGTTCATGGAAAAGCATCCAACATATGTTGAAGACCCAGACCACACGACCAACTCTAGGGTTTACGGTAGCAATATGTGCGGCCGGGCATCCAACGTATGTGTAACTCAAGAAATGATATCATTTTATAAAGATGCTCATCGGAAATATAATGAACAGAAACAAGCAGAGAGTGTCGAAAACCCAAGCTGTCGGACTCATTCGAAGACATAGAGCAGCAAAAGTGGGCGACCGGGAAACAAGCAGAGAGTGTTGAAGACCCAGACCCAGACCGTCCGGCTCGCCCTGAGGACTTGAGCAACCATTTGGACGGCAAGCAGAGAGTGTGAAAATTATGAAAACAAAGTCATCACTTGAGGTCCCTAAGAAAAGAACAGCAGAAAACAAAATAAAAGGTTTGCAAGAGAATGGTACTTCTGCTCAAGCAATGATTGAAGAAGGTAACCTGAGACTGAAAATGGGATTTAAACGGCAATGTATGAGTGACATTGAAGCAGCACAAGCTCTTATAGATGCTGGTAACAAAAAGTTAAAAAGAGTTAAAGAGATGTAAGGTCAAAACAATAAGAGGAATACATGGTATTTAACTTTTCAGAACTTTTAAGGTAAGATGAGTAAACTTTTCTTAGTCATTTTGTTATCTGATAGAACACTTTTTCAAAAATGAAAATAGCAAAATTTGTAAGATATTTATGATGATTTCTTTTGTCCTATATTTTTTATGAAAATGTCCTATATTTTTCCAAGTTACAACTTCTAACCCTGACTAATAAGGTAATGTACAAAATTTCAGCATTTTAGCATAAAAAGTCCTATCATAATATCTAAGTTTTATCATAAAAGATATGAAAAGACAAAATTGCTGACTTAAACTACTTTTTGATGCATCGACATGGGTTCTGAGAGGGAAAAAATCATGTCCACAGACCGCATTTCAGGGGTCATACACAAATTATAAAAGAAAACAATGATTACATAAATAGATAATAATTTTGCTATTTATTGGTACAAAAGTATCTACACTGTGTAGAAATAATAACTTTACACAAAGATTACAAAGGTTGTTCAAAATGTTTTCCATCCATGCCAATACAGAGCTGCGTTCGCTGATTACACTTCTGTGCACTCGATCAAGTTCTTGTTCGGTTATGTCACGACAACCATCTTGAATGCATTATTGCAATTCTGCTTTGTTTAAGGGGGGTGACAGATAAGCAGTTGTGCTTAAACGACCCCACAAATAAAAATCCATAGGCTTTAAATTAGGCGATCTAGGAGGAAATTCAACTGGCCCATGCAAGTCAATCCACTTGTCTTGAAACTCGTTATTTAACCAGTATTTCACAACTGTGGTATGGTGAGCTGGAGATCCATCCTGTTGAAACCATGCATGTGGAAGTTCTGTTAGGGGCAGTCCATCCATAAAATCAGGTTTAACCGCCGTATTCAGAATCTCATTAACATATCTGTCACCTGTCAACATACCATCATACAATATGGGTCCAAGCAAATGGTTTCTGAAAATACTACACCATACATTCACAGAAAATTGCTTCTGATGATGAATATCACATACCAGGAATGGGAGGCCAACGGCCGTACCGTGCTGAAAACACCGGTTCTCGTTAGATCACCGAAGTCAAGCAGCATCGGGCGCGGTTAGTACTTGGTGGGTGACCACCTCGGAACGCCGCGTGCTGTTGGCCATCTCGGGTGCGGTATCCCCGTGGTTTGCGCGCTAGATTTGCACGCTGCCACAAATGCCGCCGTGTTCATGCGGAGTACGATCACGTTAAACATGTGGGTCCGTAAGTCCTTCCGAGAGGTTGGTGGTAGGGGAAGGAGGGTACGGTCCCTGTGGATGCCTCCCCCACTGGGTTCCGGTCTAAATTGGGTGGCACTTCCCGGCCGTCCAAACAGTTACCTTACACCTTTCTGGTAGGTCGGACGGTCTGGGTTTCAACAACAACATACCAGGAATGGATTTGTGTTGGACCAGAAGTGCTCATTTTGAGGATTTATGCATCCATCTTGTTTAAAACAGCGTCGGTCCAAATTACTTTTTTCTGGAAAGAGGGATTTGCATCTTCCTGATTTAGAGCCCAATTACAAAAATCTGGATGACGCTGATAATCTGTTGGCTCCTGTCCTTGCACACCATGAATGTTAAACGGATGCCATTTATTCAGTCTCAGTATTCTCCACACTGTTGCATGTGGTACGTTCATTTCTAAAGCAGCGGTATGAACACTACTACGTGGACAGCAAAAGTAAGCCAAAATACAATTTCTACATCAGTTGAGTGAAGTTTGGGCCTACCTAGTCCACCTACATGATGTACGTTTTCTTTTTTATGCACTTGTTGCACCAATTGGGAAATAAATCTCTTAGATGGATGTCGAGAATTGGGAAAAGTATGTTGATATTCCCATGCAGTTTCGTTAGCATTGCGATTGCATAAACTGTACAGCATAAGCATTTTAAAAAGTTCTTCGTTGCTGTATTGCGACATACTGTTGGTACAGGCTAACTACACTCTCAAAATGTAGCAGAAATGTGAAATACTTAAGGGTCTCTCAGACTACCGTGCACTATGCTTGTGTAAGTGAGGAGATTGATCAATAGCAGAGCAAAAACAACTTTCTCATGTGATGTGTCTGTTGCAATTGTGTGACGCACCGATCAGAGGCAGATATTTGCATATTCATGCATTTCAAAGCTGTTTTAATGTTCATTTTGATTGTGCCGTTTTCAAGTTTTATTCTGTAATTAATTATGCAAAATTTTAAGGTATTTTTCAGGAAGAATATTTTTGAAAAATTGTAAATAAATCTAAAGATAAAAGGCAGATATTATTTGCCTATGATACATTTCTGCTTTGCGTCATTTGCACTCTTGCTGTAAACATTTACATTTTAATTTGTGATTAATCCCTCACTAACTTTGATTAAACATATTTCTGGGACTTTTTATGATAAAATGCTGAAATTTTGTGCATCACCTTATTAGTGTATGGGGTACATTTTACTCATTGGAAATATTTTTGTATGGGGGCATAAAAATTTAAATTTTGTATTTCTTCAAATTTAATCCCTTGAAAATTTTTATCGATTTCATGAAATTCTGTACCCTTTTTTACCCAACTTTGTAATTTATTATATGTATGTCTAAGATCAATATTTAAGGAATAAAAGCAGAGGTCAATGTTTTTGGAACGCCCTGTATAGCTATTTAATTGTACTTAACAGCATGGTAAAATGACTTTTTAATAATATAACAGAGCTTATAGTTAAATAGCTGAATGAAGAGTATTTATTAATTTGATGGTTAGTATAGGGATCAAAATATTTATCTGCTATGTATAGTTTGCTGTGCTTTTGATAATTCACACTTGTATTGGAAATTGTTCTGTTTTAATATTAGGGGATTCAACCAAAACATTGTAATAAATGATCAATCCATTCTCTATAAGCAGGTTCAACTGCATTTCAATCTTCAACTTTTGATCATTAATCCACAGTCACTGCAGCTTAAAGTTATCTGGAACTAGTTAGTTCTCACTGCTATACATGTACAGGCTAAAACAATTCTGAGGCTAGTGTCTGCTGATAAATTGAGACAAATATATGAAATTATTTGAATATGTGGAAAACATTTAATGAATCAGAATTTATTTTTCACTTGCTTATACATATCTTATAAATACCATTTCAATTTTTATTCCAATGTATAAAATGCTGTAAATTCACTTACAACAAAATAACTAAATTGAATTTTTTTTTTTTTTTTTTTTTAATATGTCGGAGCGGAATTGAAAGTAAAGTTCTTACCACCTATGATACATAAATACAGAATGTACTGCAGTGCAACAAGCTCTTGTCTTGTTTGCATTGAAAAAAGAAGCCCAAATATTTCTGAAACAAGCATTTGCTTTATACTATTTTATTTATGCAGTAATGTATACTTTAATTTTTATATTTTACTATGCTATGTTTTGATACCGATATTGAAGTTACAATTTTCCAATATACAAACAATACACAACATGCTTAGTATTTTATTTTATTGACTTTTGAAAGTAGCTGTGTGCTACAAATAATTTTTCTGTAACTCATTTGATAAATTTTAGAATGTAAGTAAGAATTTTGCCTAGTTATTTCAGAGTAAATTACTTTTTTAGAAAAATTGTCCCTGTTTTAACTTTTTTAGTTATTATTTTATCAGTTACATATGATTCTGTATTATAGATGTCAGAGGTTTGATGATATGTTACTTATTTCTTACTTTGATTTGTCTGTTATTTCTGTATATTTATGACTTAAATCAGAATGCCTGAAGGTGTCAATATGGCACCCTTCTTTATGAAAAATTAATGAAATTTGTGAGATGTGTAGTAGTGTTATATATATCACATATCAAATGGAAACGGGACAAAGTTAAAAAATGTTAATTTTAATCTAATACAATAGTTAGATTCACAAGTTTAGCCTGAAAAAACCTGTTGTCAATTATGAATATATAATTACAAATATTTCCAAACTGTAATCAATTGTCACAATTATTTCCTTGTTTCCTTGAAGGATAGTGTTTTTATAAATTATATCACTATTTCCATTTTATTATTATTATTATTATTCATTTTCTAATTTTATTCTGACATTTACCTGAGATGAGAACAAGTATGCGTATACACTTTTATTGGGGCTTGTTCCTTTACTATTTATTTACACTGAAAAAACTACAACCACTGCTGATAATCTACAGCCGCTGCTGACAAAAAAATTGCAAAATTTTTTTGTAAATGCTAGTGCTTAATCTTTAACATCCAATGATTTAAAATTTTGTATGATGATTTAGAATACTGTACTATTTGTCCTCTCCTATTTTGGTTACAACCAGATTTAAATTTATATTTTTAATGCAATTTTGAAGTGAAAAAAAATTGTTACAAATCAGTATATTATGTGGCCTTATTTGAATTTCTTTCCCCTATTATTTGAATTCGTACCTCATATGAAACTTAAACGAATCATACCTATTACAAAACTCAAATCAATCATACCTCCTATGAAACTCAAATCAATTGTACTTTCCATGAAACTCAAACCAATCACCTATTACTTTGGCTGTGAAGATTATTTTGTATAGTGAGCTCCAAATATACTTTTAACCAAATATGTTTATTGGTTTTGAAATATTGATCCATATACATTGAAATCTGTGGGTGTGTGATTGTAAGAAATAGGGGACAGAGTCCCCTAGTATTAAAAAATGATCACGTGCATATGTAATATTTTGCAGTTTAAGTATTAAATGTTTCAAATATTAAAGCATGAAAATTTATGTTCATGTTGTTAGAAATTATTTTCAATGGCTGATTTTTACTAAGCTTTATTTCATTTTACTTTCTTAATCTGTATTTTGATTTAATTTATAAGATTCTGTTTATGTTTTTTTTTTTTTTAATTTTACATTGTTTTTATCATTCCATTTATTTCAGATTTATTGTACATATTGATTTCGCAGTTTTTGTTTAAATTTGTGCTAAAAATCGTTCATCTTTTTTTTCTTTTTACAGGTTTTCTTAGAGTCTAAGAAATCTCATTAATAGCTTGAATAACATATTGTGAAGTATTTTAGAAATATAAATATTTTTCATGTGCTGATCAGTTTATTTATTACTCATAATTGTTTTTAGTTATGGTGACAAAATTTGAAGCAATGTTTTTGCACAAATACAATACATGTTAATTATTTTTATTATTAGCATATTATATTGTAGTTAGTTTTATCTATATATTTTATTACTATGCATTTTCAAATACTTAGGTTATTTATTGCTTTTAAAAGTTTGAACTAATTTAACTTATAATGATTTCATGTACTCAGAATTTGCTAATGGTGGTTAGATAAATTATAATGTGCCTTTTTTATGTGTTGAAGTGTTATACATTAAACAAGAAAGATCAATCATGCATAAAGCATTGATTATGAAACACTTTCCAACAGAAATGCAATTTTATTTAAACATCCCTAAAATGCGATACATTCAGCACTGATATTTTTTAAATTATCACAGTACTACAGTAATTTATTATATTTAAAAACTTAAAACTTCATCGAAGAAGACAATGCTAGTTGAACCTTATTTAAATGATGTCATCAAAATATAAATTGTCTGCCTCTCGTCACTCTGTGTAAAACCAATTAATATTTTATTCATATCACTTATATTTCAGACTCCATAGCAAAAAAATTCAGCAATTCTTATACAACTCGTCTTACAATCGTGTGATTTGTTTACATTCTGCATGCTATATGATAGAATTAAAATTAGGCGGTTTTATAATAGATGTATCACTAAATATAAATTTAAACGGTCTTTACACAGTAAGAAAAAATTGGTGCCATATTTTATTTTAAAATGAGTCACATGATCTCTTCATATATCATGAGTGTGATTATTATTTCAATTTTTATTTATAACTACCCAACATATTTTGCTGAAATTTTATTTACACATTTTATGTGGTAATTTGAATATTTCTAAAATTTTTGAAGCAATTTGTGAATTTTAACTCCGTTTAAAAAATGTTTGAAAAATTATGTCCCATAGAGTTCAATGTATTTCATTTTTTTCAACACTGGCTAAATCCAAAACTAATTGGGTGATGTTATTCATTTTCATTTTTAGTCATTCCATAGTTTATCGAATATCAGTAAATTTAGTTTAATCAAATTGACATACATTTTAGATAATATAAATTTTATATATAGCTAAGTTACTGGTATTAAAATTGTAAATTATGTGAAGTAAAACACAAGCATTGTGCTAAAAAAATTTTCCTTCTAATCAAATAATTTATATAAATGTTTTTTGAAGAAATATATTAAATTCTTCTCTTAAATATCACAAATAATGCTGATTTATTATAACATCTTTATTAGACCTTGATATTAGTTATATTTTTTATTCGTAGATTATAAAACTCCATATTTAATACGCTTTGTTTAACACTCCGTCAGGTGCGGCTGATCAGATTGATACACGTTGAACATTTCTCCCATTCATTTGTTACTGGCAGCTCTTGTTACGTAAAGTACCGTGCCCAACGGAAGGTTAAATTTAAAAATATATTTTCATTTCGTATTGCTGGGTATAAGTGTACATTTCTTTAGCTGGTCTGCAGTGGTTTATCTTGACTCTAAGAAGTGGGGGGGGGGGGGGGGGGGGGCAACTGTTTAACATTTGCTTATGCCAGGGTTATTTTAAATGAAAAATATGCATAACATTAAAAAGTCTTAAAAATTGGGAGAGCCTGGGCCCCCTAGGCTCCCCCAAGCAAATGCTGCTGCTGGTCTGTAACTGCATGAAAATGAGATTAAGAGACCAGATAAAGAATGCTAAAGTATACACAAGCTAAACTTTTGAATATTTTGCATACTTATGTTATTGCCATGGCTTTGGAATTGGTACACCAAACCTTTGATTCTGATTCCTTTTTTTTGTACTGTATAATTCTTTCATAAATAGTAAATGTTATTAACATTTATGTTTGCTGTGAATTTAAATTTAAACCTGCCCATTCTACCATTACCCCTTTGTTTAGTTGAATTTGCACAGATAAATTTAAAAATGAAAATAACATCTTAAATCAGATTGGGGTATATGTCGCCCTGAAAATAATTATAAATTTTATCCCCTGAAAATAATTATAAATTTTATATTGGCTGCACTAAACATACTGTTGGCATTAAATTATCCAAACATACATGAGATATTAAAAATAATAAACTTTCCTGTGCTCTTTTTTCCCAAATTGCTATTAATGATAAATTTATCCTGAGTTTTGATAAAACATTTCTGTTAACTATTTGTAATAAACATCATAATATTTTGCTTTTCGAATCCTTTTTTATTTGCATTTATCGTGACTCAATCCGTAACCTCGATCCTGTTTTAACCCTGAGTTTCACGTGGTATCTCATTCTCGACTCCCTGCTAGTTAAATCTTTGTCTAAATTTTTAGATATCTAGTTCTGTTAATTCTGCTTTTAATGCTATTCTTCTAAAAAACTGTTATTTATGTTTTACTTTTGTTGTGTGAATTTTGTAATTGAATGTTTTTATTCATTAGGTTTTTAATTGTAATATCTAACATATATGGTATAAAAGATATTTTTTTCCTGCTATGTATCAGACTATTTATATGCACATTTTGTCTGCGGTTCCTGATTGTGTCTAAGAGCCCATGTATTCTTCCATCTTTATTTTATTGATGATGAATGTTTAACATCTTAAAGCACTCTGGTTTTTATGTAATTTTAATGTCTTAATGGTGTGATCAAATTTAAAGACTTTTATTATAAAGTGTTTTCATTTAATATTCCAAAATAAAACTTTTTTTAAATAATTTTATTTTGGAGTCAGAATTGGTATATTTCTACCAACTCTGACTCAACCCCAAATTCCTACCAACTTCAACGTCAACCCTCTAGGTGGTCGGGTTATGAAAATGTACTAAATATTGGTCATTTGTGCATGTTTGCATTAAGATAATTTTTAAATTTTATTTACAGTTGATTTTCTTAGTTATTTTCATTAGTTTTATTTTATATATATATATATATATAGTTTCGATTAGCCTAAAATTCTCATAATCTCTCCTTAGTATCTTATTTTAGCCGTACTTCTACATTCTCTTGAATTTATTATATTTTCATCTTTTTATCTTGCAGCTTTAACTGTAGAATATCTCATTTTATTGCTTTTACGCAATACAGTTTTTATTACTCTCTTTGGCAACAGCAAATCACATCTTTTCATTTCTGCATATGGCAACATTGGTCTAGTCATATTTTGCTCGTCATGGTTGTACTAATGAAGTGTATTTTAAGGTATTTATGTTTCCTTTATTTTTCCAATCTATATGCTTGTCGTCCATATAACACAAGCATTTTTGTGTTCATTTCGAGAGGATATATGGACTTGAAAAGAATTTTTTCGAAATGAACTTATTTTAAGCCTAAAGCTCTTCCACTTGCAAGCTTTTTTGCTTGATTTTTTTGTTTTCCTAATTTCATTCCTCACCTTTGAAATTTGTTGATTGTCTTTGTCTGTATGACCTGCATTACACTTTATAATTTCCTCTTTATGGTTGAATTTCTTTTATTTCTTTGTATTTTGTAGAAAATTTTGGGATAGTGTATTATGAGTTACTACTTACATTCTAACATTGGATTTACAATTTTATATTTTTATATATATATATATGATAGTTCAAAGGTTTGCTTTTAATTTCAAAGCAAAGATTTCTTAGTCAGGAGCTTGTTTATAAGACATTTTGGAGCTAGGTTTTCATATTATTGACAAAATTTCAATATTAAAAAAGTATTAAGAATTAATCGCTTGTAAAATATAAACACTAAAATATTAAAAAATGCTTTCTATAATTCTGAATTCCTAAACTTATTAGAAGTTTTTCAATACAGTCTTTTAGATTTATCCCAAAGTTATTTTGTTTATCACTAAATTGTAAATCTTTATACAGATACAGGTACCCTATAAGAAAAATGTGAACAGATTTCTACTAGTGTAATGCAAAATTGTTTTTGTCTGATAAATATTTTACTTTATATAGTATTTTACTCATTGATACAGTTTATAAATTTAGGTTTTACGACAGATGATTAAGTGTTTTTGTACATTGAATTTTGTTGTGTTTCATTCATTAAATTTTATTGCAGGTCTTGATAGAAAAAAAGATGCTTCTACCAGCACTGCATATGAAAGTATATTCCAACAGCAGAAAGATGTGATCTTTACATGTCATAATTGTACATTCTCTTCTGATGAAGCAACTAGCATGGAAAAGCATTGTTATAAGTGTAAATCAGCCAATGGGTACTGTTGCTTTTGTTGTCGTAGACATTTTGTTTCGAGATCTGCTCTTAAAACTCATGTATTGCTACATTCTGGGCAAAGGCCTATTTCTTGCCCACGATGCCGCAAAACATTTTGTACTATGACTAATCTATCCTCCCATCTTGAAAACCACTTTAAGAAAATGTTCAAAAGGATTATCATTTGTAATTCTTGCAAAGAAAAATTTATGACTAAGAAACTTTATTACCATCATATAGATAGGTGTCCTGTTCCTGATGAACCAAATAATTCTGCAGCAGCTACTAGTTGATTTTTGTTTAATATATGTAATGTTTAAAAATTGTCTAACTAGTAGTTGAATTTAATATGATAATTGTTTTTCTAAGGCATATTTTGGAAAATCAAAATAAGTGTTAATTTCTTTTGCTTATATTCATTAAAAAAAAATATCTCTCTTTTACAAATTTATCATTATGGAATAATGAATCATATATAAAATTTTAAACAGTTATAAGGTTAATATATTTTGTGTCTTTCAAGTATGGTTGTTTTCATGTATGGATACGTTTATCCAAAAAATACAAGGTACACTGTTGAACAATGTTTGTTTTGCTTTATGGTTTTATGTTTCAATTTAAATTGACTTATATTTATCAGTTTTTATTAAATCAAATATTCTTTTCGCATATTGCATTTAACTATATTTACTGCAAGTGTCAAACAGTGTTTTCAATAATTGTACTTTTATTTGAAAAAAAAAAAAATAATAAGCTCTGCAGTTTGTAAACATTCTTACAAAATATCAATGAGGCTGAGCTAGGTTTTCTGATTTATAAAATATAACTTCTAATTATTACATAGTTATATTTTCTATAATTTTTCTTACTTCCTGTTAGATATTTAATTTTTAATTTAACAGATAGTAATTATTATTTGAACTAGTGGAATATTTCTATCAAAAATTTGTATTCAGTATATTGATACAATTTTCTAACATAGATATTTTTGCAATGTGGATAATTCTAGAGGGTTTTTGCATGTGAAAATTGTTATTTTATTAAAAAATTATCTGATTGTGAGTGTTTTATGTATGTATGTATAATTTATTATAAATAGGTATATTTAAAGGTGAAATATAGTCGTCAAATTCTATATATTAAAGATGTAAAACTAGTGGATCATAGTCTCATCTGTGCGAAATTAGAATATGTTTTAATTATAATATTAAAGAATAGCAATTCTGAAACTATTCTATTTTCCATGCAAACATGACTAAAGCCTAGTGTAATATATTTTAGAGTTTGAGCATTAAGCCTGAACTATTAATGCTTCAGTAAGTCACCCTATCAATACCCACTTCTCATTCATTAATTTTCAGATTGTATATAAGAATATTTTTGTGACAGTTGTGTAACGAAAGTTTTCAATTTATTCTATTATTTGCCTTTACTAATTTTTGTGCACCTTGCTTATAACTCCTATGAAATGGCTAAGGAGAAATCTTATCTTTTTCCATATTACCCTGCACTGTAGGGTCACATCTATGTGCCTTTTAAAATTTGTTTGGATTCAAGTTTTTTGTTTTAATTTTCTATTTTTACTAAAAATTGTTATGTTCATTTCAACATAGGTCACACGAGTGCTTTATGGAGATATCTTAATATGAGATTTGTTGTGGTGTGATATCACACTAAGTATATAATCATTCAGTTCACAGGGATGCCAGTTACTATGGATTCTCCGTAGTTTCTACGGGAAACATCCTCATACTAAGGATTATGGAATTTGCATAGTTTTCTTCTAAAAATTGTCTTCTGTCAATACTAATGTAAATTTATGGCCACATGCACAATAATGCCAATCAAATCAGTGTGAGAACAAAGATTTATGGCTGCATGTACAGTAATGCCAATCAAATCAACTTCACAATGGAGATTTATGGCCATGTGTTATGTAAATTAAGATTGCTTTTTTCATGGAAATAATATATATGCTTCTTAAAAAGCGTTGAAATTCTGCATAAATTGCTAAACAGTTAATTTTTAAATTATTTTCATATAAACAGTGCGATTACACAATTTAGTTTGTTATCGAAAATCGCCGAGATTCCATTATGTTTTCCCACCCATCTCCATCTTTTAGATATTAGATTGACTAAACTAGCTTATTTTCATATTCTTGTTGATTATTAAGGTTATTTTTTTAATTATTTTCATATAAACAGTACGATTGCACAATTCACTTTATGTTCCTGTAAATCACCGAGAGTCTATCAATATCTTTTCTATCCATCTCCATCTTCTAAATGTTGTATATTAGATTGACTATACTAGCTTATTTTCATATTCTGATTCATTATTATAGTTAATTTCTTAATTAATTTCACATAATACATATTTTACTATTTTTAAAAATGGGTATGAACTTCTTGAAGGGATATTTTCCAAAAAGTGGTATAAAAACAATGATTTAAACAAATATAAAAAGCAGCCATTTTGGCAGGGTTACATTAAAATTGATATATTCACATCTATAATGCATTGCTATATTTTATTTTTTTATTAAAGATCAATATTTGTTATTATCTTTATTGAAAACTTGTGTTTTGCCAAACATAAATGTTTCTTTTCAATATGAAGTGATTTTTACTGTATAAAAACTTAATATATATATTAATACATAGTGAAAACTTGTGTTTTGCCAAACATAAATGTTTCTTTTCAATATGAAGTGATTTTTACTGTATAAAAACTTAATATATATATATTAATACATAATTATAATATCTGCTTAAATAATTTAATGTATATGCATTTTTGTATTATGTGAGCTTATATATTTCATTTCTTAACCTGACTACTGAAAGCATCTTAAAACTACTGATAGCATCTGAAAACTACTAGTTGGCGTCTCTGAGTATAGCATGGAGCAGGGGTTGGGAAATTTTTTGACATGCAAATTGCTAAAGGAAATCTGAACACTTTGAAGCCATATTGAAAATCACACATACATGGCATTTTAAATATTGTCTTTGTATGTGATGGATGCAATTAGGGCATTCAATACCGGTATTCTAGTGAAATTTTGCTGGTGTTTTAATGCTGGTATTTTTACAAAAATTCCACTTTTTCATATTTATCAAATTACTATATTAAAAACTTAACTAGTATTATCTACTGCTTTTTGTTTTCATTATTTTTAAAGTTCTTAATAACAATCTAAGAATTAATGCCATTTGTATATTTTTGTTCAGAGAGTTCAACTATTTTTCAGCTTTTAACGAACTTATGTTAATTTATAACTATATTCTCAATTCATTCCATTGTTTAAGGTTTTAAAACTAAAGATATTTTTAAAAGTTTTTTGTCACATTTGCTCGTAATGCAGAATATTAGTAGACATTTTGTTTCTTACCGTGTATTGATGATTAGGTAAGTTTAAGTAATGTATAGATGTATTTAGATAGGAGTAGACAGGCTTAGATAATTATCGATAAAATTAAATTGATAGGTAAGGAGACCTTTTTTTTTTTTTGACATATTTCTGAAATATGTTGTAAATTCGGTCAAAAATTACTAATGTTTTGAAACTTTTGATTCTAGCAGTTTTTTATCCAATATTTTTCAGTTTTTACATTCCTTTATGGAATGTACCTATTTTGTGCAATTATTGGTGGCAATCAAATTTGCCATTTATGTTTTTACTAAAAAAAATTTTTTTTTTTAAGCATCTATTTCTCAGGATCCACTATAAATAGAGCTTAGATGATGACTGATATGGAATCAGCATAAGATTTTGAAAGAGGTAGTGGTGGTGGTGGTGGGGAGGGGGGTGTCACTAAGGGTTTTCGCTTCCGGTTCTTTTACATTTCCAGTTCAAAATTTTTTATTTTCTTTGAAGCATTGTTTTTTTTTTTTTGCAAGATTGTCTATGAATAGAGCTAAGATGATAACTGATATGAATTCAGTATCAAATTCTGGAGTTGTTAGGGTGGCTCACTAAGAATTTCTACTTTCACTTCAAATATTTTTCTTGAACCGTCTATTTTTGAGGATTGGCTACAGATAGAGCTTAGATAATGACATATGGATTCCATATTAAATTTTTGAGAGAGTAGAATGACTCACAAAGTATTTCCACTTCCAGTTTTTGAGATGTCACTTTCAATTTAAAAATTTATATTTTACTTGCAACATCAATTTTTTTAGGATTGGCTATAGAAGAAGCTTGGATAATAACTGATATGGATTCAGTATTAAATTTCAGAGGGGGTAGGGAGTTCACTTAAGATTTGCATTTCTATTCTTCCCCCCCCCCCCCACACTTCCTTTTCAAAAAATTTCTTTGAAACATCTATTTCTCAGTATCGGTGATCATAGATAGAGCTTAGAGGATGACAAATACGGATTCAGCATCAAGTTTCTGAGGGGGTAGAGAGATTCACTAACGATTTGAACTTCCAGTTATTTTCTATTTTTTGTTAAAATATGTTCCTTGAATCTTTTTTTTTGTATATTTAGAATTGGTTATAGGTAGAGCTTAGATGATGATTGATATGGATTTGACATTGGATTCTAGTTGGAGTAAGGGTTTAACTAAATATTTGCATCTAAGGTTTCAGAGATATTAACTCCAATTAAAAAAATTATGTTTTCCTTGCAACATCTTTTTCAGGATGAGCTATAGATAAAGCTTAAATTATGACTGATATGGATTCAGCATAGATTTTCGGAGGGGCTCGGAAGTTCACTAAGGATTTCTATTTCCGATTCTGGAGATGCATGACTGTATGAATTAAGTAAGAACTATTAGAATAAAAATTCATAATAGTTCCATGAAAAATGAAGTGTACACACCACTTACTACCCTATGAAGACTCTCATAAATTTCTTGTTTTTCTTCATTTTGTTCTTTTATATTTAGTTGGTAACATTTAAGGCAAAACATAATAGGGTTTTAATTAAAATAGTCAAAATACATGCTATTTGACTATAAGCATATACTGTAGAATATCTATAGAAAAAATTATGTGTTTCTGGCAATTAGGTGCAGAGCAAGAAAGGATTTTATCAAACACAAGGTTTTCATTAAATGCATTTTCACAGCAGCATTTTCTTTGCAAATTCTCTTGTTTCTTTGAAAATTTATTGCTAAAAAGAACTAATGAATGGAATCAACTAATTTTTTTTTTTTGCATGGTATTTATAACTCTGTTATATGTAGTTTTGAAAATTTTTCGAAAAAAATCTAAGGGCACAATCTAAGGTGGGAAAAAAATTTGGGGATAAGCAAACCTAAGGTAACATTGTCTTTTTTTTTTGTTGTTGTTGTTGTTGTTGTTGAATTGACACAGAATGGTATTTATAACTCTGTTATATGTAGTTTTGAAAATTTTCCAAAAAAAATCTAAGGGCACAATCTAAGGTGGGAAAAAATTTGGGGATAAGCAAGCCTAAGGTAACATTGTCATATTTTTTTTTTCTTTTTGTTGAATTGACACAGAATGACCCATAGGCATTATTGTTTTCCTTAAATTTTACCCAAATTTTTCAGTGAACAAAATTTAAAAATTTAGAAATACCGGTATCCTGGTTTTGAAAAATAAAAATACTGATATATTGGTTTTTAATTTTGTCTTGGTATTTACTGCTCTTGATGCAATTCTCTTTTTGTTAATAAATTCCCCAGATATATAATATTGGTTATCGGAGTTTCTAAAATATTTTTCTTTGTAGTGTAGGTGCAAATGCATGTATTTTTCTATATAGTTTATATAGTTACCATGTCATTGTATGATCTATATATTGAAAATTGCTCATATCTGAAGTAGAGATATTTTTTATCCAATTTTGAGAAAACATTGTTCTGATAAAGGTAAAATATATATATATATATACTCGTCAAAAGTGAAATTGCAACACCATGAAGGAATGCACATAGCCATATGCAAATCACAGTACTAGTAGAAGAGAGAGTCATATGCAAATGATTAAAAGAACAGAGATATGCAAAATAAACATGTTTGTTCACTAAAGAATGTGACTCCCACAGGCAGCTATACAGGCCACTAAAGGGCGAGGTATACTATTGATAAGGCTATTAATGGTTGCCTGATATAATCTTTACTAAGAAGTGTCCACTGCAGCACACAGTTCGTCTACGGTATGTAACAGTGGTCCCCAGTGCACATGATGTCCGATGAAGACCCACACAATGTTCAGTAGAAGAGAGATCTGACGACGCTGCCTTCCAGGAAAGAATGTGAATTCCATTCAAACTGTTGGGAGTTCGCCATGCAGTGGGGCATTGTCTTGCTGGAACACCGTGCCAGGGATAGCTTGCACCAGTGGCCGAACCACAGGCATCACAACTTGTGCGATGTATCAGTCCGCTGTCAAATTACCTGCAATGTGTACCAGAGCCGTCTGCTGATCGAACATGATACCACCCCAAACCATGATGCCTGGTGTGATGCTATGTGATATGGGCTAGCAAGTGGCGTTCTCCGGGAAGCCACCATACCCATCCGTGGCTGTCATTCCTCCACAGGCCGAAGCAAGATTCATCCTTAAACAATATTCAATGCCATTCATTGGTCCAGTTGCGATGACAGCGACACCACGCCAGACGTGCATCCTTGTGTCGAACGCTTAATAGCACCCCAGTGACTGACCACCGTGTGCGCAGCTGTACTTCATGCAACCTGTTATGAATGGCTTGACTGCATGCAAATGCAACCGTTGATGGTAGCAGGTTGTATCAGATGTCACTTGCCATTGCAAACGCGTCTCAATGAGCTGTTTGGCAAATCTGCCAGTTTGTGTTCTCTGTCATGCACCTGTTTGATTAACTTCCTCTTTGGCATGTTCTTTGATGTTCCTGCATCAGTCATGTCACACACCTCTGGATGGTACTCACATTATGTCTAATACGCATGGTAATTGCACGCATCTACAAACCCACATCATGCAGTTCCAGGATACGGTCTCATTCCCCAGCTGTTAACTGCTGGTATACAACTCGCTGTTGTCTTTGAGACATTGCTTCTTCACTGTTTTAAAGTTCGACTGCTGCAAATCATCACTGATAGCATTTAAGGGATGAATTGCTTGCTGGTCTTTATCACCCAAAACTGTGTGCCACATGACCCGATACGTACAAAAACTTAATCATTTGCATATGACTCTCTCTTCTACATGTAAGGAGATTTGCATATTGCTACGTTTGTTTCTTTATGGTGGTGTAATTTCACTTTTGATGAGTGTGTGTGTATATATATATATATATATATATATATATAATTGAAGAATTTTAATTTACTTGTATTATATATACCTGAGATTGATCATTAATATAATTAAATTCTTTTTAAACACTGTACTTTTATTTCATTTAGTTTCCCAACCCCTGGCATAGTGTACTCACATTAAGATTTTTAAGCTTAAAGATTGTGTTTTTGAATCACAAGCAATCTTTTTTCTTTTATCAAATTCAGGTGTTGAGTTGTCACTATTATTCAGGATAGGTTTATTAATTTGATTATTAGACAAGCATGTTCAATCTATTAATAATTAACAAATATTTTAGTTCAAACAGCTTAACAGAAGAAACCATCTTACAATACAATCAAACAATGATGAGAGTATCTATTCGATAAAAAATATTATTTATAATAGCATGTTGTTATTTGAAGTTTTTGTTTTAATTTTATCTTCGATTCTGTTATTAGCATAATTTTGTCAAATTGAGTCCAAATTTACATACAGCTCAAACTGCTGCTAAAGTATAGAATTAAAAGTATCTTCATAAAAAGCAGCATATAATAAATTAAGTAGCATTAATTTATTATTATATGCTGCTTTTGACGATGTTATTTGGAATTTATGTGTCTAATTTATTTATCACTAAGATGGAAGAAATTGTTAGCAAATCACATATAAATGAGGCATATGTTTTTTTTTTCTCTGTAAGCTGCAATGAAAAACCTACTTTGTGTGTAGTAACATTACACTGCCTAACAAACCTCAAGAGGATGTCTGTATTCTCCAGTCAAAAATGTATTGAGTTTTAGTGATTAACTGCCAAAGATGCATTTACTACAAAAATAGAGAATAGTTGTAAAAGAGTAATTTTCTGCAATGAATTTTGGGTATTAAATTTGTAAAAGATGCAAAAATTGAAAAAGTGAAATACTATGTTTATCACACCAAGAAAAATAAAAAAAAAATGTTTTGAACCAAAATGTTTATTAATTTTTCTTTTTTGTATAAAGCAATGTATAGGGTAAATTAAAGTATACCCATTCAAAGCATTCTGCAGAAATATCTTTTAGCCAAGAGTCAATCAAACTTGGTTGGAAAATCTGTCCAAATTTGCAAAAGTGATTTTATAAATAGTTATAAAAACAAACACCAGTGGAAATTTGACACTGAAGGCTTTAAAACACAGAAAATGTGTGACCGTAATTCCAAGATAAAAGAATGAGAAACTTTAAGGCTTTGATAAGGATATTTTAATTATGATCCAAGTTTTTTTCTGTAATTTATTTTTGTGTTATAGTTAAGTCTTATCTGTACTGGTATTATTTTTGTGTGTGCAGCTATTTTTCTTTCATAATTATGGCATCTAAATGGTGCTGTATATAATTATAATGTACTGTCATCACCATTTATTGCAAAGATTTTTAGTAAACTTTCAAATGGTTGATTATTATGTTTATATATATAGATTTATTTGTTTAGAAAAACATTAAAAAGCCCACTTTATTTCTATTTCTATTGAATCTTTTTGCAGGTTTTTTTTATTAAATAAAGCTGCTGATTTTGCTTATAATGGTGATGATTGTATAAAATATTCACCTTGATCCAAATTCTGTTTATTATTGTAAACATTTTAAAAGTTTCCCCTAAATTATTGATCATAGAGTTTTACCTTTAGTAAAAATAATCCCTCTTTACTTATGTAACCCTTTCATATTACATATTCAGATACATCACACTTTACAAATATCCTCTGAATAATATATTTTTTTAAACAAGAATTTAATCTTATTTAAATGTTTACATTTTAGTTAACAGCCCAATGAATATTGCACTTTAAAAGGAGAAAAAGGTTGTTAATAGTTTTCCAATATGTGTCATTTGATTGATTAAATATCTTACATTATTTTGTATATTTATTAACATTGCATAAAATTGTGCAAAATAAGTATTTGTCATCATGGCTCGAAAGCCCAATATGACCTATGGCCTTCCTCACAAGTTCACTTCACTTAATTTGATTTGATACTTCCATTAACTATTTTCTTACCTTATGCTCTTAAGTGTATCTTGGTCCACATTATCTTTTCATCTGACTTTATCGCTCCCTTTTTCTTATTTATCAGTTGATTTATTTATAAATTGAGCATCATCAAAATTAAGGTGTTCCTACTCAAAACTTTCTACAAACTTTTCTAGTTGCTGAAAATCAGCAAAACTTAGTACTGATAACTAGTAAAATCCTTGGAAATGATTTCACTAAAATGCAGTTTTGAATATGAACGCCAGGGAAAATTTGTTGCTGAGGGTGGAAAGGCACAAAATGAAATAATGTGAAGTATTATTACTAAATTTCATCATTTTTCTTGGATAATTGCTGAAATAGAGCATCAGAATTGCCATTGTTTTTACACACTTTTATTTAGCTTTGATCGGAATATGCATCTGTTACTGGTAAAGCCTGAAATGAGGATAAACCTAGATTTACCTGGATAAACCCAACTTTACTCAGCCGCTCTGGGTAAAGCCCGCGAAATTAAATTGAAATTGTATCAATTTTGGACTTTACCCAGGTAAAACACAGATTATTCACACTGTTCTGGGTAAAGCTGTAATTTGATTCACTCAAAAGATTCTGAGCATACACTGTGTGTTTTTATGGTTCTAGGAATGCATCACATGTACGGGAAAGGGAACCAAGCTTCTCTACTCACAGCTGATTAATGGTTAACAAAAAGAATCACATGTGTCGTTTAAAGAGTGGTTTAATAATAGTTTTAAATAATTAAATTATTAATTTATTATACTTGGTTCAAATTTAAGCGAGCTTCACAGTTTGTCCGACAGATAAGTTTTATTAGGGGGTTCGCAAATGATTCCGACCACTTATGTCTATTTCTAAAATCTTGCGATGGCGGCTCATTATAATAGTATATATTTCTATATTTCTTCTCACATAATAATAAATAGTGTATAATAAAGTAGAAAAAACATGTTGACCAATCACAGAGTTAGAATCTTGATGATACGGGATCACATAGCTTTGGATTTTATATATGAATAAATTTATAACAATGAGATTTATCTACATAATTAAAACTCATAGTAATTAGGAAAATTTTTCTTTGGTCTGATTTTCATAAGCTTCGTGCAAGTAGTTAAATATATTAAAATTTTAAGTTAAAATTGTAAAAAATTATCTTCCATCCATCGTTCATAAAGTTTCAAAAGATTTCCTCTTATCCGCTTTGCACTTCAACACCTAATATGAGGGGTGCGGTAGCCCATTGGTTAGTGCGCTAGAGTTGCACTCGGTAGGCCCGAGTTCGATTCCAGCCACTGCCAAAACTGCCGCTGTGTTCATGCGGAGTACGATCACGTTAAACATGTGGGTCCGAAAGTCCTTCCGAGAGGTTGGTGGTAGGGGAAGGAGGGTACGGTCCCTGTGGATGCCTCCCCCACTGGGTTCCGGTCTAAATTGGGTGGCACTTCCCGACCGTCCAAACAGTTACCTTACACCTTTCTGGTAGGTCGGACGGTCTGGGTTTCAACACCTAATATGAGTGTGTAAGTAATATGAGTGTGTAATATGAGTATGTAATATGAGTGTGTGTGTACCTAATATGAGTACCGGTCGTCCAAATTGTTACTCAAGTCCTCTGGACGAGTCGGACGGCCTGGGGTTTCCACACCTAATATGAGTGATACCTAATATGAGTACCGGTCGTCCAAATTGTTACTCAAGTCCTCTGGACGAGTCGGATGGCCTGGGGTTTCCACACCTAATAGGAGTGGCCGGGTAGATATTAGGTGTTGTTGTTTGTCGGACGGTCTGGGTCTCAACAACAACAACACCTAATATCTACCTGGCCACTCATAAACCTGCTGCAAGCCTTTGGACCAGCCGAGTGGTCTGGGCCTTCAACACTTAATACCTACAGCACATGCAAGCCATATACCCCTCCCCTTCAATATTACTATTTCTTGTACGACTCTCTATCCAACCATTCATATTATACTATCCACTAGCATAATGCGATTAATTTACACTCCCCTACATCTTGTAACAAAACATAGCTGTCCCACGAATAGTGAAACTTATTATATTTTAAATAAATAATAATAAATCAATAACTTTCTCGAAGCGACAGAGTGTATCAAATATATTTAATTTAATTAATAGTGTTGATTTTCTGAAATTTTGAGAATTTGGCAATGTTTTGTCAATTTTACTGTATTTTCCAAAAGTCTGAGGTTGCCGCCAAGGTCGACTAATTTATCACCAAGTGAGACAGATGAGCAAACAGACAGACTGAAACTATTGAAAGATAATTAATATTACTTTTTTATAAATTAGTTTGAATTCCAAACCAAAAATCAAAATTATACTTATGCTTTGGTTTTAAATTTTATTAGTTTGGATTCATTTTCTTTAATTGAGCTTCATTTTCCTTAATTTTGCGACATTTTCTTCAGGGACAGTAGAGTATTAAATGTAAATTTTGTGCAGTCAACAGTCTTTCACACAAAAAAACATTTTTATAAAGTACTGACAACAACGTTTAGGAGTGTTGCAAACCCAGACCGCTCGACTGATCCAAAATGTTTAGGAGTGTGAATCAGCTGATGCAAACAAAATGCATTAATACACACAGAGCCACACACATTTTAATAATGTAAATGTTACTCTTATCTACCATATTCATTTTTATCCAAGCATGACTGATTAGACCTAGGTTTACCCAAGCAGTGTTGGATAAACCTAGGTTTGCCCAGTCCTTTTGGATAATTCGGGCTTTACCTGGATAAACCTAGGTTTATCTAATTTTGGGCTTTACCCGTAGCATATATACTAGAATGAATTACTAGGCATTGCCTGGGTCCTAAGTAAGAGGCCACTACTTAATACCACTCAGTTTTCAAATTACCAAATCAATTTTAATCCAAATCACCACAAAATGCAAAATCTTTAGTTTAAGCAAAAAGAGCACCACTCCACGGACATACCTATGAAATACAAAATTAAAATATGAATCCAAATTCTACATACACTTTTAGCAAATGTAGAAAGAAAATTAAAATAAATGTACAGCAGAGGAGGTCTTTAAAATGTATTTGCTAAAAAATAGTGGTAGCGGTCAACCATGAAAGAAAAACAGCCAGATTATTTCCGATGTCAAAATCAACAATACATTTATACCTTATAAAAATTATAATTATAAGAATGGATGGTTTCAGAAATTTGTTTTATATTTTGGAGCAATGTGTAATATTTAAAGAAGCTGTTGTTAAATTATGGATATTGAATTGCCAGTCAATTATTATATTATAATATTTAAATAGATGTTTTAAACAAATAAATATATATATATAAACATTTTAAAAATTCATCTTTTAATTGTATGGATTTCATTTAAAGTTTGTTTGAAAGAAAAATTTTGATCTTTCCGATGGTGTCAAGATGGAAACTCTATAATAATGTTTTCGGTTGCTGAAAAACTGATTTGTGTGAATAGCATGCAAAATTGTGCTAAAACATAAAACAACTAAAAAACTAATTCGAATTAAAAAAAAAATAATAACACCGAAGTACGCCTTCCCAGATCCTAAAGTATGTGTCTACCAAATTTCATGGCCATATGATACTTAAATTTTGCACTACAGACTGCACACACACACACACAGACAGACATCTTTTATTATGCAAGATGTATATTTGTCACATTTCAAATATTTGAATCCTAATTTCTCAGGTTTCACTAATTGTAGTGATATAAAATGTTGAATGTCATTGTCTTTTGTGATACATTTTAATTCTTTGAATTTAGTTTCTTACCAATCCAGCTCATCCTGGGAAATTTTTAGAAGTCATGCATGTATTTCAAAATGCACTAAACAGTAGAAAATAAGATTTAATATCCACAGTTTTATTTTAAAATGCACCGAAACAGTAATTTTCTCTCATTTTCATCTTATACGATAAAAGTAAAAATTTTATAAAACTAATATTTCATTTTATTTTGGTGTACTTCAAAATATCACCATTAAATATATAGAATCATTGATCAAATATAGAATTATTACCACCATTAAATATACAAAATCAATGATTTCATACATTTGATGGTGATTGTATGAGTATACCGAATTATGAAATATTTATTTTATTATAAAATTTTTGGACACCCCCTACTTTCATTATCTGAGATGAAAATGGGAGGGAATTACTGTTTTTATTTTTTATTTTAGTGCATTCTAAAATAAAAATGTGAATCCTAAAACTTGTTTCCTACTTGTTTGTTATAAGATGGTTTCCCAAGCAAAGTGCATTCAACAGTGCAGGAGTTGCCATGCTTTTCTTACAAACAGAAAGAATATAAAACACACCCTACCTTAGAGTTAAATAGGATATTGTTGATTTATATTTAAAATCATAGTACCACTTTTTGCTAATAAAATCCATCACTAAAGAATTCATTCTAAAAGTATTTTGGTGAATGAATTTTTACCTTTGATCACTAGTTGTTCATCACTGTTTGATCACTAGTTCTGTACAGATAAAAACTTGATGTTTTGAATTTTTTTTCCTTGAAGCTAATTTGTCTGTTTTATATTAAGTTTATAATTTAGATTCTTGAACATCTTATTGTTCTTTGAAAAATTAGTATTAATTTAATTATGCAAGCTTTTTAATATTTGAGTACCCATTAAATCTAGATTTATAATATTTATTCTCAAAGGTTATTCCATATTCTAATTCTAACACTTTGAGCAAAAGTCTTTGCTGTCATGATCATTTGAAAACTAGTTCATAACCACATAGTCATAACTGTTGCTGTTTGAAAGTTCACTTTAGTCATGGTCCTGTTATAATCCGAATGACCAAAAAATTCCTCTGTTCATCAGTGTTATATGATTATGTAATATGCAGAAGATTTGTTTTGTTGTGAATGTTGTTTAGAACTGTGCAGAATAACCATGCTGCGTTTTTTTCCCTTCTGATTAACTAGATAACCGAAGAAATAACCATAACAAGTGAGTTGAGTTTTCAAATGTGCTCTTAATTTATAAATTTCTTGAATATATCCTCCCACCTGAAGCAGTGTTAAATATATCTGAAGAAGTGCTGTATAATAAAGGAGGTTACTGTATTTTCACTTATATTATTCATACTCAAATGTTTTCCATTTCCATTAAAATATCAAAATCAGAAGACTATTTGGTGAAAGTTGCTAAGTTGACTTCTGAACAGTTTTCTATTTTTCTGGTCAGTTTAGACAGATTGTCAAATTAGATATGAAATAAGAGTATAGTTTTTTTTATGTCCTTGTAAAACAGTGTTTCCCAAGCTTTTGATATTTGAATACTACTTTTTCTTATTGGCATACCTTATTTTAGATATTGTTCATAATAGTGTACTCTTTCGAATTAGGATGATTTCTGTTAGAGTTTATTTTGTATTATTTGAGCTTTAAAAAATACATATTAAAAGTAATTTCAAGTGAACTTGAAACATCTGTGTATTTGTAGTAAAAATACCTGGTGTTGCTTAGGTTAATACTGAAATAAAAGGAATAAAATGTGAAATATTTTAACTATAAACCGGCCCTCAATAAGCTTAAACCAGTGGAAGAAATATGTAAATTTGTTAAGTCACTTTCGAGTTATAAACAGTCTTTACAGTCGGATATTTTAATTCCCTGTATTTCACAGGCAGATGCAGGAGAATAAAACTTGAAAACATCCCCATGATTGAGTCTCATTTATACAGTTTTATTGAAATTGATCATGTACTTTATGAGATAATTAGCTTGGAAGCATATTTTTGAAATTTGTATTTTATATATTAATGTCATGCAAGATTTTAAAATACTTTTAGCCATAAAACTACTTCTTAACCTTAACTAACTAATAAAAAGATAATCTATTCTCGAGTTATAAGTGGACAGAAATAATTTTTTTAATTCTCATTATTTCACACTATGCTGTAAGGTGGTAGAGGTCACATTGGAATATTTCCTATATCAGCAATTTCAACATGTGCAAGTGTGTTCCATGAAACCCATAGGGTTCTGCAACATGATAGTTTCATGTAAATTTCCAGAAAAATTAAAAAATGGATGCACAATTTGGACCACATTGGACTTGTTCTCATTTTGGGGTTCCACTATCGAATTGAATTTAAAAAAGGGTTCCATGACTGAAAAAGTTAGAAAAACACCGCCCTATACTAAAAATTTTATTGAATCCATTATGTGGTTAATGAGATAATTTAGAAACATGTATTGAAAATATATTAGATAGTTATACATGTACAATAACATTTATTATTAGTAATAGTTTTGAAAATAACAATTTTAAGTTATAATTATAGTAAATCAATAAATGTGCATTCAGAATGGACAGCACAGGGCACGATAGATCACTGTATAGTCGTGTCATTTTGAGATTGGTAGATAAAATGTCATCTTGTAGAGTAATATATACTGCAATTTTGTGTTAAAATTTTTTAATACGTTGAAACTTTCATTTGATTTTCTCTCTTGTTACCTAATATACTCTACAAATCAAGGTGTATATAGTGACTAGAGATTGCAGCAGGTGGGCTATAGAACCTGGATTTCAGGGAATATCAACATTCTGGAAATATCAGGGAATTCCTAAAAAAAATTTATCACTGAATTTCTAAAAGGAATTTTTTTGGTAATCACGGTTTGCTTCTGACTCATGACAGTACACATGTGTAGAATTTTTTATTCGCATTTCATGTGATGGAAGGCAGCTTATTGGACATCTCAATAAAAAGATGAGAGTTTTGAAATTTAAACATTTCTCAATGATTTCTCTCATCTTAATTGTTTTGAATGTTGTCAAGATATTTCATATGATGAAAGGCAAATTAAAAAAAAAAAAACTTTTTCTGTTTATACATAATTTTATTGCTATAAGTGATATTTAATTATATGAATTCTTAAATGGATTTTACAAAACACTGAGTTTTGTAGTTTATCTAGAATTTTAATGGTTGAAGGATTAATATTCTTGTAATAATACTGTTCTTATATAATTTTGATAAATACTATACTTAGATTATTATACTTTTCAATGCTGAAAGTAATTAATTTTTATTATTTATTCTTAATTATCACTTTCAATTTTATTAATTGACATGTTTTATGCTTGTTAAACTGATATTCAGTAAAAGTAGATAGTGATACATATCAGGGAATTTTTTATCTAAGATCCTGTATCCACCTTGTGTAGGGAATATAAAAATATGGAATTAAATGAATATTCAATTAATCTACGATAACAGAATATTAAAGAGTCATGTTTTGCGAAAATAGTGCCATTCAATCAGCTCTCTTTTGTATATTATGCAAGAATATTTCTTGTTACAAAAAAAGTTAAAAATTCAGTTTCATATCCCATTTGAATCACTTAGCCCAGAGATCACACAGTTCCTCCTTTTCCCTACTTTTTAAAATTGATTCCTACTTTCCTTTTCTTTCTTTCTTTTTTCTACTTTTCCACAGTTGGAAGTTCTTTTTTTTTTCTTGTGTAACCAATCATGAGCATATCAGGAAAAACGGGAAATTGAGAAATCTAAAAAAAAAACAAATTACTGTGCTCTTTCATAAAATTCTCAAATTTTGGTATTTTTTCATGAAATCAATAAATTTTTGTACTTTCTCATAAAAATAACAAATTTTAGCACATATAAAAATTGCAAAAGTACCAAATCTTGCGATTTAGATAACTTTGAATATTAAATAATATGATTATGCATGAATTATTATACAGCAACACAGCATATATTTAACCCATTTAGTTTTTTTGGCTTATGTTTGTTAACAGAGAGGATCCATTGTTGTGTTACAATTTGTGCATAATAATGTTGCTTCATTTTAACTTTCATTTTATTGCAGTGTTTTACTTAATAAAATGCAGCATTGCTGCTTCCAATTTCAGTGCTTTTGACAATATGACTAATACTCACATTTCATATTTATTCCCCTCAGGATCGATTTCTGTGAGCTGCTTCAAAATTTTTATTATTTTCTTCCCTGAAGTTTTCAGAATGCTGATTTCCTTGCTACAAACTGCTACAAAAATGTTTTATTTCTATAAAGTAACATATAATATGCAAATTTTCTTGCTATAAATTAAAAAATGTTCTGCTCCAAATTCCAAGTTTTATTGCTAATTCTGATGAACTGGGAATTTTTGCTGCTTCAAAAGCATTGTATGATTGTGCCATGCATATTTCAGCACTATATTTATGGGGAGGGTGACATTAATTATGAGGGGGTGGGAATTAAAATTCCTACTTTTTCCTACATTTTTATATCAAAATTCCTGTTTTTGTTCCCCTTTTGTGGGAAAACTTGAATGCAATTCTTTATTTAGTCCCAGAAATACATGTATGTTACATTGGGAAACACTGTTATAAAACTTAAAGGCTATGGGCAAGTAACACAGATTGTCAACTTGGTCATGTTTATTGTATTGTATTTTAAAACTTTTGTATTGAACTGGATGTATAATTTTTCGAAATGACAACTATATATATTTATTGTTTAGTATATAAATTTAAAATAATTTAGCTGTTATAATTAATTTTAAATTCAATCCTTTTAATTTTATGCTGGAAAGTTTTCAGCATTCATCAAATATCAAAATACTAATTTGTTATAATTAGTTTGTAATATATTCACATATATTTCATAACTGAAGTGTTTAATAAATTTTATATTTATCTTTATTATTAGAACTTCCATCTATTGTAATGTATTTAAAACAAAAAAAAAAACTTAAAATGATTATTTTGTCTGATTCTAGCTAATCATTTACTGGTATATTTGATGAGGTTTCAGCATTTGTTTTTGTACAAGTTGCCAGATGAAAAGAAACTATTCATGATTAAAAAAAAAATAACCACCTTCAGTAACCAACCACTCAATGTATGTGTACGGGCAGCCACTTCTTTAGCACTAATTTCTTTTGAAGAAATGAACAAAAAATATTAAAAATGAAATAAATATATTATAATAAAAAATAAAATGCCTATTATTCTGTATTCAAAGTAATTACCCTTTTCTTCAACTATTTCTGGATAATAATGAATGTTGAAAAAAAAAATCTCAATCACAATAGTGTTTTTAATATTTGTTCAATGACAACACTGCAAGTCGGACAAGAAAAAATGAAAGCCTGACAAGGAAAAAATGAAAGCTGGACAAGATGAGATGAAAGAAGTGATGAAAATTGGACAAGAAATGATGAAAGACATGAAAGCTGGTCAAGGAGTTATGAAAGAGAAATTAAACAGAGATATCCAGCTAATCCTGATCCGCAAAGAACAAACTAATGAGCAGCTAACTGGGTGAAAAATTTTCCTGCTTCTCTCCTGAAATGAAATGATACTGGGCAATATGGGATTTTCTGCACTTAAGGAACAGAGTAGTATACCCAGGGCTGTTCCAAAAGGGTACGTGCTGTATGTGCCACATACTCTCAAGAAATTTTGAAAAATACTGAGTATGTGCTACATACTCTCAAGGTCTCAAGAAAGTTTTTGTATTTGATAGTTTTGGGGCAACTTTCAAAAAAGTTCAGCCTTTTTTTTTTGTTAGTCATTTACAAACTTGAATGGAAACAAATGAGGAAAAACCCCTGAACCCCCCAAGCCCCAAAATAATATCCTTCGTATGACCAGGAGAGGAATGAAAAACTGATGAAAGTAGCAACTGCCACCTTGGGCTGGGATAGATGATGGACGACCAGTCTTATATTTATGTATGTTGGTAATATTAAAGTGAGTAAGTGAAAAGTTACAAGAAAACAAAAGTAAGTTCGGGGGAAAAAAATAGAAAGCGTTCTAAGTTACAAAATGATCCATATCTGTTAATCTATTAATATATATATATATATATATATATATATATATATATATTAATTGATATATGTCCTATTAAGCATTAAACTATTGATATTGTGAAAAAAGTGATTTATGGCCTTAAAAATGGCAATTATATGGCCTAAATGATTCATAAATTTACAAGGGGGGAAGCACTCCCTTTTCATGCCCCTTGGAACCCCGCAATTTCAATACTCTTTAAATGAGACAACACGTCATGAAATGAAATGAAATGAAGGTGGGTGGCTCCAGAAGAGCCCAGCACATCGACCAGAGGTCTATTGTACTACCCCAAAAAGAGAAAGATCTCTAAGAAAAGAGACCAGTAGCCGAAGCAAAAATAAGCAGGCACTTGACAGGAATGTCGTTCAGCTCTCCCAGGGTTCAATCACATGACGACCAATGTGTTCGAATCTGTGAGCAGAGCAGAGAATGTGAGCAGCAGTTTCTTCGCTGTAATTGCAGCCTCTGCAAAGCGAATCTTTAGTGATACCCATAATGTTAAGGTGTCTCTTGAGGGTGCAGAGCCCAGTAAGGAGCCCAACAGTCCTGATGCCAGTTCTGCTGAACTTGAAAAGTTCTTTTTGACGTGTACTAGGGCAATTGCAGTTTAGAATTTTCGCTTGCCTTTGTCCCTTAGTATTACGCCAGTTCTTACATTGAAGCTTCCTGAAGATGTCATAGACTCTTCTAACAAGGTCATTGGGGATTCCCAAGGCCGGCTCAGGGCCCACAAAAGGGGTATTTGAGCCTTTCCTAGCAAGTTCATCTGCCAACTCATTGCCAGGAATGCCCGAATGACCAGGCACCCAGTAAAGAATGACATTATTATTGCTAGCAATTTCACAGAGTGCATTATAGCATTCCCAAACAAGGGAAGACGTCATAGTGAACTTCCCAAGAGCCATAAGAGCAGCCTGACTATCAGAACAGATAAAAATCTGACTATTCTTATACTTCCTGTCATAGCAGATTCTACAACACATAAGGAGGGCAAAGACTTCGGCCTGAAAGACAGTAGCAAAATTGCCAAGCGGAGACAACATGTCATACTCTCAATAATTTTCTTCAAGATAGTCCTGAGTATACCATAAATGGGAGAGTGATGATGGAATGAGCATCAGATGGCAGTTGCTGCTCCTCCGCATTCCAGAGTGTCTAGCATACTAAAAGCCCCACTAGAGAACATTTTGTCATTAGCCAGACACTGAACAAAGTTCGTGAACGCTTCTTCTCGTGCAATGCAGAGTCCAAAGTTGAACAATGGTGCAAAGAATGCACTAAATGTGGTGCTCAGAGGGGACTGACGAAGAAAACACATGGACCTCTTTAGTGTTATGTCGGAGCTCTTTTTGATAGAATCGTACTTGACATTTTGGGACCACTACCACAGACTTTAGACAATTACAATTACATCCTAGTAGTAATGGACTACTTGACAAAGTATTCAGAAGCTTAGCTTAAGCAATCCCTGACCAAGAGTCTACAACCATCAGTGAAGTACTAACCAGGAACTGGATATGTCCTTACTAGGTTACCTCTCTCATCCATTCTAACCAGGGAACACACTTTAACTTTGACATATTTATGGGATTATGCAAACTACTTGGAATGGACAAAACTCTAACTACTCTTCATCCTCAATTGAACGGTAGAGAGATTCAACAAAATGATACTTAATGATCTCTTTATATTCGTATCCAGAAACCAGCAAGATTGGAACTGTCACCTATCCTTGTTACTTCTGGCTTACAGAAATGTTGTCCATGAATCAATCTGCCATTTTCCATTAGAAATGATGTTTGGCTGGGTTCTACAACTGCCATATGATCGGATATTTAGATGACCATGTGATGCTCATTAATTGCCTGATGAATATGTTCAAGACCTACAGGCACAGTCAGAGGAAGTTCATTGTTTTGTTCGTGAAAGGATCAATATTGCTACCTATAGAATGAATACCTGGTGCAAAGCTAATAAAGATGTTTCTAGGAAAGTGACAAAGCGTGGTTGTTCTTGTTCAACCCTCGGCAACAACGGGGATTTTCGCTGAAACTACAGCACAACTGGGAAGGACCCTACATCATAATGAAAACAATAAACAGTGCCGTTTATTGAATACAAACATCATCTTCAACCAAGCCAAACGTAATTCACATTAACAGATTACCTCCATATTTTGGACCACAGTAGATTGATACTGCCCGAGATGTGCAGTCTTAAGATGGGGGCAGTGTTATGAATATGTAAAATACTTTACTGTGTTTTGTCTATCTCCAGTGGAAAATAACTTCTACAGGTAGCCATTCCTATTACGTGAAAGTATGGTTGCCATATTTTGACTTTCGGGATAGGATTGCCAGATTTGGGTGATTTAATGCCCGCTTGGCGACTTTTCGAATATACTAGAACTTTCTCAAAATATAAAATGTTCTGAAAGATACGAGCCTCTTCTGGACGTTTCTACAGAGTGTATATAAAAGTAGTCATTACTCAGTTGGAAAGTAACTTATGTGATACGAGCTATATTGAATTGTGAAATACTCAGAATAGTATCTGCTATTTTGTGAATTAGTTGAGTACTTAATTACTGTTTTATTGTATTTTAACAGTTATTTAGTGATCTTGTAAGATAATTATCAAGCTATGCATTGTACATTTTCAGTGTTGATGAGATGGCTGCTTGTTGAATAGAATGATGGATTGGATGATCTGAAAGACAGGCTTACATTGCATTATAATGAATCAACAAATAAGGTTTTAAGAACAAAGCATAGACACACTCAAAGAAAATTAATAATGCACAACAAAGTCATTAGAAAAATGTTTAATAAGCAACAATTATCAATGCTTTAAACTTCACAACACAGCAACTATTCTCATAGACTTTAATTCAAATTGAATTTATTGTCCAATTTAATGAGTTTTCAGCAGGCATTTCTGGTTCTTTTCAAGCATTTTCTTGAGCTTGCTTAACATCTCTACATTAGCAAGTTTATCACAAAATCTGACATTAAAAATGTATACACCGATTCCAACATAGCAATGATGTTTCATAGGAAGAAGAGTTCAACTGCAAAGAAATACCAACTTTACCATAAAAGTATGCAAATAATTAAATGTGATTCATGTTTTATTTCACACACGCATAAATATTGATTGAGTTTTCTATATAAGAAGCTACTTTTCATGTATGTCTTGAGAAATTCCGTCTTATAATAATATATATATTCGAACTATTTTTATTTTTCCTGTATACATAGTATAATGTATAAAGAAAATATTATGATGGGATCGAAAATTCGAATTTGAGTTTTCAATGGAAGAGCACATTTCAAGCATCCCTAAACTCAAATCGATTGTTTTTGAGGTGATTCTTGTATGTATGTGTGTGAGTCTGTATAAGCGATACCTTACAAACAATAATGAAGTGTTTCAAATAAAATTTGGTACAATATAATAAGCCATGAATACTGGAACTCTATTGATTTTAGGTGTAATCAAATGTTCGAAAGACGCCCTAAATTTTCGAATGAAATTTTGAAAAAATTAGAACCTTAAATGATCATTTCATTTGTAATTTATCATTACAAAACTAGTGGCACAAACTTCAGAACGCTAACATGAACCATTCTCGAGATATTGCCCATTTTTCAAATAAATTTATCAAAAAAATCACAAAATTTAGAAAAGTATTATCTATTATGAAATATGTTCACTTTTTATGTGTTATATTATGCGATACATTTGTTAACATCATTCTTGTGGATCTAATTTATTCCATTCACAAGAGAAGATAGTTTGGGTAATAGTTTTGTATTTCTATGCCTAACAATTCGTCGAGTCATTTATATATATAAAGAAAAAGCTTTTTTCTTAGTCTGTCTGGTACACCTGGTGATCTATTTGGTGAACTTGGCGACTTATTTTGCGAAATATCACCAGCTTTGCTATATTTCACTCCGGATTGATGAAAATATCATCAGAATTATAAAAATGAAGCCATATTGGTGATTTAATTATTAATATATTTTATATATGGACTATTGCTTATTGCAAATCTATCAAATTGTCAATTTAGAGTCGTGTGAAATATAAGTTAATTGGGTACTTTGAAATAGTTTTACATGTTGTCATCTGAAAAAGTGCCAAATGAAATATGCAATTCAATATTATAAACATTGTGCCATAGATCTTATATACATCATATTTTCACTGTGAAAGAAATAAATACATTGCATTATATAAAAGTCATGTGCTGGCCACTTCAGATCTTTTTAATTACCCTAGTATATGTAGAAACAAAGTATTGTAGAATCGAAATTCAGAATCTTGTTTTCGAGAGATTTACAAATTTTAGGTATCCTATAACACAAATCGGCTATTTTTAGCATGATGCGTATATCTGCAATGTACATATTCAGTAATTCAAGAATTATTCATCGAATTTTCATAACAGTATGGTAATTAGATGTTTCTGTATTACTCTGCGGCATATAAATCGAAAAAATGGTGAGCTACTTAATCCAAATTCTCAAACATTCACGTATTTTATGCCCATTTGTATCAGTATCATTATCAGAGTGGGGAAAATATTCCTTTCTTTCGCTTACAAATTGTTTATTTTAAAATTTTCATAAATACCTGTATAGATTATACCATCTTTGCTAATGAGAATTTTCACCAATATGTGTGTACTATAAAGATCTTAGATAAATTTTAATGGAGCAAATTAAATTTTTTTTTTATATCTATTTCTAATTTTGTATGAATAATGCATATACATATAAAAAATTATCTTCCTCTCACTCGCATACTCATAATACCATCTTTCCTAAAGTGTTCGAAATGTACTGGGGACATCTTAAAAACACTTTTTCGTCAAAATTCTAAATTTGAAAATTTTTGTTGAAACCGTTTTTCGACAAGTGTGAGGAAGTAATTAGGTACTAGTTAGGAACTGAATAAGGTTTTCTTTTTTACAGATCATATAATTCGATCACAAATTATTCACAATTTAAGATGTGGGTGCATCGACATGATAACTCGAAAACGAATCGAATAAACTTGGTTTCGTCAATGGAAAGCATGTTTATGTAGTTATATGGAATGGTAGAAATGCTATTAAACATTAGAAATATATATTTATTATTATTATTTTGTATTAGATATAAAAGAAATTGTGTCTATACTGTGTAGGTTATGCAAAAAACCAGAACTAGATAAACTTTAGTGTAAATTGCATTTTCGAATACAAATTTTATTTTAATTTCAGATTCCCATTATTGTTTAAGGAAAACAATAATTGCAGAAACAATAGTTGTAATATAGTCAATACGGGTAAACAATATTTTGAAATTGTTTATGCATGTAAGTGGAGGAGGGGGTATTAAATTCATTCTTTGTAACATTAATCGCATAAATGCATTCAATTCATTAATTTGACTTATCTGTTAGTAAATTAATATGTAAAAAATGTGTTTGTTTTTTTTCTTTTAATTTCCGTAGAATAACTTGCAAATTAAATCCCTTAAAATATAGTTTTTTCACCTTGATGATACTGATTGATATAAATGGATGTAAAAATGTAGAATATAAATATAAGAGGGGAAAAAATTGTGTGGAGACTTACTCAAGATATTAATCTAATATAAATCAAACGCATATTAACATATACTAGCAGTATATCCTTTCTTTGTACAGAATAACGAAATTTAATATTTGGAGTCTTTCTTTTTCAAATTTTATAATAATTCTCGCAACATGCAAGAAGAGAGTTTTCTCGTACTGAGATAATAAATCGACAGAAACTTGATTTATATAGATAATAACCATTTTACAATTAAACATATCTTTGTATGTTATTTATTTTATTTATTTGAAAAAGACTGCAAGCTACAGGACATAGTCCCAGTTACAGCGAGCAGGAATAAAAATACATTAAAAAAAATACGGATTAAAATACCATAAAAAAGTTAAAATCTATTAAAAAGAAAAGCAAACCCTCTAAAACAAATGATCTTCATAAACAGATGCACATGAATACATACAATAAAATACAAGATGTTTACAACAAATGCTTTTTAAAATTCATTTCCGGTGAATAAAAAATATCCGGATTATCAGGGGAATTGTATAATTTACAAAAACTAGTAATTGCACAATTACATCCAATATTTGAATTAAAATTCTTTACAGCAAATAAATTAATGCTTCTGGTTGTATACTGAGGAACATGAAACCCAAGACAGGGGAACAGTCAACTCGGCCACCGAACAGATTCCTGAAGCATGAAAACAGAATGTAATCCCTTCTGCTCTGTAAGCTTTATAAACCAAACAAATCACGTAGAAAAGTAGCGGATAAGGCATAACAAAAAATATGATGTGGGCAGCACTTGACTTTCCTTATATAATGCAATGAATTTACTACCTTTACAGTAAAAAAAATAGATTATTTTTATAGTAGTTATTTATATTCTTTCCAAAATATTGAATTTTCGTCAATGAGTCGTTATTTTCCATTGCCGTCCATCATCGAGTCATCATTGATTTAGCGTCATTTTTATCCACTTGGAAAGTTTTTCGTTAATTTAGCAACATTTAAAAAAGTCGCCAAGTTGGCGACATTCCACCAAATTCATCGCCAAAATCTCGCCAAGCGTTATGGACGAAGAAATAAGTTATTCTTACAGCAGATAAATGACTATTGGCGTTCAAATACAAAAGTATTACTCAAAGTATCTTTTTTCATGAATGGAACGAGCTAGATCCACGAGAATGATGTCACCCAATTTATCGCATGGTATTACATACGAAAAGTGAACATGCAACTCAATAGGAAATTTTTTTTTAATTTTATTTGACTTTTTGATAATTTTTTGAAAAATGTACAATATCTCGAGAACGGTTCATGTTAGCGTCCTAAAATTTATGTCAATCGTTTTCTAATGAAAAATTACATAAGAAATGTCTATTTGCGTAACTTTTTTAGAGGTTTTGATTTTTTGACGATTTTTTCAAAATTTCACTCGAAAATTTAGGGGGGTTCTCAACATTCGATTGCGTATAAAAACAATAGGCTTCCAGTGCTTACGGATTGTGATTTTTGTACCAAATTTCGTTCGAATCGGTCCATTCGTCCGTCAGTTATCGTCTGCTCAGACTCACTGACACACACAGACATCAATTCAAAAATGGTCGATTCGTGATCAGGGATGCTTGAAACGTGTTCTCCCGTCGAAAACTCTAATTCGAATTTTCGACCCCGTCACAATACTTTCCTTATACATTATTGTATATAAATAAAGTAAAAATGCGAGTTTTCTTATAATAAAGATACCTCAAGAAATTATTTTGAATAATCTCTATCCTGTTTGAGTGAACGGCATGAAAATGCCTCCAAACCACAGACGCATATTCAAGCCCAGACCTGACCAAGGCATTGAAAAGAATAATAATGGTATCCTAATGTGGACTACATGTCTGATTTTGATAGGGACAGAGAGATCTTTCATTTATGGCCCAGCACACAATTGGCCATGCGAAGAGCAGCATGTACTTAGGTCTATTCCCACAGTACTGAATGTCTACCTTTGCTTATACAGCTTCCACAATTTTAAAGATAGAAGTACAACCAACGATCGGGTAACGTTATCGGATTTTAAATTTCATTTTCATTAGACAGGCTCAGAAATGGATTAGGTCGAGCGTCATTAAATCTCCTGCCCTATCCGCGCTTTGTTAACTTTCGGGGCACACGTTTTTCGTCGAAATTCTGCTCAAACAGTTGCGAAATATTTTCTGATAGATAAAATGCAATGCTTAGATTATGTTAAAACTAAATTTAATACCCAATAAAACATAAAATATATTTTTTATTTTAATTCAAAATATGTTTGGTGCTGCCATCTGTTGTCGTAATTTAATTAATACCGACTATTTATTTTTTAATGAACATTTTTAAATGTCTATTCTTTCTAATACGCTATTAAATACAACAACAAATCATATATAATAATGCCACAGTCACGGAAACGTAATTGAACTTGGACTTGAAGACAAAGGAACTTGAAGACAAAGCCGCAGTCCTCAGTGATGTACATTCAGATCCCCTTATCAAATTTATGGAATGAGAAATTACCTTTCCGTGATCGTGGCATTATTATATATATGATCTGTTGTATTTAATACTGTATTAGAAGGAATAGATATTTAAAAATGTTCATTAAAAAATAAAAATAATCGGTATGAATTAAATTACGACAACAGATGGCAGCACCAAAAATATTTTGGATTAAAATAAAACATATATTCTATGTTTTATTGGGTATTAAATTTAATTTTAATATAATCTAAGCATTGCATTTTATCTTTCAGAAAATATTTCGCAACAGTTTGAGCAGAATTTCGGCGAAAAACGTGTGCCGCGACAGTTAACAAAGCGCGGATAGGGCAGAAGATTTACTGCCGCTCACCCTTAAACTTCGCAAAATACAGCGTATATATGAAAATGAATTAATTGGCCAACCAGTTTCAAAGGCAAAAATACAGCCTTTCTCTTCAGTATCGACAAGAAGCACGATCTCATGTCAGGTCTGCAACTCTGACGTGAGTAAGTGAAGTCGCGTTTTTTGTTGGTCCTGAAGAAGAAGGATGTTTTTTACCTATAAAACCGGTCTGCCACTTCATTTTTATATATATGCGGTATTTTACATCAACTCATTTTATGGCATTGATATACAACACACTTCATAAAAGCATATACGCTATACAATGTGAATGAATTGATGTTAATGCTATCTATATAAGGGTGTTCTAAAAAGTTGGTAACTGTTTTTTTTTTCTTCTTAAATATCTAAACGAACGCTGAATGTTGGTCATAAAAATGTTGCTTGATAAATAAATTGCTCATTCCCAGTCGCGAAATATTCGCAACGAGTTTGGCTAATAATTAAATTAAAAACTCTTAAGAATTGATTTTTGAATATTTATTCAAAATTTGCAATTTAACAGTGACTTATAGTTATGTACAGGGGGGGGGGGGGGGTGTTTATATTTTGTCTACTCTGAATACGGCGCTGCACGAATCTCCCAACGATTTACTTATTCCAGAAGCGACTGGGTTCATCTGTCTCTTATGCTAATCGGTAAAATGTCAAGCTCTGTAGTAAAACTGAATCCAAGGAGTAAAGCTGGTATACGCAAATCACGGTGTTTACATGACAAGCCAAACCTCCATTTAAAGATATACATAAACATGTTAAACCTGTTTATGTAAAGCATACGACATGACTATCTCGGAAATGACAAATGTGTCTTGTATATAACAGATTGCTCTGGTGGATACATTTTAGAAACTTGTACTTAACTTAATGATAGTTTCCTGTGATAATGAAACGTTCAACTAAGTCGTTACCAATCGTTCTTAAATAATTTAAACGAATCACGTATTGCTGACTGATAAACTAATCGCTACCAGGAAAATATTTTAATAGTAACGGATGTGTTGCAATACTAGTTAAGAACGCCATTGCATGCTAATGGTTTAAGGTGCCGGGAGGGTTGATAAGAGCGGGATATTGATGTCTGAACGTTGATTGGTTATCATGAGTCGTTTAGATATTGAATTTATATGTTTAGATTATTTGGCTATTATAATGATAGAAATTTATATAAATAAAATTGAAACTGCATCTGTTCCTCTGTCTCATCATCACGGCTGTGCTGAATTTCATTAAATTTTGATACCTTGATATGGTCCATTATAAAATTTAAACGTCCTTTTGCCTTGTCTTTATAACTCCAAATAAACGGAACCCAATTGTTATTTAAGTCTCCAAATTGCCCTGACATAATAGTTTTTGGGCCTCTCTACAATAAATAAAATTAAACATCTTCTGACCCAATCGTTATTTGTACCCCCTATTTCTACTTTCCTTATATACATAATGTATAAGGAAAGTATTGTGATGGGGTCGAAAATTCGAATTCGAGTTTTTGACGGGAGAGCACGTTTCAAACATCCCTGATCACGAATCAAACATTTTTGAAGTGATGTCTGTGTGTGTGTCAGTGAGCCTGTGGAGACGATAACTGACGAACGAATGGACCAATTCGAATGAAATTTGGTACAAAAATCACAATCCGTAAACACTGGAAGCCTATTGTTTTTATACGCAATCGAATGTTCAGAACCTCCCTAAATTTTCGAGTGAAATTTTGAAAAAATCGTCAAAAAATCAAAACCGCTAATAAAGTTACGCAAATAAACATTTCTTATGTAATTTTTCATTAGAAAACGATTGGCATAAATTTTAGAACGCTAACATGAACCGTTCTCGAGATATTGCACTTTTAAAAAAAATATCAAAAAGTCATATAAAATAAAAATAAAAATATTTCCAATTGAGAAACATGTTCACTTTTCGTATGTAATACCATGCGATAAATTGGGTGACATCATTCTCGTGGATCTAGCTCGTTTCATTCATTAAAAAATATACTGAGTAATAATTTTGTATTTGAACGCCAATAGTCATTTATCTACTGTAAGAATAACTTATTTCTTCGTCCATAACGCTTGGCGAGATTTTGACGACGAATTTGGTGGAATGTCGCCAACTTGGCGACTTTTTTAAACGTTGCTAAATTAATGAAAAACTCGCCAAATGGATAAAAATGACGCTAAATCAATGATGACTCATTGATGATGACGACATGGAAAATGACGACTCATTGACGAAAATTCAATATCTTGGAAAGATTACAAATAACTACTATAAAAATAATCTATTTTTTTTACTGTAAAAGTAGTAAATTCATTGCATTATATAAGGAAAGCCATGTGCTGCCCTTAAATCAGATTTTTGAAATTACGAAAGCTTTGTAAAGTAACGAAATAAGAATAAACCTTTTAAACTGCAGACAATATTAATATAATTACAATTTTGTTTCTTTCATTTGAGGTTTTTTTTTAATTATTATTATTATTATTGTCTGTACTCTGTTATACTATATTACTATACTTGCGACAAACCTAACTGGAATCCATTCTGGAAGCTACGGGAGCCTTTTTACTCAGTTTTATTCGTTCATACGTGCGCATTTGGCGAAATTCCTTGTTTATACGTCTGCTATTGAACTACCTATTATTGTGAAATTTGGCCAATAAGTTTTAAAAATCACTATGAAAGGATAAGCGAATAAGAGATATGATGGGCATCATGGAATAGAGGTTTTCATGGTCAGAAATCTATTTTAACCGTCTTTATTTTAATTTTACTACCTGCACTAAAAATACGTACTAACAAGAAAAGTATTTGGAGAAATGTACCAAAATAAATTATAGAATGCTGCTTTTGCCCTAAATTAGAGAAATATAATTCTAAAATGTTTCTTTTTTTTAAATCGTCTGTAATATTATTAATCTTAAAAAGAATTAAAGAGTTAATCTTCTGTTATTTTTACTTTCCCTATAATTACTAGTATTATGTTGAGGGAAAGTTGGGGGTCAAAATCTGATAGTTGAATTTATGTCACTGCATTGTAACTCTGCCGCTATGATAGCAGAGTTACAAATGCTATTGTATTTGCAGCTGAGTTTGTCGCTGTGCAAAAGGTGCGCCCTCTATCGATCGACCCGGAACTATGATCAGCAAGCTTTTAATAGGGCCTCAGGAAAAGGCCCTGAAGTTTTCGACCATTGCCCCCCCCCCCCCCCCCCCCCTCCGAAAATAGAGAAAACGTTATGGAAATTATTATATAAAAATTTCTGCGGGAATAGCTGTTGTAAATGTGATTTGTTATTTAAAAGCAAACGCTATCATTTGTAGGGTGATAATCTTTTCCGTTTTCGAGATATCGCACGTATTTCATCTAAAATATAAAAAAATAAATGTATTCACCACCATCAAATCAGTGAATGTTTTGTAAATGCCTTTAACCAAAAAGAAATTGGGCACCATTCTTTAGGAGTTATCAGAAGTTGTTCTTGAGATATTAGAAATTTTCGAGATATCTTTCAAAAGAATCAATCGATTTCCATAAAATTGAGTGTCCTTATTACACTCGGTAATAACAATAAACCTATTGATGATCAATTTATAAAAAACTAATTTGTGTTTTCGTTTCCCTACAAGATCGATACAAGACTAATCTGTAGGGAAAGTCATGCTTTGGACACATCAGATTTTATTTTAATGCTATCTGTTGATAAATAATTTTAATGCTGCTATGTATTTACTAATTTAAATGCATTGAAGAAATTTTCTTTTGCTACGTTAACAAATTATTGAAAGATTTACTTACCGTCGTTCTGCATTCAGAAATATTTCTTTCACAATGTCTCTTCTATCGATAAAGCGGCACTTGGAGTTCAAGGAAACTTCTTACAAACTTGTCGAAATTTTGCAAACATCTTGAGGGTTCTTTAAACAGCATTTCTTCAATTATCTGAAATCAAAAGTTATTTAAAGAATTTTAGAACAGTCTCTTAAGTTTTCAGTTCACAATTTGGACCGAGATATTTTCACGTGTTGGTTCGCCAGGAGTAAGGGTCAAGGTTTCATTAAAAAAGTCAAGGTTTCATTAAAAAAAAAACTTAAAAGGAAATTAATTTATTTTCTAAAAAATAGAATTTAAAGTGCATAGTTTTGTTTTAAATAGCATGAATTATTTTTTCTAGTATGAAATTAATGTGAAAAATTATCGGGTTTGTTGATCTGTTTAGCTCTATGATGAAGGAAATCCAGCATATCCTTGAAACAACTGTATTCTGCGTTGTATATTAATTTGTGCGTAATTACGTTGTTTAATTTTTCCTTATCCTTTGTACAAAGCGTTTTTATTTATTGAAATGGAAATAGTTCCAGTTTTTTCCAGAATATTTCCAGTGAAGAAACAGGAGATAATTCCCACAAAATGCTATAGTATAGGATACCGAAAAAATGAAAGTTTGATCTACGGTGTATGGATGTAAGCGATACTAAAATAGTATATATTAACACAAATCAGCCAAATACATTCATTTGCTGTTTTCAAGGTATTGCTAACTTGAACATATATTTTTAAAAAAAAAGAAGTTTTAAGAAAATTTTTTAAGATAATTTTGAAAAGAATAATTTGTGAATGAAAGATCGTATACAGAGATGTATCTTTTTAACAATTTTATATGATACTGATTATTGGACCTAAACTAAGGTGACCCTTTGTTCTTTAGGGTTTCCAGGGACCTCCTTTTAAGACGGGCCATTCCCTACTCTTACTAGTAGAAGATGAATCCTTACAGTTTTAATTTTGTATAAGTTTTTAACACTTCACCAACATAGTTGAAAGTGTTTATGACTTTATTCTTTCTGTCTGTCTGTCTGTCCGTTAGCACGATAACTGTCGTAAAAATGACTTAAACCAAATGAAATTATAGTATATTGTTCAGACGGTCTGTGAGACCTATGGGAATATAAATGAATAATATCACCTAATTAGTTTTTTATTGAACCCGGATTGAAACAATGAAATACATTGAATCCTATGGGACCTAATGTTTCAAACATTTTTTAAGCGAATTTAAAATTCACAAATTGCTTCGAAAATTTTAGGAAATATTCAAATTATCCCATAAAATATATAAAAAAAATTTCAGTAAACTTTTTAGGTAGTTTTTTAAATAAAAATTATTTAATATAGGGAGAAAAACAAATTCAATTAAATTCTGACTCTCGTTATATCCTCCAGAAAGAAAAAAGAGATATATTATATAATAAATATCTTTCCAAGAATTTAATCTATCTATCTATATAAATAAAAATGAAAATCTGTCTGTCTGTCTGTCTGTCTGTCTGTCTGTCTGTCTGTCTGTCTGTTTGTCCCATCATCACGGGAGAACGGCTGAACCGAATTTGATGAAATTTTGTGGGTAGCCCAGAAATAGCCCCACTTAAAATTATATCCGTGTTTTGAGTTTTTACGACCAGTGGTTCTCGAGATATTAGTAAAAAACGAAATTTTCGTTTGTCTCATCATCACGGAAAAATGGCTAAACCGAATTTATTCAAATTTGGTGGATAGCCTTGAAATATCCCCCCATAAATTTTGTCCAAGTTTCGAGTTTCTAAGACCTGGGGTTGTCGAGATATTAATGAAAAACGGAACTTTTTCCTAGGAGTTCTACTCCCTAACTCCGTGGTTTATCCAAACGAAAAGCTTGAAAATCGTTTGAAAGTGAATTAAAATTTAATCTCTGAGTTTGATGGGAGATTGTTTGCGTTAATTAGTCACTTTCTGAAAACATGTATTGTTTGAATTATGATTTAAAGGGGAAATCTATCTCCATGGTTCATGGTTTATTTAAAACAAGCTTTTACGGAACAATGAGACGTATAGAGAAATCAAAATCGTTATTTAATTTCGCAGTTTATGTTATAAGACATGACATATTTAACATGTTATAAGATTCTATCTTATATCATGTTACTCAGAAACGCAATTACATTAAATCTGTCTGTTAATTTTAATAATTATTTTTTCGATTAGAATAATAAATAAATGGATATAAAAATATATTTTAGAAAAGAACGATTTGATTTTTCTTATAGCATTTTTGACTGGATAATATCAATTACGGTCTTCAGGTTTAAAAATTATTATTATTTATATTTTTGGGGATTATTGATTCAAGGATTACTGATATTTTCAAGTTATTATGCAATTATTTTATTATGACAAAAATTGTTTAAACTCATATATTGTATGTTGTACGAATCTTCTACAAATACACGTGTATATCTTTTAATCTATGAGAATATAAGTAGTACAGGTATATTGACATATGTTTTGATATATATTGGCATATATTGGAATCAATTACGACCTTCTGGTATAAAGAGTACGAATATTATTGATGTTTTCAATTTATTACATCATCTATCTCTTTTATTTTGGCAAATATTTTTGAGACGCATATCGTAATACGGGTAATCTTCTACTAACACATTGGCATATTTTCTGATCTGCGACAATATGATTAGTACGGGGTTGCATATATTCATTCAATTCCTATTTTTTCTTCTGTAAATTTGCTTACAAAAGGGGGCAGGATGTTTTATTCTTCAGATCTGATCGTGCAGATAATTTTGCATAGTGAGAACATATATTCTTAAACTTCTCTTTAGGAGCAATAAATTTAATATTTTAACCGAATTTGCACATGATTGCGAACTATAAGTTTCTTTAAATTATACACTCCGTACGAATAACGGATTAAATTAAATGTGTTTGTTAATGTTTTTATTATTTTTTTTCGATTTAAATAATAAATAAATGGATAAATGGATATAAAAGTATATCTTATGAATGGACGGTTTGATTTTTCTTTTAATTATATTAATTGCTGACTGCGTACATCAATTTCATTTATTTTGGCAAAGAGTTTTCAAGCTTATATCGTATTTAGCTACTAAACTCATATATTGTGTTTAGCCAATAAATTCATATAGCCGATTGTTGAAACAGAAAAAGAGTAGAGTGGGTATATCTTCTAATACAATTGTAGTGTTTTCATTTAGTATATTGAAACGGGATAAGAATGTTTCATTCAGATCTGCAAATTCAAAGATACGAATTTGGAGGGATATCGCTAATTTGACAACTTTTCTTAAACTTTGCCAAATTGACGGAAATGTCGCCAAATTGATGTAAACGATACACAAACAGCTGCCATAAACCTTCGGGTTGGTCGTGTGGCTTGGGTCTTCTACATATCAATGAAATTTTTTTTTGTTTTGTTAGAAGAGAGTACTGAAATGATGGTTGGTTAGCATTTATCTGTCAGACCAACCATCCTACTTAGTAATACATTTAGCGAATTTTTAAAATGTCACCAAATTGATAAAAATGTTTTCAAATCTATAAAAATATCTTGAAATTGATAAAATTGCGCTACATAAATGATATTAATTGTTTTTTGTTAGGGGATACTATTGTGATGATATTTCGTCAATTTGTCGCAAAGTGGAACTGTCAGTTCTACAGTCCCACTTGGCGATAAATTTGGCGATTTTTTAAAATGTCGCTAATTTGACGAAACTGTAGCCAAATGTTTCATAGAAATATAACTATTTAGACGATATTTTTTCTACCAATTTATTTGAGGCAAATGATATCATGTCGCTTAGCAACGGATTTAAATCCAATGTGTTTATGCGGCAGACGATTTTTATTAAATCCTTTCCGATTTGAATAATGAAGATATGTATATAAAATAAATTTCATTGCCATTTCATTTTGGACTGGATAATATCAATTATACTCTTCAGGTTTAAACATTATTATTATTGATATTTTCCGGAATTATTGATTCAGGGATTATTGATATTTTTAAGTTATTACGCCATTGTTTTATTGCGGCAAAAATTGCTGACACACGCATATTGTACGTTGTACGAGTAATCTTCTAGGAATGCACGGGTATATCTTCTGACCTACGAGAATATAAGTAGTACAGGTATATTGGCATATATTTTGACATATATTGGCATATATATTGGAATCAAGTACAGTCTTCTGGTATGAAGATTAAGGGAATTATATATTCAATTTATTACGTCGTCTGTTGTATTTTACCAAAAAACATTTGTGACTCATATTGCAAAACGGGTAATCTTCTACTAATAATCGGACATTATAAGTAGTACGTGTATATCTTCCCATGTAATTTTAGCACTTTAATTTTGACATATATTGGAATAAATGACTGTCTTCAGATTTAAAGATTACGGGTTTATTGGTATTTTCAATTTATACATGTAATCTACTAATACAGGTTATATTTTCTAATATTCGCGTATATAATTAGTACGGGTCCCATACAATTTTAACGCTTTTATTTTGCATATATTGATTCAATTCCATATTTTTTTTTATATTTGCTTACATAAGGGGTCCAAGATGTTTAATTCTTCAGATATGTCCATGAAGATAATTTTATATAGCGAGAACAGATATTCTTAAACTTCTTTCTAGGAGCATTATATTAAATATTTTAACAGAATATTTTGATTAAACATGTCATTTAGTATACTATAAAAATTTGGGCATGATTATGAATTTCAAGTTTCTTTATATTATATTCTCCGTACGAAGAACGGGTATGCTGCTAGTCTATCTATATAAATAAAAATGAAAATCTGTCTGTCTGTCTGTTTGTCCCATCATCACGGGAGAACGGCTGAACCGAATTTGATGAAATTTTGTGGGTAGCCTGAAAATAGTCCCACTTAAAATTTAGTCTATATATGGAGTTTCTACAATCAGTGGTTCTCGAGATATTAGTAAAAAACGATAATTTCGTTTGTCTCATCATCACGGGAGAACGGCTGAATCGAATTTGATGAAATTTTGTGGAGAGCCTTTAAATAGCCCCCCATAAATTTAGCCCAAGTTTCGAGTATCTAAGACCAGGGGTTGTCGAGATATTAATGAAAAACGAAACTTTTTCTTAGGAGTTCTCCTCTCTAACTCCGTGGTTTATCCAAACGAAAAGCTTGAAATCGTTTGAAAGTGAATTAAAACTGTATCTCAGAGTTTGGGGGGAGATTTTTTGCACTAATTAGTCCCTTTCTGAAAACATCAATTGTTTGAAACATGATTTAAATGGGAAATCTATCTCCTTGGTTTATATTATACAAGCTTTTACTGAAAAATGAAAAGTATAAAGAAATAAAAATGGCTATTAAATTTTGCATTTTATGAGGAAGATTCTATCTTATATCATGTTGCTCGGCAACGGAATGAAATTAAATGTGTTGTTAATATTTATTATTATTTTTTCTATTTGAATAATAAATGAATGGATGTAAAAATATATTTTTAAATGAACGGTTTGATTGTTCTTTTAATTATATAAACTGAGTACATCACTTTCTTTTATTTTAGCAAAGTGGTTTCCAGCTCATATATTGTGTTTAGCTAATAAACTCATATATTGTGTTTACCCAATAAATTCATTTAGCCGATTGTTGAAGCAGAAAAAGATTTAGACGGGTTGAATTAGAACGGGTTATTGTTGAAACCCAGACCGTCCGACCAACCAGAAAGGTGTAAGGTAACTGTTTGGACGGACGGGAAGTGCCACCCAATTTAGCCCGGAACCCAGTGGGGGAGGCATCCAAAGGGACCGTACCCTCCTTCCCCTACCACCAACCTCTCGGAAGGACTTTCGTACCCACATGTTTAACGTGATCGTACTCCGCATGAACACGGCGGCAGTTTTGGCAGTGGCTGGAATCGAACCCGGGCCTACCGAGTGCAACTCCAGCGCGCTAACCAATGGGCTACCGCGCCCAGATTAGAACGGGTGTATCTTATAATACAATTTTAGTGTTTTCATTTAGTATAAACAAACGGGATCAGGATATTTTATTCTTCAGATCTGCAAATTCAGAGCTACGAATTTAGCGGAATATCTCTAAATAACTTGGTAACTTCTCTTAAACTTTATCAAATTAGCGGAAATGTTCCAAATTTATAAAATTGGCGCAAATCAATGATTTGATTTGTTTTTTAGAATAGAGTACTGAAATGATGTTTCGGTATAGCATTTGTCGATCAATCCATCCATCCTATTTAGTAACACATTTAACGAATTTTTTTAATATCACGAAATTGATAAAAGTATTTGTGAGTCCATAAAAATATCCTGAAATTGATAAAATCGCGCTTAATAAATGAAAATAATTGTATTTTGTTAGGGGATAGTATTGTGATGATGTTTCGTCAATTTGTCGCAAAATGGATCAATCTGTTCTGCAGTCCCACTTGGCGATAAATTTGGCGATTTTTTAAGTTATCGCTAAATTGACTAAAATGTCGCCAAACCTTCCATGGAGATCGCATTATTCAGACGATATATGATTTCCATCAATTTATTTGAAGCAAATTATATCATGTCGCTTAGCAACGGATCCAATGTGTTATGCCGCATACGATTTTATATTAAATCTCTTCCGATTTGAATAATAAAGATATGTATATAAAATAAATGTCATTGACATTGCATTTTTGACTGGATAATATCAATTACGGTCTTCAGGTTTAAACATTCTTATAATTGATATTTTCGGGGACTGTTGATTCAGGGATTATTGATATTTTCAAGTTATTATGCCATTGTTTTATTATGACGAAAATTGTTGAAACTCATATATAGTACTTTGTACGACTAATTTTCTACAAATGCATTATATCTTCTAATCTATGAGAATATAAGTAGTACAGGTATATTGGCATATATTTTGTTATATATTGGCATATATTGGAATCAATTACGCCTTCTGGTATAAAGATTACGGGGATTATTGATATTTCCAATTTATTACGTCATCTCTTTTATTTTGGCAAATATTTTTGAGACTCATATTGTAATACGGGTAATCTTCTACTAGCACACTGGCATATTTTCTAATCTGCGACAATATAAGTAGTACGGGGTTGCATATATTGATTCAATTCCTTTTTTTGTAAATTTGCTTACAAAAGGGGCCAGGATGTTTTATTCTTCAGATCTGCCCATGAAGATAATTTTGCATAGTGAGAACAGATATTCTTAAACTTCTCTTTAGGAGCAATAAATTTAATATTTTAACAGAATTTGCACATGATTGGAAATTTTAAGTTTCTTTATATTATATATTCCGTACGAAGAACGGGTATGCTGCTAGTCTATATAAATAAAAATGAAAATCTGTCTGTCTGTCTGTCTGTCTGTTTGTCACACCATCACGGGAGAACGGCAGAACCGAATTTGATGAAATTTTGTGGATAGCCCAGAAATAGCCCCACTTAAAATTATATCCGTGTTTTGAGTTTCTACGACCAGTGGTTCTCGAGATATTAGTAAAAAACGAAATTTTCGTTTGTCTCATCATCACGGAAAAACGGCTGAACCGAATTTAATGAAATTTGGTGAATAGCCTTGAAATATCCCCCCATAAATTTTGTCCAAGTTTCGAGTTTCTAAGACCTGGGGTTGTCGAGATATTAATGAAACACGGAACTTTTTCCTAGGAGTTCTACTCCCTAACTCCGTCGTTTATCCAAACGAAAAGCTTAAAAATCGTTTGAAAGTGAATTAAAATTTAATCTCTGAGTTTGATGGGAGATTTTTTGCGTTAATTAGTCACTTTCTGAAAACATGAATTGTTTGAAACATGATTTAAAGGGGAAATCTATCTCCATGGTTCATGGTTTATTTAAAACAAGCTTTTACGGAACAATGAGAAGTATAGAGAAATCAAAATCGTTATTTAATTTCCCAGTTTATGTTATAAGACATGACATATTTAACATGTTATAAGATTCTATCTTATATCATGTTACTCAGAAACGCAATTAAATTAAATCTGTCTGTTAATTTTAATAATTATTTTTTCGATTTGAATAATAAATAAATGGATATAAAAATATATTTTAGAAAAGAACGATTTGATTTTTCTTATAGCATTTTTGACTGGATAATATCAATTACGGTCTTCAGGTTTAAAAATTATTATTATTTATATTTTCGGGGATCATTGATTCAAGGATTATTGATATTTTCAAGTTATTATGCAATTATTTTATTATGACAAAAATTGTTTAAACTCATATATTGTATGTTGTACGAATCTTCTACAAATACACGTGTATATCTTTTAATCTACGAGAATATAAGTAGTACAGGTATATTGACATATGTTTTGATATATATTGGCATATATTGGAATCAATAACGACCTTCTGGTATAAAGAGTACGGATATTATTGATGTTTTCCATTTATTACGTCATCTCTTTTATTTTGGCAAATATTTTTGAGACGCATATTGTAATACGGGTAATCTTCTACTAACACATTGGCATATTTTCTGATCTGCGACAATATAATTAGTACGGGGTTGCATATATTCATTCAATTCCTATTTTTTCTTCTGTAAATTTGCTTACAAAAGGGGGCAGGATGTTTTACTCTTCAGATCTGATCGTGAAGATAATTTTGCATAGTGAGAACATATATTCTTAAACTTCTCTTTAGGAGCAATAAATTTAATATTTTAACAGAATTTGCACATGATTGCGAACTTTAAGTTTCTTTAAATTATACACTCCGTACGAATAACGGGTGTGCTGTTAGTGGTTAATAAATTTTAACATTTTAGGAGGATATATCATGTTGCTCGGCATCGCAATTAAATTAAATGTGTTTGTTAATGTTTTTATTATTTTTTTTCGATTTAAATAATAAATAAATGGATAAATGGATATAAAAGTATATCTTATGAATGGACGGTTTGATTTTTCTTTTAATTATATTAATTGCTGACTGCGTACATCAATTTCATTTATTTTGGCAAAGAGTTTTCAAGCTTATATCGTATTTAGCTACTAAACTCATATATTGTGTTTAGCCAATAAATTCATATAGCCGATTGTTGAAACAGAAAAAGAGTAGAGCGGGTATATCTTCTAATACAATTGTAGTGTTTTCATTTAGTATATTGAAACGGGATAAGAATGTTTCATTCAGATCTGCAAATTCAAAGCTGCGAATTTGGAGGGATATCGCTAATTTGACAACTTTTCTTAAACTTTGCCAAATTGACGGAAATGTCGCCAAATTGATATAAACGACACACAAACAGCTGCCATAAACCTTCGGGTTGGTCGTGTGGCTTGGGTCTTCTACATATCAATGAAATTTTTTTTTGTTTTGTTAGAAGAGAGTACTGAAATGATGTTTGGTTAGCATTTATCTGTCAGACCAACTTAGTAATACATCACTACTTAGTAATCCATCCTACTTAGTAATACATTTAGCGAATTTTTAAAATGTCACCAAATTGATAAAAATGTTTTCAAATCTATAAAAATATCTTGAAATTGATAAAATTGCGCTACATAAATGATATTAATTGTTTTTTGTTAGGGGATAGTATTGTGATGATATTTCGTCAATTTGTCGCAAAGTGGAACTGTCAGTTCCACAGTCCCACTTGGCGATAAATTTGGCGATTTTTTAAAATGTCGCTAATTTGACGAAACTTTCGCCAAATGTTCCATAGAAATATAACTATTTAGACGATATTTTTTCTACCAATTTATTTGAAGCAAATGATATCATGTCGCTTAGCAACGGATTTAAATCCAATGTGTTTATGCGGCAGACGATTTTTATTAAATCCTTTCCGATTTGAATAATGAAGATATGTATATAAAATAAATTTCATTGCCATTTCATTTTGGACTGGATAATATCAATTATACTCTTCAGGTTTAAACATTATTATTATTGATATTTTCCGGAATTATTGATTCAGGGATTATTGATATTTTTAAGTTATTACGCCATTGTTTTATTGCGTCAAAAATTGCTGACACACGCATATTGTACGTTGTACGAGTAATCTTCTAGGAATGCACGGGTATATCTTCTAACCTACGAGAATATAAGTAGTACAGGTATATTGGCATATATTTTGACATATATTGGCATATATATTGGAATCAAGTACAGTCTTCTGGTATGAAGATTAAGGGGATTAATTATATATTCAATTTATTACGTCGTCTGTTGTATTTTACCAAAAAACATTTGTGACTCATATTGCAAAACGGGTAATCTTCTACTAATAATCGGACACTATAAGTAGTACGTGTATATCTTCCCATATAATTTTAGCACTTTAATTTTGACATATATTGGAATAAATGACTGTCTTCAGATTTAAAGATTACGGGTTTATTGGTATTTTCAATTTATGCATGTAATCTACTAATACAGGTTATATTTTCTAATATTCGCGTATATAATTAGTACGGGTCCCATACAATTTTAACGCTTTTATTTTGCATATATTGATTCAATTCCATATTTTTTTTTATATTTGCTTACATAAGGGGTCCAAGATGTTTTATTCTTCAGATATGTCCATGAAGATAATTTTATATAGCGAGAACAGAGATTCTTAAACTTCTTTTTAGGAGCATTATATTAAATATTTTAACAGAATATTTTGATTAAACATGTCATTTAGTATACTATAAGAATTTGGGCATGATTATGAATTTCAAGTTTCTTTATATTATATACTAGCAGCATACCCGTTCTTCGTACGGAGTATATAATATAAAGAAACTTGAAATTCATAATCATGCCCAAATTCTTATAGTATACTAAATGACATGTTTAATCAAAATATTCTGTTAAAATATTTAATATAATGCTCCTAAAAAGAAGTTTAAGAATCTCTGTTCTCGCTATATAAAATTATCTTCATGGACATATCTGAAGAATAAAACATCTTGGACCCCTTATGTAAGCAAATATAAAAAAAAATATGGAATTGAATCAATATATGCAAAATAAAAGCGTTAAAATTGTATGGGACCCGTACTAATTATATACGCGAATATTAGAAAATATAACCTGTATTAGTAGGTTACATGTATAAATTGAAAATACCAATAAACCCGTAATCTTTAAATCTGAAGACAGTCATTTATTCCAATATATGTCAAAATTAAAGTGCTAAAATTATATGGGAAGATATACACGTACTACTTATAATGTCCGATTATTAGTAGAAGATTACCCACATATTGCAATATGAGTCTCAAATGTTTTTTGGTAAAATACAACAGACGACGTAATAAATTGAATATATAATTAATCCCCTTAATCTTCATACCAGAAGACTGTTCTTGATTCCAATATATATGCCAATATATGTCAAAATATATGTCAATATACCTGTACTACTTATATTCTCGTAGGTTAGAAGATATACCCGTGCATTCCTAGAAGATTACTCGTACAACGTACAATATGCGTGTGTCAGCAATTTTTGCCGCAATAAAACAATGGCGCAATAACTTAAAAATATCAATAATCCCTGAATCAATAATTCCGGAAAATATCAATAATAATAATGTTTAAACCTGAAGAGTATAATTGATATTATCCAGTCCAAAATGAAATGGCAATGAAATTTATTTTATATACATATCTTCATTATTCAAATCGGAAAGGATTTAATAAAAATCGCCTGCCGCATAAACACATTGGATTTAAATCCGTTGCTAAGCGACATGATATCATTTGCTTCAAATAAATTGGTAGAAAAAATATCGTCTAAATAGTTATATTTCTATGAAACATTTGGCGACAGTTTCGTCAAATTAGCGACATTTTAAAAAATCGCCAAATTTATCGCCAAGTGGGACTGTAGAACTGACAGTTCCACTTTGCGACAAATTGACGAAATATCATCACAATACTATCCCCTAACAAAAAACAATTAATATCATTTATGTAGCGCAATTTTATCAATTTCAAGATATTTTTATAGATTTGAAAGCATTTTTATCAATTTGGTGACATTTTAAAAATTCGCTAAATGTATTACTAAGTAGGATGGTTGGTCTGACAGATAAATGCTAACCAAATATCATTTCAGTACTCTCTTCTAACAAAACAAAAAAAAAAATTTCATTGATATGTAGAAGACCCAAGCCACACGACCAACCCGAAGGTTTATGGCAGCTGTTTGTGTGTCGTTTATATCAATTTGGCGACATTTCCGTCAATTTGGCAAAGCTTAAGAAAAGTTGTCAAATTAGCGATATCCCTCCAAATTCGTAGCTTTGAATTTGCAGATCTGAATGAAACATTCTTATCCCGTTTCAACATACTAAATGAAAACACTACAATTGTATTAGAAGATATACCCGCTCTACTCTTTTTCTGTTTCAACAATCGGCTATATGAATTTATTGGCTAAACACAATATATGAGTTTAGTAGCTAAATACGATAAAAGCTTGAAAACTCTTTGCCAAAATAAATGAAATTGATGTTCGCAGTCAGCAATTAATATAATTAAAAGAAAAATCAAACCGTCCATTCATAAGATATACTTTTATATCCATTTATCCATTTATTTATTACTAGCCGCCTTTGGCGACCAGCCTGTTCGCTACCCTTGAAAATTCTGACCGTGGCAAACTCGTTGGCGCGACCTACCAGAAAGGTGTAAGGTAACTGCTTGGAAGGCCAGGAAGTGCCACACAATTTAGACCGGAACCCAATGGGGGAGGCATCCAAAGAGACCGTACCCTCCTTCCCCTACCACAAACCTCTCGGAAGGACTTGCAGTCCCACACGTTTAACGTGATCGTACTCCGCGTGAACACGGCTGCAGTTTTGGCAATGGCGGGAATCGAACCCGGGCCTACCGAGTGAAATTCCCGCGCGCTAACCACTGGGCTACCGTGCCATCCGCGACAATCTCCATAACTTTATTTTTATTCGGCAATTTTGGGAATCGAACCCGGGCCTACCAAGTGCAAATCCCGCGCACTAACCACTGGGGTACTTCACCCTCCGCGATATTCTTCATAACTTTCTTTTTATTCACCCAATTTAGACCGGAACCAAGTGGGAGAAGCATCCACAGGGACCGTACCCTTCTTCCCCTACCACCAACCTCTCGGAAGGACTTACAGACCCACATGTTTAACGTGATCGTACTCCGCGTAAACACGGCGGCAATTTTGGGAATCGAACCCGGGCCTACCGAGTGCAATTTCCGCGCGCTAACCATTGGGCTACTTTGCCCTACGCGACAATCTCCATAACTTTCTTTTTATTCATCCAATTTAGACCGTACCCTCCTTCCCCTACCACCAACTTCTCGGAAGGACTCACGGACCCACATGTTTAACGTGCTCGTACTCCGCGTAAACACGGCGGCAATTTTGGGAATCGAACCCGGGCCTGGTAACTGGTTGGACGGCTAGGATGTGCCACCCAATTTAGACCGGAACCCAGTGGGGGAGGCATCCACAGGGAACGTACCCTCCTTCCCCTACCACCAACCTCTCGGAAAAACATACGGACCTATATGTTTAACGTGATCGTACTCCATGTCAGTGGCGGAAATCGAACCCGGGCCTACCGCGTGCAATTCCCGCGCGCTAACCACTGGGCTACTTCGCCCTCCGCGACAATCTCCATAACTTTCTTTTTATTCACCCAATTTAGACCGTACCCTCCTTCCCCTACCACCAACCTCTCGGAAGGACTCACGAACCCACATGTTTAACGTGATCGTACTCTGCGTGAACGTGGCGTAAGTTTTGGCAGTGGCGGGAATCGAACCCGGGCCTACTGAGTGCAATTCCCGCGCGCTAACCACTGGGCTGCCGCGCCCTCCGCGACAATCTCCATAACTTTCTACATATTCACCCAATTTAGACGGGAACCCAGTGGGGGAGGCATCCACAGGGGCCGTATCCTCCTTCCCCTACCACCAACCTCTCGGAAGGACTTACGGACCCACATATTTAACGTGATCGTATTCCACGTAAACACGGCGGCAGTTTTGGCAGTGGCGGGAATCGAACCCGGGCCTACCGCTAACTTCCCGCGCGCTAATTTGCAATTTAAAATGACCATATGCTTAATTCCATCATCCTCATTCCATTGTTTCATTGTTCCATCATTTAAAATATCCATAAAATTAAAATATCCATTTAAAATATGCAAAAGTTAAAATATACATTTAAAAAATCCAGATCGTCCCATCATTTAAAATATAAATATAATAATTTATATAGAGCAAAGGCGCTCTATTCAGAACGTGACGTCACCTCCACCTTGACGTCCCCACCCACCACCTTCCCTGCTTCAGCGGGGGAGAAACGAACGGAACGCCGAGAAATTTAAAATCATGACGTCTTTAAAATTGCGATCCTGAAGGCAATTTTCATTATTTCTGGACCAGATTAGACTTGTAAGAATGCCAGATATTTCAGCTTTCTAAAAATGTAAATTATTAGTCGAAATTATGAGTACTTTTTACTATGCGAGAATTTAAAAACCAAAAATCGTTTTTTTGAGCCAAAAGTGACTTTTGTTTTAAAATCTTTAAAAAATATTAGAAATCGAAATGGAGATTTGAAATTGATATATTTTTACTCGTAATTGTCTGCTCTTTCCGATGGTGTGAGTTGTTTTTTTCTACGACGTCTGGATCGTGGAGAAAAAAGGGCAAAAAAAGGTCGAAATCGCATAAAACATTAAATAAATAAAAAAATAATTAGAATTTTGAAAATCGGTTTTCACGTGTCCCCTTCCCTCCCCCCCAGGTCTCCGATTGCCAAATTTCGTAGCTCTCCGACGCGCGGTCGCGAAACGTATAGTGTATAAGACAGACACACAGACACACACACACACACACACACACACACACACACACACACACAGACATTGCCTTTTATTATTTAAGATTTAAATCGAAAAAAAAATAATAAAAACATTAACAAACACATTTAATTTAATTGCGATGCCGAGCAACATGATATATCCTCCTAAAATGTTAAAATTTATCAACCACTAACAGCACACCCGTTATTCGTACGGAGTGTATAATTTAAAGAAACTTAAAGTTCGCAATCATGTGCAAATTCTGTTAAAATATTAAATTTATTGCTCCTAAAGAGAAGTTTAAGAATATATGTTCTCACTATGCAAAATTATCTTCACGATCAGATCTGAAGAATAAAACATCCTGCCCCCTTTTGTAAGCAAATTTACAGAAGAAAAAATAGGAATTGAATGAATATATGCAACCCCGTACTAATTATATTGTCGCAGATCAGAAAATATGCCAATGTGTTAGTAGAAGATTACCCGTATTACAATATATGCGTCTCAAAAATATTTGCCAAAATAAAAGAGATGACGTAATAAATTGAAAACATCAATAATATCCGTACTCTTTATACCAGAAGGTCGTAATTGATTCCAATATATGCCAATATATATCAAAACATATGTCAATATACCTGTACTACTTATATTCTCGTAGATTAAAAGATATACACGTGTATTTGTAGAAGATTCGTACAACATACAATATATGAGTTTAAACAATTTTTGTCATAATAAAATAATTGCATAATAACTTGAAAATATCAATAATCCTTGAATCAATGATCCCCGAAAATATAAATAATAATAATTTTTAAACCTGAAGACCGTAATTGATATTATCCAGTCAAAAATGCTATAAGAAAAATCAAATCGTTCTTTTCTAAAATATATTTTTATATCCATTTATTTATTATTCAAATCGAAAAAATAATTATTAAAATTAACAGGCAGATTTAATTTAATTGCGTTTCTGAGTAACATGATATAAGATAGAATCTTATAACATGTTAAATATGTCATGTCTTATAACATAAACTGCGAAATTAAATAACGATTTTGATTTCTCTATACTTCTCATTGTTCCGTAAAAGCTTGTCTTAAATAATAAAAGGCAATGTCTGTGTGTGTGTGTGTGTGTGCGTCTGTCTGTCTTATACACTATACGTTTCGCGACCGCGCGTCGGAGAGCTACGAAATTTGGCAATCGGAGACCCGGGGGGGAGGGAAGGGGACACGTGAAAACCGATTTTCAAAATTCTAATTATTTTTTTATTTATTTAATGTTTTATGCGATTTCGACCTTTTTTTGCCCTTTTTGCCCTTTTTTCTCCACGATCCAGACGTCGTAGAAAAAAACAACTCACACCATCGGAAAGAGCAGACAATTGCGAGTAAAAATATATCAATTTCAAATCTCCATTTCGATTTCTAATATTTTTTAAAGATTTTAAAACAAAAGTCACTTTTGGCTCAAGAAAACGATTTTTGGTTTTTAAATTCTCGCATCGTGAAAAGTACTCATAATTTCGACTAATAATTTACATTTTCAGAAAGGTCAAACATCTGGCATTCTTACAAGTCCAATCTGGTCCAGAAATAATGAAAATTGCCTTCAGAATCGCAATTTTAAAGACGTCATGATTTTAAATTTCTCGGCGTTCCGTTCGTTTCTCCCCCGCTGAAGCAGGGAAGGTGGTGGGTGGGGACGTCAAGGTGGAGGTGACGTCACGCTCTGAATAGAGCGCCTTTGCTCTATATAAATTATTATATTTATATTTTAAATGATGGGACGATCTGGATTTTTTAAATGTATATTTTAACTTTTGGATATTTTAAATGGATATTTTAATTTTATGGATATTTTAAATGATGGAACAATGAAACAATGGAATGAGGATGATGGAATTAAGCATATGGTCATTTTAAATTGCAAATTAGCGCGCGGGAAGTTAGCGGTAGGCCCGGGTTCGATTCCCGCCACTGCCAAAACTGCCGCCGTGTTTACGTGGAATACGATCACGTTAAATATGTGGGTCCGTAAGTCCTTCCGAGAGGTTGGTGGTAGGGGAAGGAGGATACGGCCCCTGTGGATGCCTCCCCCACTGGGTTCCCGTCTAAATTGGGTGAATATGTAGAAAGTTATGGAGATTGTCGCGGAGGGCGCGGCAGCCCAGTGGTTAGCGCGCGGGAATTGCACTCAGTAGGCCCGGGTTCGATTCCCGCCACTGCCAAAACTTACGCCACGTTCACGCAGAGTACGATCACGTTAAACATGTGGGTTCGTGAGTCCTTCCGAGAGGTTGGTGGTAGGGGAAGGAGGGTACGGTCTAAATTGGGTGAATAAAAAGAAAGTTATGGAGATTGTCGCGGAGGGCGAAGTAGCCCAGTGGTTAGCGCGCGGGAATTGCACGCGGTAGGCCCGGGTTCGATTTCCGCCACTGACATGGAGTACGATCACGTTAAACATATAGGTCCGTATGTTTTTCCGAGAGGTTGGTGGTAGGGGAAGGAGGGTACGTTCCCTGTGGATGCCTCCCCCACTGGGTTCCGGTCTAAATTGGGTGGCACATCCTAGCCGTCCAACCAGTTACCAGGCCCGGGTTCGATTCCCAAAATTGCCGCCGTGTTTACGCGGAGTACGAGCACGTTAAACATGTGGGTCCGTGAGTCCTTCCGAGAAGTTGGTGGTAGGGGAAGGAGGGTACGGTCTAAATTGGATGAATAAAAAGAAAGTTATGGAGATTGTCGCGTAGGGCAAAGTAGCCCAATGGTTAGCGCGCGGAAATTGCACTCGGTAGGCCCGGGTTCGATTCCCAAAATTGCCGCCGTGTTTACACGGAGTACGATCACGTTAAACATGTGGGTCTGTAAGTCCTTCCGAGAGGTTGGTGGTAGGGGAAGAAGGGTACAGTCCCTGTGGATGCTTCTCCCACTTGGTTCCGGTCTAAATTGGGTGAATAAAAAGAAAGTTATGAAGAATATCGCGGAGGGTGAAGTACCCCAGTGGTTAGTGCGCGGGATTTGCACTTGGTAGGCCCGGGTTCGATTCCCAAAATTGCCGAATAAAAATAAAGTTATGGAGATTGTCGCGGATGGCACGGTAGCCCAGTGGTTAGCGCGCGGGAATTTCACTCGGTAGGCCCGGGTTCGATTCCCGCCATTGCCAAAACTGCAGCCGTGTTCACGCGGAGTACGATCACGTTAAACGTGTGGGACTGCAAGTCCTTCCGAGAGGTTTGTGGTAGGGGAAGGAGGGTCCGGTCTAAATTCGGTGAATAAAAAGAAAGTTATGGAAAATGTCGCGGAGGGCGAAGTACACCAGTGGTTAGCGCGCGGGAATTTCACTGGGTAGGCCCGGGTTCGATTCCCGCCACTGCCAAAACTGCAGCCGCGTTCACGCGGAGTACGATCACGTTAAACATGTGGGATCGTAAGTCCTTCCGAAAGGTTGGTGGTAGGGGAAGGAGGGTACGGTCCCTGTGGATGTCTCCCCCACTGAGTTCCGGTCTAAATTGGGTGGCACTTCCTGGCCGTCCAAACAGTTACCTTACACCTTCTGGTAAGGTCGCGCCAGCGAGTGTGCCACGGTTACAATTTGCCACGGTCAGAATTTTCAAGGGTAGCGAACAGGCTGGTCGCCAAAGGCGGCTAGTTTTAAATAAACCATGAACCATGGAGATAGATTTCCCCTTTAAATCATGTTTCAAACAATTCATGTTTTCAGAAAGTGACTAATTAACGCAAAAAATCTCCCATCAAACTCAGAGATTAAATTTTAATTCACTTTCAAACGATTTTCAAGCTTTTCGTTTGGATAAACCACGGAGTTAGGGAGTAGAACTCCTAGGAAAAAGTTCCGTGTTTCATTAATATCTCGACAACCCCAGGTCTTAGAAACTCGAAACTTGGACAAAATTTATGGGGGGATATTTCAAGGCTATTCACCAAATTTCATTAAATTCGGTTCAGCCGTTTTTCCGTGATGATGAGACAAACGAAAATTTCGTTTTTTACTAATATCTCGAGAACCACTGGTCGTAGAAACTCAAAACACGGATATAATTTTAAGTGGGGCTATTTCTGGGCTATCCACAAAATTTCATCAAATTCGGTTCAGCCGTTCTCCCGTGATGGTGTGACAAACAGACAGACATACAGACAGACAGACAGACAGACAGACAGACAGACAGATTTTCATTTTTATTTATATAGACTCCGTACGAAGAACGGGTATGCTGCTAGCATATATATAAAATTGAAAATCTGTCTGTCTGTTTGTCCCATCATCACGAGAGAACGGCTGAACCGAATTTGATGAAATTTTGTGAGTAACCTGGAAATAGCCCCACTTAAAATTTACTCTATGTTTGGAGTTTCTACGACCAGTGGTTCTCGAGATATTAGTAAAAAACGAAACTTTCGTTTGTCTCATCATCACGAGAGAACGGCTGAAACGAATTCAATGAAATTTTGTGTGTAGCCTTGAAATAGCCCTCCCATAAATTTTGTCCAAGTTTCGGGTTTCTAAGACCAGGGGTTGTCGACATATTAATGAAAAACAGAACTTTTTCCTAGGACTTCTACTCCCTAACTCCGTGGTTTATCTAAACGGAAAGGATGAAAATCGTTTGTTTAAAACGTCAAAAAGAAATAAAACTTTATTTCTAAGTTTGGTGGAGATTTTTTGCGCTAATTAGTCACTATCTGAAAGCATGAATTGTTTGAAACATGAATTTAAATGGAAAAATCTACCTCCATGGATTATATTTTTCACAAGCTTTTACTCAACGATGAAAAGTATAAAGAAATCAAAATGGTTATTTAATTTCGCATTTTATGAGGAAGATTCTATCTTATATCATGTTGCTCGGCAACGCAATAAAATTAAATGTGTTTGTTAATTATTATTATTTTTTTTTTGAAGTTGAATAATAAATAAATGGATATAAAAATATATTTTAGAAAAAAAAATGGTTTGCTTTTTCTTTTAATTATATTAATTGCGAACTGCGCACATCACTTTCATTTATTTTGGCAAAGAGGGTTCAAGCTTATATATTCTGTTTAGCTAATGAACTCATATATTCTGTCTACCCAATAAATTCATTTATCCGATTGTTGAAACAGAAAAAGAGTAGAACGTGTATATCTTCTAATAATATTTTAGTGTTTTCATTTATTATATACAAACTGGAACAAGATATTTTATTCAGATTTGCAAATTTAGAGCTACGAATTTGGCTGAATATCGCTAACTTGGCAAATTTCTTAAACGTTGCCAAATTGATTGAAATGTCTCCAAATTGATAAAAACGATGTAAATCAATGAAATTTTTTTTGTTTTGCTAGAAGAAAGTACTGAACTGGTGTTTCGTTAGCATTTGTCTGTCAGTCCAACCGTCTTACTTAGTAACACATTTAGCGAATTTTTAAAATATCACCAAATTGATAAAAATGTTTGTAAATCCATAAAAATATCTTGAAATTGATAAAATTGCGCTAAATAAATGAAATTGTGTTTTTTAGGTGATAATATTTTGATAATGGTTCGTCAATTTATCGCCAAGTGGGACTGTCATTTCTACAATGCCACTTGGCGATAAATTTGGCGATTTTTTAAAATGCCGCCAAACCTTCATTAGAGATCGCTTTATTCAGACGATATTTTGACCACCAATTTATTTGAAGCAAATCATAACATGTCGCTTAGCAACGGATTTAAATTCAGTGTGTTTATGAGGAAGATATTTATTAAATATTTTCCGATTTCAATAATGAAGATATGTATATAAAATAAATTTCATTGCCATCGTATTTTTAACTGGATAATATCAATTACGATCTTCATCTTTAAACATTATTATTATTGATGTTTTCGGGGATTATTGATTTAGAGATTATTGATATTTTCAATTTCTTATGCCATTGTTTTATTGCGGAAAAAATGGTTGAAACTTATATATTGTACGTTGTACGAGTAATCTTCTACAAATGCACGGCTATATATTCTAATCTATGAGAATATAAATAGTAGAGGTATATTGGCATATATTTTGACATTTATTGGCATATATTGGAATCAAGTAGGGCCTTCTGGTATGAAGATTTCGGGGATTATTGATATTTTTAATTTATTTTGGCAAAGATTTTTAAGACTCATATTATAATACGGGTAATATTTTACTAACACTAGGACATATCTTCTAGACATTATAAGTAGTGTGGGTATATCTTCCAATATAATTTTAGCATTTTCAATTTATACATGTAATCTACTAATACAGGTTATATCTTCTAATATTCGCGTATATAAGTAGTACGGGTCCCATACAATTTTAACGCTCTTATTTTGCATATATTGATTCAATTCCATATTTTTTTTATAAATTTGCTTACAAAAGAGGCCAGGATGTTTTATTCTTCAGATCTGCCCATGAAGATAATTTTGAATAGCGAGAACAGACATTCCTAAACTTCTTTTTAGGAACATTATGTTAAATACTATAGCAGAATATTTTGATTAAAAATTTCATTTAGTATACTATAGGAATTTGCACATGAGTGTGAATTTTAAGTTTCTTTATATTATATACTCCGTACGAAGAACGGGTATGCTGCTAGTTATTTTATATATGAGAAAGGTTTCACATTTTAAAATAAATATGGTAGATAACAATTTTTCAAATGTTTAAATAAAATAATTTATTATAGTATTGTGATGAATTAAATGATTGGAAAAATGATTATGAATGAAATGCTGTTTTTATATAGAGGCGATTTATATTTCGATGACGTCATTTGAATAAAGTTCATTTGTTTTCGATGAAGTTTTCAAATATAATAAATTAATGTAGCATTGTGATAATTTTAAAAATATTACCGAGGAATGTATCGCATTTGAGAGATGTTGGTATAAAATTACATTGAAGTTGGAAAGTGTTTCATAATGCTTTATGCATGATTGATCTTTCTTGTTTATTTAATAACACAGAAACACACGTAACAAATAGAAAGACAAGTGTTTAACGCTGCGAAAATAACTACCAGAAACCTGTCTTCAAATCACTTTGATGTCTCGTTTATTACTGATCACAGCACACTGCCAAATGTTGTTAATAGAACCTAGATTCCAGAGGAGGGGGGTGGGCTATAATGACGGCTAAAAAAAGAATATCCCACCTGCCGACCTAAAGTGCTTACTAAGTACATAATTATGTTTTGTACGAACCCTATTACGTGAGACTTTTTCTTCAGTCTTAATAGATTTTGCAATTTGATACGCTTTATCCATGGGCTTCTGGGGGAGAGGTTTTTTTATTTTTTATGGGATAATTTGAATATTTTCTAAAGTTTTCGAAGCAATTTGTGAATTTTAAATTCGCTTAAAAATTGCTTGAAAATAAGGTCCCATAGGGTTCAATGCATTTCATTTTTTCAAACCGGGTTCAATCCAAAACTAATTGGGTGATAATATTAACACTTTACAACAAAGTTGAAAAGTGTTTATGACTTTGTTCATTCTGTCAGTCTGTCTGTCTGTCTATCTGTCTGTCCGTTAGCACTATAATTGCCGTAAAAATGACTAAATCAAAATAAAAGTTTAGTATGTTGTTCAGACGGTCTGTAGGACCTATGGGAATATAAATGAATAATATCACCCAATTAGTTTTGAATTGAACCCGGGTTGAAAAAATGAAATACATTGAGCCATATTGGACCTAATTTTTCAAACATTTTTTAAGCAGATTTAAAATTCACAAATTGCTTCGAAAATTTGAGGTAATATTCAAATTGCTCCATAAAATTTATAAAAAAAAATTCAGCGAAATATATTCAGTAGTTTTTTAAATAAAAATTAAAATAATAATAACACCTCTTATATGAAGCTATCACGTGACCATGATATGAAAAGATCATATGACCTACTTCAAAATGATATATGGCATCCATCTTGTCTCAAAATCGTGATTTTTAAAGTTCTTTTTAATTCATATTGAGTGTTGTATCCATCCTAAAATCACTTTATTTTTGCTTAAATTCTGTGCATCTACATACTGAAACAACGCAATTACAACATATTTGAGTTTAAATGCTCATCCAAATTTGATTATTTCTACAACGAAGCCTATTTTTCAATGTAAAGTGTAAACAGCAAAATATGTAGAATGAGTTGTATTAGAATTGCTGTATTTCTTTAACAAAAAATCATTCAGTTCATGGAGTCTGCATAGCTAATATGAATGAAATATTAATTTATTTTACAAAGATAAGGACGATTTTTTTCGATGAAGTTTTACTCATAGAGTTTAAATACTTGTAGCTCCATGGTCTTAAATTTTATATAAAATAAATTATTATAGTATTGTGATGAATGACATGAATGGGACATTATTTATGAATGAAATGCTGCTTTTATAGAGAGAGCCAGGCGTGTTATTTTTTCTATGACGTCATTTGAATGCATTTCAGTTGTTTTCGATGAAGTTTTCAAATATAATAAATTATCGTAGTATTATGATAATTCTAAAATTATTACCGAGGAATGTATCACATTTTAGGAATGTTTAAACCAGGCAATGTATATTTCAATGCCGTCATTTGAATGAAGTTCATTTTTTTCGATGAAGGTTTAAGTTTTTAAATATAATAAATTAATGTAGTATTGTGATAAGTTTTAAAATATTACCGAGGAATGTATTGCATTTTAGACATGTTTAAATAAAATTGCACTGAAGTTGGAAAGTGTTTCATAATCAATGCTTTAAGCATGATTGACCTTGTTCATTTATATTCCTATAAGTCCAACAGACCGTCTGAACAACATACTAAAATTTCATTTTGATAAAGTCATTTTTACGGCAGTTATCGTGCGAACGAACAGACAGACAGACAGAATGAACAAAGTCATAAACACTTTTAAACTATGTTGTAAAGCGTTAAAAATGAAACTCAAGTGTAAATATCAAAATCAAAATATTGAGTAATTTAATACCCGGATTTTTTAAATGTTCAGCAACCATTTATCTATATAAATAAAAATGAAAATCTGTCTGTCTGTCTGTCTGTCTGTCTGTCTGTCTGTCTGTCTGTCTGTCTGTCTGTTTGTCACACCATCACGGGAGAACGGCTGAACCGAATTTCATGAAATTTTGTGGGTAGCCCAGAAATAGCCCCACTTAAAATTATATCCGTGTTTTGAGTTTCTACGACCAGTGGTTCTCGAGATATTAGTAAAAAACGAAATTTTCGTTTGTCTCATCATCACGGAAAAATGGCTGAACCGAATTTAATGAACTTTGGTGAATAGCCTTGAAATATCCCCCCATTAATTTTGTCCAAGTTTCGAGTTTCTAAGACCTGGGGTTGTCGAGATATTAATGAAAAACGGAACTTTTCCCTAGGAGTTCTACTCCCTAACTCCGTGGTTTATCCAAACGAAAAGCTTGAAAATCGTTTGAAAGTGAATTAAAATTTAATCTCTGAGTTTGATGGGAGATTTTTTGCGTTAATTAGTCACTTTCTGAAAACATGAATTGTTTGAAACATGATTTAAAGGGGAAATCTATCTCCATGGTTCATGGTTTATTTAAAACAAGCTTTTACGGAACAATAAGAAGTATAGAGAAATCAAAATCGTTATTTAATTTCGCAGTTTATGTTATAAGATTCTATCTTATATCATATTACTCAGAAACGCAATTAAATTAAATCTGTCTGTTAATTTTAATAATTATTTTTTCGATTTGAATAACAAATAAATGGATATAAAATATATTTTAGAAAAGAAAGATTTGATTTTTCTTATAGCATTTTTGACTGGATAATATCAATTACGGTCTTCAGGTTTAAAAATTATTATTATTTATATTTTCGGGGATTATTGATTCAAGGACTATTGATATTTTCAAGTTATTATGCAATTATTTTATTATGACAAAAATTGTTTAAACTCATATATTGTATGTTGTACGAATCTTCTACAAATACACGTGTATATCTTTTAATCTACGAGAATATAAGTAGTACAGGTATATTGACATATGTTTTGATATATATTGGCATATATTAAAATCATTTACGACCTTCTGGTATAAAGAGTACGGATATTATTGATGTTTTCAATTTATTACGTCATCTCTTTTATTTTGGCAAATATTTTTGAGACGCATATACGGGTAATCTTCTAACACATTGGCATATTTTCTGATCTGCGACAATATAATTAGTAAGGGGTTGCATATATTCATTCAATTCATTTTTTTCTTCTGTAAATTTGCTTACAAAAGGGGGCAGGATGTTTTATTCTTCAGATCTGATCGTGAAGATAATTTTGCATAGTGAGAACATATATTCTTAAACTTCTCTTTAGGAGCAATAAATTTAATATTTTAACAGAATTTGCACATGATTGCGAAATTTAAGTTTCTTTAAATTATACACTCCGTACGAATAACGGGTGTGCTGTTAGTGGTTAATAAATTTTAACATTTTAGGAGGATATATCATGTTACTCGGCATCGCAATTAAATTAAATGTGTTTGTTAATGTTTTTATTATTATTTTTCGATTTAAATAATAAATAAATGGATAAATGGATATAAAAGTATATCTTATGAATGGACGGTTTGATTTTTCTTTTAATTATATTAATTGCTGACTGCGTACATCAATTTCATTTATTTTGGCAAAGAATTTTCAAGCTTATATCGTATTTAGCTACTAAACTCATATATTGTGTTTAGCCAATAAATTCATATAGCCGATTGTTGAAACAGAAAAAGAGTAGAGCGGGTATATCTTCTAATACAATTGTAGTGTTTTCATTTAGTATATTGAAACGGGATAAGAATGTTTCATTCAGATCTGCAAATTCAAAGCTACGAATTTGGAGGGATATCGCTAATTTGACAGCTTTTCTTAAACTTTGCCAAATTGACGGAAATGTCGCCAAATTGATATAAACGACACACAAACAGCTGCCATAAACCTTTGGGTTGGTCGTGTGGCTTGGGTCTTCTACATATCAATGAAATTTTTTTTTGTTTTGTTAGAAGAGAGTACTGAAATGATGTTTGGTTAGCATTTATCTGTCAGACCAACCATCCTACTTAGTAATACATTTAGCGAATTTTTAAATTGTCACCAAATTGATAAAAATGTTTTCAAATCTATAAAAATATCTTGAAATTGATAAAATTGAGCTACATAAATGATATTAATTGTTTTTTGTTAGGGGATAGTATTGTGATGATATTTCGTCAATTTATCGCAAAGTGGAACTGTCAGTTCTACAGTCCCACTTGGCGATAAATTTGGCGATTTTTTAAAATGTCGCTAATTTGACGAAACTGTCGCCAAATGTTCCATAGAAATATAACTATTTAGACGATATTTTTTCTAATAATTTATTTGAGGCAAATGATATCATGTCGCTTAGCAACGGATTTAAATCCAATGTGTTTATGCGGCAGACGATTTTTATTAAATCCTTTCCGATTTGAATAATGAAGATATGTATATAAAATAAATTTCATTGCCATTTCATTTTGGACTGGATAATATCAATTATACTCTTCAGGTTTAAACATTATTATTATTGATATTTTCCGGAATTATTGATTCAGGGATTATTGATATTTTTAAGTTATTACGCCATTGTTTTATTGCGGCAAAAATTGCTGACACACGCATATTGTACGTTGTACGAGTAATCTTCTAGGAATGCACGGGTATATCTTCTAACCTACGAGAATATAAGTAGTACAGGTATATTGGCATATATTTTGACATATATTGGCATATATATTGGAATCAAGTACAGTCTTCTGGTATGAAGATTAAGGGGATTAATTATATATTCAATTTATTACGTCGTCTGTTGTATTTTACCAAAAAACATTTGTGACTCATATTGCAAAATGGGTAATCTTCTACTAATAATCGGACATTATAAGTAGTACGTGTATATCTTCCCATATAATTTTAGTACTTTAAATTTGACATATATTGGAATAAATGACTGTCTTCAGATTTAAAGATTACGGGTTTATTGGTATTTTCAATTTATACATGTAATCTACTAATACAGGTTATATTTTCTAATATTCGCGTATATAATTAGTACGGGTCCCATACAATTTTAACGCTTTTATTTTGCATATATTGATTCAATTCCATATTTTTTTTATATTTGCTTACATAAGGGGTCAAGATGTTTTATTCTTCAGATATGTCCATGAAGATAATTTTATATAGCGAGAACAGAGATTCTTAAACTTCTTTTTAGGAGCATTATATTAAATATTGTAACAGAATATTTTGATTAAACATGTCATTTAGTATACTATAAGAATTTGGGCATGATTATGAATTTCAAGTTTCTTTATATTATATACTCCGTACGAAGAACGGGTATGCTGCTAGTTTATAATAAAAGTACATTTTACATATTGTGTTCGAATTGATACCAAAATCAAATCAGATGCCTTGGTTGAGACTTCTGGCATGCCGAAGCGAACCAATGGCAGGTGCCGCAAGGAGTATTTAGTTAGGTTGTAAGTGCATCAAGAATTTGAAGTACTTGTTCTATGATAACAAGATGTCTATGTACGTGTTCTTTGTTTAAAGTTAGGCTCAGTAAAGTTTATATGTACTAAAGATATTCTTTGTATGATATAAAGCACTTCGCGTAACATGCTGCAAAGTTCACATCTGGCGGAGGTTAGAGGCAATCATCGAAATTAGCTAATTCGAGGACTAGGTTTGTGTCAGAAGGATCCTTAGTACTGTGACGATAGTGGTTTATTCGAATTCCTGCGAGCCCGAATTAGTATGAACGAACATCGGGCTAAGCTGATCGGGCTGAAAAGACAATAATTTTGGTAAAATGTTTTTGCACAAATAAGAACTGGCGAAATTCGTTAATTTTTCAGATTTAATAAACAGAACATCTCTACATACATTCACAGAAAAATATTTTGATGTGACTAACATCTATGCTTAGAGTTTCTGCGGCGGAAAACGAAGAGTTTTTACAAATGTAAACATTTTGCACGCTTTATACTACCGAACTTAATAGATAACAAGAAAGAATAATCATGCATAAAGCATTGATTATGAAATACTTTCCGACAACAATGCAATTCTATTTAAACAGCTCTGAAATGCGATACATTCAGCGGTAATATTTTTAAAATTATCACAATACTACAATAATTTATTATATTTGAAAACTTCATAAAAAAAAATGAAATTTATTCAAATGACGTCATTGAAATATAATTTACCTGACTCTCTATAAAAAAGTAGTAAAAATTTCATTCATGAACATTTATTTTATTTCTTTCATTCTACACACAATACTACAATAATTTATTTTACTTAAAACTTAAAACCATGGACGTAAAAGTAATTTAACTCTGTGCTTAAAACCGAAAAAGTTTGCTATAAAATCGTCTGTTCTCTATGTAAAATTAATGACTGTTTATTTCATATCAACTATATTACAGACTCCAGCGCTAAATAATTTTGCGTTAAAGAAATTCAGGAATTCTTATACAACTCATCTTACAGCTTGATGTGTTTACAATCTCCATAAGTGAAAATTAGGCTTCGTTGTAGAAATAATCAAAGTTAGATGATCCTTTAAACTCAAATATATTGTAATTGCGTTATTTCAAAACATTGATGCACAGAAATTAAGCAAAAATAAAGCGGTTTTAGGTCGGATACAACACCAAATATAAATTAAAAAGAACTTTAAAAATCACGATTTTGACACAAGATGGATGCTATATTTTATTTTGAAGTGGGTCACGTGATCTTTTCATATAATGGTCACGTGATCTCTTCAAATAATAGGTGTAATTATTATTTTAATTTTTATTTTAAAAACTGCTGAATATATTTTTCTGAAATTTTTTTTATATTTTTTATGAGATAATTTGAATATTTTCTAAAACTTTCAGAGCAATTTGTGAATTTTAAATTCGCTTAAAAGATGTTTGAAAAATTAGGTCCCATAGGGTTCAATATATTTCATTTCTTCAACCCGGGTTCAATCCAAAACTAATTGGGTGATATTATTCATTTATATTCTCATAGGTTCCACAAACCGTTTGAACAACATACTAAAATTTCATTTTGACAAAGCCATTTTTACGGCAGTTATCGTGCTAACGGACAGACAGACAGACAGACAGACAGAATGAACAAAGTCATAAACACTTTTGAACTATGTTGTAAAGTGTTAAAAATGATTGAGGGAAATTTCACAGATTTGAATATTGTGGTAACTCGAATTTTTTTATAACTCGGAAGTGTTTTACTGTTTCTTCGCGGAGATTCGAGTTATTGGAGTTTTAATTGTTCAGTATTAATTTTGTAATAATAAATTTAATTGTACACAAAGACATTTCCACAGCTATACATGCTGACGTAATTCTGTTTATTTTAAGTTTGTTGAAGTGAAGAAGAAATTTCTACATTGACGGAATTCTGTTTATTTGAAATTTGATGCAATGAAGAATATTATAAAGCGATATGTGAATTGGAACGTACAGGTTTCCAGCTCACCTCTGTATTGGTGCATGGGAAAAACAACATTTTTTGTAAAACCATTAGAAAATTTTTAATAAAAATAAAGGCATTCAACACACCAAATTCTAAAAAATATGCTAATTAAAAAGTGTATTTTTAACACTTTACAACAAAGTTGAAAAGTATTTATGACTTTGTTTATTCTGTCTGTCTGTCTGTCCGTTAGCACGATAACTGCCGTAAAAATGACTTAATCAAAATGAAATTTTAGTATGTTGTTCAGACGGTCTGTAGGACCTATGGGAATATAAATGAATAATATCACACAATTAGTTTTGGATTGAACCCGGGTTGAAAAAATGAAATACATTGAGCCCTATGGGACCTAATTTTTCAAACATTTTTTAAGCAGATTTAAAATTCACAAATTGCTTCGAAAATTTTAGGTAATATTCAAATTGTTCCATAAAATATATAAAAAAAAATTTAGCGAAATATATTCAGTAGTTTTTTAAATAAAAATTAAAATAATAATTACACCTCTTATATGAAACGATCACGTGACCATGATATGAAACGATCACATGACCCACTTCAAAATGATATATGGCATCCATCTTGTTTCAAAATCGTGATTTTTTTAAGTTCTTTTTAATTCATATTGAGTGTTGTATCCGTCCTAAAGCTACTTTATTTTTGCTTAAATTCTGTGCATCTACATACTGAAACAACGCAATGACAATATATTTGAGTTTAAATGCTCATCTAAATTTGATTATTTCTACAACTCAGCCTATTTTTCACCTATGTAAAATGTAAACAGCAAAATATGTAGAATGAGTTGTATTAGAATTCCTGTATTTTTTAACACAAAATAATTTAGTCCATGGAGTCTGCATGGCTGATATGAATGAAATATTAATTGATTTTATAAAGAGAAGGACGATTTTTTTCGATGAAGTTTTAAGCATAGAGTTTAATTATTTGTAGCTCTATGGTCTTATATAAAATGTTTAAATAAAATAAATTATTATAGTATTGTGATGAATGAAATGAATGCGAGAAAGTTATGAATGAAATCCTGTTTTTATAGAGAGATCCAGGCGTGTTATTTTTTCTATGACGTCATTTGAATGAATTTCAGTTGTTTTCGATGAAGTTTTCAAATATAATAAATTATCGTAGTATTATGATAATTCTAAAACTATTACCGAGGAATGTATAACATTTTAGAGATGTTTAAACCAGGCAATTTATATTTCAATGCCGTCATTTGAATGAAGTTCATGTTATTCGATGAAGGTTTAAGTTTTCAAATGTAATAAATTAATGCAGTATTGTGATAAGTTTCAAAATATTACCGAGGAATGTATTGCATTTTAGACTTGTTTAAATAAAATTGCATTGAAGTTGGAAAGTGTTTCATAATCAATGCTTTAAGCATGATTGATCTTTCTTGTTAAATATTTGTCTCTGTGCATGTGGCTAAATCATAATGGCAATTTTGTATTTACAATGATTAGGTTTCGGAATTTTTCGAATCTTCAGATTTTCATAGCATTTTTTGCCTATGAGAAGTAATAATATAATGGATATTGTTTGTTGATGATGGCAATTTGTTTATAGCATATGGGAGAAATTGATAATTTGAACTATACTAGGGACATTAATATGGTATCAAAATAATTTATCTTAACATAGATATGCCAAATGGCACCATCGGTGTCACGAAGTTGTTGCCAAGTTGAAAAAAAGAATAAACTTTAAAGGATTTCTACGAGATATAATAAATAACTTGGGTCCAAAATCTGAAAAAGATAAATATTTTTTTAGTATTAAAAATATTGTGATCGATTTAACCCTGTCAGTCCCGTAATGCCAACTGGAATCAGATTTTTAGAATGAAAAATAAATATTTGGGACTGAAAGGGTTAAGCATTATGAAATATAAATGCATGAGAAAGTCGAGTGGAGATTCATACTCTGGATATCTGTTTTTTTCCCCCACAAAGTTTAAATTCAAGGAAATAGTAAAAATAATATTTAATATTTAGACATGTTTTCGATAAAATTGTATTTGGAAGAATATTCTGTCAGTATATTATTTTTAACGATTTTTTCGCAATATCTTTCAACTATAAGCGGAGTCATTATTATTTATTACAATTTTAGAACGATTTATGACCAAAACTAAAGCAAATCAGACAATGTTAACTTGAAACAAGAAGGATCAATCAGGCATAAAGCATTGATTATGAAACATTTTCCAACTGAAATGCAAAATGCGATACATTTAGCGGTGATACTTTTTAACACTTTACAACATAGTTGAAAAGTGTTTATGACTTTGTTCATTCTGTCTGTCTGTCTGTCTGTCCGTTAGCATGATAACTGCCGTAAAAATGACTTTATCAAAATGAAATTTTAGTATGTTTTTCAGACGGTCTGTGGAACCTATGGGAATATAAATAAATAATATCACCCAATTAGTTTTTTATTGAACTCGGGTTGAAAAAATGAAATACATTGAACCCTATAGAACCTAATTTTTCAAACATTTTTTAAGAAAATTTAAAATTCAGAAATTGCTTCGAAATCCTTATGAAATATTCACATTATCTCATAAAATATATATAAAAAATTTCAGTAAAATATGTTAAGTAGTTTTTTAATTAAAAATTATTTAATATAGGGAAAAAAACAAGTTCAATTAAATTCTGACTTTTGAGATATCCTCCAGAAAGGAAAAAGAGATATATTATATAATAAATATCTTTCCAAGAGTTTAATCATTTTGCGTATGAGAGAGGCTTCACATTTTAAAATAAATTTGGTAGATAGCAATTTTTCAAATTTTCTTTTAATTTTATATAACTCTTCATGATATACTTATTTGATGGCATTTTTAATGCACTTTCCTACGTCCTAGAGAGTTAAAATTTGATACACAGCTTAAATTTGTTGAACATTTTTTTCTATAAAAATTTATGGATCTTTAAATATAGATCATACATTTTTTTCGAAATGGCCTGCAAATAATCCCCGTTCACTTCTATAAATCATTGTTGTAATATTGTTAAAAATTCTGATGTGGGCAGCACATGTCTTTCCCTGCAGACTCATATTCACGTTCTCTTTATTTCTTCAATAATAATTTGAGTTTATATGCACAAAATAACAGCCATAAGTATTTTAAATGACATTGAATTAGCATGTTAAATTTAAATTTGGTTCTCATTTGATAGCTGGACTTATTGTTAAAGGTGGCGTAGCGAAAACGCGAAGAAACTAGAATATCTCAAGAACGGCTAGTCCTAGAGTAATGGGGTTAGTCTTATTCTTTTTGTTATCAAAAATCACGTATAAAATAGGAATTTAATTGATATAATTGAGCATACGTAGTCCTTTATTTTTATATTTAACGATTTTTCGGGCCAGTTCGCAAAAATAGCCCGTTCCTTTTTCCTGAATCGTACTAGAATAACCTACAAATGATTTATGTACCAAATTTTGTTAAATTTGATATATAAATCACTTGTAGGTCATTGAAATATTATACACCAAATTTTGTTAAATTTGTTCCATTAGTTTTTAGCTGATGGATAAAGGCTTTAGAGTGGATAAAGGCAATTTCTGCCGGCCATTTCGCAAAGAAGGCAGATTCTTTTATTACGAATCGTACTATAATCTATTGAACATCAGGATTTCCCACAAAAAACATACCTGTCCTGAGGTAACTTACCTCTTTTAGGACACGCCCGATTAGAGCGCGAAGAAGAAAAAGGCCGTGTATAAACAAAACATTAATTTATTTACACTATATAAGCATTTACGTAATACTCATTCAAAATATTTAAAAGACCACTTCCCATATTCAAAATGGAAAGTATACCACTTTAAGATAAACAAGAAAAATCAATCATGCTTAAAGCATTGATTATGAAACACTTTCCAACTTCAATGCAATTTTATTTTAAAAAATCGAAAATGCAATACATTCCTCGGTAATATTTTAAAACTTATCACAATACTACATTGATTTATTATATTTGAAAACTTAAACCTTCATTGAAAAAAATGAACTTCATTCAAATGACGGCATTGAAATATAAATTGCCTGGTTTAAATATCTCTAAAATGCAATACATTCCACGGTAATATTTTTAAAACTATCATAATACTACGATAATTTATTATATTCGAAAACTTCATCGAAAACAACTCAAATAAATTCAAATGACGTCATAGAAAAAATAACACGCCTGGATCTCTCTATAAAAGCAGGATTTCATTCATAACTTTCTCCATTTCATTCATCACAATACTATAATAATTTATTTTATTTAAAAATTAAGACCATGGAGCTACAATTCATAAACTTTATGCTTAAAACTTCAACGAAAAAAAATCGTCCTTCTGTTTATAAAATCAATTAATATTTCATTCATATCAGCCATGCAGACTCCATGGACTGAATTATTTTGTGTTAAAGAAATACAGTAATTCTAATACAACTCATTCTACATATTTTGCTGTTTACATTTTACATAGGTGAAAAATAGGCTTAGTTGTAGAAATAATCAAATTTGAATGAGAATTTAAACTCAAATATATTGTCATTGTGTTGTTTAAGTATGTAGATGCACAGAATTTAAGCACAAATAAAGTAGTTTTAGGACGGATACAACACTCAATATGAATTAAAAAGAACTTTAAAAAATCACGATTTTGAAACAAGATGGATGCCATATATGATTTTGAAGTGGGTTATGTGATCGTTTCATATCATGGTCACGTGATCGTTTCATATAAGATGTGTAATTATTATTTTAATTTTTATTTAAAAAACTACTGAATATATTTCGGTGAATTTTTTTTTATATATTTCATGGAACAATTTGACTATTACCTAAAATTTTCGAAGCAATTTGTGAATTTTAAATCCGCTTAAAATTTTTTTGAAAAATTAGTTCCCATAGGGCTCAATGTATTTCATTTTTTCAACCCGGGCTCAATCCAAAACTAATTGGGTGATATTATTAATTTATATTCCCATAGGTCCTACAGACCGTCTGAACAAAATACTAAAATTTCATTTTGATTAAGTCATTTTTACGGCAGTTATCGAGCTAACGGACAGACAGACAGATAGACAGACAGACAGACAGAATGAACAAAGTCATAAACACTTTTCAACTTTGTTGTAAAGTGTTAACAAAAACAAAAGTATATATAGTCTCACAGACTAAAATGGAAAAGATGGTAATTAAAAATTAAGCTTAAAACATCCCTATGAAATATTTAAATATTCTTAACCCGGAGAGACAGGTCGAACAAATACAAAATAGGCAAAAAGTCCCAATTGGGTAACTCACCAACATCACTGGCCGAATTGCGGTCTTTCATTCTTCCGGATCCAACGCACTTAAAAAAGGGGCTCTTTTCGCCCTCGAGTCCTAGTTCATTCTCCTCGCTCCTTTTTCAAATTTCTGAAAACTCTCTCTCTCCAAGATTTTAAAACACGCCCCTGAGGCGCATACAACTACCTCATTGGATTCAGGGTCGTAACCCCTTGACCCCAAAGCATCGCCATTGGCTTTTGACCTCCAGAAACAAAAAAGCCCCTTCTCAAGCCCCTGCAAAACTGATATGCTTTCGGCCACTAATTCAAAACAGGCCGCCATACCTATGATCCGTCCGAAAACGGACAAAGGTTAAATCTTTCGGTGAAAATACGATATCTGAAGAAACTCCGACATCCTGTTTTCTATTTCGAGGACAGCTGGCCAAACGAAAAGGCTGACCCCCAAAATAAATACGTAAACTCTAGATCGCATCCCCGAAAATATTGGATCATGGGTTTACCATGCGACAATACCTACCAAATTTTATGCAATTCGGTCCATTAGTTTTTCAATTAGAATGGATGTAATATCCTCACAGACACACAGAAACATACACAGATACACTCTTACACACACGGACGTCTTCCTAAAAATAGTTTTTTCGTGTTCTAGAAGTCCCAAAACGTGTAGATCCTTCGAAAATTCGAGTTCCGATCTTCGGCACGATTCCAATACTTTGAGTACATACACATACACATTATCTGTGTATTATCTGTGTATCTAAATTCCGTGCCTATGCAATTACAATAGTTGTGATTTTAAATGATCCCTAAACTTTTATTATTTCTTCAAGGAGGCCTAATTTTAACATATGCAGAATGCAAATATCTCAAGCGATTGTAAGATGAATTACATAAGAATTGCTGAATTTTTTTCACACAAAATTATTTAGCTCTGGAGTCTGGAATACAAGTTATATGAATGAAATATTCATTGATTTTGCATAAAGAATCAGATGATTTATATTTCGATACAGTTTTAAATATTTAAGTATAATAAATTACTGTAATACTGTGATAATGTAAAAGATATCACCACTGAATGTATCACATTTTAAAAAACTTTAAATGAAATTGCATTTCAGTTGGAAAGTGTTTCATAATCAATGCTTATGTATGATTGATCTTTCTTGTTTAATTATCACATAATTACGATAATTTATTTTACTCGAAAACTTAAAACTTCATTGAAAACATCAATCATTCAAATGACGTCATTGAAATATAAATCTTACCGATTCTCTATGTAAAAGCTGTGAATATTTCATTCATACACTTCTATTTCAGACTCCAGAGTTTAATTTTGGGTGAAAAAAATTCAGCAATTCTTATACAACTCATCTTTACAATCACTTGTTTACATTCTGCATCCATTAAAATTAGGCTTCTTTGTAGAAATAATCAAACTTAAGTTTGATGATCATTTAAACTAAAAAATATTGTAATTGCGTTGGCGCAGAATATAGATGCGCAAAAATTACGCAAAAATAAAGCGGTTTTAGGACGGATGCAACATAAAACATAAATTTAAAAGAACTTTAAACATCACGATTTTTACTCTGGGGAAAAAGATGGATGCCATATTTTATTTTGAAGTGGGTCACGTGATCTCTTCATCACGTGACCCACTTCAAAATAAAATATGGCATCCATCTTTTTCCCCAGAGTAAAAATCGTGATGTTTAAAGTTCTTTTAAATTTATGTTTTATGTTGCATCCGTCCTAAAACCGCTTTATTGAAGTGGGTCACGTGATCTCTTCAGCCTTCCCGGTCGTCCATCTCGCTGCTCTAAGTCCTCTGGACGAGCCGGACGGCCTGGGGCTTTCACGTGATCTCTTCATATTATATGGGTGTAATTATTATTTTAATTTTTATTTAAAAAACTACCGAATATATTTTACTGAAATTTTTTTTACATATTTTATGGGATAATTTGAATATTTCCTAAAACTTTCGAAGTAATCTGTGAATTTTAAATTCGCTTAAATGTTTGAAAAATTAGGTCCCATAGGGTTTAACATATGTCATTTTTTAAACCGAGTTCAATCCAAAACTAATTGGTTGATATTATTCATTTACATTCCCATATGTCTCGCAGACTGTCTCAACAACACACTAAAATTTCATATTTATAAAGTCATTTTTACGGTAGTTATCGTTCGAATAGACGGACAGACAGACAAACAGAATGAACAAAGTCATAAACACTTTTCAACTATGTTGTAAAGTGATTAAAAGCACTTTAAACAGAAAAACTTATGACGAAAATGTATAACTGTATGCGATAGAAGGTGGATCCGTAATATCTTGCCTTTAGAAGTGTTTTCCCAGCAATATCACTCAACCACATGTGAAAATAACATTTGATATTAAACTACTACAAACTTTCTGACTCATTTTTTGAAATTCAAAGCTATATTTTGTTTTTAAAAGTGCTTTCCGAGTAATAATTTTTCAGTATATGTTTAAAAAAAATGCAATAATAGATCTTTAAGGAAGATTTTTGGAAAAATTGTGACCATTTTTAAAAATTATATACGAAAATTATATATCTCCAGAAGTGCGCTTTAAAAGTATTGTGCAAATACATATAGTTCCAATATACATATTTCATGAAAAAGGTAGGTTTATCTTTTCCGAATTGTATCAAAATCTAATCAGCACCAGGGTAACCCGCGAGTGACTTATTTACCAAATTTGGGGAAAGTTTAACAATTAGTTTTTGAACTATACTGAATACATACATTGCACCAGACAGACACACAGGCGTCACACTAAAAATAGTTTTTTCAGGTTGTAGAGTACTCGAACCGTAATTTTAGAAATGGTTGTACACTTTCAATGATTGTATATTCATACTTTCGACATGATTGCATACTCATAATGTATACTTAACATTACAATGTATTGTGGAAAAAGTATAATATACACAAACAATAATTGAAAGAGAGAAAAATAACAATTACAAAATCATAAAAATATATGGAAATTATCGTAGGTAGTTATATTAAAATATTTATCCCACATCTCTGTTCCTCTTTACTACAAAGTTTAAATTTCGTGCATCTAACAAATCTTTTGCAAAGTATATTTAGAAATTTTTTAGACCACATTTTCTCAGTTGCTCTGATGTTTTCTATGTCTTTTCTGCGAGATATGTCTTCGAGTATAAATATGTCATCTTCCGAGAGTTTCAGCTTTCTACATGTTCGGGGAGCCGAGAACGAGCCCGTCAAAGATATTCGAACGAAAGGACACACTGAATCCATGCGATGTTGAAGAGGACAGTGTATGGAAAAACAGGTAGCTAATATTCTTCTTTCATAATCGATAGCACATAAAAATAGATAGCTAATTTCTTTTTAGAGGATCACTCACAAATTCATTTAGAATTTTTTTAAAAATATTTTATAAATACATTTTTAAATTAATAACTTGCAAACGATGTCTAATAAAAAATATACATTTGTGTGTGTGTGTGTGTGTTATGATACTAATATTGATGGATTAAGTGGATAAAAAGTCTGGAACATAAATGCATGAGAAAGTTGAGTGGTACCTCCCACTCCAAATAATTTTCAAATTAAGTTCTAATGAGTTTTCATATTAACTAATTTTCTATTTAATTTTATTTGCAGTTTATTTATAAACTTTGAAAATATTCGATTGATTGAATTAAATTTTTGTTTGAGGGTCGTCCATGGAGGGGGGGGGGGGGGAGGGTTCTGAGCTCCAGAGAGACTCCTGATATATTTTTCTATGAATTTTTCTTGAGAGAGGAAAAGACATGAAAAATTAACAAAGAAAATAAATTCAAATATTGAGGGGGTGCCCGTGATAAATGTTTGTAGAGGGGCCCACATTTTGTATGGGCTTCAGATGTTATGACTTGCTCTATATTTTTATCAAAGCATTAAATCAAATTCAAAATCTAACAGCGATACATTTATGACGCATTTTTGAATATTTCCCCAGCTCTATACATTTAAAATTGAAATAATTCATCAATTTAAATCAATGAAAACTGGTCACCGCAATGCCACGTGGTCATTTCGTTTCTGTGTCACGTATATTTTCAACCAGAAATATTACAGATTGAACATATAGGTACGCAGTTACAGTTTTGCGGAAATATTAATTTGAAATTCAAAATTCAGCGTTGACCATTCATTACGATGTTCCTCCAATGCCACATCTGCAAATCATTAAATTTAAATTTATGATAATTGCTTCTCCGCAGCAATCACCTCTTTCCGTTGTGCAATACGTGAGAGTAAAAAGAAAACCAAAATAAACAATGTGTCATATAAAAACGACTTTCATTAAACCCCATCTGGGCTACCGTGCAATCTGGTTTTAAATTAGAGAAATTTATTCTTCCCTCTTGAACGTCTGGTAAACGTCCGCTTCATTAGCATTTCTAAATATAGATGGCGCTGCGTTAGTCCCCCTTTTACAGTTCCCAGACTGATAACTATGATTTCAGCATTTTAATTTTACAGAACTGTCAAGTGCTCCGGTCATGTGTGATAATCTACATTAATTCCGCTCTTTTTCTCCTCCCAGACTTCCGGTCGGGATTGATTGGTCTGACACATTCTTTTCACAACATTGAGGGGAGAATGGATTGGATTACAGTTCAGCATTCCGAACTGTCTGGCCTGCATTCCAGAGTGAGGGCGTTTCATGATACGAGGACCATCTTATTAGAATGCGAATTATGTGAGGACGGAGGGAGGAGCTTCCACTAGCTCCGCCCGGCAATTTAGGTGGCCCTCTTGGTATTAAATATTTGTCTGAAGGTCCTAAGTAAGTTTCAGGGTTCATCAGGGTTATGCTTCATATCCTGATAATGAGGGGTGGGGTGGTTAGCAGACGGCGTTAGTCACATCTACTGATCTAGCTATTATTAAAAATAACATTGCCGTGAAGGAAAGCTTTCTGAATTTTAATGACTTTCAGTTATTGAATGCTGTTGGGAAGTTTGCATGCCATTTAATCACGCAGCTTTTAATATTTTAAGCTTAAGGATTATCTCATCGGGTGGAAAATGTAAATTTAGATTATAAGAAGAATTATAAATTGTCTTTGTATAATGATTGAGTTTATGATTCATCCTGCACTGCTTTTGGCGCGAAACTATTAGTCTTTAGATTTATATTTGCTATCGTATTGTAGGGGAAATCGCAGTTTGTGTAGGAAATAATTGCAATATATTTATTTATTTTATCTTTTTATAAACGGCGTTTTAATGAATCATCCACCACCGCTTCTGAAAAGGAGAATGAGATTTTTTTTTTCCCCTCTTGTTTTTGGTCACATTATTTGGTCATCAATTTTCTTTAGAACACAATCATGGGGTGTTATACTGATGACGAGGTTTCAAAATTAATTGAAAACAACAAGAGATAAATTTAACAGAGTAAAGACATTTAAATAAGAATTTAGAGAATGTTGCTAACTATTTCCCACAGTAATAATAATAATAATAAAAAAATCTGATATAAGCAATACATTTCTTTCTTTACACAATGCAATGTATCTACTTCCTTCACAGCGAAGTAATGGTGTGCGAGACCTTTAGTTCAATGTTTTGGTCATTGAATTAGCACAGCGCAATAGAAACTGGGCGCTTTTAGCAATTTATGAGTCCAAACGGAATGACTTATTTATACTCAAGTGTAAAATATTTCTCAAAATTCCTTTGTGTCATTTCTTGACGTCCGTATTAGGAAATACTTTTTAAATTTTAGCATATTTTTCAAATTTTCTCAAAGTAGTGATCATATAAAGGAATTTTTCTTCTTTGCCACTAAAACATTTTTTTAAGCTAAATATCTGGAGGGTATGTCCTCACTAAATTTTTTCATAGATTTATATTCCCTATTTTATCATAGTCAATATCAGGTGACAGAAAATGTGTCTTTTCATCATAGCCGTTTCCCCCTACACTTCGCGAGGTTCAAAATAGCTATCACTAAATGTGCTTACACTTAATAAAAGTTTTGAATATCAAGAACCGTTTCGAATGAATGCATAAATAGGGCCCACATTTTATAATTTTGTTAACATGGAAACTGTCAAGTAAAAACAATATTCTAATTTCGACCACTCGGTGTTTTATTTTCAACTTTTTGAAACATTTTAAGCAAAAAATAACAAGAAAGATCAATCATGCATAAAGCATTGATTATGAAACACTTTCCAACTGAAATGCAATTTTATTTAAACATTTCTATAATGCGATACATTCAGCGGTGACATTTTTAAAATTATCACAATACTACAATAATTTATTACATTTGAAAACTTAAAATTTTATCGAAAAAAATTGAACTTTATTCAAATGACGTCATTGAAATATGAATCGCCTAGCTCTCTATGTAAAAGCCGTAAATATTTCATTCATAAATTTTATTCCATTACTTTCATTCATCCCAATACTACAATAATTTATTTTACTTAAAAACTTTTCCATGGAGGTAAAACTAATTTTACGCTATGCATAAAACTTCATCAAAAAAATCTGCTATAAAATCGTCTGCTTCTCTGTGAAAAATCAATGAATGTGTCATTCATATCAGCTATATTGCAGACTTCATAACTAAATAATTTTGCGTTAAAGAAATTCAGCAATTCTTATACAACTCATCTCAGAACTTGATGTGTTTGCATTCTCCATGAGTTAAAATTAGGCTTCTTTGTAGAAATAATCAAAGTTTGATGATCATTTAAACTTAAATATATTGTAATTGCGTTGTTTTAGAATATGCACAGAAAGGAAGCAAAAATAAAGCGGTTTTAGGACAGATGCAACACTAAATATAAACGTAAAAGAATTTTGAAAATCACGAATGACACTGGGAAAAAAGATGTATGCTAGATTTTATTTTGAAATGGGTCACGTGATCTCTTCATATTATATGGATGTAATTTTTGTTTTAATTTTTATTTAAAAAACTACTAAATATATTTTGCTGAAATTTTTTTCATATTTTTTATGGGATAATTTGAATATTTCCTAAAACTTTCGAAGCAATTTGTGAATTTTAAATTCGCTTAAAAAATGTTTGAAAAATTAGGTCCCCTAGGGTTCAATGTATTTCATTTTTCCAGACCGGGTTCAATCGAAAACTAATTGAGTGATATTATTCATTTATATTTCCATATATCCCACAGACCGTCTGAACAACATACTAAAATTTCATTTTGATAAAATCATTTTTACGGCAGTTATCGTGCGAACGGACAGACAGAGAGACAGACAGAATGAACAAAGTCATAAACACTTTTCAACTATGTTGTAAAGTGTTAAAAATCAATCATCAATAAAAAAATATTTTCAATAGTTTTATCAGAAGAGCCAGCAGACGATTTCGGTATTTGAAGAGTAACTCTGATACACTCGAATCTGTTTGAAAAGGAACCTGTAGGAAAACGGAATATTGTAGTAAGGAAAATATTTTTAGCCTCGTCCAAAAATACAGGAAATTCATCTTATTTTCCCCTGCGTGAAATGGGACCTGGAGAACGCAGAAACGGACGGCCAATAAAATATTTTGTTAATAAAAGAGCCTGTTGCAACGAACAGAGAATGGAAAAATCATCCAACTATTCTAGCCATTTATTTCCGTGTGAACCATTTTTCACAGAACTTTCTATTAAATTATATCACGATTTTCTGAAAGCCATTTCAGAACTTCAAGAATTTTCCGTTAATCAGGGAGACTCTGAAATGCTGGAAATATTAATCAAAGCACGATTTTTAATTGAAAGTCGCAACATTAGTAAGAAATATGTACAAAAAACCATGCTGGATTATTTTTTTAATTAATTTTTAGTTTCCCTGCAATACATGGTAATGTATAGGGAAAGTATTGGAATCGTGCCGAAAATCGCAACTCGAGTTTTCGACGGATCTACAAGTTTTGAGACCTCTAGAATACGAAAAAACCATTTTTAATCGTGACGTCTGTGTGTGTGTCTGTGTGTCTGTCTGTGTGTCTGTCTGTCTGTCTGTGCAGAGTTTGTATCCACTCTAACTAAAAAACTAATGGACCGAATTTCACAAAATTTTGTAGGTAAGTCACTTGTGGCCAGGGCTGGTGCTGATTAGTTTTGGGTATGATTCGGAATAAAAGAACCCGCCTTTTTTGTGAAATGGCCCGCAAAAGCTTGTATCCACTGTAGCTGAAAAACTAATAGACCGAATTTCACAAAAATTCGGTAGATGAGTCACGTATAGGTCACCCTGGTGCTGATTAGATTTTGGTACAATTCAGAAAAAAATAACCTGCCTTTTTTTGCAAAATGGCCCGCAGAAATTGCCAAAATCTAAAATAAAACACTGGGTATACTCAAATACATCCATTAAATGCTGATTTAATACGTAATTTTTAACGACGAAAAGAATAAGACCAACCCCATTACACTAGGACTAGCCGTTCTCGAGATATTTTAGTTTTTCGTACTTTTCCTACGCCACCTTTGAAAATAAGTCCGGTTATCGAATGAGAACGAAATTGAATTAAAAGTGAAATAAATTTAATTAAAATAAAGAGAACGCTAATATAAGTCTGCAGGGAATGTCATGTGCTGCTCATATCAGATTTTTACTTTCCCTGCAATACATGGTAATGTATAGGGAAAGTATTGGAATCATGTCGAAAATCGCAACTCGAGTTTTCGACGGATCTACACGTTTCGAGACCTCTAGAATACGAAAAAACTATTTTTAGCGTGACGTCTGTGTGTGTGTCTGTGTGTCTGTCTGTCTGTGTGTCTGTCTGTGCAGATTTTGTATCCACTCTAACTGAAAAACTAATTGACCGAATTTCATAAAATTTGGTAGGTAAGTCACTTGTGCACGAATCTGGTGCTGATTAGTTTTGGGTATGACTCGGGTTAAAAGAACCCGCCTTTTTTTTGCGAAATGGCCCGCAAAAGCTTGTATCCACTCTAACTGAAAAACTAATGGACCGAATTTCACAAAATTTGGTAGATAAGTCGCTTGTAGGCCACCCTGGTGCTGATTAGATTTTGGTATAATTCGAAAAAAAATAACCTGCCTTGTTTTGTAAAATGGCCCGCAAAAATCATCAAAATCTATACTTAAGAACTACGTATGCTCAAATATAGCCATTAAATGCTTGTTTAATACGTAATTTTTAGCGAAGAAAAGAATAAGACCAACCCCATTACACTAGGACAAGCCGTTCTCGAGATATTTTAGTTTTTCGTATTTTTCGTACACCATTTTTGAAAAAAAGTCCAGTTTTCAAATGAGAACGAAAATTGAATTAAAAATTAATTAAATTTAATTTAAATAAATAGAACGTGAATATAAGTCTGCAGGGAAAGTCATGTGCTGCCCACATCAGATTTTTGTTTTTGTTTTATGGTAAGCAGTCATATTTTGCCTGTAAGTCAATTCATCTAGGTTTTAAGGTATGCTAATAAGCTAACAGTTAAGGACATTGGATTTACACCATACTTTTATTTACATACACTCCTGTAATCGCAGTATGCAAAAATGAACGTATATATATATATATATATATATATATATACATATAGAAATAATTAAATTAGCTATTATGGTATAATATATTATTAATCGGATTTATCTAAATACACTTTTCAGAATGTTTAAAGTGTGATGTATACGTGAGAAATTACATATGGACTATCAGAATTTCCAGCCAAATTTTTAAATTTAGCTTTTTCTGAAATGACCTGTATGAAACGGAAACCTTTTCAAAACGGAAAATTCTTCCGGTCCCCTGAATTCCTTTTAATGCAGCAGGTTCGACTATACTACGGTTACAAAAATGAAAAAAATAAAAAAAAACCTACGTAAAATAAATTATATAGAAATATCGTCTGCTATAACTATAAATTAATATAATCACAGAAGAATCGGCCATTTAAAAAATAAAATAAAGTCATGTTTTCAAAATTTTTCAGGAATCAATAAAAACTGTAGAAATTGAAATTAAATTAAGATAGCAAGAAAATTTCATCATATGTTTTTTACAGCATATTCGTAATAATTTTTGTTCTAGCTACAAGGTGTTTTGCAGAAATTTTTTCAAAATAGTATATAATTTTTAGGTTCCTATAGATATATGACGTTTTTGAAAGAAACGGAAGAACAAAGTCAGAAAATACTTTTAAAAACGACTATATTGTTAGAAAAAATACAAAATATCTGTTTACTTTGTAGCATTATTATATGAAAACATTTGTATAAGAAATTAAAATATTCGATTCCCTGTTTTCATTGGTATACCTTCCACTTTCTTAGTTATCCAGTCCAGTATTTCCCCATAAAAGTTTTGACGTTCATCTCGAATACTTATTTTGACTTCTTTTGTATTGCCAATGTCAACTTTCTTTTTATTTATTGCTACTTTATTAGTCGCATAATCTCGCTTTGATGATGCACGCTAAATTATTAAATTTTTTACTTTCCCTGCAATACATGGTAATGTATAGGGTAAATATTGGAATCATGTCGAAAATTGCACCCCGAGTTTTCGACGGATCTACACGTTTCGAGACCTCTAGAATGCGAAAATACTATTTTCAGCGTGACGTCTGTGTGTGTGTCTGTCTGTGTGCCTGTTTGTCTGTCTGTGTGTCTGTCTGTCTGTCTGTGCAGATTTTGTATCCACTTTAACTGAAAAACTAATGGACCGAATTTCATAAAATTTGGTAGGTAAGTCACTTGTGGACGAATCTGGTGCTGATTAGTTTTGGGTACGATTCGGAATAAAAGAACCCGCCTTTTTTTTTGCGAAATGGTCCGCAAAAGCTTGTATCCACTCTAGCTGAAAAACTAATGGATCGAATTTCACAAAATTCGGTAGATAAGCCACTTGAGGGACACCTTGATGCCGATTAGATTTTGGTATGATTCGGAAAAAAATAACTTGCCTTTTTTTGCAAAATGGCCCGCAAAAATCGCCAAAATCTAAAATAAAAAACTAATATATCCATTAAATGCTTGTTTAATACGTAATTTTTAACGAAGAAAAGAATAAGACCAACCCCATTACACTAAAACCAGCCGTTCTCGAGATATTTTAGTTTTTTCGTATTTTCTCTACGCCACCTTTGAAAATAAGTCCAGTTATCAAATGAGAACGAATATTGAATTAAAAGTGAATTAAATTTAATTAAAATAAAGAGAACGTGAATGTAAGTTTGCAGCGAAAATCATGTGCTGCCCACATCAGATTTTTTTTGTATGAAGCTACCTTCAAAAACTCCAAAACCCCAATAATCCGCTTTTCGTAAACAATTTGGCTTGTGATGTTTCTGAAATAACCGATTCAAATAGAGTTAATTAAGAAAACTTATGATTTTTTTTTTACGTATGATGGTATCAAAACGAAAGGTATGTGCTTAGCCGGATATAATTGGAAGAATGTTGGAATAAAAAAGTTCAAGATTTTTTCATTTTTAGAACAATATTCCAGAATTTTAGATTTTTCTTATTACATCAAGTCCTACATGTATGCAAAGTTTCAAGTTTCTACGTTTCCGCATAGTTTAAGCTGTGTAATTCATCCTTTAGTCAGTTATAGTCTCACTCAGTTGTATTTTATGAATGCATTTTCAATATACCTTTTGTATTATACGTACAGCTTGAATTGATGATAAAGTATAAGCTAAAATAATTTTGTTAAGGGATAATTAGACTCTTAAAATGTTGAAATATGAATAAAATTAATCATATTGTACATTTTATATTTTATAAAATATACACTTTAGAAAAATACTTTTAATTTCTAGGGATAAACCGATATTTTCTTTCAATGTACATTTTTTAACATAATAAAGAAATATTTTTTGTATAAAATTAAAAAGTATGATTAATTTATCGAACAACAAATTTATATGGCAGTTTGCGCGCAATACCCAGACAAATTTACATCAAAAACCAAATTTTTAGCATCAAACTATGCTTGACGAGCAGTTGCTTATTGTGAACCAAAATCAATTTGTATTTAAAACGGATTTCTATTTTATGCAATGTTGCACTTGACGTTTACCACTTTTTCGAAATTTCGACGACATAATTTGCTAAAAATATATCTTTGTAACTGGAAAACGTGAAAAAATTTAGGTTCAATTTATAGAGACTAACATGCACTATATATTCTGAAAGTTTCATGAAAAAATATTGAGAAGTTTCAGAGTTATCTTGCGGGGAAGATCAATAAACCACATTCTGAGAAAAAAACAATCTGATGTGGGCAGCACATGACTTTCCTTGCAGACTTATATCCACGTTCTCTTTATTTTAATTAAATTTAATTCACTTTTAATTCAATTTTCATTCTCATTTGGTAACTGGACGAAGGTGGAGTAGAGAAAATACAAAAAACTTTTCGAAGGTGGAGTAGAGAAAATACAAAAAAACTAAAATATCTCGAGAACGGCTAGTTCTATAGTGTAATAGGGTTGGTTTTATTCTTTTTTTCGGTAAAAATTGCGTATAAAACAAGCATTTAATGGAGATATTTGAGCATACGTAGTTTTTTATTTTAAATTTTGACGATATTTGAGGGTCATTTTGCAAAAAAAGGCAGGTTATTTTTTTCCGAATCATACCAAAATCTAATCAGTACCAGGATGACCCACAAGCGATTTAACTACCGAATTTTGTGAAATTCAGTCCATTAGTTTTTCAGAGAGTGGATACAGTCTTTCGCGGGTCATTTCGCAAAAAAAGCGGGTTCTTTTATCCCGAGTCATACCCAAAACTAACCAGCACCAGATTCGCTCACAAGTGACTTACCTACCAAATTTTATGAAATTCGGTCAATTAATTTTTTAGTTAGAGTTGATGCAAAATTTGCACAGACACACACACAGACGTCATGCTAAAAATAGTTTTTTCGTATTCTAGAGGTCTCGAAACGCGTAGATCCTTCGAAAACTCGAGTTGCGATTTTCGGCATGATTTCAACACTTTCCCTATACATTACCATGTATTGCAGGGAAAGTAATAACTCAATTTTGTGTTAATGCATTTCCCCATATATGATTTAAGACATTTTAGGCTATAACTTCCGTAATTAAAGGAATACTGTTTTTATGGGAATTATCTTAAAGTGCTCAGAAAAGTTTATATATCTTCATATATATTTTTTGGGGAAAATCTAATTTTTGACAATTTTGTTTACATCCGCTTTGCAACCGTTTTGCTTTGTGCACCGACGCTAAGTTTGGTTGAAAAGTAAACGAACCATTCAGGAACATATGTTTGATTTGTTTAACCATACAAGCTTTCAAAACATTTCCTAAATAATTTCTGATCGATTTTGACTTTTTTTTCAGTGAAGAGGAAGTTTGTACCTTCTGCTAATACTCTTTACATCGTATGCAGAAAAAGTTTTTTGGAGCTTTCAAATGGGCCCTTTTTTAACACTTTACAACAAAGTTGAAAAGTGTTTATGACTTTGTTAACACTTTACAACAAAGTTGAAAAGTGTTTATGACTTTGTTCATTCTGTCTGTCTGTCTGTTCGTTAGCACGATAACTGCCGTAAAAATGAATTAATCAAAATGAAATTTTAGTATGTTGTTCAGACGGTCTGTAGAACCTATGGGAATATAAATGAATAATATTACCCAATTAGTTTTGGATTGAACCCGGGTCGAAAAAATGAAATACATTGAGCCCTATGGGACATAATTTTTCAAACATTTTTTAAGCGGATTTAAAATTCACAAATTGCTTCGAAAATTTTAGTTAATATTCAAATTGTTCCATAAAATATATAAAAAAAAATTCAGCGAAATATATTCAGTAGTTTTTAAAATAAAAATTAAAATAATAATAACACCTCTTATATGAAACGATCAAGTGACCTTGATATGAAACGATCACATGACCCACTTCAAAATGATATATGGCATCCATCTTGTTTCAAAATCGTGATTTTTTTAAGTTCTTTTTAATTCATATTGAGTGCTGTATCCGTCCTAAAAATACTTTATTTTTGCTTAAATTCTGTGCATCTACATACTGAAACAACGCAATGACAATATATTTGAGTTTAAATGCTCATCTAAATTTGATTATTTCTACAACTAAGCCTATTTTTCACCTATGTAAAATGTAAACAGCAAAATATATAGAATGAGTTGTATTAGAATTCCTGTATTTTTTTAACACAAAATAATTTAGTCCATGGAGTCTGCATGGCTGATATGAATGAAATATTAATTGATTTCATAAAGAGAAGGACGATTTTTTTCGATGAAGTTTCAAGCATAGAGTTTAATTTTTTGTAGCTCCATGGTCTTAAACAAAATGTTTAAATAAAATAAATTATTATAGTATTGTGATGAATGAAATGAATGAGAGAAAGTTATGAATGAAATCCTGTTTTTATAGAGAGATCCAGGCGTGTTATTTTTTCTATGACGTCATTTGAATTAATTTCAGTTGTTTTCGATGAAGTTTTCAAATATAATAAATTATCGTAGTATTATGATAATTCTAAAACTATTACCGAGGAATGTATAACATTTTAGAGATGTTTAAACCAGGCAATTTATATTTCAATGCCGTCATTTGAATGAAGTTCATTTTTTTCGATGAAGGTTTAAGTTTTCAAATATAATAAATTAATGCAGTATTGTGATAAGTTTCAAAATATTACCGAGGAATGTATTGCATTTTAGACTTGTTTAAATAAAATTGCATTGAAATTGGAAAGTGTTTCATAATCAATGCTTTAAGCATGATTGATCTTTCTTGTTTATGGAATATTCTTATCTAATTTATCGTAAATCCTGTCATTTTGATTGTTGTTATAGATGCAGAGAAATCATCAATTTTATCAGAGAAAAAAAAATGATGGCAGCATGTCTCTTTGGTTCCCTTTCTTACACTTTTTAACACTTTACAACAAAGTTGAAAAGTGTTTATGACTTTGTTCATTCTGTCTGTCTGTCTGTATGTCCGTTAGCACGATAACTGCCGTAAAAATGACTTTATCAAAATGAAATTTTAGTATGTTGTTCAGACAGTCTGTTAGAGAAAATATTCAAATTATCCCATAAAATATATAAAAAAAAATTTCAGCAAAATATATTCAGTAGTTTTTTAAATACAAATTAAAATAATAATTACACACTTTATATGAAGCGATCACGTGACCATTATATACGAAGAGATAACGTGACCCACTTCAAAATAAAATATGGCATCCATCTCGTGTCAAAATCGTGATTTTTAAAGTTCTTTTTGATTCATATTTAGTGTTGTATCCGTCCTAAAACCGCTTTATTTTTGCTTAAATTCTGTGCATCTACATACTGAAACAACGCAATCACAACAGTAGATAAAATAGGGGCGTTCACCAACGAAGGCGGTATGTGCGGTATGCGGTATGCGGTAGGGCCGCCATCTTGGATTTCTGTAATCCTGGACGGGGGTGTAAAAGGGGGGGAAAATGAAAAAAAGGTGGGGGTAAAAATTTTGGAGAAACTTTTTGTCGGGTGGCAACGATGTCGTAGTCTTGTACGAGGGGTTGAGGGGGAAATAAATTTTTTGAATGATATTTTTTATAAGTATAGGAGAAACTATTTTGAGAGTGGCAACACCACGGAAGGCGGTATGAAACCATCAGCGCCCCCTAGCGGCGTAAAGTGGAACTATCGGGGATAGAACTTAGATATATTTTTTGTTTTGGTTGCCATAGCAACACCTGTGGGGTAGAAACTTTTTTCGAGGTGGCAACACCACGGAAGGCGGTATGAAACCATCAGCGCCCCCTAGCGGCGAAAAGGAGAATTAAAACTTGGGATTTTTCTGATAGTTGGGATTTTTTTTTTCTTTTTCTAAATGAATTAATTAAGTACGAAATATTCGCATTTTTTTTTCTTTTTTCTAAATGAATTAAAGGCGTTAATGAGGATAATTAAATAAAGTAATTAAGTAATGAATATCCGCATGCTAGGAGCGTGCCAATATCCCTCCGCCAAGGACATGTTAAGGGTATACCAAGGGTGTACCAAAGGGGTATGCTGAAGACATGCCGAGGTCCTTACAATATCCCTCCGCCTAAGAAAAGAGTGCTTTTCCTATATCACGGTTACGAAGTGAACTGCGAGAATCTTGTAGCGTGAGATACTTGAAAATCTTGTAGGGTGTAGGGGTATGCCAAGAGCATCGAACATTTCTGTACTTACTTGAATTTTACACGTTTGTAATTTTTTTTCAAAAAATGTGGTAATGGGAAAAATTAACATTTTGTTAAAATGTTCCAAAACCGTAAAAAAGTAACAAAAAATGTGGTAATGGGCAAAATTAACATTTTGCGTCTTTTTTTTGAAAATGTTAATTTCTCTATGGGAATTAACATGGGTTTTCACACTTTTGTAATTTTTTTTCCAAAAATGTGGTAATGGGAAAAATTAACTTTTTGCACAAAATGTCTCAAAAACGTAAAAAAGTAACAAAAAATGTGGTAATGGGCAAAATTAACATTTTGCGATTTTTTTCAAAATTTCAATTTCTCTATGGGAATTAACATGGGTTTTCGCACTTTTGTCATTTTTTTACAAAAAAATGTGCGTTTTTACAAAAATGTCACTAAAAATGTGGTAATGGGCAAAATTAACATTTCGCACAAAATGTTGCAAAAACGTCAAAAAACAACAAAAATGTATGTTTTTTACAAAAATGTGATAAAAAAGCGTGTTTTCAAAGTAGCAGAATCGCGTGAATCGGGTGTATGGGAATCGCATGAATCGGGTGTATAGGAGGGGTGTGTTTCCCCAACCATTTCGATCTTGGGGGGTTTAAAAAATTTTAAAAATAAATATTTTTAATAAATATTCCCAAAAATAAATATTTTTAATAAATATGGGGGTATCTTTGAATCTTAACATGTTTTAAAGAATCGTGAAAGTGTATACTACCATAGGGGTTTCTTTATACCAACATGGTTTAATATGGGTGTTATTTTATACATGCGTTATTTCTTTAAACCAACATGGCTTAATATATATGTTTTTACAAGTGTATACTGCCATAGGAGTTTCTTTCAATCCTAACATGTTTTAAGATAAAGCCAGAGACACGGTTTTGCTTTAGAAAACCCCTGTTCGATGCCTAGAGTAAAAACGCGCAAGAAACGTAGTATTGAGGAGCCCCTATTTAAAACCGCAGAGTGCATTAAATCACGATGACAGATTTACCCCTCCCCACCTCTCGTAAATGTGGATAGTTACATCGTATGGTCAGTGCGGGAAAGATGGGGATACTGCTAACAGAGTGGTACCAGGCTATAACTTGAGGCAATATGCCGCGTTGGGTTGGGTCGACTGAACGGCCCTCGCTGCTATTGTTAACATCTGTGGTGGGGGGCAGTTTTTTACGGATGCTTGTGGTGGACCATCGCGAAATGCTATTCTCAGCTGGGAGAGACTCTTGAAGTTCTTATGCATTGCTTGTTAATAGCTGAAACAAATATTTTGTGCACTTACATTTTAAATTCTTATGTTTCTACATTTCCGTTTAAATATGTTTGTTACCAAGTTGTTAATACCTGAAAAAGAAATTCTTATTTCCATTTCCTAATAATACCTGAAAAAGAAATTCTTATGTTCTACATTTCCGTTTAAATGCATTTTTTACCAAGTGTTTGTTAAATTCTTATTTCCATTTTCTAATAATATCTGAAAAAGAAAATCCTGGATAGCTGAAACAAAGATGTATACCATGCGTTTTGCATTTCCACTTAAATGTCTTGATGTTACCTGAAATACCTGAAAAAGAAATATTTTTTACTGAGTTTTTACGAATACCTGAAAAGGGTGTATCTGTAGTTTCCAAGAAAAGGGCAAAGTTAAGAAAACACACATTTATTAAATAAATAAATAAATATTTACATATATATATATATATACATTATTCTTCTTTTACACATAGATTTTGAATCGTTTGAAAAAGTTCGGTAATATGAATGACTTGAAAAAAGTCATGGATAAACACCAGTTCTCCAAAATCAGGGTTATTCAAATTGCCTCTGTAAAAGGCGCCAAAGGTGTGTAACGTATTCAAACAATGACGTCACTCGCTTCATGCCCGTTCTTGAATGTGCGGAGACAAATTCAGGCACAGCTGTTTCGCGTGCATTCCTGAATACGCGTGACGTATTCAGACAATGAGGTCACTCGTTTCGTGTCCATTCTTGAATTTGTACCTGTTTTATCGTTGGAGGGCTTGTAATACATTTACACAGACGTTTCATTTTCCATTAAGGCTAGAACATTGCTTTTTAGAGTTTCCATGGATATATTACGTGCGAGTGATATAAAATAAGAGTTATTCTTGAATTGACTTAAAGAGAGAGCAATTTCATGCATATCCAATCTTAGAAATATCTCATCGTCCATTGTACGTAGCTTCTCCATATCCGTCTTGTATAAACAGTCATGATTTAATTGTGCATATGAATTAGCTGCACAACCATGACAGGTATAGAGATTTCTGATTTGAAATCCCAAATCCTCTCGAACCGCACTCATAAACTTATCATACAAACAGTCCTCGGATAGCATAGATGAAACACATTCACTATTTTCTAATGTATTTAATTCGTGAGGTAAGATTCGTTGAAACAATCCTTCCAACAAACAGCTTGAAATTTCATAAGTAAGTCCTTTTAAACGTTCCAATTGTTCTAGAGTGAGTCTAATAAAGGTAAATTTTAAATGATATGCTCCACATGTTTCACTTTGCACAAGTTGTTGGAAATGTACATTTGCTGAATCTGCAATCACTAATATAGAATTATTGCAAATAAAAGAGGTTTCTGATCGAGTTGCATTAAAAGCTGATATTTTCTGCACAAAACTAGCCCATGTAACAGGTGACATAACAACTCCTTTCGTTGTGGGGCTTAAAATACACTCGGAATTCTCAGCATACTGTCTTATGTGTACCTTGACTTGGTTATTAAATGTTTTTACAGAAACTAAGATATTACCTCCAAGCTGCATACTGAGATAGCAGTGATTAGGCTTTGCTGTAGTAGAACACTTAGCTGAATCTGTCATAGGCTCTGTCGTAGTAGAACATTTAGGCGAATCACTAATAGGTGAGATGGGTTCAGGAATACTTAATCCAAGCATCATGTTACATACAGCAGAATTAGGAAGGGAATTATCACAATCGTCTGGATGATCCAACAAAGAATCGTCTGGGCATGTCTGGGCAGATTCCACAAGATGGGGCATTGTCTCGCTGGATGCAGGTGCGGGGTCCATACAGACATCTTCGGACATGTCTATGCAAAGCTTTTTGCAGGGATTTGACGCATAAAACATATCTTTGCGCTTAATAGGCAGGATGAGGTTAGACATCTCCAGATTATTCATGAAAATACGTTTAAGGTTAAAATAATACTATTGAAGACTGATACGAAATAACAAGTGCTTAATCGATGAAGTGCTAGCTATACAGAGTGAATACCTTATTTTAGACTTCATACACTTATATACACTAAAATATCGCCACGAATATCACGTGACGAGCTGTAATCTCGCCAAAAGAGTCACATGACTCTTTAAAAAGCATTTATGTATGTATGGATAATGTACACTTAATGAATACATTCTGTAAAACAAGGGTATCAACGATCTGATAATACTCATGAATTCACATTTATGAAGGTAATGACAATAGAAATAGCATGAATATATTTTAATAAATATCCAATCTTATAAATAGTAATACCCTCAAGGAAAGAAAGCAGTGTATTTAATTATTACTAAATAATGATAACGCGATAAGACCCCAAATATGGTAACCTTTTCCCCACTCCCATTCATAATATGACTTCATATCTCGCCACACATATGTGGTAACCCCATTGTGCTACATAAGGGGGCAACCGTCCGGACTTCGCTCTCACTTTCTTTTGATCGACTTGCTGAGAAGGACTCTCCCTGCCTTTAGAAGGAATCCTGCTTAGACTTGTTTCAATCGAGTTAGCTGTTTTTTAGCTTAAAATTTCTTTCTTTTTTATTCGTCGGAGTTTCACCATCTGAAATGGATTCTACTAGCAATGTAAGTATGGTTTTTATAGAGCGTACTGCGTATATGAGAAATGACATTTATTTATTTATTTATTTTTTTATCTTTTAATATAGAGCTTCGTCGATTTCGGTCTCTCCCAAGACGAGTTCCAGAATATCACGGAATTGCCTCTGGAAGAACAAGTGGTACAAATTGTAGAACGACAAAGCGACTGGGAAAGAATGGATTTCACACAAGCAACGACATCCCCACCCCCTAGACGTGATGGATTAGCTGTTGAGAATATCGAAAAGGTATTGCCTATGGTTTTTCATGTACGTAGTTCCCTCGCTAGAACCCAAATAGTTTTAGGGCTTTTGAAAATACGGGGACACTTGAAGAAAGGGAAAGTGATCTTTTACAAAGATCGTTTTAAGAAAAGAAGAAATAATCTTTTAATTTAATGTTTTTACATGGGGACAAATACTTTAAATGTTCTTTTATTTTTTCTATTTAAGAACAATCTTTTAATCTAATGTTTTTACATGGGGACAAATACTTTCAATGTATTTAGCAAACTTATATATTTATGCGAATTGCTTTGTTCTATTTACAGGTAGATGATGTTGACGCACAACCGATGGTTTCTACAGAGAAAAAGAGAGCTGTTGGAAAGACTGCCCATGTAAGTATTATTTATTGATTTCTTTTAGGTAGGAGATAGGTATTTTTTTAATAGAGTGAGGCGGTTTTTTACGATTAAAGTGTTAGTTTGTTCAAGATTTTAGCAATGCTGTTAGTTTGTTTAAGATTTTAGCAATGCTGTTAGTTTGTTCACGATTTTAGCAATGCTGTTAGCTTCAGATTTAATGTTAGGTTAGGATGCTGATTTTATCCAAGAGAATGCATAATTAAGATAGATGCATAGCACTTTACGAATTAGTGTGTTAGTTAGATTTCATTTTGGTGAATGAATAGGCGATATCGAGTGAATAGGTGATATCGAACGAATAGGTGATATCGCGCGAATAGGTTCGGTTCTAAGCGTATGCGTTCTTGTAAATACTTTATATAAAATGTATGGAATATAGCGTGATTCTAATTCCAGTCTTTTGTCTTTTGACAGACCTGCACCCTTTGTGGCAAGACTTTCGCTCAGAAATATACTCTAAGCAGACATCTAAAAGTACATTCTGGAGAAAAGCCCTTTACCTGTGAAGTATGTGACAAAGGATTTACACGAAAATATGATCTAAATCGACATCTGAAGACCCATGAGAACGTGCCCGGGCAAGCAGGGCCTTCTAAGAAGCCAGATTTGCAATGTACAAAATGTAATGCAAAATTTACAAGAATGGATAATTTAAGAAGTCATATGACTAGACATGCTTCCCTGCATACATGTGAAGACTGCAACAAAGTATTTTCTTCTAAATCTCATCTACTCCAGCATCGTAGAGTAGCTCACCCGCCTACTCCCTCCGCATCTAGAAGGAGAAGGGGTAATAGAACCCCAAAGTATGATAGAGACACTGTTGGAGCTTTAGATACTTTTGAGGAGACATCTTTTTATCCCACTGTTGAAAACCATCAAGATTTATTGTTGTTTTTTAAAGAAACACGAGAAGAATTAATGGAGTATCTGCAAGGGAAAATGGATGAATTCCGACAAATCAAATGGAATATCGTGGCCAATTTGTATCTAGCCCGAATGTCAGAGAGTGGTCAGACTGAAAGAATCCTGCACCATTTTCGCAGCAAAACGATGAAGTGTCTGCGAGAAGAGCAACTTCCATCCCAAATCGATGATGCGTTTAATCTGCTAGACACCCATTTCGATGAATTTACGCACCGAGGATCTGGATGGATGATGGAGAGAATTCGGGAAATGGATGCTCATGTTGGCCGATACAATCCGTTAAAAGGCAAATCTTATATCCCTTTGTCCAAGAAACTAGCAGCCAAGAAAGCTTTACTCAATATACAGAATGAAGACAATAAATGCTTAGTATGGTGCTTGCTAGCCCACAAATATAACATCCACTGGTCAGATCAACCCCATAGAATATCCCATTATCAGGCACATGAAGAAGAGATTAAACTCGGAAGCATCCCGTGTCCAGTACCCATATCTAAAATTGCAGAAATCGAAAAATTGAACAATTTACGAATAAATGTATATGGCCATGAGAAATATGAAATCTATCCACTTCATATATCTGAGCGAGAAGATGAAGACTGCATTAATTTACTACTCATTACAGATGAAGATAACAATCAGCATTATACTCTCATAAGAAATATGTCACGTCTGTTGGGAGATATTACTAACCATCATGAAAAGACCCACATATGCTATAGATGCCTTCACCGATTCTACAAAGAACAAAATTTAAAAGAACACATTCCTCATTGCAAAGAACATAGCCCACAACATATTAAGATGCCCTCAGAAGATCAGAAGTACCTCCAGTTTACCAATATTAATTACCAGCACAATATCCCTTATATTATTTATGCTGATTTTGAAGCTCTAATAGTAGAAATGCCAAGCTGCCAACCTGACACCCACTTAGCTTATATGGAAAAATTAGCCGTACATGAAGCTTGTGGATATGCTTATTTAATAGTGGGGCCTGATGGAAAAAGTGTGAAGCCCATCTCTGTATATAGAGGTCCTGATGCCATAAACCATTTCATCTTAAATATTTTAGAAGAAATGAGCTGGATTGGGGAAGAGCTAACCAGTATAACCCCCATTTTCATGACTGACGAAGATCACGAAGCCTTCGAATCTGCCACCCATTGCAACGTTTGTCATAAAGAACTGAATGGAGATAAAGTGAAAGATCATTGCCATATTACCGGTCAATTTAGAGGTGCTCTCCATAATAAATGTAATCTACAATTTAAGCTCGCCAAGATTATCCCAGTGGTGTTCCACAATCTTAAAAATTACGATGCCCACCATATCATGCAAGGACTTGGAAAAGTAAAAGACCATTCTCTGAATGTCATTGCCACCAACATGGAAAAGTACATATCCTTCATGATTGGAAGACAGTTTAATGAAATAACCATCTCTCTGCAATTTATTGATAGCTTTCAATTTATGACGACATCTCTAGAAAAATTAGTGAGTAATTTAGAAGAAGATAAATTTAATTTGCTGAAGGAAAATATCCCTGAACATACACAACTGCTTCTCCGAAAAGGGATCTACCCCTATGAATATCTGAATAATTTTGAAAAATTCCTGGACACCACTCTACCACCCCCTTCTGCTTTTTACAACACCTTATGCAGTGAATCCATATCTGATGAAGATTATCAACATGCCCAAACAGTATGGAACACCTTTAATATAAGAAATTTAGGAGAGTACCACGACTTGTATGTCAAGACAGATGTTTTGCAACTGGCCGATGTATTCGAGAATTTTCGAAGAATTTGCAAAAAGAATTATGATTTGGATGCTGCTCATATGATGACCGCCCCTGGACTGGCCTGGCAAGCCTCTTTAAAAATGCTAGATCAGCCTCTGGAATTACTGACGGATGTAGATATGCATCTCTTCATTGAACGAGGAATCAGAGGTGGAATTTCTATGATTTCACATCGCCATAGCAAAGCAAACAATAAATATCTCTCTGATTTTGATCCCAGCAAGCCAAGCACTTATATAATGTACCTGGATGCAAATAATTTATACGGATGGGCCATGTCACAGCCACTACCTTATGCCGATTTTAAATGGATCCCTACCTCACACGCTACACAAGATTGGATCTGCTCTATACCAGACGATGGACCCAAAGGATACATTTTAGAAGTAGATCTGGAATATCCTGAATCCTTACATAATTTACATAATGACTACCCTCTAGCCCCTGAAAGGGTGAAGATTGAACGAGAAATGCTTTCCCCCTATGCTCAGAAAATGTTAGAAGCAACCTTTAATCCACACTTTATATCCTCTGAAAAGCTTGTACCTAATTTAAACACCAAGACCAAGTACATTTTACACTATCGGAATCTTAAACTATACCTAGCATTGGGATTGAAATTAACGAAAGTTCATCAGATGATCGAATTTTCACAGAAGCCATGGCTGCAAAAATACATCCATTTTAATACAGAACAGAGAAAGAAGGCCCAGAACAACTTTGAGAAAGATTTTTTTAAACTACTTAATAATGCTGTGTTTGGTAAAACAATGGAGAATCTTCGAAATCGAGTGGATATTGAGTTAGTCAATACAGAAAGAAGAGCCCAGAAATTAGTCGCAGACCCTCGATTCGACTCATGCAAAATATTTGATAATGAGCTGGTGGCTGTTAAAAGATGTAAGAGCACACTTCTACTGAATAGACCCATTTACGCAGGCTTTGCCATCCTCGAGCTATCTAAACTCCTAATGTACGACTTTCACTACAATCACATAAAGAAGCAATATAATGAAAAAGCCACACTCCTCTTCACCGACACAGATTCCCTTTGTTACGAGATCCAAACCCCCGATATTTACGAAGACATGCACCACCACAGAGACTTTTACGATTTTTCCGATTACCCTCCAGCACACCCCCTCCATTCTACAACGAACAAGAAAGTTCTCGGGAAGATGAAGGACGAGTTGAATAGCATCCCTGCCATGGAATTCGTTGGACTTCGAGCGAAAATGTATAGTTTGAAGACTTCTCATATGGAAAAGAAGACTGCTAAAGGCGTTTCTAAAAGCGTTGTCCAAAAGAATATTAAACATGAAGACTATCGAGACTGCCTTTTTAACCTTACAACAACCCGAGAAAAACAGATTAGAATAAATCACGACCATCACAAGTTATATACAATAGAAATCAACAAAATAGCCCTCTCCCCTTTTGATGATAAACGCTACATTTTAGAAGATGGCCTCAGTAGCTTGGCATATGGGCACTTTAATATCCCAGAATAGAAGATGCTCTAAAGATCAATAAGGTAAAGTGTAGGGATGTATTTTATATACATCGGGATTGGTGGTGGGCCTACACTTTCAAGAAATATTGGATACTCTGAAGAAAATAGAAGAAAAATATGTCTTTTAAATAGAAGATGTTCTGAAGATCAGATAAAGTGTAGGGATGTATTTTATATACATCGGGATTGGTGGTGGGCCTACACTTTCAAGAAATATTGGATACTCTGAAGAAAATAGAAGAAAAATATGCCTTTTAAATAGAAGATGCTCTGAAAATAAGATAAAGTGTAGGGATGTATTTTATATACATCGGGATTGGTGGTGGGCCTACACTTTCAAGAAATATTGGATATTTTGAAGAAAATAGAAGAAAAAATATGCCTTTTAAATAGAAGATGCTCTGAAAATAAGATAAAGTGTAGGGATGTATTTTATATACATCGGGATTGGTGGTGGGCCTACACTTTCAAGAAATATTGAATACTTTAAAGAAAATAGAAGAAAAAAATATGCCTTTTAAATAGAAGATGAGATGAGAAGTTGGAAAAAGATTCTCATTCATTTGAGAATCACAGTTCAATTGTGGCGTCGATTTACATTGGATATTAAACACTTGCTGTTTTTTTTTATCCAGTTTAAATTGGCGGGTGGAGGTGGGACCACAATTAAAAAAAAAAAAAAAATTAAAATATATTCACTTACACACATTACACTAACCAACCACACACTTTGCTACACTAAGCCTTCGGGTCTGTCGTGCGGCTTTTAAACCATTTATTTTTAAAACATGATGGGATTTACAGATACTCTCACACACGTATAAAATAGCACACTCCTATAAACAAATTAGTATGTGGGGTTTTTTAAATATTTATTTTTAAAACAGGTTAAGATTGAAAGAGACCCCCTATTGTAGTATACGTTTTCACGATTATTTAAAACATGTGGGTTAAAGAAACTCCTATGGTAGTATACACATGCATAAAATAACACCCATATTAAACCATGTTGGTATAAAGAAACTCCTATGGTAGTACACACTTGTAAAATAACACACGTATTAAACTATGTTGGTATGAAGAAACCCCCTATTGTAGTATACACTTTCACGATGCGCGTTTTTACTCTAGGCATCGAACAGGGGTTTTCTAAAGCAAAACCGTGTCTCTGGCTTTATCTTAAAACATGTTAGGATTGAAAGAAACTCCTATGGCAGTATACACTTGTAAAAACATATATATTAAGCCATGTTGGTTTAAAGAAATAACGCATGTATAAAATAACACCCATATTAAACCATGTTGGTATAAAGAAACCCCTATGGTAGTATACACTTTCACGATTCTTTAAAACATGTTAAGATTCAAAGATACCCCCATATTTATTAAAAATATTTATTTTTGGGAATATTTATTAAAAATATTTATTTTTAAAATTTTTTAAACCCCCCAAGATCGAAATGGTTGGGGAAACACACCCCTCCTATACACCCGATTCATGCGATTCCCATACACCCGATTCACGCGATTCTGCTACTTTGAAAACACGCTTTTTTATCACATTTTTGTAAAAAACATACATTTTTGTTGTTTTTTGACGTTTTTGCAACATTTTGTGCGAAATGTTAATTTTGCCCATTACCACATTTTTAGTGACATTTTTGTAAAAACGCACATTTTTTTGTAAAAAAATGACAAAAGTGCGAAAACCCATGTTAATTCCCATAGAGAAATTGAAATTTTGAAAAAAATCGCAAAATGTTAATTTTGCCCATTACCACATTTTTTGTTACTTTTTTACGTTTTTGAGACATTTTGTGCAAAAAGTTAATTTTTCCCATTACCACATTTTTGGAAAAAAAATTACAAAAGTGTGAAAACCCATGTTAATTCCCATAGAGAAATTAACATTTTCAAAAAAAAGACGCAAAATGTTAATTTTGCCCATTACCACATTTTTTGTTACTTTTTTACGGTTTTGGAACATTTTAACAAAATGTTAATTTTTCCCATTACCACATTTTTTGAAAAAAAATTACAAACGTGTAAAATTCAAGTAAGTACAGAAATGTTCGATGCTCTTGGCATACCCCTACACCCTACAAGATTTTCAAGTATCTCACGCTACAAGATTCTCGCAGTTCACTTCGTAACCGTGATATAGGAAAAGCACTCTTTTCTTAGGCGGAGGGATATTGTAAGGACCTCGGCATGTCTTCAGCATACCCCTTTGGTACACCCTTGGTATACCCTTAACATGTCCTTGGCGGAGGGATATTGGCACGCTCCTAGCATGCGGATATTCATTACTTAATTACTTTATTTAATTATCCTCATTAACGCCTTTAATTCATTTAGAAAAAAGAAAAAAAAATGCGAATATTTCGTACTTAATCACTTCATTTAGAAAAAAGAAAAAAAATAAAATCCCAATTATCAGAAAAATCCCAATTTTAATTCTCCTTTCTGCCGCTAGGGGGCGCTGATGGCACTGCTCTTCAATTGAGAGTGAAGAGAAGGTGTTGCCACCCTGAAAAAAGTTTCTTCCACACAGGTGTTGCTATGGCAACCGAAACAGAAAATATTTCTAAGTTCCATCTTGATAGTTCCACTTTTCGCCGCTAGGGGACGCTGATGGCACTGCTCTTCAATTTAGAGGGAAGAGAAGGTGTTGCCATCCCGAAAATAGTTTCTTCCCTACTTAGAAAAAATCTCATTTAAAAAAATTTATTTCCCCCTCAACCCCTCGTACAAGACTACGACATCGTTGCCACCCGACAAAAAGTTTCTAAAAATTTTCACCCCCCACCTTTTTTCATTTCCCCCCCCTTTTACACCCCCGTCCAGGATTACGAAAATCCAAGATGGCGGCCATTTTGCTCTTCGCTCTTCACTGCTCTTCCTCTGTTGGTGAACTCTCCTTCCTTTACTACTCACAACGTACTTGAGTTTAAATGATCATCCAAATTTGATTATTTCTACAACGAAGCCTACTTTTCACTTATGGAAAATGTAAACAGCAAAATATGTAGAATGAGTTGTATAAGAATTGCTGCATTTCTTTAACTCAAAATTATTTAGCTCATTGAGTCTGAATATAGCTGATATGAATGAAATATTCATTGATTTTACAGAGAACAGAACGATTTTTTTGATCAAGTTTTAAGCATAGAGTTTAATTACTTGTACCTCCATGGTCTTAAATTTTTAAATAAAATAAATTATTATAGTATTGTGATGAATGAAATGAATGGAAAAATTTATGAATGAAATGCTGCTTTTATAGAGAGAGCCAGGCGTGTTATATTTCAATGACGTCATTTGAATAAATTTCAGTTGTTTTCGATGAAGCTTACAAATATAATAAATTATTGTAGTATTATGATCCTTTTAAAAACATTACCGAGGGATGTATTGCATTTTAGAGATGTTTAAAGTAGGCAATTTATATTTCAATGCCGTCATTTGAATGAAGTTCATTTTTTTCGATAAAGGTTTAAGTTTTCAAATATAATAAATTAATGTATTATTGCGATAATTTTTGAGATATTACCGAGGAATGTATCGCATTTTAAAGATATTTAAATATAATTGCATTGAAGTTGGAAAGTGTTTCACAATCAATGCTTTATGCATGATTGATCTTTCTTGTTTTGTTGTTGCTGTTGTTTTCTCAATTAATCATGGAGTGCATTTTACTTATGAGCTTTTAGTTGTTAAGATGTTTGTAGAGAAAATAGTTTTCATCTGAGAAAATTATATCACGAATCTTCGAAAATTATATCATCAGTAGCATGCAGTCTGCACTTTCTTACTCATTCTTCTTCTTTTTTTTTTTTTTTTTTCAATTAATCCATGAACTACAATTTACTTATGGGCTTTTAATTGTTAAAATGCCTGTAGAGAAAATAGTTTTCATCTGAGAAAATAATATCATCAGTAGCATGCAGTCTGCACTTTCTTGCTCTTTCTTTTTTGTTTTTCTAAATTAATTCATGAACTACATTTTACTTATGAGCTTTTAATTGTTAAGATGCTTGTGGAGAAAATAGTTTTCATCTGAGAAAATTATATCACGAATCTTCGAAAATGATATCATCAGCAGCATGCAGTCTGTACTTTCTTACTCTTTCTTTGTGATTTTCTTAGTTAATCCATTAACTACCCTTTTTTATGAGTTTTTAATTATAAATCTATTTTAATACTAATTCCATCTATATTTTTTGTGTAAATCTCGGGAATTTAATGTAACTCTCGGGATATTTTTGCTTTCGTGGAGATTGTGAAGGATTTCGGCAAATTCCTTCATGCACAGTTTTCATTAGTTCTTTTGAGCGAATAATCTGGTTTTTTTCCTCAGTTGCACTTTATTTCAACACTACTTGTTCCTTTAAACCTCTTTAATGTCCTTTGAATCAAACTCTTTGACATCTTTTAAATCTATCAAAATTTTACAATTTCTCTTACCTTTCAAGTGTAATTTCATCATTAAAAGCGGTTTGGATCCATATTGATAAACGCGAAGAATAAACGCAATTTTAAAACATCGTCTGCTGCGATTCAGTGCATTTCAGTGTTCGAGAACAATATCTAATATTGCCATCCTGTAAACAGTTATGGAAAGTAAAACAGACTCAAATGAAATTAGCCGTCACTTATTTCTGGGCACACTATATTGTACTAGATACTTTTATATCATTTACATTCATTACGTAGTTCAAGTGATCCCCCCTAGACTATATGCTATCCATATTGTTCCGGAAATTCTCATGTTTTTAGGCAATAATGTTAATAAAATCTTAATATTTGAATCCATCGAGTTTTAATCGCATATGAATTGCTAAAAATTCAATTTAATTCTAGCTTTTTCCATAATGTCTCTACACCTAACATTTCAGAGCTGTATGTGCATTTGTCATACTATCCACATACACACACACACACACACACACGCGCTGACATCCTAATACAGATGAAATTCGTTCGCTTTCGAGAAATTTTATAACAGAGCCAATTGCTTTTTTCGAAAATTTTCGATTTATACTAGTATTTTAGAAAATTTTAAACTTAACACTATGTATACTTAAGATAGTATATATATAAGTGAACAAAATTACTAATAAAATACTTGAAAATTATTTTAAAGAATATTTTTGCAATTAATGAATAGAACTATAGTTCTGTATAATATTACAGTTTTTGTCGGGGTTTCGTAAACGGATTTTCCGTTGCATCGGAATTCACTCCAACGGGAATCGACTGTATTTCTAAAAATGTCTTCCAGCAAAATCTATAATTCGAAAAATTTCGAGACGTTTTATAAATAGTATATGACGGTATTATATAGTTTCTATTACAACTGGAGGTGAAGGTTTTGTGATTATTCGCTAGCTTAAATAGTGTTCCGTGATTATTCACTAATTAAGGTCCATGACCAAAAAGTTTGGGAACCGCTAATGCCAAAGGTGGAACCATCATACCGATCGTGATGCTCAGACTCTTCAATGCTTTCATCCTTTTCATCCACAATTTTTACAGCTCCACTTCGCGGAGTTCTAAATCGGCGCTCCCTCCTGCTTTGCAGGCTACTACTGGCTCCGATACTTACGATACTGGTTGTGTATATTTATTCAGAGTCTAATGCAAGCATGGGCCAACAAGACCGAGGCTCTAGGCATAAATATGAAATGAAAAATTTGAATATATTTTTTATGCTTTAGCTATATAACGAAAATTGAACGTGAGATAACATCTTATTGAATTTGTTTTTAAAAATTAAAATACACATTTTTAAGAATTTTATTTCAATCTTCAGTATATTGTTTCCACACAGACGATGCACATAATATAGGATATTGATAAGAAATTAAAGGTGGGGTATTATGTCGGATGGTACACATAGACTACTTTGAAATAAATTCCTGGCCATATATAAATACTGTTATGGCCATCGTTGAGTAAGGGATATAATATGACTGCAAAACCCTGATTTGGATACCATAATGTATAAACCAGGCTCATTTATCCGAAAATAAAAAAATAGATAGTATAGGATTGGACACCATGGCAGATAAGGTATCCATGGATAAGGTATCAATGGATAAGGTATCCATCTCATTGCAGATAAGGTATCCATGGACCAGTTGTGTGGTTATGAGCTCGTCAGCATGAAATAGCTGATGCCTTAATCAGGACTGGCTGTAGTTAGGTCGAATAAAGACTCTTGACTACGGTTGCTAATCAAAATGTGTCCTCCTGTCTGTACCTAGACTTTGTTTTACTATTTACTGCCCCCGCTTTGCAAGGCCTTGGGACCGCCGATGATTGAGTCTTTTAAAATAGCTCTTGTCACCGGTTTTTCAAATAAGACTACTTTGAACGGCACAAAACTCCATTTCCGTTGCCGTGACAATACTTTGTTTGCAATTAACGCTCTAATGAAACTATGGTCATGTTTCTCTATTTTCCATTGATCATGCATGCATCACGACTAAGTCATGAAATAAGGAATAAAAGGACTAAGGAATAAAATTATTAAGTAAGGAATAAAATGACTAAGCAAGGAATAAAATTAAATAGAATATTCTAGTGCAGAAGTAATGAAATAGAATATTTTAGAGCAGTGATTCCCAACCTTTCTACTGTGGCGACCTCCTTTATGAAAGCTCCTGAATTGACGAACCCCTTCACTTTTATTAAAATAGATTTGGCAACATCCTTTCTTCATAAAATGTATGTTATCAGAAATACATATTCATCATTCCCTCTATAAATATATTGTTTTGTAGCCATATTTAGTAAATTGACATAGAAGGGGCCAGGAAGTTAAAATACTGGTTGACCCGCAATGATCTGTACTAAATGTTTGGTTAGCTAAAAGTTATTTTAAAACCATTTTTAATGTCGTTATTAGCTTGGTTAATCAAAGTTATTTTATTTTTTAGAAAATATTTAATTTAATATGTACTAACAAATTTAAATTGGCAACCCTGTCAGCGGAGGTAATAGGGTCAGAGAATCAAGTTTTGCCTTGCGTCCATGTCTGCAGTCATCGCATGGGACCGTCGAATGTCTAAAGTTGGTTCTGCTTTCAATGGCAGCATGAGAAATAAATCTATCTTATACATTCGATGGTAATCTACAAATTTTACTGAGATTAACTTCTGGCTGAAAATAATTTTATTTTTAATATGCAATGTACGGAAGTGGTTCGCTGTTTTTTTAGGGATCAGACATCATTTTGAAACTTTTCTGACCGCAAATGTGGAATAGGCAACTGTCTATATTGGTAAATCTATTACTCACTGGACATGAGAACTACACTGGGTACATTTGCGTCATTCCTGGGGGAGGGACTTACGTGAAAGATAGGTTCATTAACGACTAGTAACCCTTTCTATATTCAGTCTCTGTTCATGCTCCCACCAATGCACCATGGTGTCACCCGTGACGTCAGTTTGCATGGAAATAACATCAGTTGGAGAGGGAAGGGCGTATATCTACGACATATGTCACCCAATCCAAAGAGCCTATGCGTTACAGTAGACTGAAGTATCCTAAACATTTGTCTAATTATTAGAATCGCCAGTAGGATTTAGCATGGTTATTCGTGATTGTTTATAGGATTCTTTAACTGTCCATGTTTGCGAAATTATTCGCACACATGCGCAATTGACCTGTACGTGTATCCCTGAGTGTTTTATATGTTTAGGCTTCAATACTGAAGGGATGACTACTGTAACACTAATGTCATACAGCGAAGTGTGCAGGCAAGTTGAATATCTGCTGCACTGTAGGTGATTTACTGCCATGGCTCATGCGCAGATGAATGCCGCTTGCACGAATCCCGATCTTTGGGCCCTCTTCTATAATTTGTAATTTCAATAACAGTTTGCACACTGAAACATAAATGTATATTACGGATTTAGAATGTAATAAACTGTTACATATTTGCAATACTGTAAGGAACCATTACAGAAAGCTGTTTAACACTGCAATGGACGTGTACCTTCAATAAATAACCTGCAGCATATAATCAAAATTTGAGATAAATAAAATAAATTGGAGACACGCCTATGTTATTAACGGAATTAAAATATTAAAATAAAAGGTTTTAGTTTCATCCTTAGGGTTTTAAAATACAAGGTAAAAAGCCCTGGCGCTTTCGGGCGCCAAACGACCCTTCACTAGAGGCATCGGGTAGAGCACCAGAGCATTGAAATTTTATGCTATAAGAAACCATTACAGAAAGCTGTTTAACACTGCAAACGGACGTATACCTTCAATAAATAACCTGCAGCATATAATTAAAATTTGAGATAAATAAAATAAATTGGAGACACGCCCATGTTATTAACGGGATTACAGTACTAAAATAAAAGGTTTTAGTTTCATCCTTAGGGTTTTAAAATACAAGGTAAAAAGCCCTGGCGCTTTCGGGCGCCAAACGACCCTTCACTAGAGGCATCGGGTAGAGCACCAGAGCATTGAAATTTTATGCTATAAGAAACCATTACAGAAAGCTGTTTAACACTGCAAACGGACGTGTACCTTCAATAAATAACCTGCAGCATAAAATTAAAATTTGAGATAAATAAAATAAATTGAAGACACGCCCATGTTATTAACGGAATTAAAGCACTAAAATAAAAGGTTTTAGTTTCATCCTTAGGGTTTTAAAATACAAGGTGAAAAGCCCTGGCGCTTTCGGGCGTCAAACGGCCCTTCATCAGAGGCATCGGGTAGAGCACCAGAGCATTGAAATTTTATATAAAGCCAAATACGAACTAAATCTGCATATTACAGTAAGCCATGAAGCAAAAACAGATCCAATAAGTAATATATAAATTCGTATATAAAATCATACAGTACAGGGAAAAACGAAAAATAAATAATACAAAAGAAAAATATACACAAAAAGCGTTGAGAGCAAAAGGTGTTTTAAATAATTAGGTACGTTGGCAGTGGTTTTATCTTTATAGAATTAAGCATTAGTCGCCAAGCGAAACTAACATTTCGAATGGAGTCGTTATATAGCAAATAGGATTGTGATAGAGATAAAAAATATATAGATTCAAAAAGCAAAATGATATTAAAAACAACAACAAAAAATTACTGCTTTGACTCAAACTGTTCTCAATGAAAGTTTTACCCCCCACCCCCCTCCACGTTTGACAAGAATTTCCTTTTAACTCGTTGTAATAATCACTGGAAAATTCTTAAAAGTAATGGAATAAATGAGTACAAATCTCCATTACTTAAAATTTCTCGAAAAGTAAACGTAAAAGATAAAACCGATACCTTCAATAGCGTGTGAAAAAGAAAAGGGGGAGGGGGGTAACTAAGCACGTTGTTTCTCTTTTTTCCAAATATAATTTCTCAGAACTGCAATGGGTTTCGATGGCCTCCTGGGGAGGGTGAGTAGACTATGCCACTCCACTCTGTGACGCCACTATGTACTTTTATACTAGGTAATACCCAATTTAAATATTATAGACTGCATATTGGTTTGTTATTGGAGAAGTTTTGCACATCCAGTACATAATGAAACAAGAAAGATCAATCATGCTTAAAGCATTGATTATGAAACACTTTCCAACTTCAATGCAATTTTATTTAAACAAGTCTAAAATGCAATACATTCCTCGGTAATATTTTGAAACTTATCACAATACTGCATTAATTTATTATATTTGAAAACTTAAACCTTCATCGAAAAAAATGAACTTCATTCAAATGACGGCATTGAAATATAAATTGCCTGGTTTAAACATCTCTAAAATGTTATACATTCCTCGGTAATAGTTTTAGAATTATCATAATACTACGATAATTTATTATATTTGAAAACTTCATCGAAAGCAACTGAAATTAATTCAAATGACGTCATAGAAAAAATAACACGCCTGGATCTCTCTATAAAAACAGGATTTTATTCATAACTTTCTCCCATTCATTTCATTCATCACAATACTATAATAATTTATTTTATTTAAACATTTTGTTTAAGACCATGGAGCTACAAAAAATTAAACTCTATGCTTGAAACTTCATCGAAAAAAATCGTCCTTCTCTTTATGAAATCGATTAATATTTCATTCATACCAGCCATGCAGACTCCATGGACTAAATTATTTTGTGTTAAAAATATACAGGAATTCTAATACAACTCATTCTATATATTTTGCTGTTTACATTTTACATAAGTGAATAATAGGCTTAGTTGTAGAAATAATCAAATTTAGATGAGCATTTAAACTCAAATATATTGTCATTGCGTTGTTTCAGTATGTAGATGCACAGAATTTAAGCAAAAATAAAGTAGTTTTAGGACGGATACAACACACAATATGAATTAAAAAGAACTTAAAAAAATCACGATTTTGAAACAAGATGGATGCGATATATCATTTTGAAGTGGGTCATGTGATCGTTTCATATCATGGTCACTTGATCGTTTCATATAAGAGGTGTAATTATTATTTTAATTTTTATTTAAAAAACTACTAAATATATTTCGCTGAATTTTTTTTTATATATTTTATGGAACAATTTGAATATTACCTCAAATTTTCGAAGCAATTTGTGAATTTTAAATCCGCTTAAAAAATGTTTGAAAAATTAGGTCCTATAGGGCTCAATGTATTTCATTTTTTCGACCCGGGTTCAATCCAAAACTAATTGGGTGATATTATTCATTTATATTCCCATAGGTTCTACAGATCGTCTGAACAACATACTAAAATTTCATTTTGATTAAGTCATTTTTACGGCAGTTATCGTGCTAACGGACAGACAGACAGACAGACAGAATGAACAAAGTCATAAACACTTTTCAACTTTGTTGTAAAGTGTTAAAAAATATTGGAACACAAAATGCATGTTTCATAGTATTTATTCCAACATTTAAAAACATTCACTCACCTCTGTAAGAAGTAAATTAACTCAATTCATAAAAGGGTGTCCCCTCTTTTAGTTTCGTAAATAAATCCAGCAAGACCTAAAATATAAATGTTGCGTTATAGTGTGGCATAAAATTAAAAAGTAAATTTTTGTTACACTTAAACCATAGATTTTTTCTAATAAATAAATAAATAAGTAAATAAATAATTCGTATTGTATAAGCGGACACTATTAGCAACATATAAATTGAAGAGGAGGTGTGTGTGTGTAGGGGGGGGGGGATGCGCCTGAGTGTTTATCAGCTGAAAAATATTGGAAATAAATAAATAAATAAAGTAATTTTAAACTCATTTCAAATTAGTGTTCTTTATATCCGTTTAATGCTCAAATAAGTTAACGAGTAGATGGCTAAATGCATATATGCAAATGGTGCATATATATGTATAATGGTCTGTCTATAGTCTATTAACCCTGGAACTACCAGCACATTTAAAAACAGTTTTATTTCATGAGAAAAAAAAATGTTTTAAAATTATTTTCTAAATTTCTGTTTGAAATTAAATAAGGCACTTTTTTTAAGAAAAGCACTTTTTAAGACTCCCTCGAACATATTTCAAATAATTTTGGAAATATGTATGCGTGTGGACGTGGTAACTCAAGAACAAATGCGCATATCGCTTTAAAAATGTTATGTGCAGAAACATTCTGTAAGAAATTGGAACTAGATAGAATGTTCTATCATTTGCATTTCTAGATCACGTATTGATCATTTTCATTTCATTATTTCCTATATGAAATGATTTATTTATTTATTGCCCAGACTTTTCAGCTCACCTAAATTGTGTAGAGCAGTTACAATGAACGGCCGGGAAAATATAGAAATAACAATAAAACAGAACAACACAGACAAAATAAAACAGAATAACACAGAAATATTAATAAAACAGAATAACAATAACAACAAAATACAAAGCATACATAATACAAGAAGAATTAAACACCAGCTTAAAATTAGAAACCATTAATTTAATTACGAAAGTTTTAAAATGTTCACCAAATATTTTAAACATAAAATGAATACAGATATATTTGTACATTTTATAAGAATTCATGTAATATTATGAATAAGAGACTGCAAATTCATGAGCTATATTTTGAACATAGGAATATATTAGAATTTGAATACTTTCAGGTTATTAGAAAATGATCAGGTAATTATAACAATTAGTAAAAAGTGGTAATTTTGATGGAAGGCAAAGAATAAAGCAATTCATAGTAAAGTTAATAATTAATAAACAATTGAATAAAGCAATTAATTGATAAATTTTGAAAAAAAAAAAAAGAGAGAGATTAAGCTAAATAACATTGAAACAAAATAGAAAAGAAACAATAAATAAAAAGAAAACCCAAAAAGACTCTTATCTAAGACTCTCGGATATTTGACCAGCGATAGTTATGCACTCTTAATTCTAGAAAGAGTTAACTTTTGCGATGACTCAACTAAACCAAGCACCCCTGTTATCATCATTGGACTTAGAGAAATGGTTATTAATTGTATGTATTGAAAAACGTAGTGGTCAACATTACCAATCTGAAGATAAGAACGATACGCGGAAAACTTTTAATCTTCCTCTTATGTAAATATTTCATTAGACCATGGCCCGTAATAAAACAAATAAGAAAGTTATTAAATATAAGCTGATCGGTATTAACTTTCGATAAATAATCCTTAACCCTAACCGGGAGAGAATCAGAGTTTAAAGAAACGCCCGAAAGTTGTTGCTATTCATTAAGAATTTGTGTTTTATAAAATTTAGATAAGGAGTAACTAATTGTTTCTCATCTAAGACAACCAACTTAACAAAACATTCATGATCTATCTCATTGCCACATTACCAACGTGAGCCTTGTTAGCAATATTCTTAATTTCTCGTAAAATTTTTTATTTTTAACTTGAAGAATTTAGAGACAATTGCAGCCGAACTGTCAGAATAAATATGAATATTAATGTAATTATTCTCTGCCCATTTTATGTCATACTTGATAACAGATAACTCCGACTCGAATACAGAATGTTAAAATCCAATTTATACTTATTGATGTGAGTTAAAACATCATTTTCAAAGATATATATCGCAGCACCATCTTCATTATCAATTTTAGATCTTTTTGTACAAAACCATCATCACCACAATTTGCTAAAATGATAGTCTTTTCATAAGTGGGAAGAGAATTAAAAGGGTAATTAACATCAAATAACAAAGGGCTATAAAATTCATGACAACCTAAAGACAATATATTTTATTTTTCCAAAATAAAACTTCTAAGAGTCATATCTATAAAAGTAAACATTCTAAGTATATAAGTAAACATTCTAAGTCATGTATAAGTAAACATTCTAAGAGTAATGTTTATAGGTGATATACTCAAATTGAAAACAAGGCAATATTAGAGGAAGATCTATATCCAGTATAGATATTGTAGTGAAACAAGCTTGATATTAATCTTTTGTCAAATTTACTATAGTGGCTTAGGTGAAAATAGACTTTTAAGGGGAATAAATACATCGATATTTTCTATTTTCTCCTACAGTTAGTTATTCTCTGAGATTTATTCCTAAAGTTATTCTTTGAAAACTTGTGAATAAGATTTTTCAATTATCGAGACTTAAATAACATAAATTTGCATTTGTACATAAAACTTTGTGAAAACTTGCAGATGAAAGAAATATTTTCAAATATTTAAGTTATTTAAGAAAACAACCGTTGAAAATGAAGTTGCGGAGAGTCAAACGGCTGAAATATAAAAATTACATAGTAGCTCTAAAACTGGCTTAAAATTTATACAAAATTTCTTAAATGATCATATGGTGTATCATATTGTCAGATAAAACTTTATTGAAATATTGCAAGTAAGCAGATTGTTATAATAAAGTATTTAGTCCAAAAGATGGTTTGTGTTTATATATAGCTCATAATAAATTCTTTAAGCACTTGGTTTATGCAGTAACAGAAACAATGAAATTTTCTGCATATCTGTTAGATGCTCATGAACAAGTTCTTTAAACAGACATGCTTTTAATTTACTCATTTTTTATTCATTTTAACATTAAGAGAAAATCATTTAAAGCATTTTTGGTAAACTCATTTTCATTTCTGTCTGATGACTATATTGGTTTATATTTTCTTTTCTCACTGAAGTGATAGCCCATTTCACCAGTTCCTTTAAATTTTAATTACATTTATCATTAAAATGGGTGGGGGCTATTTAAATGCAAATTATTTTGAAGCTAACTCGTCAGTGTGTGGATAAGAACAACAGCCAGGAATTCCATATTTGTGGCCGTTATTCGAAGGTTTTATCACGTCGGTTCAATATTTATAAAGTTCCGACTTGTGTGAAACGTAAAGTTTTATCTTCAGGTTGGGCAGACAAAAAATAGAAATTTGATCTGTATAGGGCTATGCTGCAAGGGAACAAAATTCTTAATTAAAAAGGGGAAGATTTCGTGGTGATAAAAGAAGCAAAAAAAGAAAAAAAAGTCTCATAAGCAACAAAGCTTTTCAAACAAGAAACGTCTATGAAGATTTTCTGAGCAGCCGCTATTAGAAAACCATTTCTTTTTTTTTTCGAATTACATAACACTGACCGAAGCAGAATTAAGTAATGAAAATTTTTCATCGTAAAATTTTCAGCTCTAATTCTTCGCCAAAAATCTAAAAACATTTTGCAATTCAGAGGTTGCCAACAAATTGTATAGTAAATATGCCAAAAGCTTAAAAATGTCTTTAGTTTTCTTGAACGTTATCCAAACGCATACTGTTGAAATAGTGCATCAGTTTCGTAAAGTACTATACCTCTAGCTTACATCTGGCATAAACATCCGCTGACAAGAAAGAGCGCCAACAAATTATGTAAAATATGTCAACAGCTTAAAATAGTGTTTAATTTTTTACACGCTGCATAAACAAATTTTGTTAAAATAGTGCATTTGTTTTGTGGAAAGTGGTAACTCTAGCTTCAGCTCACATCTCGCATAAACATTCGATGCTAGCAAATTATATTAAATACGTCAAAAGTTTAAAATAATCTTTAGTTTCTTACATGTTATCTAAACACATATTTTCAAACAGTGCATTTGTTTTGTGGAAAGTACTTACTCTATATCGTCAGTCCACATCTGGCATAAACATTCAGTGCCACCAGAGGATGCCAACAAATTGTATTAAATATGTCAAAAGTTTGAAATAATCTTTAGTTTCTTACATGTTATCTAAACACATATTTTCAAACAGTGCATTTGTTTTGTGGAAAGTACTTACTCTATATTGTCAGTCCACATCTGGCATAAACATTCAGTGCCACCAGAGGATGCCAACAAATTGTATTAAATATGTCAAAGGTTTGAAATAATCTTTAGTTTCTTACATGTTATCTAAACACATATTTTCAATCAGTGCATTTGTTTTGTGGAAAGTATTTACTCTATATCGTCAGTCCACATCTGGCATAAACATTCAGTGCCACCAGAGGATGCCAACAAATTGTATTAAATATGTCAAAAGTTTGAAATAATCTTTAGTTTCTTACATGTTATCTAAACACATATTTTCAATCAGTGCATTTGTTTTGTGGAAAGTACTTACTCTATATCGTCAGTCCACATCTGGCATAAACATTCAGTGCCACCAGAGGATGCCAACAAATTGTATTAAATATGTTAAAGGTTTGTAATAATCTTTAGTTTCTTACATGTTATCTAAACACATATTTTCAAACAGTGCATTTGTTTTGTGGAAAGTACTTACTCTATATCGTCAGTCCACATCTGGCATAAACATTCAGTGCCACCAGAGGATGCCAACAAATTGTATTAAATATGTCAAAAGTTTGAAATAATCTTTAGTTTCTTACATGTTATCTAAACACATATTTTCAAACAGTGCATTTGTTTTGTGGAAAGTACTTACTCTATATCGTCAGTCCACATCTGGCATAAACATTCAGTGCCACCAGAGGATGCCAACAAACTGTATTAAATATGTCAAAGGTTTGAAATAATCATTAGTTTCTTACACGTTATCTAAACACATATTTTCAAACAGTGCATTTGTTTTGTGGAAAGTACTTACTCTATATCGTCAGTCCACATCTGGCATAAACATTCAGTGCCACCAGAGGATGCCAACAAACTGTATTAAATATGTCAAAGGTTTGAAATAATCTTTAGTTTCTTACATGTTATCTAAACACATATTTTCAAACAGTGCATTTGTTTTGTGGAAAGTACTTACTCCATATCGTCAGTCAACATCTGGCATAAACATTCAGTGCCACCAGAGGATGCCAACAAACTGTATTAAATATGTCAAAGGTTTGAAATAATCTTTAGTTTCTTACATGTTATCTAAACACATATTTTCAAACAGTGCATTTGTTTTGTGGAAAGTACTTACTCTATATCGTCAGTCCACATCTGGCATAAACATTCAGTGCCACCAGAGGATGCCAACAAACTGTATTAAATATGTCAAAGGTTTGAAATAATCATTAGTTTCTTACATGTTATCTAAACACATATTTTCAAACAGTGCATTTGTTTTGTGGAAAGTACTTACTCTATATCGTCAGTCCACATCTGGCATAAACATTCAGTGCCACCAGAGGATGCCAACAAACTGTATTAAATATGTCAAAGGTTTGAAATAATCTTTAGTTTCTTACATGTTATCTAAACACATATTTTCAAACTGTGCATTTGTTTTGTTGAAAGTACTTACTCTATATCGTCAGTCCACATCTGGCATAAACATTCAGTGCCACCAGAGGATGCCAACAAATTGTATTAAATATGTCAAAAGTTTGAAATAATCTTTAGTTTCTTACATGTTATCAAAACACATTTTTCAAACAGTGCATTTGTTTTGTGGAAAGTACTTACTCTATATCGTCAGTCCACATCTGGCATAAACATTCAGTGCCACCAGAGGATGCCAACAAACTGTATTAAATATGTCAAAGGTTTGAAATAATCATTAGTTTCTTACATGTTATCTAAACACATATTTTCAAACAGTGCATTTGTTTTGTGGAAAGTACTTACTCTATATCATCAGTCCACATCTGGCATAAACATTCAGTGCCACCAGAGGATGCCAACAAACTGTATTAAATATGTCAAAGGTTTGAAATAATCTTTAGTTTCTTACATGTTATCTAAACACATATTTTCAAACAGTGCATTTGTTTTGTGGAAAGTACTTACTCTATATCGTCAGTCCACATCTGGCATAAACATTCAGTGCCACCAGAGGATGCCAACAAACTGTATTAAATATGTCAAAGGTTTGAAATAATCTTTAGTTTCTTACATGTTATCTAAACACATAGTTTCAAACAGTGCATTTGTTTTGTGGAAAGTACTTACTCTATATCGTCAGTCCACATCTGGCATAAACATTCAGTGCCACCAGAGGATGCCAACAAACTGTATTAAATATGTCAAAGGTTTGAAATAATCTTTAGTTTCTTACATGTTATCTAAACACATATTTTCAAACAGTGCATTTGTTTTGTGGAAAGTACTTACTCCATATCGTCAGTCCACATCTGGCATAAACATTCAGTGCCACCAGAGGATGCCAACAAACTGTATAAATATGTCAAAGGTTTGAAATAATCTTTAGTTTCTTACATGTTATCTAAACACATATTTTCAAACAGTGCATTTGTTTTGTGGAAAGTACTTACTCTATATCGTCAGTCCACATCTGGCATAAACATTCAGTGCCACCAGAGGATGCCAACAAACTGTATTAAATATGTCAAAGGTTTGAAATAATCATTAGTTTCTTACATGTTATCTAAACACATATTTTCAAACAGTGCATTTGTTTTGTGGAAAGTACTTACTCTATATCGTCAGTCCACATCTGGCATAAACATTCAGTGCCACCAGAGGATGCCAACAAACTGTATTAAATATGTCAAAGGTTTGAAATAATCTTTAGTTTCTTACATGTTATCTAAACACATATTTTCAAACAGTGCATTTGTTTTGTTGAAAGTACTTACTCTATATCGTCAGTCCACATCTGGCATAAACATTCAGTGCCACCAGAGGATGCCAACAAATAGTATTAAATATGTCAAAAGTTTGAAATAATCTTTAGTTTCTTACATGTTATCTAAACACATATTTTCAAACAGTGCATTTGTTTTGTGGAAAGTACTTACTCTATATCGTCAGTCCACATCTGGCATAAACATTCAGTGCCACCAGAGGATGCCAACAAACTGTATTAAATATGTCAAAGGTTTGAAATAATCATTAATTTCTTACATGTTATCTAAACACATATTTTCAAACAGTGCATTTGTTTTGTGGAAAGTACTTACTCTATATCGTCAGTCCACATCTGGCATAAACATTCAGTGCCACCAGAGGATGCCAACAAACTGTATTAAATATGTCAAAGGTTTGAAATAATCTTTAGTTTCTTACATGTTATCTAAACACATATTTTCAAACAGTGCATTTGTTTTGTGGAAAGTACTTACTCTATATCGTCAGTCCACATCTGGCATAAACATTCAGTGCCACCAGAGGATGCCAACAAACTGTATTAAATATGTCAAAGGTTTGAAATAATCTTTAGTTTCTTACATGTTATCTAAACACATAGTTTCAAACAGTGCATTTGTTTTGTGGAAAGTACTTACTCTATATCGTCAGTCCACATCTGGCATAAACATTCAGTGCCACCAGAGGATGCCAACAAATTGTATTAAATATGTCAAAAGTTTGAAATAATCTTGAGTTTCTTACATGTTATCTAAACACATAGTTTCAAACAGTGCATTTGTTTTGTGGAAAATACTTACTCTATATCGTCAGTCCACATCTGGCATAAACATTCAGTGCCACCAGAGGATGCCAACAAATTGTATTAAATATGTCAAAGGTTTGAAATAATCTTCAGTTTCTTACATGTTATCTAAACACATATTTTCAAACAGTGCATTTGTTTTGTGGAAAGTACTTACTCTATATCGTCAGTCCACATCTGGCATAAACATTCAGTGCCACCAGAGGATGCCAACAAATTGTATTAAATATGTCAAAGGTTTGAAATAATCTTCAGTTTCTTACATGTTATCTAAACACATATTTTCAAACAGTGCATTTGTTTTGTGGAAAGTACTTACTCTATATCGTCAGTCCACATCTGGCATAAACATTCAGTGCCACCAGAGGATGCCAACAAATTGTATTAAATATGTCAAAGGTTTGAAATAATCTTCAGTTTCTTACATGTTATCTAAACACATATTTTCAAACAGTGCATTGTTTTGCGGAAAGTACTTACTCTATATCGTCAGTCCACATCTGGCATAAACATTCACTGCCACCAGAGGATGCCAACAAATTGTATTAAATATGTCAAAGGTTTGAAATAATCTTTAGTTTCTTACATGTTATCTAAACACATATTTTCAAACAGTGCATTTGTTTTGTAGAAAGTACTTACTCTATATCGTCAGTCCACATCTGGCATAAACATTCAGTGCCACCAGAGGATGCCAACAAATTGTATTAAATATGTCAAAGGTTTGAAATAATCTTTAGTTTCTTACATGTTATCTAAACACATATTTTCAAACAGTGCATTTGTTTTGTAGAAAGTACTTACTCTATATCGTCAGTCCACATCTGGCATAAACATTCAGTGCCACCAGAGGATGCCAACAAATTGTATTAAATATGTCAAAGCTTTGAAATAATCTTTAGTTTCTTACATGTTATCTAAACACATATTTTCAAACAGTGCATTTGTTTTGTGGAAAGTACTTACTCTATATCGTCAGTCCACATCTGGCATAAACATTCAGTGCCACCAGAGGATGCCAACAAATTGTATTAAATATGTCAAAGGTTTGAAATAATCTTTAGTTTCTTACATGTTATCTAAACACATATTTTCAAACAGTGCATTTGTTTTGTAGAAAGTACTTACTCTATATCGTCAGTCCACATCTGGCATAAACATTCAGTGCCACCAGAGGATGCCAACAAATTGTATTAAATATGTTCAAGGTTTGAAATAATCTTTAGTTTCTTACATGTTATCTAAACACATATTTTCAAACAGTGCATTTGTTTTGTAGAAAGTACTTACTCTATATCGTCAGTCCACATCTGGCATAAACATTCAGTGCCACCAGAGGATGCCAACAAATTGTATTAAATATGTCAAGGGTTTGAAATAATCTTTAGTTTCTTACATGTTATCTAAACACATATTTTCAAACAGTGCATTTGTTTTGTGGAAAGTACTTACTCTATATCGTCAGTCCACATCTGGCATAAACATTCAGTGCCACCAGAGGATGCCAACAAATTGTATTAAATATGTCAAAGGTTTGAAATAATCTTTAGTTTCTTACATGTTATCTAAACACATATTTTCAAACAGTGCATTTGTTTTGTAGAAAGTACTTACTCTATATCGTCAGTCCACATCTGGCATAAACATTCAGTGCCACCAGAGGATGCCAACAAATTGTATTAAATATGTCAAAGGTTTGAAATAATCTTTAGTTTCTTACATGTTATCTAAACACATATTTTCAAACAGTGCATTTGTTTTGTAGAAAGTACTTACTCTATATCGTCAGTCCACATCTGGCATAAACATTCAGTGCCACCAGAGGATGCCAACAAATTGTATTAAATATGTCCAAGGTTTGAAATAATCTTTAGTTTCTTACATGTTATCTAAACACATATTTTCAAACAGTGCATTTGTTTTGTAGAAAGTACTTACTCTATATCGTCAGTCCACATCTGGCATAAACATTCAGTGCCACCAGAGGATGCCAACAAATTGTATTAAATATGTCAAGGGTTTGAAATAATCTTTAGTTTCTTACATGTTATCTAAACACATATTTTCAAACAGTGCATTTGTTTTGTGGAAAGTACTTACTCTATATCGTCAGTCCACATCTGGCATAAACATTCAGTGCCACCAGAGGATGCCAACAAATTGTATTAAATATGTCAAAGGTTTGAAATAATCTTTAGTTTCTTACATGTTATCTAAACACATATTTTCAAACAGTGCATTTGTTTTGTAGAAAGTACTTACTCTATATCGTCAGTCCACATCTGGCATAAACATTCAGTGCCACCAGAGGATGCCAACAAATTGTATTAAATATGTCAAAGGTTTGAAATAATCTTTAGTTTCTTACATGTTATCTAAACACATATTTTCAAACAGTGCATTTGTTTTGTGGAAAGTACTTACTATATATCGTCAGTCCACATCTGGCATAAACATTCAGTGCCACCAGAGGATGCCAACAAATTGTATTAAATATGTCAAAGGTTTGAAATAATCTTTAGTTTCTTACATGTTATCTAAACACATATTTTCAAACAGTGCATTTGTTTTGTAGAAAGTACTTACTCTATATCGTCAGTCCACATCTGGCATAAACATTCAGTGCCACCAGAGGATGCCAACAAATTGTATTAAATATGTCAAAGGTTTGAAATAATCTTTAGTTTCTTACATGTTATCTAAACACATATTTTCAAACAGTGCATTTGTTTTGTGGAAAGTACTTACTATATATCGTCAGTCCACATCTGGCATAAACATTCAGTGCCACCAGAGGATGCCAACAAATTGTATTAAATATGTCAAAGGTTTGAAATAATCTTTAGTTTCTTACATGTTATCTAAACACATATTTTCAAACAGTGCATTTGTTTATAGAAAGTACTTACTCTATATCGTCAGTCCACATCTGGCATAAACATTCAGTGCCACCAGAGGATGCCAACAAATTGTATTAAATATGTCAAAGGTTTGAAATAATCTTTAGTTTCTTACATGTTATCTAAACACATATTTTCAAACAGTGCATTTGTTTTGTAGAAAGTACTTACTCTATATCGTCAGTCCACATCTGGCATAAACATTCAGTGCCACCAGAGGATGCCAACAAATTGTATTAAATATGTCAAAGGTTTGAAATAATCTTTAGTTTCTTACATGTTATCTAAACACATATTTTAAACAGTGCATTTGTTCTGTGGAAAGTACTTACTCTATATCGTCAGTCCACATCTGGCATAAACATTCAGTGCCACCCGAGGATGCCAACAAATTGTATTAAATATGTCAAAGGTTTGAAATAATCTTTAGTTTCTTACATGTTATCTAAACACATATTTTCAAACAGTGCATTTGTTTTGTAGAAAGTACTTACTCAATATCGTCAGTCCACATCTGGCATAAACATTCAGTGCCACCAGAGGATGCCAACAAATTGTATTAAATATGTCAAAGGTTTGAAATAATCTTTAGTTTCTTACATGTTATCTAAACACATATTTTCAAACAGTGCATTTGTTTTGTGGAAAGTACTTACTCTATATCGTCAGTCCACATCTGGCATAAACATTCAGTGCCACCAGAGGATGCCAACAAATTGTATTAAATATATCAAAGGTTTGAAATAATCTTTAGTTTCTTACATGTTATCTAAACACATATTTTCAAACAGTGCATTTGTTTTGTAGAAAGTACTTACTCTATATCGTCAGTCCACATCTGGCATAAACATTCAGTGCCACCAGAGGATGCCAACAAATTGTATTAAATATGTCAAAGGTTTGAAATAATCTTTAGTTTCTTACATGTTATCTAAACACATATTTTCAAACAGTGCATTTGTTTTGTAGAAAGTACTTACTCTATATCGTCAGTCCACATCTGGCATAAACATTCAGTGCCACCAGAGGATGCCAACAAATTGTATTAAATATGTCAAAGCTTTAAAATAATCTTTAGTTTCTTACATGTTATCTAAACACATATTTTCATACAGTGCATTTGTTTTGTGGAATGTACTTACTCTATATCGTCAGTCCACATCTGGCATAAACATTCAGTGCCACCAGAGGATGCCAACAAATTGTATTAAATATGTCAAAGGTTTGAAATAATCTTTAGTTTCTTACATGTTATCTAAACACATATTTTCAAACAGTGAATTTGTTTTGTAGAAAGTACTTACTCTATATCGTCAGTCCACATCTGGCATAAACATTCAGTGCCACCAGAGGATGCCAACAAATTGTATTAAATATGTCAAAGGTTTGAAATAATCTTTAGTTTCTTACATGTTATCTAAACACATATTTTCAAACAGTGCATTTGTTTTGTGGAAAGTACTTACTCTATATCGTCAGTCCACATCTGGCATAAACATTCAGTGCCACCAGAGGATGCCAACAAATTGTATTAAATATGTCAAAGGTTTGAAATAATCTTTAGTTTCTTACATGTTATCTAAACACATATTTTCAAACAGTGCATTTGTTTTGTGGAAAGTACTTACTCTATATCGTCAGTCCACATCTGGCATAAACATTCAGTGCCACCAGAGGATGCCAACAAATTGTATTAAATATGTCAAAGGTTTGAAATAATCTTTAGTTTCTTACATGTTATCTAAACACATATTTTCAAACAGTGCATTTGTTTTGTAGAAAGTACTTACTCTATATCGTCAGTCCACATCTGGCATAAACATTCAGTGCCACCAGAGGATGCCAACAAATTGTATTAAATATGTCAAAGGTTTGAAATAATCTTTAGTTTCTTACATGTTATCTAAACACATATTTTCAAACAGTGCATTTGTTTTGTAGAAAGTACTTACTCTATATCGTCAGTCCACATCTGGCATAAACATTCAGTGCCACCAGAGGATGCCAACAAATTGTATTAAATATGTCAAAGGTTTGAAATAATCTTTAGTTTCTTACATGTTATCTAAACACATATTTTCAAACAGTGCATTTGTTTTGTAGAAAGTACTTACTCTATATCGTCAGTCCACATCTGGCATAAACATTCAGTGCCACCAGGGGATGCCAACAAATTGTATTAAATATGTCAAAGGTTTGAAATAATCTTTAGTTTCTTACATGTTATCTAAACACATATTTTCAAACAGTGCATTTGTTTTGTAGAAAGTACTTACTCTATATCGTCAGTCCACATCTGGCATAAACATTCAGTGCCACCAGAGGATGCCAACAAATTGTATTAAATATGTCAAAGGTTTGAAATAATCTTTAGTTTCTTACATGTTATCAAAACACATATTTTCAAACAGTGCATTTGTTTTGTAGAAAGTACTTACTCTATATCGTCAGTCCACATCTGGCATAAACATTCAGTGCCACCAGAGGATGCCAACAAATTGTATTAAATATGTCAAAGGTTTGAAATAATCTTTAGTTTCTTACATGTTATCTAAACACATATTTTCAAACAGTGCATTTGTTTTGTAGAAAGTACTTACTCTATATCGTCAGTCCACATCTGGCATAAACATTCAGTGCCACCAGAGGATGCCAACAAATTGTATTAAATATGTCAAAGCTTTAAAATAATCTTTAGTTTCTTACATGTTATCTAAACACATATTTTCATACAGTGCATTTGTTTTGTGGAATGTACTTACTCTATATCGTCAGTCCACATCTGGCATAAACATTCAGTGCCACCAGAGGATGCCAACAAATTGTATTAAATATGTCAAAGGTTTGAAATAATCTTTAGTTTCTTACATGTTATCTAAACACATATTTTCAAACAGTGAATTTGTTTTGTAGAAAGTACTTACTCTATATCGTCAGTCCACATCTGGCATAAACATTCAGTGCCACCAGAGGATGCCAACAAATTGTATTAAATATGTCAAAGGTTTGAAATAATCTTTAGTTTCTTACATGTTATCTAAACACATATTTTCAAACAGTGCATTTGTTTTGTGGAAAGTACTTACTCTATATCGTCAGTCCACATCTGGCATAAACATTCAGTGCCACCAGAGGATGCCAACAAATTGTATTAAATATGTCAAAGGTTTGAAATAATCTTTAGTTTCTTACATGTTATCTAAACACATATTTTCAAACAGTGCATTTGTTTTGTAGAAAGTACTTACTCTATATCGTCAGTCCACATCTGGCATAAACATTCAGTGCCACCAGAGGATGCCAACAAATTGTATTAAATATGTCAAAGGTTTGAAATAATCTTTAGTTTCTTACATGTTATCTAAACACATATTTTCAAACAGTGCATTTGTTTTGTAGAAAGTACTTACTCTATATCGTCAGTCCACATCTGGCATAAACATTCAGTGCCACCAGAGGATGCCAACAAATTGTATTAAATATGTCAAAGGTTTGAAATAATCTTTAGTTTCTTACATGTTATCTAAACACATATTTTCAAACAGTGCATTTGTTTTGTAGAAAGTACTTACTCTATATCGTCAGTCCACATCTGGCATAAACATTCAGTGCCACCAGAGGATGCCAACAAATTGTATTAAATATGTCAAAGGTTTGAAATAATCTTTAGTTTCTTACATGTTATCTAAACACATATTTTCAAACAGTGCATTTGTTTTGTAGAAAGTACTTACTCTATATCGTCAGTCCACATCTGGCATAAACATTCAGTGCCACCAGAGGATGCCAACAAATTGTATTAAATATGTCAAAGGTTTGAAATAATCTTTAGTTTCTTACATGTTATCAAAACACATATTTTCAAACAGTGCATTTGTTTTGTAGAAAGTACTTACTCTATATCGTCAGTCCACATCTGGCATAAACATTCAGTGCCACCAGAGGATGCCAACAAATTGTATTAAATATGTCAAAGGTTTGAAATAATCTTTAGTTTCTTACATGTTATCTAAACACATATTTTCAAACAGTGCATTTGTTTTGTAGAAAGTACTTACTCTATATCGTCAGTCCACATCTGGCATAAACATTCAGTGCCACCAGAGGATGCCAACAAATTGTATTAAATATGTCAAAGCTTTAAAATAATCTTTAGTTTCTTACATGTTATCTAAACACAAATTTTCATACAGTGCATTTGTTTTGTGGAATGTACTTACTCTATATCGTCAGTCCACATCTGGCATAAACATTCAGTGCCACCAGAGGATGCCAACAAATTGTATTAAATATGTCAAAGGTTTGAAATAATCTTTAGTTTCTTACATGTTATCTAAACACATATTTTCAAACAGTGAATTTGTTTTGTAGAAAGTACTTACTCTATATCGTCAGTCCACATCTGGCATAAACATTCAGTGCCACCAGAGGATGCCAACAAATTGTATTAAATATGTCAAAGGTTTGAAATAATCTTTAGTTTCTTACATGTTATCTAAACACATATTTTCAAACAGTGCATTTGTTTTGTGGAAAGTACTTACTCTATATCGTCAGTCCACATCTGGCATAAACATTCAGTGCCACCAGAGGATGCCAACAAATTGTATTAAATATGTCAAAGGTTTGAAATAATCTTTAGTTTCTTACATGTTATCTAAACACATATTTTCAAACAGTGCATTTGTTTTGTGGAAAGTACTTACTCTATATCGTCAGTCCACATCTGGCATAAACATTCAGTGCCACCAGAGGATGCCAACAAATTGTATTAAATATGTCAAAGGTTTGAAATAATCTTTAGTTTCTTACATGTTATCTAAACACATATTTTCAAACAGTGCATTTGTTTTGTAGAAAGTACTTACTCTATATCGTCAGTCCACATCTGGCATAAACATTCAGTGCCACCAGAGGATGCCAACAAATTGTATTAAATATGTCAAAGGTTTGAAATAATCTTTAGTTTCTTACATGTTATCTAAACACATATTTTCAAACAGTGCATTTGTTTTGTAGAAAGTACTTACTCTATATCGTCAGTCCACATCTGGCATAAACATTCAGTGCCACCAGAGGATGCCAACAAATTGTATTAAATATGTCAAAGGTTTGAAATAATCTTTAGTTTCTTACATGTTATCTAAACACATATTTTCAAACAGTGCATTTGTTTTGTAGAAAGTACTTACTCTATATCGTCAGTCCACATCTGGCATAAACATTCAGTGCCACCAGAGGATGCCAACAAATTGTATTAAATATGTCAAAGGTTTGAAATAATCTTTAGTTTCTTACATGTTATCTAAACACATATTTTCAAACAGTGCATTTGTTTTGTAGAAAGTACTTACTCTATATCGTCAGTCCACATCTGGCATAAACATTCAGTGCCACCAGAGGATGCCAACAAATTGTATTAAATATGTCAAAGGTTTGAAATAATCTTTAGTTTCTTACATGTTATCTAAACACATATTTTCAAACAGTGCATTTGTTTTGTAGAAAGTACTTACTCTATATCGTCAGTCCACATCTGGCATAAACATTCAGTGCCACCAGAGGATGCCAACAAATTGTATTAAATATGTCAAAGGTTTGAAATAATCTTTAGTTTCTTACATGTTATCTAAACACATATTTTCAAACAGTGCATTTGTTTTGTAGAAAGTACTTACTCTATATCGTCAGTCCACATCTGGCATAAACATTCAGTGCCACCAGAGGATGCCAACAAATTGTATTAAATATGTCAAAAGTTTGAAATAATCTTTAGTTTCTTAAACGTTAGCTAAACGCATTGTGTTGAAATAGTGTATTTGTTTTGTGGAAAGCACTAACTCTAGCTTCTGCTCTAGCTTCTTATATCTCTCTTTAGCTTCAACTCTAGCTTCAGTTCTAGCTTCTTATCTCCTTCTTTAGCTCTAACTCTAGCCTCAGTTCTAGCTTCTTATCTCTTTCTTTAGCTCTAACTCTAGCTTCAGTTCTAGTTTCTTATCTCTCTCTTTAGCTCTAACTCTAGCTTCTTATCTGGCATAAACTTTCGGTAATTTGTAATAAAAAAACCTGATGTGGGCAGCACATGATTTTCCTTATATAATGCAATGAATGTACTACTTTTACAGTAAAAAAAAAATCTGATGTGGGCAACACATGACTTTTCTTATATAATGTAATGAATTTACTACTTTTACAGTAAAAAAATAGGTTTTTCTTATAGTAGATACTAATATTATTTCCAAGATATTGAATTTTCGACAATTAGTCGTCATTTTCATTGATTTAGCATCATTTTTATTCATTTGGCGAGATTTTCATTAATTTGGGCACATTTAAAAAAAGTCGCCAAGTTGGCGACATTCCGCCAAATTCGTCGCCAAAATCTCGCCAAGCGTTATGCACTAAGAAAAAAGTTATTCTTACAGCAGATAAATGATTATTGGCGTTTAAATACAAAAGTATTATTCAAAGTATATTTTTTCATGAATGGAACAAGCTAGATCCACGAGAATGATGTCACTCAATTTATCGCATGGTATTACATATGAAAAGTGAACATGTTTCTCAATAGAAAAATTTTTTTATGTGACTTTTTCATAATTTTTTTGAAAAATGTACAATATCTCGAGAACGGTTCTGTTAGCGTTCTAAAATTTATGCCAATCGTTTTCTAATGAAAAATTACATAAGAAATGTCTATTTGTGTAACTTTATTAGCGGTTTTGATTTTTTGACGATTTTTTCAAAATTTCATTCGAAAATTTAGGGGGGTTCTGAACATTCGATTACGTATAAAAACAATAGACTTCCAGTGTTTTCGGATTGTGATTTTTGTACCAAATTTGGTTCGAATCGGTCCATTCGTTCGTCAGTTATCGTCTCCACAGACTCACTGACACACACACATACTTTCACACACACACACATACACACACACACACACACACACACACACACACACAGACATCACTTTAAAAATGTTTGATTCGTGATCAGGGATGCTTGAAACGTGCTCTCCCGTCGAAAACTCGAATTCGAATTTTCGACCCCGTCACAATACTTTCCTTATACATTATGTATATAAGGAAAGTAATAGATTATTATTATAGTAGATATTTATATTCTTTCCAAGATATTGAATTTTCGTCAATGAGTCATCAGTTTCATTGATTTAGAGTCATTTTTATCCATTTGGCGAGTTTTTCGTTAATTTATCAACATTGAAGAAAGTCACCAAGTTGGCGATATTCCACCAAATTCGTCGCCAAAATCTCGCCAAGCATTATAGACGGAGAAATAAGTTATTCTTACAGGAGATAAATGGCTATTGGCGTTTAAATACAAAAGTATTACTCAAAGTATCTTTTTTCATTAATGGAATGAGCTAGATCCACGAGAATGATGTCACAAATTTATTGCATGGTATTACATATGAAAAGTAAACATGTTTCTCAATAGGAAATATTTTTTTTTATTTTATATGATTTTTTGATAATTTTTTTGAAAAATTTACTATGTATCTCGAGAACGGTTCATGTCAGCGTTCTAAAATTTATGTCAATCGTTTTCTAATAAAAAATTACATAAGAAATGTCTATTTGCGTAACTTTATTAAAGGTTTTGATTTTTTGACGATTTTTTCAAAACTTCACTCGAAAATTTAGAGGGGTTCTGAACATTCGATTGCGTATAAAAACAATAAGTTTCCAGTGTTTACGGATTGTGATTTTTGTATCAAATTTCGTTCAAATCGGTTCATTCGTTCGTCAGTTATCGCCTCCACAGACTCATGACACACACACACTCACACATACACATACGCACATACTTTCACACACACTCACATACTTTCACACACACACACACACAGACAGACACCACTTCAAAAATGTTCGATTCGTGATCAAGGATGCTTGAAACGTGCTCTCCCGTCGAAAACTCGAATTCGAATTTTCGACCCCGTCACAATACTTTCCTTATACATTATGTATATAAGAAAAGTAAAAACTGCTTCTGTAGAATGATTATTTATCCGCGACCTGGTGGTTCATTGCACTAATATGACTGAAGCATTAAAAATATATGTATAACAACATTATCAACCGAATACATAAAATTTAGCAACAATTTTGATTCCAAACAATGATAAAAATGCCGTCAACCACGACATATTTCAAGTAGGAGATATTGATTCATAGTTAAAATGACACAAGATAATATAATTCACAGTAATGATTATAAATAACGGCTGATGTTAATCATTACAGCAGCATGTCGCAGTTACGAAGTATAGCTGAACATAAATACCTCAGACACCAAGATAGCTCCCTCGATGGTTAATAAAGATAAGAAGATGTGCTCTTCGTGCATCAAAAGTATTAATTTGAAGAAATCCGCTGATTATTATCAGTAAAACTCGTTTCATATGTAGACATAGCTGCAAATGTAAGAGTCCAATACTTCGAGCAAAGCCACTTTTTGACCCCTAATAATTTTGTTGTGAGTTCCTCGAACCCCTAATGTTTTTGTGCATATTCAGTGCGGAAAAATACATGCATAAATTTTGTTTTTCGTTATTAATTCAAGTTTTTCATTATTTATTCCCTGTTTATATACAATGTCGCGTGTATAGAAATTTCCCCCTCAGACTGTTTACTGTAATCTGAATACAAGATTTTAAGAAATGATTTAAAGAGAAATTTGTAGGCATTTTTAACATTGGTAAATATACCTAATATTAAATTTTACGTTTCTGTTATTACTTTCCTTATATACATAATGTATAAGGAAAGTATTGTGACGGGGTCGAAAATTCGAATTCGAGTTTTCGACGGGAGAGCACGTTTCAAGCATCCCTGATCACGAATCAAACATTTTTGAAGTGATGTCTGTCTGTGTGTGTGTGTGTCAGGGAGTTTGTGAAGACGATAACCAACGAACGAAAGGACCGATTCGAACCAAATTTGGTACAAAAATCACAGTCTGTAAACACTGGAAGCCTATTGATTTTATACGCAATTGAATGTTCAGAACCCCCCTAAATTTTCGAATGAAATTTTGAAAAAATCGTCAAAAAATCAAAACCACTAATAAAGTTACGCAAATAGACATTTCTTATGTAATTTTTCATTAGAAAACGATTGACATAAATTTTAGAACGCTAACATGAACCGTTCTCGAGATATTGTACATTTTTCAAAAAAATTATCAAAAAGTCATATAAAATAAAAAAAAATATTTCCTACTGAGAAACATGTTCCCTTTTCATATGTAATACCATGCGATCAATTGGGTGACATCATTCTCGTGGATCTAGCTCGTTCCATTCATGAAAAAAGATACTTTGAGTAATACTTTTGTATTTGAACGCCAATAGTCATTTATCTGCTGTAAGAATAACTTATTTCTCAGTGCATAACGCTTGGCGAGATTTTGGCGACGAATTTGGCGGAATGTCGCCAACTTGGCGACTTTTTGAAATGTTGCCAAATTAACGAAAATCTCGCCAAATGGATAAAAATGACGCTAAATCAATGAAAATGACGACTCATTGTCGAAAATTCAATATCTTGGAAAGAATATTAGTATCTACTATAAGAAAAACCTATTTTTTTTACTGTAAAAGTAGTAAATTCATTACATTGAATAAGGAAAGTCATGTGTTGCCCACATCAGATTTTTTTTATAAAGGTAATTGAGTTGGAAATTCACGCAGTATCTGTATATCGTATTATAATAATGTTGCGCCGACAAAAGCAAAATAAATGAAATAAATAACTATCTAGTGAAAAAAAAAAATATTTTTCTGTACTTAACTATCATTTGCTCCATTTTAGCATTTCAGAAGTCTTATTGTTCCAGATAATCTGAATGAATGAAATTTAAATTAGATTTAAATCCTTTGAAAAATGCATGGGTCGGTCATTCGATTTAAAATTTCTGGAACCCCTAATAATTTTGCGAGTCGGCGCCTATGATTGGAAGTTATAAGTATATTTAGTCGGTTTTGTCGTCATACGTCTATTATGTGTACATTGATTAATAGTTTGCACAGTAATATATCTATCTCTGAATATCAACTTTTCTTCTTTTTTAACACTTTACAACAAAGTTGAAAAGTGTTTATGACTTTGTTCATTCTGTTTGTCTGTCTGTCCATTAGCACGATAACTGCCGTAAAAATGACTTAATAAAAATGAAATTTTATTATGTTGTTCAGACGGTCTGTAGGACCTATGGGAATATAAATGGATAATATCACCCAATTAGTTTTGGATTGAACCCGGGTTGAAAAAATGAAATACATTGAGCCCTATGAGACCTAATTTTTCAAACATTTTTTAAGCGGATTTAAAATTCACAAATTACTTCGAAAATTTTAGGTAATATTCAAATTGTTCCATAAAATATATAAAAAAAAATTTCAGCGAAATATATTCGGTAGTTTTTTAAATAAAAATCAAAATAATAATTACACCTCTTATATGAAGCGATCACGTGACCATGATATGAAAAGACCACATGATCCACTTCAAAATGATATATGGCATCCATCTTGTCTCTCAAAATCGTGATTTTTTAAGTTCTTTTTAAGTTATATTGAGTGTTGTATCCGTCCTAAAACCACTTTATTTTTGCTTAAATTCTGTGCATCTACATACTGAAGCAACGCAATTACAATATATTTGAGTTTAAATGATCATCCAAATTTGGTTATTTCTACAACGAAGCCTATTTTTCACTTTAAAACCACTTTATTTTTGCTTAAATTCTGTGCATCTACATACTTAAACAACGCAATTACAATATATTTGAGTTTAAATGATCATCCAAATTTGGTTATTACTACAACGAAGCCTATTTTTCACTTATGTAAAATGTAAACAGCAAAATATGTAGAATGAGTTGTATTAGAATTGCTGTATTTCTTTAACACAAAATTATTTAGCCCATGGAGTCTGCATAGCTGATATGAATGAAATATATTAATTGATTTTACAAAGAGAAGGACGATTTTTTTCGATGAAGTTTTAAGCTTAGAGTTTAATTACTTGTAGCTCCATGGTCTTAAACAAAATGTTTAAATAAAATAAATTATTATAGTATTGTGATGAATGACATGAATGGGAAATTATTTATGAATGAAATGCTGCTTTTATAGAGAGAGCCAGGCGTGTTATTTTTTCTATGACGTCATTTGAATGAATTTCAGTTGTTTTCGATGACGTTTTCAAATATAATAAATTATCGTAGTATTATGATAATTCTAAAATTATTACCGAGGAATGTATCGCATTTTAGAGATGTTTAAACCAGGCAATTTATATTTCAATGCCGTCATTTGAATGAAGTTCATTTTTTTCGATGAAGTTTTAAGTTTTCAAATATAATAAATTAATGTAGTAGTGTGATAAGTTTTAAAATATTACCGAGGAATGTATTGCATTTTAGAGATGTTTAAATAAAATTGCATTGAAGTTGGAAAGTGTTTCATAATCAATGCTTTAAGCATGATTGATCGTTCTTGTTTTTAATGAAAATAGCGTCTATGGTTGAGGTATTTGACTGAAATCAGAGCTTTACGAAATATGTAAACATTTTGCGCTTTTATATCTTTAAAACTAATGTATGAAATATCTAAACAATGTATACTTGTTTTATCAGAAATAGGGTACCATTTAGGAATACACAAAAATAATTTTAATATTTTGCTCTATTATTTTTCGGGGAAAACAAGTTTTTGTACGAGAAAGATTTCTCTTTCTTCCCTTACTTTCACTCGAAATATATTAATTTTTATAAAATATATATGTAAATAGTGAGCGACAAAAATGCTGAATAGAATTTTTTTTCAGATCAATAATTTGTTTTTGCAGAGATTATATAGTTTTCAATCAATCGTCTAGTCAAGTTGTAAAAAATTGAAAATTTTCCTTTTTTAATATGTGTAATGCTTCTACCTCGAAAACTAAACGTGTTAGTTATGAACAAACAGTAAGCAAGTAATCTGTACCTCTTTAAAAACCTGTAAGGATATATAATTGAATTTCGGATTGGAGTTCTTAGTTTTCGAAATACTCGTTATAACTTGCATCAGATCTTATAAAATCTACTACGCTCCGTCAAGTTTATAATTTGTATAAACTTGATATTTATTCTAATTAATTCGTTTTAATTATGTATCTTACATTATTTACCATAGATCCATATTATCTGTTTGTTCCACCCAGACTGTCCTACCTACCAGGAGGCGTAAGGTATCTGTTTGGACGGCAACCCAATTTAGACCGGAACCCAGTGGGAGCCATATCATCTGTTGTAAACAAAACAAATGAGACTCAAAGAAAAAAGAATAAACTTATTGAACTTTTATAGGAGTTTATTTTATAAGACATTTATACACGCAAAACCCTTTCGGTTCCGATTGGTTTGATTTTTATTAAAATATGAAAATATAAATCCAATTTTAGAGTTTTAATTTTATAAATCGACTGATTAGAATTCACGACATCGGTTTTATATTGCAAATTGGTTGATTTCGATTAATAACACCGTTCAATATATGAACTATATGTCTAAGCGGCGACTTAGTTTTTCCTTTTATACCTATATCTGCGTCATTGAGTTTAGTTTCACGCGAATTTAAGATCAAATTATATTCATATTTTTTCCATATTTGAATAAAAAAAAATTATTCTTGGTATTCAAAAGCTGTTATGCCACTATCTGATATGCATTGTAGGCGTATGAAGACGAAACTGAGTAAAAAATATCTTGGTTTAGATTCCACAGTGTATCCAAGTTAACTTTGCATAGTATATATAAAGCATAGTTCTAGCAAATCATAATACAATTTCATTGGAAAGAACAATTATTACTTTCCTGATATACATAATGTATAAGGAAAGTATTGTGACGGGGTCGAAAATTCGAAATCGAGTTTTCGACGGGAGAGCACGTTTCAAGCATCCCTGATTATGAATCAAACATTTTTGAAGTGATGTCTGTGTGTGTGTGTGTGTGTCAGTGAGTCTGTGGAGACGATAATTGACGAACGAATAGACCGATTCGAACCAAATTTGGTACAAAAATCACAATCCGTAAACACTGGAAGCCTATTGTTTTTATACGTAATCGAATGTTCAGAACCTCCCTAAATTTTCGAATAAAATTTTGAAAAAATCGTCAAAAATTCAAAACCACTGATAAAGTTACGCAAATAGACATTTCTTATGTAATTTTTCATTAGAAAACGATTGACATAAGTTTTAGAACGCTAACATGAACCGTTCTCGAGATATTGCACATTTTTCAAAAAAATTATCAAAAAGTCATATAAAATAATAAAAAAAATATTTCCTATTGAGAACCATGTTCACTTTTCATATATAATACCATGCGATAAATTGGGTGACATCATTCTCGTGGATCTAGCTCATTCCATTCATGGTAAAAGATACTTTGAGTAATACGTTTGTATTTGAACGCCAATAGTCATTTGTCTGCTGTAAGAATAACTTATTTCTTCGTCCATAACGCTTGGCGAGATTTTGGCGACGAATTTGGTGGAATGTCGCCAACTTGGCGACTTTTTGAAATGTTGCCAAATTAACGAGAATCTCGCCAAATGGATGAAAATGACGCTAAATCAATGAAAATGACGACTAATTGTCGAAAATTCAATATCTTGGAAAGAATATAAGTATCTACTATAAGAAAAACCTATACGTATCTACTATAAGAAAGAATATAAATAGCTACTATAAAAGTAATCTATTTTTTGTTTTTACTGTAAAAGTAGTAAATTTATTACATTATATAAGGAAAGTCATGTGTTGCCCACATCAGATTTTTTTTAAATTAAAGTTACCTAATTATGAGTAGAAATAATTAGTATTTTTTTCCTAGTTGTAGAATAGGGTACAGAATATATGCAAACAAGAATAAATTGAAATGTAAAATAAATTTGAATACGTAGGTATATTCTTGATTGCTTGAGTTCTAATTTGCATTGCACTGATAATTTCTTTCTGCAGAATTAACAGTTTAAACTAAATATTATGCAATTCAATACGAGCCTTTCGTCATAGAAATGCATGGGATTTATCTTACCCCAGCGATATCCGAATTATTGTCTCAAACGATTTTGGCGTTTTTTTCAAGATGAAATTTCAACTTCTTCCCTTTACCTCCATGCCCATTATGAATTGCGTTAAATACCCCATTAAAAAATAAATACCCTGCCATCGTTTGCAAAAACTCCATCTTTAGAAGGACCCATTACAGAGCAGAACCAGAATTTAAATTCTCCTTATACCACGATGGCACGTTGTTAGAACTAATGAATTAAGTTTCAGCCATAAATAACGGGTTCTTACATGCGAAGCTAATACACGAAGTAGAAAAAATATTTCAAGTAATATTTTCTTCTCCTTGGCATTCATAGAATGGTGATTGAAAGGCAGACTGACTATAAGTTTCTTTGACCTTTGGATAAGAATGTTATCTGTTTTTCTTATCGGCACTGAATCTTCCTTTATTATCACTTTCTCACATTCAGTGGGAACTAAGAAAACCAGCTCTATTTTTTTTATGCACGTTTGCCTATTCATTTGCATGTCTGGCAGTCTGTGTTATTTTATGATCTTTTATAGTCTATCACTCAAAGATATGAAGAGATAGCATTCATCGAGGCATTGAGTTTTGCAGCATTGTTATTCACAGCACTGCTTTCCCTTTCCCTTTAACGGTTCAGAGAGTTAAAGTAAATTCATATGGAACACCCAGGTGTAGTGTTGGGTTGCGTGCAACGTAAAGAATATCCAATCACAGTCGAGTTCTGAAAGCAACCTCCTCAGCGATTGATTTATCTTAAGAATTTTATGTAGCTTTCAGTTGTAATAATTTTATGATTCTTAGATAGTTAGTAGTAAGAATTTTGGGATTTTAAATTATCTAAATCAAAATCTGTAAATTTTCTCGAGTTAGTTCGTTTATATAATAAAGGATAGAAATCCTTATATTCTAAAATTTTCTAATCTCTGCCCCAACTCCAACAATGTATTACACTTTCTTCACGAAAACTATCTTTGTCATCATAGGTAGTTTTCTTCAAAACAAAACTGCAAATACAAACTATATAGACCAAAACTACACATAATACAAATACTAGTATAACGTTCTAATATTTTGAAAATAGGCTTAAGAAAATTAGGTGACTACAAGTGTTTTGCAGGCGTTATGAGCCTATACTTTATAAAGAACTTTGCTGCCCCAACCGGGAATCGAACCCTGGATCTCCGAACTGGACGGCCGATGCTCTACCGTTAAGCTCCTGGGACGAAATTGCAAGCTCTTATTGTACTCTGCAACTTCCTCTGATGAAGAACAAACAGTTTGTTCTTAACAAACGCTAGCATATTAAAACTTGTTAAGAACAAACACCCTGTTATTAACAAAGTTAAAAACAAAAGGTTTTCTATAAAAAAATTCTTTTATGTAGAAAATTAAGTTAGTTTATATCTTAGCGTTTGTTAAAAACACGCTATTCTTAAGAAAAAAATGAAAACAAAAGGATTTCTATAGAAAATCTCTGCTTGTGTAGAAAATTAAGTTCATACTCAAATTTTGAAAATCAAGTTCGTATCAAATTAAAGTTCATGTTCGGTGGCTTTGAGCTATTCTACATTTCAAGCAAAACGTAAAGAAGTATATTCGACAGAATTTTTAGCTATGAGAATTGTAACAATTTTAATGCTTATTTCTGAAATAGTTATACTCATGATGATTCTTCTTTTATGCATTTCGTTGATAAAATATTTCTAATACTAATCCATCGATAGGAAAGATTTATTTGAATTTATAATACAATTAATAATTTCAATGACCGTTTATGTTATATATTTTTATTGCATTTTGAATTAATATATTAAATTAATATACTAAAATAGCTTCGTTAGAAAGAGCATATAACACAAAATGAATACTATATACCGGTTTTGAAGGCAAAAAAAAACCTTTTTTGCCAAGAAACACAAGAAGCGCAACCTTCACTCGTGAGAGAAAGATCGGCGACTGATGCACGAACAGCAAACGTGATTGAAGCAGAGAAAGGGTGTTGACAACGGCGAGAAAAGGAAAAGGAGGTAGGCAAACCTAGGGAGGAAGGAACAATAGGTGGGACACAATGAGTGAACGGTAAAATACTTAAAAGGAATGTGAACGTTCAAAACAGGATTCAAATCACTTGTACAGTTGATTATAAAAGCTCAAGCAGTTTAAAATGGCTAAACCAGTAAAAAGGATGAAAAATATCAATGACAGAAGAAGACAAACGAAATCGCAAATTAAACCAGAGATTTCTAAGCAGAAGAGAAGAAAGGATAATTATCATTAATAAGAGTGTGGTACTGAGAAGCAATCGAGAAACTTTTAAGAAAGTCCAATTCAAAAATGGAATTAGAATTCAAAATTATCTTATCCTCCGAAAAATTAAAAATGATTAGAGCTCCAAGAATGTTAAGCAATTGCAGACTTAGATACCTTTTGTTTAGAAACATACCTCATATACCACTTTCATGCACTTTTGACATTTTTTTTCATCTCCCACTCTCTCCTTTCCGCAAGAAAAGGAATTTGTTTATAGCATGTGATCTGCGCGCGCTTCATAAAAACATATACAGGACACTTGCGTGAACTCTAAGTTCCTTTTTTTCCGTTCTTCTGTTTTTGTATTACCACAGAGCAAAATGCTCGTTTCTTTTAAGTACATACCTGCGGGCCCAGCTAACCTATAAAGGTTTTCTTTTAAGTGTAACTTTTAATGCAGAATTTAATTAAATAATCTCTTTTTTTCAATCAAGTGCAATCATTCAGTGTCACAAAGATGCCTGGCATCAAGAAAAAACCAAACATAATAAAACGATATTTTTAAGACTTTAAGGGAATGGATCGAAATAGTAAACTACGCCCTTTGTACAGAAAGGTAAGCTTTTTTACCATATTATTATTAATATGCTGTTATGAAAGAAAACAGAAATAATGACATACTTCTTATTGGTGAGGCAGTGCGCAATTACCTCTGCACAACCTATGTTCTAATTTTTGTATTAAAATTTAAGCGCTCTTTTCGTTTGAGACGACATAACCAAGGGATGTGATGTGATACAAGGGAAGGATGTGATAAGGGATGTGATTCGCAAGCGATGTGTGATCGCAAGGGATGTGTGCAAACGATTCAAGACAGGAATAGGGTCTGTAAGAGAAGGAAAATTAATTTTGTTAATAAGTTAACCTACGGTCGAGTATTGTTGCCTATGGTCACCTAGAGTTTAAACTATGGTCGAGTATAGTCGACTATTGGAGGTTATGCCAATACCAACTACCTTCGTTAGAAGCAGCATACTATCTATTAATTTTATGTTGTATGCTGCTTCCAACGAATTTATTTTTGATGAGAAACTTCTATTTCTAATTTGTGTGGCTCAGCTTCTATTAAATATGGCTTTGAGGGCCAGATTTTGCCCGAGGTCCACCAACTGTCGATGTCTGGTTTAGGCAGATTCTACAATAAACTGAAAATCTATATATTAAGAATGTAAGCAATTTAAAGTAAACATGTTTCCCAGCTGAAAATCAGAAAGATTTGTTCGGAAACTTTCCGATAAGATTAGATTATTGTTGTATTAAACTGCAATTATAATGTCCAAAATATAGCTGTGTCCTGTAATCGGTGTTGCCCGTGCTTTCAAGACAATTCGACCGAGCAAGGGACTGTATTAGACCATAGGACAATGTTACATCAAGACTGTTACAGAGCAGGACCGTTTAACAATTCGACGTCATTGAAGCTGTTGAGTTATCAATTCGCAGATCTCTAACTGGAGTGGAGGATAGTTGCGAGCGAAGCCAATGATTTACTAAACGGTTCTCGGAAAGACAACGGGCAAGCTTGTTCGTTGCGATAGCGCCATAAAGTATCTGTTGCCGATTGGCTTGTTATTTTGTTTTATTTGACCAGATACATACAGTATGACTGTATGTAAGGAACCGTTCAAGTAATAAACTTTTAAGATTATACAAAGATTTCAAGGATTTCCCACATTCACCGCTGTCACAACAGATGTACAACGGGCATACTTTTATTCGTTGCGATAGCCCCATAAAGTACTGTTGCCGATTATCTTGTTATTATTATTATTTTTTTTTACCAGACACATACAAAATGACTGTATGTAATGAATTGTTCATATAATAAGCTATTAAGATCGTACAGAGATTTTCCAGCTTTTAAAGATGTTGTGTAAAGATTTCGACCATTCACCGTTGTTACAACAGATATTATAGCATAAGTACGGATATGCTATAGCTGTATGGGAATGACTTTAAATAATTTGCTGCGTCATATTTCGTTGTATATATATGATCCGAAATTTGCATTATATATATATATATATATAATGCAAATTTCGGATCATCAAGTCAAAGAAAAGTATCATAAAACAATGGTATGGAATCGATAAAAGAAAAACAGACGAAATCCAAGTACAAACGCTATACACGTGGATAAGGCCTAGGTCTAAATCAGGATTCGTCCATTTCTTCAAAACTCTTTTTCAAGTCCAAGTGTCTTGTAGAAGTGTCTTGTAGTGTTAGCTGGTACCCACTGAGATACAACTATGACTGGAATAGTCTAGTATCTGGGTTTGGCCGCAATACGGGGCAAGGTAATAAGAATGCCATTGGTAAGCATAAAAGCTTTGTAATCGTCTACCATTATCACCAGGCTCGTCAAGGGTAGTATCTTGTATAATTGTAATTCATTCTGGGCATGTGCAATTACAGTTAAAGTCATAAACATTTATAACCATAAACATTTCCCTTTATTACTATAGACTGAAGATACCTGTAAAATTAAAATTTTCTCTCTTGCTTCCAGCGATTGCTGCATTAAATATAACCAAAGAATGGAACTAAACATAAATGATCAAAATAAATATTAAGGAGAAACGGAACTCGTATTTTCTACCATGAAGTACACCATGTAACTAACATTTTTTCTAGTTTTCGCAAAACTAGCTTTTGAGGGGGTGGGGGGTGGGTTGCAAAATTTTGGTTTTTCCCCCCACAAATAAAAACATTTTTAAAAATGCTTTTATGTTGAGTGACTTTATTTTGGAGGGCCCCAAAATCAGAGCCCGACTTAGCCTAACTGGGGCGAGGGGGGGGGGGAGACATCTCTCCGGTCACCCCATTCACCTCTCAATATATATGAAATGAACAAAAATATTTTTCATAATATAATTACATTCTACACAAAATGTAGTTTTTACATGGAATTTAAATTCTTGTCAACTTTCTTATCATAGCCAAGATACCAATAAATCAAAATAAATATTAAGGAGAAACGGAACTCGTATTTTCTACCATGAAGTACACCATGTAACTAACATTTTTTCTAGTTTTCGCAAAACTAGCTTTTGAGGGGGTGGGGGGTGGGTTGCAAAATTTTGGTTTTTCCCCCCACAAATAAAAACATTTTTAAAAATGCTTTTATGTTGAGTGACTTTATTTTGGAGGGCCCCAAAATCAGAGCCCGACTTAGCCTAACTGGGGCGAGGGGGGGGGGGACATCTCTCCGGTCACCCCATTCACCTCTCAATATATATGAAATGAACAAAAATATTTTTCAAAATATAATTACATTCTACACAAAATGTAGTTTTTACATGGAATTTAAATTCTTGTCAACTTTCTTATCATAGCCAAGATACCAATAAATCAAAATAAATATTAAGGAGAAACGGAACTCGTATTTTCTACCATGAAGTACACCATGTAACTAACATTTTTTCTAGTTTTCGCAAAACTAGCTTTTGAGGGGGTGGGGGGTGGGTTGCAAAATTTTGGTTTTTCCCCCCACAAATAAAAACATTTTTAAAAATGCTTTTATGTTGAGTGACTTTATTTTGGAGGGCCCCAAAATCAGAGCCCGACTTAGCCTAACTGGGGCGAGGGGGGGGGGGGAGACATCTCTCCGGTCACCCCATTCACCTCTCAATATATATGAAATGAACAAAAATATTTTTCAAAATATAATTACATTCTACACAAAATGTAGTTTTTACATGGAATTTAAATTCTTGTCAACTTTCTTATCATAGCCAAGATACCAATAAATCAAAATAAATATTAAGGAGAAACGGAACTCGTATTTTCTACCATGAAGTACACCATGTAACTAACATTTTTTCTAGTTTTCGCAAAACTAGCTTTTGAGGGGGTGGGGGGTGGGTTGCAAAATTTTGGTTTTTCCCCCCACAAATAAAAACATTTTTAAAAATGCTTTTATGTTGAGTGACTTTATTTTGGAGGGCCCCAAAATCAGAGCCCGACTTAGCCTAACTGGGGCGAGGGGGGGGGGGGAGACATCTCTCCGGTCACCCCATTCACCTCTCAATATATATGAAATGAACAAAAATATTTTTCAAAATATAATTACATTCTACACAAAATGTAGTTTTTACATGGAATTTAAATTCTTGTCAACTTTCTTATCATAGCCAAGATACCAATAAATCAAAATAAATATTAAGGAGAAACGGAACTCGTATTTTCTACCATGAAGTACACCATGTAACTAACATTTTTTCTAGTTTTCGCAAAACTAGCTTTTGAGGGGGTGGGGGGTGGGTTGCAAAATTTTGGTTTTTCCCCCCACAAATAAAAACATTTTTAAAAATGCTTTTATGTTGAGTGACTTTATTTTGGAGGGCCCCAAAATCAGAGCCCGACTTAGCCTAACTGGGGCGAGGGGGGGGGGGGAGACATCTCTCCGGTCACCCCATTCACCTCTCAATATATATGAAATGAACAAAAATATTTTTCAAAATATAATTACATTCTACACAAAATGTAGTTTTTACATGGAATTTAAATTCTTGTCAACTTTCTTATCATAGCCAAGATACCAATAAATCAAAATAAATATTAAGGAGAAACGGAACTCGTATTTTCTACCATGAAGTACACCATGTAACTAACATTTTTTCTAGTTTTCGCAAAACTAGCTTTTGAGGGGGTGGGGGGTGGGTTGCAAAATTTTGGTTTTTCCCCCCACAAATAAAAACATTTTTAAAAATGCTTTTATGTTGAGTGACTTTATTTTGGAGGGCCCCAAAATCAGAGCCCGACTTAGCCTAACTGGGGCGAGGGGGGGGGGGAGACATCTCTCCGGTCACCCCATTCACCTCTCAATATATATGAAATGAACAAAAATATTTTTCAAAATATAATTACATTCTACACAAAATGTAGTTTTTACATGGAATTTAAATTCTTGTCAACTTTCTTATCATAGCCAAGATACCAATAAATCAAAATAAATATTAAGGAGAAACGGAACTCGTATTTTCTACCATGAAGTACACCATGTAACTAACATTTTTTCTAGTTTTCGCAAAACTAGCTTTTGAGGGGGTGGGGGGTGGGTTGCAAAATTTTGGTTTTTCCCCCCACAAATAAAAACATTTTTAAAAATGCTTTTATGTTGAGTGACTTTATTTTGGAGGGCCCCAAAATCAGAGCCCGACTTAGCCTAACTGGGGCGAGGGGGGGGGGGGAGACATCTCTCCGGTCACCCCATTCACCTCTCAATATATATGAAATGAACAAAAATATTTTTCAAAATATAATTACATTCTACACAAAATGTAGTTTTTACATGGAATTTAAATTCTTGTCAACTTTCTTATCATAGCCAAGATACCAATAAATCAAAATAAATATTAAGGAGAAACGGAACTCGTATTTTCTACCATGAAGTACACCATGTAACTAACATTTTTTCTAGTTTTCGCAAAACTAGCTTTTCAGGGGGTGGGGGGTGGGTTGCAAAATTTTGGTTTTTCCCCCCACAAATAAAAACATTTTTAAAAATGCTTTTATGTTGAGTGACTTTATTTTGGAGGGCCCCAAAATCAGAGCCCGACTTAGCCTAACTGGGGCGAGGGGGGGGGGGGAGACATCTCTCCGGTCACCCCATTCACCTCTCAATATATATGAAATGAACAAAAATATTTTTCAAAATATAATTACATTCTACACAAAATGTAGTTTTTACATGGAATTTAAATTCTTGTCAACTTTCTTATCATAGCCAAGATACCAATATGCTAAATTAGTGCGGTTAATCTCTATAATCCCCAAAATGAATCTATCTGCTGGGTAAATTTATTCCAATGGCAAACATTTTTCTTTGAGGAAGCAGACGTTAATTTTTCGATGTTGCAATTTCTTAATTTGGGGCCCCTCTGATGCAGGGTCTGCGTTAGTCAGGCCCTGCTCAAAATAAGTGAGAGGTAATTGCGAAGTAAAGCCATCGTTAAACGATCCTCATGAGTTTGGCCTCATCCTGACTCACGTTTTCGGCTTAATAGAGCCCCGCAGTTTTCGAATTTTTGAGAAACATTTTAGTTTGTGTTTAAACTTGTGACAAACCTAACTTGACAACAGAGAGGTATAAGAAAATCTGTAAGCCTCAGATAAAGAATATCGTCCAATTTATTTAACATTATCAATAGTTAAAATCTAAATATGTTGCATAAATTCGATGGTGGTAGTTTAAATTCATCATTTTCAAAAGCTGCATTTAAAATTATAACCATATTTGAATAAACCATGTCTTTAACATTTTTAAATTCAATAGCCGCTCAAAACTTGCATTCGTCTGTCATCATTTGAAGAATCTAATTTTATGGCAACCATATGGCAGATTCAAATATTCATTTATAGAGGATTAATTCAACAATTATTTTTAAGAATAAAAATATTGCAGACGATTTAAAAAACAATATTTCTTTATAATTATATTTTGCTAATCTACTGCAAAAAACGACATGCCGTAAAATTATTTGTTTAATTTGGTAAATTTCTCACAAGACTTTTAGTTCAGGTAATAAAGTTAGAACCAAAATAGTTAAAAAAATAATTTCTAACTAAGAAAGTCTCTATTCTACGATGTCCACCATATTTCACATTCTCATTTTCATTGTCTTTTTTTAAGATTTATTTGCCAAATTTTGCGATAAATGCTTTAATCTAGCAAGCATAAAATTTCACCAAATGTACGTATGAACGAATTAAACGAAGTAAAAAGGATCCCGTAACTTCTACAAAATCTTCAAGTTAGATTTGTCACAATTATAGAAATGAAAAGTAATGGACATTTTGTGTAATATAGTTCAATGAGTCATAAATAATTCAATGTGTCTAATTGGTATAATAACAATAAAGTATTTTTATTTTTCAATTAAAATTTATTTTGTTCTGGACGTTTCAAATACCTCAGTTCGTTCTGGGCTCTTATGTTTCTTGGACCTTAACCATCGCTTTACCGAGTTTAATAATAATTACGTCACATATACCCTTCCGAGCGACCTGAAAAGCGCAATTTTGGGGGATTGGGGGGCCTATTTCTAGTTCTTATAATATGTAGCTCAATAGTATGGTTGGCTTTATCAGTTACTATTCAAGATCACAAAATTGCAGCCCTCCGCAGATTTCCTTGCCAGTGAAAGTACCGGTTATTTTTGTACTAGCCGCCTTTGGCGACTAGCCTGTTCGCTACGCTTGAAAATTCTGACCGTGGCAAACTCGCTGGCACGACCTACCAGAAAGGTGTAAGGTAACTGTTTGGACGGCCAGGAAGTGCCACCCAATTTAGACCGGAACCCAGTGGAGGAGGCATCCACAGGGACAGTACCCTTCTTCCCCTACCACCAACCTGTCGAAAGGACTTACGTTCCCACATGTTTAACGTGATCGTACTCCGCGTGAACACGGCGGCAGTTTTGATAGTGGCGGGAATCGAACCAGGGCCTACCGAGTGCAATTCCCGCGCGCTAGCCACTGGGCTACCGCGCTCTCCGCGACAATCTCCATAACTTTCTTTTTATTCACCCAATTTAGACCGGAACCCAGTGGGGGAGGCATCCACAGGGACCGTACCCTCCTTCCCCTATCACCAACCTCTCGAATGGACTTACGGACCCACATGTTTAACGTGATCGTACTCCACGTGAACACGGCTGCAGTTTTGGCAGTGGCGGGAATCGAACCCGGACCTACCGAGTGCAATTCCCGCTCGCTAACTACTGGGCTACCGCGCCCTCAACCCCGTGGATTTAACAAAGTTTGGTTTAGTTTAATGACGTTAAAACTAATAATGAAATTTTAAGGCACCGCGACAATCTCCATAACTTTATTTTTATTTTTTTTTTATTTCTTCAGTGTTTAAGCTTTTCATTAATATCTTTTAAAATATTCTCATTCCATAGTTCCATATATCCATTTAAAATATCCATAAATTAAAATATCCATTTAAAATATCCATAAATTAAAATATCCATTTAAAAAATCCACATTGTTCTATCATTTAAAATATAAATATAATAATTTCACCCGATGTATACAATACATCACCACAATTCAATCCACCATAATTCAATCATTTAAATTTTATAATGACCATATGCTAAGCTCTTAATTCTATCATTTAAAATATCACTCTAACGTCTAACCCGATGCAACGGCGTGACGTCCCCCATTTCTGCGCGGGACTGTCGGAGAAGAATCGGATCTTCGCTGAGAAATATAAAATCATGACGTCTTTAAAATTGCGATCCCGCGGGCAATTTTCATTATTTCTTGACCAGATTGGACTTGTAAGAATGCCAGATGTTTGAACTTTCTAAAAATGTAAATCATTAGTGGAAATTATGAGTACTTTTTACTATGCGAGAATTTAAAAACCAAAAATCGTTCTTTTGAGCCGAAAGTGACTTTTGTTTTAAAATCTTTAAAAAATATTAGAATTTGTCCCTAAGATTTGAAATTGATATATTTTTACTCGTAATTGTCTGCTCTTTCCGGTGGTGTGATTTGTTTTTTTCTACGACGTCTGGATCGTGGAGAAAAAAAGGGCAAAAAACGGTCGAAATCGCATAAAACATTAAATAACTAAAAAAATAATTAACATTTTAAAAATCAGTTTTCACGTGTCCCCCCTCCCCCCCGGGTCTCCGATTGCCAAATTTCGTTGCTCTCCGACGCGCGGTCGCTGAACGTATAGTGTATAACACACACACACACAGACAGACAGACACACTCACAGACATTGCCTATTATTATATAAACAAACAAGCACGAAATCGGCCCACCAATGCTAGTCGCTGCGCTGGGAACGAGATTCCAAGATAATATTTTAATTAAAAAATATAAACTTTTATGGAGTTCATTCACACGTGTTCCTTCTGAGAGTATTCGCATCTTATCCACAATAACCTCGATATATAGCGAAACTTTGCACAAAAGTATATGCTTAGAACATATTATGCTTAGAACATTACAATAAAAATATTTAACTATTCAAAAATAATTTCGGAACATCAACTATAGTAAAACTAGAAGGTATGCCCGTCATATGACTGAATTCAAAATTCGCAAAGCATTACCTCCCATTTAACATCACTTTTATCAATTTGGCGACATTTGTGTCAACATGACAACATTTAAAAAGTAGCCAAGTTGGTGACATCCCGCCAAATTCATCACCAAATGTTACGGATGAACAAATGGAGAAATGGGTTCTTCTTATAGTAGATTCTTATTTTTTTTTTCCAACGTATTGAATTTGCCTCGATTTAGTGACATTTTTGTTAATTTGGCTACATTTTGATTAATTTTGAGATGTTTTAAAAATCCGCTAAATTTGTCGTGAAGTGAGACGGTTAGACTGACAAACAAACGATATCGAAACATTATTACAATACTATCCCCTTTCAAAGTACAATTAAATTCATTGATTTGGGGTCACGTTTATCAATTTGGCGACATTTTTACCGATATGGCAACATTTTTATCCATTTAGTGACATTTTTATCGATTTGGCGATATTTTCATTAATTTAGCGATGATTTTATCACTTTGGTGACATTTTTTGGCGACACTCGCCAAGTGGAACGGTTGAACTGACAGACGAACGCTATCTAAACATCATTACAATACTATCCCCTTTCAAAGCACAATTAACTTCGTTGATTTGGTGTTCTTTTTATCAATTTGACGACATTTTTATCGATTTGGCAACATTTGAGTTAAATTAGCGACATTTAAAAATCTCACTCAAATTTACCGCCAAGAGGGATGGTTAGACTTGACAGACAAACGTTACAGAAACATAATTATAATGCTATTCCCCTTCAAAACAATAAATTTCATTCATTTGGCATCATTTTTATGAATTTTTCGGCATTTTTATCGAGTTGGCGACATTCTCTTCAATTTCGTAACATTTGAAAAGTCGTCAAGTTGGCGATATACCGACGAATATTTCGCCAAGCATTATAGAGATGGACAGCGACGGAGGTAGAAATGGGTAATTCTTATAGTGAATATCCCCTTTCAAAACAGAATTATTTTCATTGATCTGGAGTTATTTTTTATCAATTTAACAACCTTTTTATCGTTTTGCCGACATTTTTATCGATTTGGTGACATTTTCGTTAATTTGGCGATATTTTGATCAATTTGGCGACATTTTAAGAAAGTAGCCAAATGTGTCGCCAAGTAGAATGTTTGGACGTGATAGATGAACGCTACCGAAACATCATTACAATACTATCCCCTTTTAAAACAAAATTTTTCATTGATTTGGCGATATTTTCATCGATTTGGTTACTATTTCTTCAATTTCGCAACTTTTAAAATAAAAATTGTCAAGTTGGGGTCATCTCGCCAAATTTGACGCCAAAATTTTCGCCAAGCATTACAGAGACGGGCGGACAAACGGACATAAGGTGAAATATATTATTCTTATAGTGAATAATATTGAAATATTTATCCGTAACTGAAACACATTTGGCAACATTTTGTAGCAGCGTTACCCAGAGATCTAAATATATAAAGAAGATGAGTATGTATGTATGTATGTATGTATGTATGATACAACATTACGGGAGAACGGCTGAACCGAATTTGATGAAATTTGGTGGGTAGTCTTGAAATAGCCCCATTTAAAATTTAGTCTATGTTTCGAGTTTCTACGACCAGTGATTCTCGAGATATTAGTGAAAAACGACACTTTCGTTTGTCTCCTCATCACGGGAGAGCGGCTGAACCGAATTTAATAAAATTTGGTGGATAGCTTTGAAATAGCCCCCCATAAATTTAGTCCAAGTTTCGAGTTTCTAAAACTAGGGGTTGTCGAGATATTGATGGATAACGAAACTTTTTTCTAGGAGTTCTACTCTCTAACTCCATGATTCCCAATGAAAAAGGTTGGAAATCGTTGGTTTTAACGTGAAAGTCAGTTAAATCTCTGAGTTTTGTGGGAGTTTATTGAACGTATTAGTCACTTTTGAAAATCACAGGTTTGAAATATGAATTTAAATGGAAACTATCACCGTGGTTTATTTCTCACAGGCTTACTCAACAACGAAAAGTATTAAGAAAATCACAAGAGAGATCAATCATGCATGAAGCATCGATTATGAAACACTGACCAACTTTAATTTTATTTAAACATCTCTAAAATGCGATACATTCAGCGGTAATATATCACAATACTACAATAATCAATTATATTTGAAAATTTAAAACTTTATCGAAAAAAACGAACTTGATTTAAATGACATCATCGAAATATAAATCGCCTGGCTTTCTGTTGTTGTTGTTGTTGAGACCCAGACCGTCCGACCTACCAGAAAGGTGTAAGATAACTGTTTGGACGGCCGGGAAGTGCCCCCCAATTTAGAACGGAACCCAGTGGGGAAGGCATTCACAAGGACCGTACCCTCCTTCCCCTGCCACCAACATCTCGGAACGCAGGGGCGGACTGGAACAAAAATTCCTACCGAGAAATCTGCCAAGGGGGCGCGAGCACCAAGCACTGAAAGTCTAGCCCTAGATAGAAGAGACCGTAGGCGAACTAGGATTTGAAATTCAATATGGAAAAAAATTACCGGGAAAACTTATTTTTTTCATTTTATGTTTAAAGTGAAAAATGAAGATTTCTGATATTCTTAAAACAACTGGTTTCATTATTTATAGAACAATTTATTTTACAATCGAAGCATTTTAGTATAAATCGATGAATCTTTACACAGATATTCAACAATATCTTCTAAACGAACCGAATTTAAGATATCTTTTTCATAGCACAATCAATTTTTCACAGGCTCCAATCTTTCATCCGTCAAAGTTGATCTTAATCGCGTCTTGACAATCTTCAGTTTGCTAAAGGCTCTTGCACACGATACTTGTGTGATTGATAACTTAACAAGTATTCGTAAGCTTGAAATAGATTGGTGTATGCCGAGGCGTTCAATGAATACCTATACAGGATTTTATAACAGCATTTCAAGCAGTTTCTACATGATCCTTTGCAAGAACTAAACAGAGTTTGCGGGCCTCGTGCGAATTGATTCGCATCCAACTCTGAATGAATGTCCTCATCAATCTTATCAGAAAATTGAGATTTGTTATCCGAATCAGAAACGTAAAACTTACTAGGATCTTCAGCGTGTTTTTCAAGATCAGACTGTTGGAATTCTTCCTTCAGTGTTCCTGAAAGAAACCAAAAATCTCAGACGAAAGTTGATAACTCGGATCTTAGTTGGGTAGCTTTAAGACCAGTCAGTTGGGCAATCTTATTAAGACAGTTTTCAGGGATGCCAGTTAGCTCAAGATCTTTAAAACGTCGTGGATCCAGGCATGCGGTGTCTTTTATAAGTTCTTTGTTGGTGGAAAACCTTTCATCAATACTCGTTTTGATTTGGTCAATAGTCGTACGGAAGACCTCACTTCTGAAGCGGGTAACAGGATCTATTGGTCTATAATCCTTAGCTAATTCTCCAGACTGTAATTTATTCTTTGATACTCTTCTTTGACGTAACTCCGTCTCCATTTCTATCTCATCCACATCATTTTTCAAAAGGTAGTCGTTCATTTCCTTCACAAAAAGAGACACTTTTTTATACATTGTTTCAAAATCGGAACTCTTAAGTTTCTCCTTCGCAGATTCAACCATGTGCCAAGCCGATAGATAATCAATTCCTTGGGTCTGCAAGTATTCTGATACTTGTCTCAAAACAGTGTAAATATTAAGAAGTAGGAAAGCTATTAAAACTGTTTCAAACTGGCAAAAGCTATTAAAACTGTTTCAAACTGGTAACACTTCTGTAAAAGAGCATCTACCTCAAATGTAGCTTTGGCATCGAATTTTGGCGATTCCCTGATGTTAAGGAAAACTTGAAGGAGAACGTAAAATTCTCCACCTCAGGATTGTTAAAATCTCCTAAAATTTTCTCTAAAGCCGCTTGCTTCGACCACCAACGGGTCTCTCCTATCTTTTGCAGCCTCTTCAGCTTAGATGGACCAATTCCTTTTTCTCTTGCTACTTCGGTCCAAATAGTTATACGTTTGCTGAAATCCGAAATGAAAACAGCGGTGGATTGTAAAAGGCCAAATTGCCCTCTTCTGAAAGAGGCATCCGGTGCTGCGCCTCACCAAACTTCCAAAAGAGGGGAGGGGGGGGGCAGTGAGAGGCATCCTCCCTCCTGGGGGTCTCAAGACCCTCTGAGAGGAGCTTCCTCTCAAAAGAGGGAAGACACTCCAAAGAGGCATCCTCCCAAAGAGGATCCTCTCAAAGAGGGACCCTCCTCCCAAAAGAGGGCCTCTCCTCCTGCTGCGCCTCCCCGATCCGCCGGTGAACCGGTGTTTTATAACTACTGTCCGATCTGTGCATTGCCACTTCTTCCTCATCGGAGATGCACATCGGGCACTCCTCCAGAAGATCATATTCATTCATTTCATTAATCGTGACATTCTGCTTTTTCGATCTCTGATCCTCATTGCAGTAAAATAGCATATTAAAATATTGATATACATAAATAGTGTGAAAAGTTTTTATATAATAGAATATATTCATACTTTGTATACTCGTATTCTTGTCACATCAATTTCGTCAGGATACTGCCAACCGCATCCTAAAAATGGTCCATATATTGGTATTTTAATTGCAACATTATATATCGAGATTTAACAGAGCTAGAGGGTCACCTTTAATGCAAAATAATTATGCTTCTAACATTAATCATTATTTAGCCTCAGAGCTAGGAAGGGATCTTAGAATCCTGACATATTTACAATTATATAGTTTTATTGAGATTTAATTGTAATTCCATAGGGACAGAATAATGAATTTTTATTACCATTGCCTTCTTTATGCTCCTTGCAACCGCACACAAAAACTGTATCTGCGCGATTCTTGGGACAAGTATGTTTGTATATATTATCGTCTTCCCAGCAGTGTTCCCCTTCGTCGATGCAACCACATCCCATAGCAGGACCATTTAGCAGTATGTATCTGCGATTGGAGTGCCAATTTTCAACGATATCAGCGTCCGATCTGTGCATTGCCACTTCTTCCTCATCGGAGATGCACATCGGGCACTCCTCCAGAAGATCATATTCATTCATTTCATTAATCGTGACATTCTGCTTTTTCGATCTCTGATCCTCACTGCAGTAAAATAGCATATTAAAATATTGATATACATAAATAGTGTGAAAAGTTTTTATATAATAGAATATATTCATACTTTGTATACTCGTATTCTTGTCACATCAATTTCGTCAGGATACTGCCAACCGCATCCTAAAAATGGTCCATATATTGGTATTTTAATTGCAACATTATATATCGAGATTTAACAGAGCTAGAGGGTCACCTTTAATGCAAAATAATTATGCTTCTAACATTAATCATTATTTAGCCTCAGAGCTAGGAAGGGATCTTAGAATCCTGACATATTTACAATTATATAGTTGTATTGAGATTTAATTGTAATTCCATAGGGACAGAAAAATGAATTTTTATTACCATTGCCTTCTTTATGCTCCTTGCAACCGCACACAAAAACTGTATCTACGCGATTCTTGGGACAAGTATGTTTGTATATATTATCGTCTTCCCAGCAGTGTTCCCCTTCGTCGATGCAACCACATCCCATAGCAGGACCATTTAGCAGTATGTATCTGCGATTGGAGTGCCAATTTTCAACGATATCAGAGTAGTTATAAAACACCGGTTCACCGGCGGATCGGGGAGGCGCAGCAAGCGCAGCAGGAGGAGAGGCCCTCTTTTGGGAGGAGGGTCCCTCTTTGAGAGGATGCCTCTTTGGAGTGTCTTCCCTCTTTTGAGAGGAAGCTCCTCTCAGAGGGTCTTGAGACCCCCAGGAGGGAGGATGCCTCTCACTGCCCCCCTCCCCTCTTTTGGAAGTTTGGTGAGGCGCAGCACCGGATGCCTCTTTCGGAAGAGGGCAATTGCGAAGTCTTTCACGGAGGCATGATGACTCATACGGAGTGAGTTTCACTTCACTCTTGAGAGGGAATGTCACAATCGCTGACTGACCTGAGGAAGAGGTTTCAAGGGATGTCGCAATCGATGACTGACCCTTGACCTGAGGAAGTGGTTTCAAGCGATTTCGCAATCACACAATCTGGAAATGACGTGTCGCGCCTTGGAGCTCCTTAGCACACGTCCTCCCTCTCTGCTGGTCAGCGACAGATCTTATCAGCGTGACGTAGTTAAAGCGCCCTCTGGCGAATTTTGATGAAGTGCTGCCATCTATCGGCATTTTTTCCCCAAAAGAAATTAATGTTTCACTGGTCAGGAGCTGGATTCGAACTTGGGCCCAACTGATTAGAAGCCGCGCGTCTTACCATCGTGCCAAAGCACCCGTGCTTTATAAGAAGTTATCTTCGAAGTGTACCTTATCAGCGGAAGCTAGATTATTTTTCAAAGTTCATTCGAATCGCTCGGTGAATAGCGATGCACTTTATAAAGGGTGCGTTTTAAAACAGAATGCTACGGAGTGAATATAAATCTGTATATTATAACATTATGATTTATTTTTAAAACAAATGTATACACAAACTTTAAAAACACGAATGTAATAATTAGCTAAAATTGTATTCAGTGGATTTTTTTTTTTAAATAAATCTAACTATCAATACGATTTTTATAATAATAACGAAATAATTTCGAATGTTTAAAAACAAATTGATTACGGATTTCCAGTGCACACACAAATTGTGTTCAGTGAACACAAAAATTGTATTCAGTGATATATAGCAATGTGGATTTTTTTTTTTTTTTTTTTTTTTTAAATAAATCTAACTATCAATACGATTTTTATAATAATAACGAAATGATTTCGAATGTTTAAAAACAAATTGATTACGGATTTCCAATGAACACACAAATTGTGTTCAGTGAATACCATTCGACCATTTTAAGTGTTGTGTATCTAAAAACAAATGTATACACAAACTTTAAAAACATGAATGTAATACATAGCTGAAATTATGTTTTGTGAACAGGATTCGACCCTTTTAAATGTTGTGTATCTAAAAACAAATGTATACACAAACTTTAAAATAGCGCATTTAGTTAAAATGAAGTGAACAAGATTTCACCATTCTAAGTGTGTATGTATAGCAATGTGGATTTTTTTTTAAAATAAATCTAACTATCAATACGATTTTTATAATAACAACGAAATGATTTCGAATGTTTAAAAACAAATTGATTACGGATTTCCAGTGCACACACAAATTGTGTTCAGTGAACACAAAAATTGTATTCAGTGATATATAGCAATGTGGATTTTTTTTTTTTTTTTTAAATAAATCTAACTATCAATATAATTTTTTTAAAAATGATTTGAATACACCCAAGTATAGTTACGCATTTTCAAAATGGTGTTAAGTGAATAGCATTCAACCCTTTATGTGTTGTGTATCTAAAAACAAATTTATACACGTACACAAACTTTAAAAACATGAATGTAATACATAGCTGAAATTATGTTTTGTGAACAGGATTCGACCCTTTCAAGTGTTGTGTATCTAAAAACAAATGTATACACAAACTTTAAAATAGCGCATTTAGTTAAAATGAAGTGAACAAGATTTCACCATTCTAAGTGTGTGTGTGTGTGATTTTTGAAAAATAAATCTAACAGTATATAAAAATAATAATGAAAATTAGAACTCACAGAACGACCTCTTCACTACCCGCTGGGCAAACTCCAAATGAGTGAGACACTCTCATTACGCTATTAAAAATTAGATATTATCTATAATGACGTCAGCAGTATGAGGTGTTGCCACCTATTTTTTCTAATAATATATTTTAATAGTTGGATACTTCAAGGGTCTGATTTGGTACACGTAATCTGAAATACATCATTTTAATGATATTACGCATTGAATATGATTTGGCCATTTTTAAAATGGTGGATGTAATTGAAATATCGAAGTTTAGAATTTAACAAACTAACGAATTTTCACCCCCAAAAATTTTAGCATTCAGTTTAAATAAAACCCAATGAATATGATATCACCATTTTAACATCGTAATTTTACTACCATTATAGAACTTAGAAGTGAGTGTACATTATTTTTTTCAGGACACCAACACATTTTAAAATCTATTGAATAGGAATAGACCATTTTGCACATACATGTACCTAGATTTCAACACCCGGTATTAAAACCTGCTAAACACGAAACGAGTAAGTATTGTGTGAGATTTTATCACACTAACTTTCAAACTTTTTAAATTTTTAAAAATGTCCGAAATAGTTGTATTTCATCGGTAGACATAAATTGTATGGAACACATTTTTATGAAAAAAATATCTGTTTCGACAGCTTTTAAAAATAGATTTCTACAGTTGTACACTACGGTTCTAGAGTTTTCTAAATACGAATCGACTGTTTGAACTACCAATGGTGGTTTTACCCATGCAAATATTTACAGGACAAATATTTCAATGAAACCGAACTTAGTTGAAGCTTCTAAGTTTGAATATTTAGAATCATTTCATATAATTTTTATATTCACATTGAAAATAGTTAACAAAATTGGAACTCACGGAGTGACAACTTACTGTCCACACTCCAAATGAGTGATACACTCTTATTACATTATTAAAAATTAGATCTTATCTATAATGATGTCATTATGTTGCCGTATTGCCACTACACAATTATTCTTTCCAAATTATGCATTTTTTTTTCTTTTTTCTTTTTAATAACTTGCTACTGTCTTATGCTATCCATTTTTTTTTTTCATATAAGCAGATATTCCATATACCTTCTAAATGTTAAGTTGTAATTAAAAAAAAAAAAAAAAGCATTAGAGGTGTATTTTACGTCTGAATTCGTCCAAGTGGAAATCCGACGATTGCAAATGCATGATTGCATCCTTACATTTCAATAGACACCACTAAAATGTGTGGATCTTATTTTGAAAAAGCTGCTCTCAGAAAGAATATGTATATGAATACATATTTTCCATAAATATACCCCCTCCCCCCACAATACACACATCATGCAGGCCAAACACTCACCCAGAATACATTCCAAATCGGCTCTATAGCTTATCGCGCTTATCAGTGTAACAGATAGTGACCCAAAGTTCATGTTCGCAAAGCGAGTTAATTGCAATGTTATTGTTTTAAGCAGTTCCCATATTTAAATGAAAAATTTATCAAATTATACAATACATACAAGAGCTGGAAGATCTTAGCATTTCAATATTATAGAATACTCACGAATGTTTTTTTTTTTTCCCATTTAAAATTATCAAATTTTAATGCAATTTGACAAAAATTGCAGAATACTTAGTGTATGACTATCAAATAAGAGCTAGGTTTTATTGTTACAACAACGTTTAAGATCATTAAACGAGTATATATATATATATATATATATATTTTTTAAAGAAGAATAGTATATAACTTACTGTTTTTAAGGATAGGTGATTGTTAACATTGAATTTAAATGAATGAGTGACCCTCTGAGACAAGTACAGTACATTGCAATAACATTAAAAAATATGAAAGATATGCAATTAACACCTTAAAAGAAACATGTAATGAGTTTTGATATCTTAATACGAGACATTATTGACATGCATATAGAAATGTCACAATTTTGTGGCTGTAGGTGCTCCATAAGACCCCTCTGCTCTTAATAAATGATCCCATTTGAATGTACATATTTAACAACACACAGAAAATGACAGGACCACAACAAAATTTTACACCTATTACAGAATAACTCCCAACTTCGTAGATTTTTAAGAAACTACAGTCGAATTTTCACCGATTCTTAGAGATTGAAACACAGCATTGTTTATGAATCTTCATACTTTAGAGAATGGAACATAAATTAGCATTTATTTTGAATGAATTCAGAATTTTGACATTGATTATAAATTTATGATTTAAACTCTGTAAAGTGTAAATATCTTTTGTCATGAAACTCACACTGTAGACATTTGATATGATTCGAATAAATCTATTTTTAAATTTTTATATTTTATTTTAAAAAGTGAGATTAGTAAACCTGTTACACTTGAATGCATAGATACATAACTCACAACAATATAACATTTCTTAAATGGAACATGCTAAAAAAAAAAAAAATTTGCTAATGAGTATAAATAAGGAATTCAATTTGAAAGATAAAAACCATTTAATGAATCTATTATTAATGAAATACACATTAACCATTATCACTTGTACATTTAAACAAATAAGTTAAAATAATTTCCTTATCGCACTTTCATAGTCCTCTGATTTGAATGACTCGAAAAAATTTCTATCATAGCAGTAAAAGACTTCTTCACCACGCAACAAAACTTTCTTAGCAATGTTATTAATGTCAAGATTTAAAAGTACTTGTTCAGACACTCTGTAAAACATTTGTAATGGAGTGCTGTAAAGACATTCATGGTAACTTAAATCTTCAACTTGACCAACACAGCCAACACATTTGAAAAGTTTTCTTACATGACACATGATGTTGTCATGAATACAAGAGATTAATTGTTCGAATGCAAAATTTTTGTCACAAATAAGTGATGGTAGAAAGGTTATAGTGTTCTTTATTTTTAATATTTGAGCAGGAAGCCACTCTATAAATATACTTTCTCGAAGATGTATACTAATGTTGTTAACACTATTCTGTAAACATGCTATTTGATTTTTATCTAAGGTAATATGACACTGTGTTAGACAAAATTTTGAATCATATAATTGAATTATTTTCTGCAGATGCAATTTTCCGTTGTCATTGAAACAGAACAACTCATTGCGACTGACGAAAGAGGTATCTACATATAGAATATTGAACGACCACAATTTTTGAGAAAATTCACTCCATGTAGCCGGTGACAGTGTAACACCTTCACGCGTAGGCTGTAATTCATTTCGATCGTTAGAGAGATATTTCCATATATACACTTTTAACTTCCCATGACGAAGTTTCAAATACACATACACATTAGAACCTAAATGCCAACGACGGAGTGCATCTTGCATAAAATCTGAAGAAGTAGATTCAGTCGAAACTGATTCTGCATTGGAAGATAACAGTCCACTATGTGTTAGAGCACAAGAAAGCAGATCATGAGTTGAGTTTTGAACCTCGGTGAGAACTTGTGAATTGACAACGGTAGATGTTTCTGCTGGGGTTTTGGAAGACATAAGATAGGTTTCTAACCAATCCACAGCAAATTTTTGTGAGGGTGAATTAATCACATCTGAGACAATGTCCACAGATTTTGTTTCTTCTAGGGCAGGAACAGTCAACTCCGCACTATTTACACTAGAAATTATTTGCTCGAGTGATGGCATACTTTGAATTTTAGACATTCTTTTTAGATAGTAACATCCAACTACGACATTCACAGTATAAGATTTATTTTTAAAACACTAACATCTTAAAACATTATAATTTTGTCACAGCTATGAGCGAAGCAAACCTATCCACACAACCTCCAAAGTTGAAATGACTTATCAAACAACTTCATAAGTATAATCACGTAACCTAAATCGAGTGTCGTGTGCAAACAGATCACATAAGATATGAAGTGATTAGAACTTATAATTTTTAATGAATCGTACAACATTAGATTGTGGTAAATACAATTGTTATCTACATGAGAAAATTTCTATATTATTTCATTCAGCTTCGAAATTATAGAGTGAAAATATGTACCAAACTTACTTAAAGTTCCGAATTTTAAATCACATTAACATTATATACTTAGAAAAATTTTATATATATTTTTATAACTTTAGGTGATATGTATCACGCGGAATATACAAGAATAACTACCAAAAACACGAAAATAACTAACAGTATGAGGCCTTCACAAGTCGGCATCCAAACTAGAAATGAACGATAAACACACTAATTGCAACAATTAGATGAGAGCTTATTAGTTCTTATCTTATCTAAGATTCCACATAAAATGACGTCATCACTCCAAAGTTCACAAGATGACGTCATTGGTCCAAGGTTCGCAAGATAGCCATTTGGCCTTTTAAAATTAAGAAGTAATTAAAAATCGATAGTAATTAAAAAAATTTTCGATAGTAATTAAAAATCGTTAATTACTTCTTAATTTTAAAAGGCTAAATGGCTATCTTGCGAACCTTGGACCAATGACGTCATCTTGTGAACTTTGGAGTGATGACGTCATTTTATGTGGAATCTTAGATAAGATAAGAACTGATAAGCTCTCATCTAATTGTTGCAATTAGTGTGTTTATCGTTCATTTCTAGTTTGGATGCCGACTTGTGAAGGCCTCATACTGTTAGTTATTTTCGTGTTTTTGGTAGTTATTCTTGTATATTCCGCGTGATACATATCACCTAAAGTTATAAAAATATATATAAAATTTTTCTAAGTATATAATGTTAATGTGATTTAAAATTCGGAACTTTAAGTAAGTTTGGTACATATTTTCACTCTATGATTTCGAAGCTGAATGAAATAATATAGAAATTTTCTCATGTAGATAATAATTGTATTTACCACAATCTAATGTTGTACGATTCATTAAAAATTATAAGTTCTACTCACTTCATATCTTATGTCATCTGTTTGCACACGACACTCGATTTAGGTTACGTGATTATACTTATGAAGTTGTTTGATAAGTCATTTCAACTTTGGACGTTGTGTGGATAGGTTTGCTTCGCTCATAGCTGTGACAGAATTATAATGTCTTAAGATGTTAGTGTTTTAAAAATAAATCTTATACTGTGAATGTCGTAGTTGGATGTTACTATCTAAAAAGAATGTCTAAAATTCAAAGTATGCCATCACTCGAGCAAATAATTTCTAGTGTAAATAGTGCGGAGTTGACTGTTCCTGCCCTAGAAGAAACAAAATCTGTGGACATTGTCTCAGATGTGATTAATTCACCCTCACAAAAATTTGCTGTGGATTGGTTAGAAACCTATCTTATGTCTTCCAAAACCCCAGCAGAAACATCTACCGTTGTCAATTCACAAGTTCTCACCGAGGTTGAAAACTCAACTCATGATCTGCTTTCTTGTGCTCTAACACATAGTGGACTGTTATCTTCCAATGCAGAATCAGTTTCGACTGAATCTACTTCTTCAGATTTTATGCAAGATGCACTCCGTCGTTGGCATTTAGGTTCTAATGTGTATGTGTATTTGAAACTTCGTCATGGGAAGTTAAAAGTGTATATATGGAAATATCTCTCTAACGATCGAAATGAATTACAGCCTACGCGTGAAGGTGTTACACTGTCACCGGCTACATGGAGTGAATTTTCTCAAAAATTGTGGTCGTTCAATATTCTATATGCAGATACCTCTTTCGTCAGTCGCAATGAGTTGTTCTGTTTCAATGACAACGGAAAATTGCATCTGCAGAAAATAATTCAATTATATGATTCAAAATTTTGTCTAACACAGTGTCATATTACCTTAGATAAAAATCAAATAGCATGTTTACAGAATAGTGTTAACAACATTAGTATACATCTTCGAGAAAGTATATTTATAGAGTGGCTTCCTGCTCAAATATTAAAAATAAAGAACACTATAACTTTTCTACCATCACTTATTTGTGATAAAAATTTTGCATTCGAACAATTAATCTCTTGTATTCATGACAACATCATGTGTCATGTAAGAAAACTTTTCAAATGTGTTGGCTGTGTTGGTCAAGTTGAAGATTTAAGTTACCATGAATGTCTTTACAGCACTCCATTACAAATGTTTGACAGAGTGTCTGAACAAGTACTTCTAAATCTTGACATTAATAACATTGCTAAGAAAGTTTTGTTGCGTGGTGAAGAAGTCTTTTACTGCTATGATAGAAATTTTTTCGAGTCATTCAAATCAGATGACTATGAAAGTGCGATAAGGAAATTATTTTAACTTATTTGTTTAAATGTACAAGTGATAATGGTTAATGTGTATTTCATTAATAATAGATTCATTAAATGGTTTTTATCTTTCAAATTGAATTCCTTATTTATACTGATTAGCTAATTTTTTTTTTTTTTTTAGCATGTTCCATTTAAGAAATGTTATATTGTTGTGAGTTATGTATCTATGCATTCAAGTGTAACAGGTTTACTAATTTCACTTTTTAAAATAAAATATAAAAAATTAAAAATAGATTTATTCGAATCATATCAAATGTCTACAGTGTGAGTTTCATGACAAAAGATATTTACACTTTACAGAGTTTAAATCATAAATTTATAATCAATGTCAAAATTCTGAATTCATTCAAAATAAATGCTAATTTATGTTCCATTCTCTAAAGTATGAAGATTCATAAACAATGCTGTGTTTCAATCTCTAAGAATCGGTGAAAATTCGACTGTAGTTCCTTAAAAATCTACGAAGTTGGGAGTTATTCTGTAATAGGTGTAAAATTTTGTTGTGGTCCTGTCATTTTCTGTGTGTTGTTAAATATGTACATTCAAATGGGATCATTTATTAAGAGCAGAGGGGTCTTATGGAGCACCTACAGCCACAAAATTGTGACATTTCTATGTGCATGTCAATAATGTCTCGTATTAAGATATCAAAACTCATTACATGTTTCTTTTAAGGTGTTAATTGCATATCTTTCATATTTTTTAATGTTATTGCAATGTACTGTACTTGTCTCAGAGGGTCACTCTTTCATTTAAATTCAATGTTAACAATCACCTATCCTTAAAAACAGTAAGTTATATACTATACTTCTTTAAAAAATATATATATATATATATATACTCGTTTAATGATCTTAAACGTTGTTGTAACAATAAAACCTAGCTCTTATTTGATAGTCATACACTAAGTATTGTGCAATTTTTGTCAAATTGCATTAAAATTTGATAATTTTAAATGGGGAAAAAAAAAAACATTCGTGAGTATTCTATAATATTGAAATGCTATGATCTTCCAGCTCTTGTATGTATTGTATAATTTGATAAATTTTTCATTTAAATATGGGAACTGCTTAAAACAATAACATTGCAATTAACTCGCTTTGCGAACATGAACTTTGGGTCACTATCTGTTACACTGATAAGCGCGATAAGCTATAGAGCCGATTTGGAATGTATTTTGGGTGAGTCTTTGGCCTGCATGTTGTGTGTATTGTGGGGGGAGGGGGTATATTTATGGAAAATATGTATTCATATACATGCAGCTTTTTCAAAATAAGATCCACACATTTTAGTGGTGTCTATTGAAATGTGAGGATGCAATCATGCATTTGCAATCGTCGGATTTCCACTTGGACGAATTCAGACGTAAAATACACCTCTAATGCTTTTTTTTTTTTTTTAAATTATAACTTAACATTTAGAAGGTATATGGAATATCTGCTTATATGAAAAAAAAAATGGATAGCATAAGACAGTAGCAAGTTATTAAAAAGAAAAAAGAAAAAATGCATAATTTGGAAAGAATAATTGTGTGGTGGCAATACGGCAACATAATGACATCATTATAGATAAGATCAAATTTTTAATAATGTAATAAGAGTGTATCACTCATTTGGAGTGTGGACAGTAAGTTGTCGCTCCGTGAGTTCCAATTTTGTTAACTATTTTCAATGTGAATATAAAAATTATATGAAATGATTCTAAATATTCAAACTTAGAAGCTTCAACTAAGTTCGGTTTCATTGAAATATTTGTCCTGTAAATATTTGCATCGGTAAAACCACCATTGGTAGTTCAAACAGTCGATTCGTATTTAGAAAATTCTAGAACCGTAGTGTACAACTGTAGAAATCTATTTTTAAAAGCTGTCGAAACAGATATTTTTTTCATAAAAATGTGTTCCATACAATTTATGTCTACCGATGAAATACAACTATTTCGGACATTTTTAAAAATTTAAAAAGTTTGAAAGTTAGTGTGATAAAATCTCACACAATACTTACTCGTTTCATGTTTAGCAGGTTTTAATACCGGGTGTTGAAATCTAGGTACATGTATGTGCAAAATGGTCTATTCCTATTCAATAGATTTTAAAATGTTTTGGTGTCCTGAAAAAAATAATGTACACTCACTTCTAAGTTCTATAATGGTAGTAAAATTATGATGTAAAAAGGGTCAAATCATATTCAATGGACAATATCATTAAAGTAATGTGTTTCAGATTACATGTAGTAAATCAGACCGTTGAAGTATCCAACTATTAAAAATATATTATTAGAAAAAATAGGTGGCAACACCTCATACTGGTGACGTCATTATAGATAAGATCTAATTTTTAATAGCGTAATGAGAGTGTCTCACTCATTCGCAACGTGGACGCGAAGCTGTGAAGAGGTCGTTCCGTAAGTTCTAATTTTCATTATTATTAATTTTATAAAAAGAAAAAAAAATCATTTCGTTATATACTGTTAGATTTATTTTTTTAAAAATCACACACACACACACACACACTTAGAATGGTGAAATCTTGTTCACTTCATTTTAACTAAATGCGCTATTTTAAAGTTTGTGTATACATTTGTTTTTAGATACACAACACTTAAAAGGGTCGAATCCTGTTCACAAACCATAATTTCAGCTATGTATTACATTCATGTTTTTAAGTGTTAAAAGGGTTGAATGCTATTCACTTAACACCATTTTGAAAATGCGTAACTATACTTGCGTGTATTCCATTCATTTTAAAAAAAAAAATCATATTGATAGTTAGATTTATTTAAAAAAAAAAATCCACATTGCTATATATCACTGAATACAATTTTTGTGTTCACTGAATACAAGTTTTGTGTCCACTGTAAATCCGTATTCTATTTGTTTTTAAACATTCGAAATCATTTCGTTATTATTATAAAAATCATATTGATATATGTTGTTAGATTTATTTAAAAAAAAAAAAAATCCGTATTGCTATATATCACTCAGCTAAGTATTACATTCGTGTTTTTAAAGTTTGTGTACGTGTATAAATTTATTTTTAGATACACAACACATAAAGGGTTGAATGCTATTCACTTAACACCATTTTGAAAATGCGTAACTATACTTGGGTGTATTCCATTCCTTTAAAAAAAAATCATATTGATAGTTAGATTTATTTAAAAAAAAAAATCCACATTGCTATATATCACTCAGCTAAGTATTACATTCGTGTTTTTAAAGTTTGTGTACGTGTATAAATTTGTTTTTAGATACACAACACATAAAGGGTTGAATGCTATTCACTTAACACCATTTTGAAAATGCGTAACTATACTTGGGTGTATTCCATTCCTTTAAAAAAAAATCATATTGATAGTTAGATTTATTTAAAAAAAAAAATCCACATTGCTATATATCACTCAGCTAAGTATTACATTCGTGTTTTTAAAGTTTGTGTACGTGTATAAATTTGTTTTTAGATACACAACACATAAAGGGTTGAATGCTATTCACTTAACACCATTTTGAAAATGCGTAACTATACTTGGGTGTATTCCATTCCTTTAAAAAAAAAATCATATTGATAGTTAGATTTATTTAAAAAAAAAATCCACATTGCTATATATCACTGAATACAATTTTTGTGTTCACTGAATACAAGTTTTGTGTCCACTGAACACAATTTGTTTTAAAAAAAAAATCATTGTATTATAATACACAATTTTATATTCACTCCGTAGCATTCTGTTTTAAAACGCACCCTTTATAAAGTGCATCGCTATTCACCGAGCGATTCGAATGAACTTTGAAAAATAATCTAACTTCCGCTGATAAGGTACACTTCGAAGTTAACTTCCTATAAAGCACGGGTGCTTTGGCACGATGGTAAGACGCGCGGCTTCTAATCGGCTGGGTCCAAGTTCGAATCCAGCTCCTGACCAGTGAAACATTAAATTCTTTTGGGAAAAAAATGCCGATAGATGGCAGCACTTCATCAAAATTCGCCAGAGGGCGCTTTAACTACGTCACGCTGATAAGATCTTTCACTCTGTCGCTGACCAGCAGAGAGGGAGGACGTGTGCTAAGGAGCTCCAAGGCGCGACACGTCATTTCCAGATTGTTCGATTGCGACATCCCTTGAAACTTCTACCTCAGGTCAAGGGTCAGTCATCGATTTCGAAATCCCTTGAAACCACTTCCTCAGGTCAAGGGTCAGTCAGCGATTGTGACATTCCCTCTCAAGACTCGGAGTGAAACTCACTCCGTATGAGTCATCATGCCTCCGTGAAAGACTTCGCAATACTAGGAAAGAGGCTTCCTCTCAACAGAGGCCTCACCAAACTTCCAAAAGGGGGAGGGGGGGGAGTGAGAAGCATCCTCCCAAAGAGGATCCTCTCAAGAGAGGCATCCTCCCGGGGGTCTAAAGACCCTCTGAGAGGGGCTTCCTCTCAAAAGAGGGAAGACACTCCAAAGAGGATCCTCTCAAAGAGGCATCCTCCCAAAGAGGGACCCTCCTCCTCCAGGCGCAGTCGCTGCGCCTGCGGAGGCTCAACTGTCATTTCTCTTCTACTTAATTATCAGCATCAGCATTTTATGAGAAAGTTTCTTTCTTATGCAGCTATGACTTATATAATGCAATGCTTTTTTATTCTTGCATAATGCAATGAATTTACATCTTTCACAGTGAAAAAACAATGTATAAGATTCACGGCGCTATATGTTCTGGTGTAATTTTTATCACAGTTTTGTATGGTAAATCCCGACCAACGCCGAGTAATCGCTGCTATTAGATAGATAAACAAACAGATAAATCAAGGTATTTATATTATTAATGGGTAAACACCTAGTAATGTTTACACTTACCAGCAGTGACGACAGGCGAATCTCATTATAACACCCACTTACTTAGCAAATGTTTGCTCTACGTCACATGACATTACATCTCATAAACAAATTGTCATTTTTATCTAGCTAATTGGTTTACATTACAGCACATCTCAACTCTTCATATAAATATTTTGGTGGTTAGGGTTGTATTACGATAGTTGGTAAGAATTTTTTTATTTTTCTCTTTTTACGATATTTTAAATGAACACATTTTATTAAACGTTTTTTTAGTTTTAGTTATAGACAGTTTTTGTTCTCATTTTTATACTAGCAGCGATTACCCGGCGTTGCTCGGGACGATGCAAAACCCTTTCGGTTCAGCCATTCTCCCGTGATGTTGGATCATACATACTTGCATACTTTTGTTCTTCATATATATAGATTCAAATTAATAAAATTTGTTGGGTAAGCCTGTGAAAAATAAATCATAGCGATAAGAGTTTCCATTGAAATTCATATTTCAAACCTGCGATTTTCAAGAGTGACTAATACGTTCAATGAACTCCCTCAAAACTAATTAGAGATTTAAATGACTTTCACGTTTTAAACCAACTATTTCCAACCTTTCTTGTTAGGAATCATGGAGTTAGAGAGTAGAACTCCTAGGAAAAAGTTTCGTTTTCCATTAATATCTCGACAACCCCTGGTCTTAGAAACTCGAAACTTGGAATACATTTATGGGAGGTTATTTCAAAGCTACCCACAAAATTTCATTAAATTCGGTGCAGTTGTTCTCTCGTGATGATGAGACAAACGAAAGTTTCGTTTTTCATTAATATCGGGACAACCCCTGGTGTTAGAAACTTGAAACATAAACTAAATTTTAAGTGAGGCTATTTCAAGATTACCCACCAAATTTTATCACATTCGGTTCAGCCGTTCTTCCGTGGTATTGGATCATACATATATGCATACATACATACATACTTTTCTTCTTTATATATATAGACTAGCAGCATACCCGTTCTTCGTACGGAGTATATAATATAAAGAAACTTATAATTCGCAATCATGTGCAAATTCTGTTAAAATATTAAATTTATTGCTCCTAAAGAGAAGTTTAAGAATATCTGTTCTCACTATGAAACATTATCTTCACGGGCAGATCTGAAGAATAAAACATCCTGGCCCCTTTTGTAAGCAAATTTATACACAAAAAAAATTGAATCAATATATGCAAAATGAAAGCATTAAAATTGTATAGGACCCGTACTACTTATACACGCGAATATTAAAATATATAACATGTACTAGACGATTACCCGTATTACAATATGAGCCTCAAAAATCTTTTCCAAAATAAAAAAGGTGACGTAATAAATTGAAAATATCAATAATCCTCGTAATCTTTTTACCAGAAGGTCGTAATTGATTCCAATATATGCCAATATATATCAAAACATATGCCAATATGCCTGTACTTATATTCTCGTAGATTAGAAGATATACTCGTGTATTTGTATAAGATTACTCGTACAACGTCCAATATATGAGTTTAAACAATATTTGTTATAATAAAGCAATGGCATAATAACTTGAAAATATTAATAATCCCTGAATCAATAATCCCCGAAAATATCAATAATAATAACGTTTAAATCTGAAGACCGTAATTGATATTATTATCCAGTTAAAAATGCTATAAGAAAAATCAAATCGTTCTTTTCTAAAATATATTTTTATATCCATTTATTTATTATTCAAATTGAAAAAATAATAATTAAAATTAACAGACAGATGTAATTTAATTGCGTTTCTTAGTAACATGATAGAATCTTCCTCATCTGCGAAATTAAATAACCATTTTGATTTCTTTATACTTTTGTTCAGTAAAACCTTGTGAAAAATAAACCATGGAGATAGATTTCTCATTTAAATCATGTTTCAAACAATTCAAGTTTTCAGAAAGTGACTAATTAGCGCAAAAAATCTCCCACCAAACTCAAAAGATAAAGTTTTAATTCACTTTCAAACGATTTTCAAGCTTTTCTCTTGGATAAACCACGGAGTTAGAGAGTAGAACTCCTAGGAAAAAGTTTCGTTTTTCATTAATATCTCGACAACTCCTGGTCTTAGATACTCGAAACTTGGGTTAAATTTATGGGGGCTATTTCAAGGCTATTCACAAAATTTCATCAAATTCGGTTCAGCCGTTCTCCCGTGATGATGAGACGGACGAAAAATTCTTTTTTTACTAATATCTCGAGAACCACTGATCGTAGAAACTCCAAACATGGATAAAATTTTAAGTGGACCTATTTCCAGGCTATCCACAAAATTTCATGAAATTCGGTTCAACCGTTCTCCCGTGATGACGGGACAAACAGACAGACAGATTTTCTATTTTATTTATATAGATAGGTATAAATATTTCTGTTTAAGTAACATTAAAATGTGTGAAATGGAACGTTGATAATACTAATAATAATAGAATTATTTACTTTTCGATATTTTGAAACTATCAAAATTTTAAAGTTAGCAATTTTTCTGTGTATTGAAGTACTACTGTGAGCATAAATCATATTTTTTATATAAAAATAAAACCGAAACTGGAGTTTATTTATTACTAGCAGCATACCCGTTCTTCGTACGGAGTATATAATATAAAGAAACTTGAAATTCACAATCATGTGCAAATTCCTATAGTATACTAAATGACATTTTTAATCAAAACATTCTGCTAAAATATTTAACATAATGCTCCTACAATAAAGTTAAGATTGTCTGTTCTCGCTATTTAAAATTATCTTCAGGGGGAAAACTGAAGAATAAAACATCCTAGCCTATTTTGTAAGCAAATTTACAAAAAATATGGAATTGAATCAGTATATGCAAAATAAGAGGGTTAAAATTGTATGGGACCCGTACTACGCGAAATATTAGAAGATATAACCTGTATTAGTAGATTACATGTATAAATTGAAATTATCAATAAATCCGTAATCTTTAAACCAGAAGGCAGTAATTGATTCAAATATGCGCCGAAATGAAAGTGTTAAAATTATATGGGAAGATATACCCGTACTACTGATAATGTCGTAGATTAGAAGATATGTCCTAGTGTTAGTAAAAGATTACCCGTATTGTAATATGAGTCTTAAAAATCTTTGCTAAAATAAAACAGATTAATTAATAAATTAAAAATATCAATAATCCCCGTAATCTTCATACCAGAAGGCCGTACTTGATTCCAATATATGCCAAAATATATGCCGATATACCTGTACTATTTATATTCTCACAGATTAGAAGATATAGCTGTGCATTTGTAGAAGATTACGCGTACAACGTACAATATATGAGTTTCAAAAATGTTTGCCGCAATAAAACAATGGCATAAGAAATTGAAAATATCAATAATCTCTGAATCAATAATCCCCGAAAACATCAATAATAATAATGTTTTAATCTGAAAATCGTAATTGATATTATCCAGTCAAAAATACGTTGACAATGGAATTTATTTTATATACATATCTTCATTTTTAAAATCGGAAAATATTTAATAAAAATATTTTTCCTCATAAACACACTGGATTTAAATCCGTTGCAAATGACATGTTATGATTTGCTTCAAATAAATTGGTGGTCAAAATATCGTCTGAATAATGTGATCCCTAATGAAGGTTTGGCGGCATTTAAAAAAATCGCTTAATTTATCGCCAAGTGGGACAGTCCCACTTGGCGATAAATTGACGAACCATCATCAAAATATTACCCCCCCCCCCCCCCTAAAAAAAACACAATTTCATTTATTTAGCTCAATTTTATCAATTTCAAGATATTTTTATGGATTTACAAAGATTTTTATCAATTTGGTGATATTTTAAAATTCGCTAAATGTGTTACTAAGTAAGATGGTTGGACTGACAGACAAATGCCAACGAAACACTAGTTCAGTACTTTCTTCTAGCAAAACAAAATAAATTTCATTGATTTACATCGTTTTTATCAATTTGGAGACATTTCAATCAATTTGGCAACGTTTAAGAAATTTGCCAAGTTAATGATATCCAGCCAAATTCGTAGCTCTAAATTTGCAGATCTGAATAAAATATCGTGATCCAGTTTGTATATACTAAATGAAAACACTAAAATATTATTAGAAGATATACCCATTCTACTCTTTTTCTGTTTCAACAATCGGATAAATGAATTTATTGGGTAGACAGAATATATGAGTTTATTAGCTGAACACAATATAAGCTTGAAACATCTTCGCCAAAATAAATGAAAGTGATGTACACAGTTCTCAATTAATATAATAATCAAACCGTGTTTTTCTAAAATAATTTTTATATCCATTTATTTATTATTCAAATCGAAAAAATAATAATAATCATTAACAAACACATTTAATTTTATTGCGTTGCCGAGCAACATGATATAAGATAGAATCTTCCTCATAAAATGCGAAATTAAATAACCATTTTGATTTC